>LR738712.1:280262409-280348811 GCA_902687465.1 Secale cereale
GAAACCGCAAGTGCAAGAAAATACTTGTGTTAGATTTGTCAAACCCAAGACTCCAGAAGTTGGCAAGTGGAAGAGGAGTGAAGCGAAAGTACAGCGCAAGGGGGTCAAACCAAATTTTGACATGTTGTTGTCCAAGTATGCCAATTAGTTGGCTAGTTTCAGCCGATTGTGCACAGCAATCCAACAAAGCCGATAGTTGCTATCGCACCAAAGAACTAGGCTAATGACCATGAAGCAAGCACCAGCCAAGTAAAGATGAGAGATCCTAAATACACTCAGCCAAAGTGGTGTCCTCCAGGGCTAACAAACACACGGAAGAGGAAACTACGAGGTTAAGGAGTCAAGAGGTGGCAGAACAGGAGGCCAAGAAGGAAAGAGACAAGTTGTTCAATGAAATTCTCCCCATGGTTCTACCAAAACAATTGTGGTGGACGAAACAAATACAAGATACAACAACTTCTATGTCTATCACAGTAGCACCTGTGCCACCAAAAGAGGATGATGCAGTTATTACATCGTCTACATCACCTAGTACTTCATCATCACTCGGAGAGAATTCAGAATTGGTGGATACACTTCAGGAAGAGGATGCTATGTTGGACAATGAGCCTATGCCGGTTCATGAAGGTATGGATATCAATATGGTGTATTACTCACTGTTCAAGAAATCTTCCGATTCAGTGATTTATCGTCCGATTTACTGCTACTCTTGGGGTGACCGATAAGATTATGCCTTATCTTCACCATTTATCTTTTTGGCGGATTTATCGCTATGACAAGCGATTTATCGGGAATGTACCGATAAATTGGGCCTAATCATAGCACAATGTTTGCGAAAACTATATTTATTTGTGTTTTGTGGACCTTGTTATGCAATATGTACTGTTTTCCTATTTTGTTCGTCATTATACCAGGATTTAAAGACTAGGAATCAAGATAACATTTCTGTCTAATGTTGTTTTGGTCTTGAATATAGCATATCTTAGTGTTGGGAACCTAAGATTTGAGAAAAAAGGCCGATTAATAGGTGACTGATAAAATCGATTAATCGGCCAATTTCCGATTAATCTCTAATCCCTGGTTGACCAAGACGATAACGATAAGCGATATCCTCAACAATGGTATTACTTACCTGCTGAGTTTCATGCTGTAGATGAGGAAGGATAGGTGGTTCAGCTGGATTCTAGCCCTAAAACGCAATATTCGAGAAGCCAAAAGACCAGTAACGCATCTGAAACCATTGTACCTCAAAGGCCATACAAATGGATCACCGCTCACTCAGATGCTTATTAATGGTGGTGATGTGGTAAATCTTATGCCCTATTTGGTCTTAAAGAAATTGGGTTGCCTAACGAAGAATTGTTCAAGATCAATATGTTCCTTAATGGATTTGAAGGTGAAGAGAAAATTGAAGCCAAAGGTGTGATGTATGTGGAGCTTACATTTGGAAGCAAGACTTTGGCCACTGTGTTCTTTGTCACCGAGGTGCAAGGTAATTACAACGTCATACTAAGCCGTGATTGGGTTCATGCAAACCAGTGCATGTCGTCCACCACACTCTAGTTTTTGATCGAGTGGGTTGATGATGAGGTGGAAGTAATTCATGCAGATAACTTAGCATCTGTTGCTTTGGCCGATGCATCGATGGATTGGAAATATCCCAGTTCTACTTGCTTGACGGGACATGACTTGTCACAGTTCGATTTTCTCAGGGAGACCAAGAATGGTTTCGTGCCCGTCTCTGTAAATCCAAGTGAGTGCACTATATGTGTGAGTCTATAGAGGAGTTGGATGACATGGATAAACTTGGACAAGGTTTTACATTGGCCGATCCATTGGAAGAGGTAGATATTGGAGATGGTTCTGTCGGATCTTGGGTTCTTACAAAACCCTTGAGGTTCAAACTCTAGGGTGCGCACAAAGATCTCTCCTTCCGCCCTAGCTCGTCTACTCACCGATCCCTAGGCCTAGGTCGTTAGATCTGAAGAACAAGGGACACAAGGTTTATACTGGTTTAGGCCACCATTGTGGTGTAATACCCTAATCCAGTGTGGTGTGGTGGATTTCCCTGTAGGCTAAGGAAGAACTAGTACATGGATGAACTGCCTCCTGAGGAGAGGAGTTCTTGTGCTCGAGTGAGCTTGTGGTGTGTGGCCTTTTAACTGATCAACTCAAGATGAGATCAGCCCATCCCAATGGTGGTGGCTAGTCCTATTTATAGTAGCCCGGGTCCTCTTCCCAAATATTGAGCGGGAAGGGATCCCACAACAGCCAAATTTGAAGGTGGGCAGCTAGTACAAGCTATCCTGACAAAAGGTGGTCTTCGCCTGCCAAAGGCTCTGGTGGTGACGCCGCCGTGGGCTCCATGGTGACCTCCGCTCTGTCGTCCTACTAGTCTTGGTCTTGTTGCTCTGATATGAAACCTTTGTTTGTCGCCTCGGGACTCCTCGCCTGCACCTTCTCCTTTAGCACCAAAGATGAAACTGGCACTCTGAGCCCACTGGCGCCCGCCTGGCCTTGGTCGTCACTGCTCATGTCACAAGGACCTCGTGAGGTGCCCCTCGCCTTGATATCTCTGATCCTCGGGAGCCGACCTAGTGAGGTCGCCCCAGGGGATGTCTTGCGTCGTATGTCTCGCGAGGCTCGATCCCTCGCGAGGGTCTTGAATTGTTGCTAAAGGGGTTGGGCCATACCAGGCTGCCCGATGAGCCACGCCCTGGGCCGCAGGCAGGCAAGTCTGGGTACCCCCATTCCGAGAACACCGACAGTAGCCCCCGAGCCCAAGGTGCTCTCAGGCTTGGCTTCGTGGCGAAGCCAAGGGTCATGTGCGGTGCGCCGCGGGCCCCAAAAGCCTGCGACCATGACAGACGCGTGGCGATTGATTGGACGTGGGCATCTCCACTTCCCCATGCGTTCTCGGCGATTGCGCGACTTGACAAGTCCCTGCATGCACAAAAGACCATCATTACATGCGGTTATGGATGCCGATGGTTGGCCTTCTCCCTGTTATAAATAAGGCGGCAAGCGGGGTTCTTGCTGCCCATCTTTTTCCTTCATTCCTCTCGCTTCTTCTTCCTTGCCCTTCGCTCGGCCGAGCTGCTCATGGCGCCGATCCGGCGATTTTCTGCCGCTGAGAAGGGGAAGAATCCTCACGAGGAGCCAGAAGTGCTCCCTCCGAAGAGAAGACCATTCCGCCCTCATAGCGCCTCCATGAGGCCGGAAGTGACGAGGCCTTGGCACGAGCGGCCTCCGCCTGGCTACCCGTTGCTCCTGTATGCCAGGGCACCTAACAACGGAGGGGAAAGCGGCACCCAGTACCGCCAGCGGCATGGTCGCATCAATCGCGCTGTAGTGGTGCACGCCGCCATCCCGCGAGCGCACGCCAAAGGCTCCTCACGTGAGTTCGTGGTATGGGCGGTGATGCCTCCTAGATCCTGGATATGATTCCCGCCATTCTTTGCCGCGGAGATGCCGCCCAGGGGGCCGCTCGAGTTGTGGTTGCGACACGCCGAGTGCCGGGCCCCGGCAACGGGGGCTGAGGTTGAGGTCGTTTCTCCGGGCAAGGTCTTCATGACCCACGGATGGGGCGAGGTCGCCCGTGTCTGCGGCGTGGAAGGCGCCCTCGCCATCAACTTTAAGTACGATGGCACCTCTGTGCTGCACTTCAAGGCATTCGGCGAGGAGGGACGCCGCCTGGACTGCTGCCCTAGAGGGAGCCGTTGGGACGATGCTGCGGCTGGCGCCACACCAGCCTTTGATCCTACCACTAGTCCGTCCAACAGCAGTGATGGCCTCCGGAAGTCCAGCAGCTCTCCTGAGTCCGATGAGTCTTCGGAGACGAGCGACGATAGCTATGCGCCCCCGAGCTCGCGGCGCGCCCGAAACGCGTCGGGCTCGCGAGCACGTCGCCGGTGGTGATCTGCGCAAGGTCGGAGGTGGGTCACCGTGGCCTACTGTTGATGATGGTGTCGACGATGGCGGCTGTAGTTAGGATCCCCTGAAGTCCTTTTGTGGCGTTCCCTGTGAGGATTCGATGCTAACCCCATGGGGGCATGTAAAGAACTTGTAATGCTTTTGCTTCTATCTTGTTATCCCCGCTAGTACACCCTATTCGCGAGCCTTGTTCTAGCAATATCGCCCCTTTTTTACCATTTCGGTTGCATAGTGCTCTACGTCGGTAGGCCCCAGTCCAAAGGCAAGCTGCAGCCGTCGCTGGTATGCCAGGTCACGATGCCGTGGTCAAGGCCAGGAGGTGAGCGGCCCGAGCTCCGGTAAGAGCTCCTGAGGCGCGATGCTCAAGAGGTTCCCCTTGGCGTGCAAGCGGCTCCCGGAGGTTAGAAAGCGAGGCGGCGTTGCTGATGCGTGACTGCCATATCCCGTTCTACGAGTGAGGATGGGGGCACCAAAGAGTTCTCTAAGCGGCGCGCCTAGCTTGTTTCTGATGTCGCAAGGCTGAGATTTCGCGATTTCCTCCCAGCTGGCCCCAAAGTTCTGCGTCAGCAAGGCCCGGCCCCGCGCGTACGTCAGCTGCCGTTGGCTTGACTGGAACACCAGGACAAGACCAGGGAGTGAGGGGATACGGGACTAGTTAGGCCCTAGGATCACGATGCCAAAGGGTCCCCCTTGACGTACGAACGGGCCCGAGCTCTCTGAGCCGGCCTCTACTTCTCCCATCCTTCTTGATGATATGCGTCCTCGGGTCCCGACCCTCGAGCGGTGCTCAGCCGCCGTTGGTATGCCAGGTCACGATGCCGTGGTCAAGGCCAAGGGGTGAGGGTTGGAGAGTCGGTAAGAGCCCCTGAGAAGCGATACTCAGGAGTCCCCCTTTAACGCGCAAGCGAATTACGTGAGGAGGGGAGACCAGCGAGATTGCCTGTTGCCGTGCCCGCCGTTGGGCTTCCGATAATTCCGCAGGAAGACGAAGGCACCGAGGACCTGGTGAGGTGACGCTTGCGGAGCGGGCCGCGGGTCAGAGCTCGGTCCCTCGGGTTTGTCAGCGTTGCAGGGACGGACCCGAGCACAAGCGCCGTACCAACGTATGCAGCCCTCATTGCGAGATGAGTAGAAGTTCGTTAGGCAGCGAAGGAGACCCAAAGGGGTGATGGTCAAATAGATGAGTGATTCTAATGCAGCTGAGAGAAATGGTAATGCTAGCTCAGTCAAGACGCAAGGGAGATACATGCCACAAGGACGGACCTGTGCGGCCTCCGATGATGCAGCCCGAGGGGCGCCCGCAACAAGGTGAGCTAAGATGCAAAAGGATACACGCCGCAGGGACATGCCCATGCGACCTGGGAATGATGCAGCCCGAGGGGCGCTCCTAGTTGAACAAAAATCGGAAAATGTCACCTGCCACAGTTGCTGAAGTGTTGTTGGTGTAGCTGAAGATGCTCGACGCAGATGCTGCTCCTTACGTGTCATCTCGCTCCGGCACCTCATGAGGTTCTGGGGTTCCCCATATCTCCCGGAGGGCCGAGTCCAACTCCGCCTGGATCTCCTTATGCCTGGCCTCGCTTGTCGCTAGGACCTCCCGCATATGGCGCTGGTGCTGGGTCGCTTGGTTCGGCAGGCCGACGGGCATGCGACCATAGCTGTGAGGGGGACCCTCGCACTGGCCCATCTGGGTAGGCCAGCTGAGCTCCTGAGATGCGATCCTGTTAAGCGCGGGGATGTTGACGCATACACGCGGCCCGTCGCCTGAGCCTGGACCGACAGCTGCACTCAGAGGCACCGGGCGACGTTCGCCCCGCATTGGCCTTGGCACCTTTAGGTCTTCAATGGTCTAGTTGATGAACTCCTGGGCGCTTGGTGCCTCATGCCTTGAGGCCTCCAGAGGGAAGTGTGCGACGATGCTGTCCTCCATATGGTGCCCGAGTGCCTCCCTCGTGACATTGGCTCAGTTAGAGGCCCTCTAGAGGAGAACCCCCGAGCCCAGCCTGAGGGAGGTGCCGGGCATGCCTTCTTATGCGAGGGAGGGAGGCGGCCCCTCCCTACATGTAGGTCCCGAGGTGCTGCCGCCAGGTGCTGCATCCCCATGGGGCTCCTGGGCGAGCAGCTGCTTCTTCTTCTTGGGGGCGACCTCAAGTGGGTAGATGATGCTGTTGTTGTCCGGATCGTCGACTGCTGCCGCTTGGTAAGCGAGTTCGAGTGAGCACACTGCACCCTTCTCCTCAAAGGCGATGGTGATGACGCCCTACTTCCCGGCATCTTGAGGACGTTGTAGCCGTGGTGAGTCACTGCCATGAACATGGCCAGGGCTGGGTACCCAAGGATTGTGTTGTAAGGGAGATGGATGTGGGCGACACCGAAGTCGATGAGCTCAGTGTGATAGTTGTCGCGCTTGCCCAAGGTGACAGACAAGCGGACCTGCCCTACGGGGGTAGTGGAGCCGTCAGTCACTCCAGAGAAAGGCTTAGTAGGCAGCAACTTATCTTAGGGTACTTGGAGGCTATCAAATGTCTCGATGCACAGGACATTGAGCCCTACGCCATCCATCGATGAGGGTCTTGGTAACTTGGACACTGGTGATGACGGTCGAACAAAGCATCGTGAGGGCGCCGGCCATAGCCGCGCACTTGAGCTGGTCTGCTGAACTGAAAGTGATGGGGCACCTGGACTAGCTGAGTGGGCGAGTAGCCTCGAGCTTGGGGAGAGCCGTGTTTACTTCCTAGGCGAACTGCTTGAAGAGGCACTGAGAAACTGGGCCTGTGCTCCGCCCAAGATGCACGCGATGGCACGTGGCTCCTAGAAGCCCCCAACCCCCTCGTCCTGGTCATCGTTTCTCCTTGGTGGCGGCGGAGGTGAAAGGCCAGCCTTGCCCTGAGGGCGGTCCTACTATGGCTGGTCCCTCCAGGTGCCCTCACGGGGCTGATCGCGCCAGCGATCCTCCCGAGATTGATCACGCAACTCCTGGCGGGGGCCGCGGTCGTCCAAACGTCCCCCGGTTCGACTTCCCCCATGTCCGTAGCCACGGTTGCTGTGTTCAGGGCGTTGGATGACTCTTCCTTCACGGAGGGCCGTGAGCTCTTGACAGTCGTGGGTGTTGTGGTTGTGCACGTTGTGGAAGGCGGAAAACGGCCGGCCGTTCTTGGAGGATTCTGGGAAGACGCGATCGCGCTTCATCTCCTATTCAGCTGCGAGCACTGCTGCTCCCTTGCGCTTTACGTCCTTGCTCTTGGCCCTCTTGTCTTCAGGTTCAACAATGGACAGCTCGTCGAGGGAGAGGCGCCCCTCCTCAGCTCTGGCGCACTTGGTCGCAAGGTTGAACAGCTCCAGGGACGTGCACATATCTTCGTGGTTGGTGAGCTCCTCCTTCATCTTGATGATGGAATGCCATCTTAGAATGTCTAAATGATGGCCTCGTCCGTGACCTTGGGGATCTTGACGCAGACACTATTAAAGCGTTGGATGAACTTCTGTAGGGTTTCTCCTAGTTGTTTCTTGATACACTACAGGTCACCCGTGTCCGGGGGGCGGTCTCGGGTGCACTGGAAGTTGGCGATGAACCGCTCGCGCATCTCGCTCCTAGTGGAGATCGATCCCGCGGGCAGGTTCAGGAGCCACGAGTGCGCTCCATTTTTTGAGGGCCATGTGCAACCAGTTCGCCATGATCTTCTCGTTGCCCCCGGATGCTTCGATGCTCAGCTTGTAGAGCTACATGAACTCCGTAGGGTCGAGGGTGCCGTCGTAGCATCGAGGCAGGTCCGGCTTGAACTTCCCAAGCCAGTTGACATTGCGCAGCTCGAGGGCAAGGGCCTTGCAGCCCGCTGTCGACACCGGAGCTTGTTGGGGAGGTGGAACTTGATCTTGGTCATCACGCACCACCGCGACGGGGGGCGCGCGGTCTCGACGCAACGGTGACGGGAGAGTTGGTGCTCCCCCGCGGGGCCACTGGATCTCTTGGCAGCATCTTTCTTCATGCACTAGCGCCGCGCGTGGGCGGTCACGCTGAGGGGCCACGTGCCTTGGGTCTTGGACGAAGCCTTGACGCGGAGGTAGTAGTGGAGCTTCATGGCCACATCGTTCATATGGGGAGGTGGACGCGGATGGGAGAGGGATGGCGCTGGAGATGCTCCAGCGACGCTGACGAGCTTGGCGATGCGGTCGAGGCATTCCTCATAGAAATCGTCGATGGGGCGATAACGCAGGAGCTCGCGTGCCATGAGCAGCGTAGCCTGCGCGTCCTCGGGTCCACGACGAGCATGGGATGACGAGACTGCTAGGGTTAGCGACGGGGTCACGGTGCGACTGTATCGCCGCACGGAGGGTTGCAGGGATGAGGCCTGCTGTTCATGCCGCGCTGGGCCGGTGGCGGCGTTGGCGGCAAGCGATGGAGAACGGCGGGGTGGTCCGCAGGTAGGAGTAGTCTAAGCGACGTGGGCGGCAAGGGCAGCCCGCCGCTCAGCACGGGCTCTTCAAGTGTCGGCCATGGAACCGATGGGACAACGGATCATGGATCGACGGAAGGGAAGTTTCTGTACACCCCTACCTTGCGCTAAGTGTCGGATCTTGGATTCCGGCAAAACCCTTGAGGTTCGAAGTATGGGGTGCGCATGAAGATCTCTCCTTCCGCCCAAGCTCGTCTACTCGCCGATCCCTAGGCCTAGCTCGTCAGATCCGAAGAACAAGGGACACAAGGTTTATACTTGTTCGGGCCATCGTTGTGGTGTAATACCCTAATCCAGTGTGGTGTGGTGGATTGCCTTGTAGGCTGAGGAAGAACTAGTACATGGATGAACTTCCTCCTGAGGAGAGGAGTTCTTGTGCTGGAGTGAGCTTGTGGTGTGTGACCTCCTATCTGATCTACTCAAGATGAGATTAGCCCATCCCAATGGTGGTGGCTAGTCCTATTTATAGTGTCCCGGTCCTCTTCCCAATAATTGAGCGGGAAGGGATCCCACAACGGCCAAATTTGAAGGGGGCAGCTAGTACAAGCTATCCTGACAAAAGGTGGTCTTCGCCTGCCAAAGGCTCTGGTAGTGACGCCGCCGTGGGCTCCATGGTGACCTCCTCTCTGTTGTCTTGCTGGTCTTGGTCTCATTGCATCGATATGGAACCTTTCCCTGATGCCTCGGGACTCCTCGCCTGCACCTGCTCCTTTAGCACCAAAGAGTAAACTGGCACTCTGCACCCACTGGCACCCGCCTAGCCTTGGTCATCATTGCTCACGTCACGAGAACCTCGTGAGGTGCCCCTCGCCTTGATATTGTTGGGGAACGTAGTATTTCAAAAAAATTCCTACGATCACACAAGATCTATCTACTAGATGCATAGCAACATGAGGGGAGAGTGTTTCTACGTACCCTAGTAGACCGAAAGCGGAAGCGTTTATCAATGCGGTTGATGTAGTCGTACACCTTCATGATCCGTTCCGATCTAGTACCGAACGTACGGCACATCCGCGTTCAGCACACGTTTGTCACATCCCTAGTTCAAGCCATATGGTCCTTGCCTGTTCATCATGTCATCATGTTTATTTTCAAAGGAAACTTGAAATGGGGATTGTTCAAACCCTAGCACTTTAAATCTCAAATAGGTCCAGTCAAAAAAAAAATTGCATTCAATGTTTCCAAAATGTTCCTAATATTTGTTGGATATTTTTGGCAAGGCTTTTGCAGCAAACCAAAAATAATGGACATTTCTGTGGAATATTTTGGGCATGGAATTTAATTTATTATTGTATTTGAATTCGGAACTATATTCATAATATATAGAATATATTTTCAAATAACTTTGAAATATTTTATGTGCTTTGGAAAAGTCCATCTAGCAACATAAAATTGTTCAGAGGAGTTTTTGGGCATTGTTTGAAATTGTTTAAATTTCAAAACAGTGGGAAAAGAAAATAAAACAAAGAAAGAAAAATAGAAAAACAGAAACAGAAATTAAAACAGAAGACAGAGAGAGAGGAGTTACCTGGCCCGCTTACCTGTAGCCGGCCCAGCCAGCAGCCCACCCAAGTGGCCGGCCCGGCCCACCAGTGCCACCGTCCTCAAGCTCCTGACAGGAGGACGACGCTGTGTCGCCCGCGCACGCGCCGGAGGTTTCCACCTCCTGCTTCGTGCTGGCGACCTCCCCTTCGAGCCTATCCGCGCCTGGAGACGCCCTCGAACCCCCTTGTCCTCTCCCCTCTCCCTCTGGTCTTTCTCCCTCCTTCCCCTCGCGTTCTGCAGCCACCAGAGAATCAGCCGTCGGCGTCGTAGTGCTTCCTCGTGGCCACCGTCGTCGTGTAGCTGCCCCAGCATGTCCAGGTGCTCCGCTGGGCTCCGTTTCACCTCCAAGACGAGGTACACGACCCCGGACGCCTTCTGATGTCACCTTCGAGCTCGTCACCGCCGCATCTGCTCGCCGGACTTCGTCATCGATTTGCCGCCTCCGGTGCCTCCCCGAGCTCGCCGCTTGCTTCTTCCGAACCGTTGTGAGCCCCCGCGTCGAACCCCTCTTCTCCCTCTCTCGTTTGCAGCTGCTAGGCCCGATCACAACCATGGCCGTGAGCTCGCTGCCGCCGGCCATGGCGCAGCCGCGGCCACCGCTGTTGCCACCCGCATCCGAGCTCGTCATCGCACTCCTTGCACTCCCGCGCATCGGGCAGGGCCATCTGTTGCTCCTGGAGTGGCCCGTAGCACCGTCTCCGTCGATGCCCGAACGCCACCGCCGCCGCGAGCTTGATTCCGGCGAACTCCGGCGGCCCCAGCAGCTGCCGCTTGCCGCAACGGATGCGCGAGAACGCGGGCTTCACGTAGATACTCTCCGCGGCCATTTTGGTCGCCTGTGGGCGTTTTCCGACGCCCTCCGCCGTCTCTGGCTCCGCCGGCGACGAGCCGCCGGCGCTTTTGACTTTTGAACCGGTGGGTTGACACCCCCCCCCCCGAGCCACTGACATATGGGCCCCACGCCCTTAGTTTAGCACTAACCCAATGACAGGTGGGGCCAGCATCTCTTAAATTAGTTTAGTTTAAAAACTAAACTTAGTTAGGCCTGAGAGAATGACATGTGGACCACCCCCCCCCCTGACACTTTAGTTAGGTTTAATTTAGCACTAATCATTAGGGTTAACTAGTAGAGCCACTGACCAGTGGGCCCCACTGGTCAGGTTTGACTGGACCAGCCTCTGTTGACTACTGACCTCACAGTGACGTCATGCTGACGCAATAAGTGTTAACTGGAATTTTTAAATAAATCAGAAATGATTTATTTATTTCAGAAAATAGCCAAAACTTCTAAAAATCATATAAAATCAACCGTAGCTCAGATGAAAATATTTTATATATGAAAATTGATCAGAAAAATCCAAGGAATATGTTTATGGCATTTTCATGCATGTTAGAACAACTTATGGTTGTTGTTTACGACAATTTGAATAAATGGCATTTGAATAATCACATATGGAGTTTGAATTTGAACCTTTGGTTCAAACCAACTTCATTTAATTTGGTTGCTAGTTGCATTAGGCCAAACCACATCATATTGCCATGTCATGTTCATGCATCATATTGTTGCATTGCATTGATTGTGTTCTTTCTCTGTTTGTCGGTTTTGTCCCCTCTCAGTAGACGACGTTCCGACGATGTGACCGATGACACCGATGAAGACTCATTGATATCTTCAGAAGTGCCAGGCAAGCAAACCCCCATTGAGCATCCCGATACAATCCCACTCTCTCGCTCCTGCTCTCTTTTACTGCATTAGGACAACAACGACTGAATTGCTTTTTGCTGCGGTAGCTGAACCCCTTTCCTCTACATGACCTGTCATTGCCACAGTAAATAGTTGAAACCCACTAGCATGAGTAGGAGTTGTTTGAGCCATGTGGTGCCTACTCATTCATGCTTTCTGGTTATGCCTGCTATTGCTTAGAGTTGAGTCAGGTCTGATTCATCGGGGATGAATTAGAATGTGGTGAACATGTCCTACTGTGTGTGAGCTAAGTGTGTGAACACGATTTGGTAAACATAGCGGTGAGAGGCCATGTAGGAGTACATGGTGGGTTGTCTCACTGGAGCCGTTCTTAAGAACTGAGTTCTGTGTAAGTTGTCCAATGACATAGTTACTACCACACATTGGGTTCCGGTAACTCGACCCCTCTCGACTTATTAATCAACTAGATCTCTGTCCAGGAGTTGCAACTAGTTTCTGGTGTTTGTAGGTAGTGTTAGTAGTCTACCAAGTGGCACACGGTACATGTGGGCTTGGGTCAGACTAGGCACCGTGGCACGGCATACAAAGCGTAGATCCATCCGACGAGGTGGGCTTGGGAACCCTGCGCACATCTTTTGGGGCCATGAGCGACACCCCAGCCGGATCTCCCCACGGATGGAACCCGAATAGGCGATAAACCTGGACGAGAGACTTGTGTGGTTAGTCAGGTCGTGGCCGACACCCTCGCCAGGCTTCCGCTTGAAGGTTGCCGAGATACACGACGTGTACATGGCGGTAAGTGGCGAGAGCGTGTGTGAAGAAGTACACCCCTGCAGGGTTAACATGATCTATTCGAATAGTCGGGTCCGCGGATATGGACTTCTTGGATGCTTACGTGGTACATAGACAATCGAAAGTGGATACTCTAAAATACTCAAGACAAGTGTGAGTGCTATGGATGGCCTTCTCGTAGGGAGACGGGAGCGGGTCTATAGTAGTGTATTGATTGGTGAATATGTGGACTCGTGTGCGCCACCTCAAAAGAGTTACTTGCAGTCATTGTTTAGGATAGCCATCGAGTCAAAGCTGGCTTGCTGCAGTCAAACTCCACTACCCCCTTGTTGATACTGTTGCATATGTAGTTAGTTCTGATGTAAGTCTTGCTGAGTACCTTTTTACTCACGTTTGCTTAATTTATGTTTTTGCAGAGAGACTTCAGTCTCGCTAGTGGTTCTGCGTGGACTTCGACGTTTAGCTTGTTACCTCAGCTACGGTCTTGTGCCCTTAGGAGGGTCTTGTAGATAGTCAGGCTTCTCAGCCTTTTCCATTTGTAGTTGTCTGTACTCAGACATGTTATGCTTCCGTTGCCTGTATGCTCTGTATGTTGGGTCATGTGACCTCTGATTGTAATAAATGCTATGATGGCTCTTCTGGGCCTTTTTCTATATGAGTTGTTGAGTTATGTTGTGATGCCATGTTGTACAGCACATACTTGCATGTTATGCGTAAGTGTAATGTGTATTGCTATGTGTGGGATCCGACACCTAGTTGTTTACCTTTGGTAAACTATCTTACAGGGAAATGTCTCCAAGTGACTCCACTGAGCCTTGGTAGCTTGCTACTGCTCCGGAACACTTAGGCTGGCCGGCATGTGTCCTTATTCGTTCCTGTGTCTGTCCCTTAGGGGAAATGTCACGCGTTGTTCCTTTAAGTCC
Organism: Secale cereale; assembly: GCA_902687465.1. Classification (NCBI taxonomy): domain Eukaryota; kingdom Viridiplantae; phylum Streptophyta; class Magnoliopsida; order Poales; family Poaceae; genus Secale; species Secale cereale. The sequence continues at coordinate 280,275,762 of LR738712.1, forward strand.
TTGTAGCTTGCTACGACTTGGGTTCATACGTTGATGACCGACACGTTCGTTGCTGGGTCATGTATGCCTGTCTCTGTAATTTAGTGCCACTTTTGGTTTATAACTGGTCATGTCGGCCCGGGTTCTCTGTCATATGGATGCTAGCGACACTATCATATACGTGTGCCAAAATACGCAAACGGTCCCGGGCCAGGTAAGGTGGCACCCGTGGGGATACCGTGCGTGAGGCCGCAAAGTGATATGGTGTGTTACAGGCTAGACCTGTGTGACTTAGGATCGGGGTCCCGACAGCTTTGGTATCAGTGCCTGACTGCCTGTAGGATTAGCAAGCCAAACTGGTCGAAGTCGTGTCTAGAAACTCTTTAGTTATATTAAGGGAATTGATTGTGGAAGGGAACGTAAGGCACTTTTTACTCCTTTACCCTATGCCCTTCTGATCTGAGTCACCTTCTTCTATTCTACGGGGATTAAGAACTAGGATTCTCATTCTATTTATTAGGATCACGTTAATGTGGATTCAACCCCCAGTTCAGTTTCTACTACTTCTGTTGCTCATCTGTTGGTCTCAAAACCTTGACATGATAATGTTAAGTGGTTATGCTATCTTTCTGCATGAGTCTCAAAAGTATTTTCGAGCATTTACTGCCGTTATGCTGTCCGAGTCGTCCCAGGTTTCTAAATAGTCTGATGCATTTGCAAATCATTCCTATCTATTCCTAATGTCCTTTTAGGCCAGATTAACCACACTAGTCGGTGTGTTGAGGCACTCTGTTACCTCGACACATATACTGGACTTATTATTAAGACCCTAAGTATCTTAGAAGATCACCCAGTATTCCAGCAATGTTTTATATTCCAGTGTGATGATTCTGGCCATCATTATCGAAAGCATCCCGTGATGCTATTTAGTTGGTAGGTATTCTATTCATGGGTTCCTGAACCCTAGATTCATTCTACATATTTCATGTTGATAGTATTTGCTCGTTCCTTTAGGATATTAGTAACCTTGTGATAGTCCTCGAGGTCCGTGGTTTATCATTCTTCCAAATACCATGAACCCTCCTTGACATAAGTTCTCCCGAACCAAAAGGTCACAACCAGAGTGCTCTTGACGAGTTCTCTATTCCACATTGTGACTCTGCGAGTCCTACTTTTCTGCATGGGTTATCCGGAAGAAATATGTGAAACTCGTTCGACATACTAACCTATGCATCCACAACTCAGAAGTTATATGTTCCTTGAGTTGTCTCCTTTTTCCTTGTATTATGACCCTCGTCTATCAGTTGATAGTCAGGAGTAGTCGTGCACTTGTGTTCATCGGTGCCTTTTACCCTTGAGGTCCGTCAAGCCATTCTATTCCGGAATGACTAGGAGAAACAAACTCCAGTACCTTATCCATATCCAGGATTGGGTCAAAGAAGTTGTACCTCATAGATGAAGAATGTTAAACCATCTTCTAATCTGTTCTACCTTGGAGTATTATCATCCTTATGTCAAGAATGTCATGGGAATTGCACAACCTCCTATGAACTCTTGATACAATAATGCTTCTCGCCATCATCGTTCATTCCTCGGTCTCCGTGTTGTTGTAACCGGAATACTGGCAAGTGAATTGTGATGTGTGAAATCAATACCCCTAGCAATATCGTTGCTTGGTGGTTAATGGACAACAATTTCATTCTTAGTGTGTTGGTTACTAAATCACCATTCTAAGATTGATCGTGCTACCTAGTCCATTTTTCTGGTGCACTTTTTGACCAATGAGTTAGGATTGCATAAATCCCTCACTCTTTTGATCATATCGTCTTGCCCTGAAAAGCAAGATTGTTCTCGAGCTTCATAACATATCGGTGGTTCGTGATTTTCCGAATATCTTCTCGGAAGTATTACCAGGTTGTCACCTGACCGCTATGTTGGGTTCGTGATCAAGCTGGTTTCTCTCTAAACCACCTTTTCTCCAAGAATCTGTGTTGGATACCCTGAACTAGTTGGTTAAGCTAAACAACAACTTGGAGAGTTGGAAGATAAAAGCTTAATCCACATAGCTCACTTCAAGGGATATCTTGAGTATGTATTGAAGATAGATGATATCTTCATCGACTGATCTCCGTGATCATTTGTGAATCTATTGTCTTGTCCAAACTTTGATTTGAGTATGGGTTATCATCAAGTCAAATCAGAACCAACGATATTCGTAGTGTTGTCTTACTCATGGTTGTTTCCTTGAGCATACACCATTATATATTTTGGGTTTGACCAATGCTATCCCTTTGTTCACATTGTCATGGAATTCCATCTATATGGAAACCTGGATGAATTGTTGTTGAGCACACCAGCAACATTGTTATCTTCTCCATGATCTATGTTGTACATCCAGCTAGTATTGGGAAACTTTTATAAGCATTTTCTTCATGACCCGTTCGTGAAGCATATGTACGGAAGAAAGAAGTGACTTCCTCTAATTCATGTGCGTTAGGTGCAAGTTGCCACCATGATTTCGGGAAAGTTAGTTTTGCTTCCTCCGGAATCATTCCTAGTCCGTCATGCACGTGCGAAGTATGCTATGGCTTGAGAGATTAGCTACCTCCATCCTATCGGTATTTCCTAGCACACCAAGCCACTGATTGATTTGTTCAAAATAAAGGAGTCTGTTCTAAGATGAATTCCTTGGACGTCCACGCGTGGAGACTTCGATGTCATTAATAATGGTTCCCAACCTGAACTCGGTAGTGTTTCTTTGTAAGCCTACCATGTGGTCATGTTTGTCTTGGACAACATGTTCACAGGTTTGTAGCAGAACCAACTCATGTTTTGGAGCTTACTACCGCAGTTCACTCCCCGAGAATCTCGCAACGCCGTCTCGTCGAATTGTGTTGCAAACATTCATTCCTTCTAGACTCGATGAGTCTGGACTATCCTGACACCAGCCAGATCTGAATCTCAGGCAGATATGATGGTTGGTGCATTTCCCAAGAACTATAATATTGGTCTCTCGATTACCGGTAAAGTGGATGTCGTGGCCAACCCACCCAGCCGGAAGACCTATTGTTGTAGTATCTTGATTGAAGAAGTTGGCCACCTCCCTATAAGGACTTCGTAGGAATTACTCCCTAGTTGTTCCTTATGGACTTTTTGTGCTCCCGAAGTCCGACCTTTGCTTGATGGCCATGTTGATGCTTTTAAGCCTTGACCGTGGTACCTAGCACATCAAGGAGAACATTAGAAGCGGAGTGCTAAATGTTTCTCGGTCGATCATCCAGATCTTGCCCTTGGCCCCGCTAAGGTGAAATCTGAGAAAGTGTTATCTTCCTTTGCATCTGCATCGTCCATCGCTATTCATCATGGTCGTATGTTGTGTTGCCAGGATCCTTGACACGGATATTGGCAAAACCTTGATGATTATGGGAATGCCCAAGTTCTTGAGAGCACGCACAAGCACTAGGTGTTATCCCCGGCACTAACCGGGATTGCTCCCAGTGTTTCTGATTATGCTATAACCTCTCAAAGAGTAGATTCACTCTCTACTGTTGGGTTTCTCCCAGTTACCAGAATCATTCCCAGCATTTGCATTTTGTTCCTAGCTTGCATCGCCAATGTGCCATCTCACCATGGATCCCATCCATTCCCGATGATAAACAAAATCATCCCTTGTGTCGTCTTCAACAAGGTAGTCCACATCATCAATTCTGGCCCGAGAATGTCATTCCTTCGGACTCCGTCAAATGATCGATTATGGTCCGCCCCAGGCTGGTATAGGGAATTTCAATGATCTCTATATCAAAAGTAATTCTTTTGCCACTTAAAGGATAGTTCTACGAGTCACCTCCTCTAAGGTGTCCCATCTGGTGACCTCCGTCACCATCTTTTAGGTGTGGAATTATTGCCGGCCAAATGAATCTTTAGCTTTTGTTTCACTCCATCCCTTTGGATGTGTGTTCTGTATCTCAGCTCAAGAGATGAGTTAACATCTCACTCCATGAGTTGATCTTGAGTTCATCGATCTTCGAGAAGATTGATTTCTATAGAGTATGTCTCAGTTACCATCTAGTTGGATGAAGATCTCAAAGCAAGGATGACAAGATCAACATGATGCAATAAATCAACATCTCCGAGAAGAGGAATTTTGGATCCTGAAGATTGTGCTAGTTTGTGTCCCCTCTGATTTCTTACCCTACGCCTGAATCTCGGGACGAGATTCTTGTTTTAGTGGGGGTGAGTTGTCACATCCCTAGTTCAAGCCATGTGGTCCTTGCCTGTTCATCATGTCATCATGTTTATTTTCAAAGGAAACTTGAAATGGGGATTGTTCAAACCCTAGCACTTTAAATCTCAAATAGGTCCAGTCAAAAAAAATTGCATTCAATGTTTCCAAAATGTTCCTAATATTTGTTGGATATTTTTGGCAAGGCTTTTGCAGCAAACCAAAAATAATGGACATTTCTGTGGAATATTTTGGGCATGGAATTTAATTTATTATTTTATTTGAATTTGTAACTATATTCATAATATATAGAATATATTTTCAAATAACTTTGAAATATTTTATGTGCTTTGGAAAAGTCCATCTAGCAACATAAAATTGTTCAGAGGAGTTTTTGGGCATTGTTTGAAATTGTTTAAATTTCAAAAAGTGGCAAAAGAAAATAAAACAAAGAAAGAAAAATAGAAAAACAGAAACATAAATTAAAACAGAAGACAGAGAGAGAGGAGTTACCTGGCCCGCTTACCTCTAGCCGGCCCAGCCAGCAGCCCACCCAAGTGGCCGGCCCGGCCCACCAGTGCCACCGTCCTCAAGCTCCTGCCAGGAGGACGACGCCGTGTCGCCCGCGCACGCGCCGGAGGTTTCCACCTCCTGCTTCGTGCTGGCGACCTCCCCTTCGAGCCTATCCGCGCCTGGAGACGCCCTCGAACCCCCTCGTCCTCTCCCCTCTCCCTCTGGTCTTTCTCCCTCCTTCCCCTCGCGTTCCGCAGCCACCAGAGAATCAGCCGTCGCCGTCGTAGTGCTTCCTCGTGGCCACCGTCGTCGTGTAGCTGCCCCAGCATGTCCAGGCGCTCCGCTGGGCTCCGTTTCACCTCCAAGACGAGGTACACGACCCCGGACGCCTTCTGATGTCACCTTCGAGCTCGTCACCGCCGCATCTGCTCGCCGGACTTCGTCATCGATTTGCCGCCTCCGGTGCCTCTCCGAGCTCGCCGCCTGCTTCTTCCGAACCGTTGTGAGCCCCCGCATCGAACCCCACTTCTCCCTCTCTCGTTTGCAGCTGCTAGGCCCGATCACAACCATGGCCTTGAGCTCGCTGCCGCCGGCCATGGCGCAGCCGCGGCCACCTCTGTTGCCACCCGCATCCGAGCTTGCCATCGCACTCCTTGCACTCCCGCGCATCGGGCAGGGCCATCCGTTGCTCCTGGAGTGGCCCGTAGCACCGTCTCCGTCGATGCCCGAACGCCACCGCCGCCGCGAGCTTGATTCCGGCGAACTCCGGCGGCCCCAGCAGCTGCCGCTTGCCGCAACGGATGCGCGAGAACGCGGGCTTCACGTAGATACTCTCTGCGGCCATTTTGGTCGCCTGTGGGCGTTTTCCGACGCCCTCCGCCGTCTCTGGCTCCGCCGGCGACGAGCCGCCGGCGCTTTTGACTTTTGAACCGGTGGGTTGACCCCCCCCCCCCGAGCCACTGACATATGGGCCCCACGCCCTTAGTTTAGCACTAACCCAATGACAGGTGGGGCCAGCATCTCTTAAATTAGTTTAGTTTAAAAACTAAACTTAATTAGGCCTGAGAGACTGACATGTGGGCCACCCCCCTGACACTTTAGTTAGGTTTAATTTAGCACTAATCATTAGGGTTAACTAGTAGAGCCACTGACCAGTGGGCCCCACTAGTCAGGTTTGACTGGACCAGCCTCTGTTGACTGCTGACCTCACAGTGACGTCATGCTGACGCAATAAGTGTTAACTGGAATTTTTAAATAAATCAGAAATGATTTATTTATTTCAGAAAATAGCCAAAACTTCTAAAAATCATATAAAATCAACCGTAGCTCAGATGAAAATATTTTATATATGAAAATTGATGAGAAAAATCCAAGGAATCTGTTTACGGCATTTTCATGCATGTTAGAACAACTTATGGTTGCTGTTTAGGACAATTTGAATAAATGGCATTTGAATAATCACATATGGAGTTTGAATTTGAACCTTTGGTTCAAACCAACTTCATATAATTGGGTTGCTAGTTGCATTAGGCCAAACCACATCATATTGCCATGTCATGTTCATGCATCATATTGTTGCATTGCATTGATTGTGTTCTTTCTCTGTTTGTCGGTTTTGTCCCCTCTCAGTAGACGACGTTCCGACGATGTGACCGATGACACCGATGAAGACTCATTGATATCTTCAGAAGTGCCAGGCAAGCAAACCCCCATTGAGCATCCCGATACAATCCCACTCTCTCGCTCCTGCTCTCTTTTACTGCATTAGGACAACAACGATTGAACTGCTTTTTGCTGCGGTAGCTGAACCCCTTTCCTCTGCATGACCTGTCATTGCCACAGTAAATAGTTGAAACCCACTAGCATGAGTAGGAGTTGTTTGAGCCATGTTGTGCCTACTCATTCATGCTTTCTGGTTATGCCTGATATTGCTTAGATTTGAGTCAGGTCTGATTCATCGGGGATGAATTAGAATGTGGTGAACATGTCCTACTGTGTGTGAGCTAAGTGTGTGAACACGATTTGGTAAAGGTAGCGGTGAGAGGCCATGTAGGAGTACATGGTGGGTTGTCTCACTGGAGCCGTTCTTAAGAACTGAGTTCTGTGTAAGTTGTCCAATGACATAGTTACTACCACACATTGGGTTCCGGTAACTCGACCCCTCTCGACTTATTAATCAACTAGATCTCTGTCCAGGAGTTGCAAATAGTTTCTGGTGTTTGTAGGTAGTGTTAGTAGTCTACCAAGTGGCACACGGTACATGTGGGCTTGGGTCAGACTAGGCACCGTGGCACAGTGTACCAAGCGTAGATCCATCCGACGAGGTGGGCTTGGGAACCCTGCGCACATCTTTTGGGGCCGTGAGCGACACCCCGGCCGGATCTCCCCACGGATGGAACCCGAATAGGCGATAAACCTGGACGAGAGACTTGTGTGGTTAGTCAGGTCGTGGCCGACACCCTCGCCAGGCTTCCGCTTGAAGGTTGCCGAGATACACGACGTGTACATGGCGGTAAGTGGCGAGAGCGTGTGTGAAGAAGTACACCCCTGCAGGGTTAACATGATCTATTCGAATAGCCGGGTCCGCGGATATGGACTTCTTGGATGCTTACGTGGTACATAGACAATCGAAAGTGGATACTCTAAAATACTCAAGACAAGTGTGAGTGCTATGGATGGCCTTCTGGTAGGGAGAAGGGAGCGGGTCTATAGTAGTGTATTGATTGGTGAATATGTGGACTCGTCTGCGCCACCTCAAAAGAGTTACTTGCAGTCATAGTTTAGGATAGCCACCGAGTCAAAGCTGGCTTGCTGCAGTCAAACTCCACTACACCCTTGTTGATACTGTTGCATATGTAGTTAGTTCTGATGTAAGTCTTGCTGAGTACCTTTGTACTCACGTTTGCTTAATTTATGTTTTTGCAGAGAGACTTCAGTCTCGCTAGTGGTTCCGCGTGGACTTCGACGTTTAGCTTGTTACCTTAGCTACGGTCTTGTGCCCTTAGGAGGGTCTTGTAGATAGTCAGGCTTCTCAGCCTTTTCCATTTGTAGTTGTCTGTACTCAGACATGTTATGCTTTCGTTGCCTGTATGCTCTGTATGTTGGGTCATGTGACCTCTGATTGTAATAAATGCTATGATGGCTCTTCTGGGCCTTTTTCTATATGAGTTGTTGAGTTATGTTGTGATGCCATGTTGTACAGCACATACTTGCATGTTATGCGTACGTGTAATGTGTATTGCTATGTGTGGGATCCGACACCTAGTTGTTTACCTTTGGTAGCCTATCTTACAGGGAAATGTCTCCTAGTGACTCCACTGAGCCTTGTTAGCTTGCTACTGCTCCGGAACACTTAGGCTGGCCGGCATGTGTCCTTCTTCGTTCCTGTGTCTGTCCCTTAGGGGAAATGTCACGCGTTGTTCCTTTAAGTCCTTGTAGCTTGCTACGACTTGGGTTCATACGTTGATGACCGACACGTTCGTTGCTGGGTCATGTATGCCTGTCTCTGTAATTTAGTGCCACTTTTGGTTTATAACTGGTCATGTCGGCCCGGGTTCTCTGTCATATGGATGCTAGCGACACTATCATATACGTGTGCCAAAATACGCAAACGGTCCCGGGACAGGTAAGGTGGCACCCGTGGGGATACCGTGCGTGAGGCCGCAAAGTGATATGGTGTGTTACAGGCTAGACCTGTGTGACTTAGGATCGGGGTCCCGACAACGTTCATCTCGATGACGTCCTCGCCTTCTTTTTCCAGCAAGACGGGCGAAGTAGTAGATGAGTTCCGATAGCACGACGGCATGGTGACGGTTGTTGATGAAGAACAATCTCTGCAGGGCTTCACCAAGCACTACAGAAACTAGACGGAGGATAAACTAGAGGGTTGGGGTTGCTGGCACATGGCTTGGTGTATCTTGATGTGTCTTGGGTGCTAGCGCTACCCCTCTATTTATATGTTGAGCCTTGGGGTCGAAACTTGGAGTAAGAGACTTCACAAAGTCGGTTTCACCCGAAAGGCAAGAGTCCTTCTCGGACTCCGGGGCCGGACGCGAGGGTTCCCGGCGTCTGGACCGAGACGCCAGGGACCCTGGTGTCTGGCCCCTATACTCTGCAAAACTTCCTTTTGTGCTTGCCCAAAACCTTGTGTGCTTTCCCTTTTGGCCCAAATAAAGTGTTCTCGTACCCAAACATTTCGGGAATAATCCAGAACCCCTTCCGATGAATTCCGGAACCCTACCGGAGGTCAAACACTATTATCTCATATATTAATCTTTATCTCCAGACCATTCCGAAGTTCCTCATCATGTCTATGCACATCCGGGACTCCGAGTAACATTCGGTCACCAACATACATAACTCATTAAATACTATATCATCAACGAACATTTAAGCGTGCGGACCCAATGGGTTCGAGAACAATGTAGACATGACCGAGACATTTCTCCGGTCAATAACCAATAGCGGAACCTGGATACCCATATTGGCTCCTAAATATTCTACGAAGATCTTTATCGGTCGAACCGCATAACAATATACGTTGTTCCCTTCGTCATCGGTATGTTACTTGCTCGAGATTCGATCGTCGGTATCTCAATACCTAGTTCAATCTCGTTACCGGCAAGTCTCTTTACTCGTTCCGTAATACATCATCTTGTGACTAACTCATTAGTCATTTGCTTGCAAGGCTTATTATGATGTGCATTATTGAGAGGGCCCAGAGATACCTCTCCGACACTCGGAGTGTCAAATCCTATTCTTGATCTATAGCAACACCACAAACACCTTCGGAGACACCGGTAGAGCATCTTTATAATCACCCAGTTACATTGTGACGTTTGATAGCACACAAGGTGTTCCTCCGGTATTCGGGAGTTGCATAATCTCATAGTCATAGGAACATGTATAAGTCATGAAGAACGCAATAGCAGTAAAACTAAACGATCATAGTGCTAAGATAATAGATGGGTCTTGTCCATCACATCATTCTCCTAATGATGTGATCTCGTTGATCAAATGACAACTCATGTCTATGGCTAGGAAAGATAACCATCTTTGATCAATAAGCTAGTCTAGTAGAGGCACACTAGGGACATATTGTTTTGTCTATGTATTCACACATGTACTAAGTTTCCGGTTAATACAATTCTAGCATGAATAAAAGAAATTTATCATTATATAAGGAAATACAAATAACATATTTATTATTGCCTCAAGGTCATATTTCCTTTAGTCTCCCACTTGAACTAGAGTCAATAATCTAGATTACAAAGTAATGATCCTATCACCCATGGAGTCTTGGTGCTGATTATGTTTTGCCCGAGGAAGAGGCTTAGTCAACGGGTCTGCAACATTCAGATCCGTATGTATCTTGCAAATTTCTATGTCTCCCTCCTTGACTAGATCGCAAATGGAATTGAAGCACCTTTTTATGTGATTTGTTCTCTTGTGAAACCTGGATTCCTTCGCCAAGGCTATTGCTCCAGTGTTGTCACAAAAGATTTTCATTGGACCCGATGCACTAGGTATCACACCTAGATCGGATATGAGCTCCTTCATCCAGACTCCCTCATTTGCTGCTTCCGAAGCAACTATGTATTCCGCTTCACACGTAGATCCCGCCATGACGCTTTGCTTGGAACTGCACCAACTGATAGCTCCACCGTTCAATAAAAACACATATTCGGTTTGTGACTTCGAGTCATCCAGATCAGTGTCAAAGCTTGCATCGATGTAGCCATTTTATGACGAGCTCTGTGTCACCTCCATATACGAGAAACATATCCTTTGTCCTTTTCAGGCACTTCAGGATGTTCTTGACCGATGTGGAGTGATCCACTACTGGATTACTTTGGTACCTCCCTGCTAAACTTATAGCAAGGCACACATCAGGTCTGGTACACATCATTGCATACATGATAGATACAATGGCTGAGGCATAGGGAGTGACTTTCATTTTCTCTCTATCTTCTGCAGTGGTCGGGCATTGAGTCTTACTCAACTTCACACCTTGTAACACACGCCAAAACCCTTTCTTTGACTGATCCATTTTGAACTTCTTCCAAATTTTATCAAGGTATGTGCTTTGTGAAAGTCCAATTAAGCGTCTTGATCTATCTCTATAGATCTTAATGCCTAATATGTAAGCAGCTTCACCGAGGTCTTTCATGGAAAAATTCTTATTCAAGTATCCTTTCATGCTATCCAAAAATTCTATATCATTTCCAATCAACAATATGTCATCCACATATAATATCAGAAATGTTACAGAGCTCCCACTCACTCTCTTGTAAATACATGCTTCTCCAAAAGTCTGTATAAAACCATATGCTTTGATCACCCCATCAAAGCGTATATTCCAACTCCGAGATGCTTGCACCAGTCCATAGATGGATCGCTGGAGCTTGCACACTTAGTTAGCAGTTTTAGGATCGACAAAACCTTCTGGTTGCATCATATACAACTCTTCTTTGAGATATCTATTCAGGAATGCAGTTTGGACATCCATTTGCCATATTTCATAATCATAAAATGCGGCAATTGCTAACATGATTTGGACAGACTTAAGCATCGCTACTTGTGAGAAAGTGTCATCGTAGTCAATTCCTTGAACTTGTCGAAACCCTTTCGCAACAAGTCGAGCTTTGTGAACAGTAATATTACCGTCAGCGTTGGTCTTCTTCTTGAAGATCCATTTATTTTCTATGGTTTGTCGATCATCGGGCAAGTCAACAGAAGTCCATACTTTGTTCTCATACATGGATCCCATCTCAGATTTCATGGCCTCAAGCCATTTTGCGGAATCTGGGTTCATCATCGCTTCCTCATAGTTTGCAGTTTCATCATGGTCTTGTAACATGACTTCCAGAACTAGGTTGCCATACCACTCTGGTGTGGAAGGTACTCTGGTTGATCTACGAAGTTCAGTAGAAACTTGATTTGAAGTTTCATGATCATCATCATTAGCTTCCTCACTAATTGGTGTAGGAATCACTGGAACTAGTTTCTGTGATGTACTACTTTCCAATTCGGGAGAAGGTACAATTACCTCATCAGGTTCTACTTACCTCCCACTCACTTCTTTCGAGAGAAACTCCTTCTCTAGAAAGGATCTATTTTTAGCAACGAATATCTTGCCTTCGGACTTGTGATGGACGGTGTACCCAACAGTCTCCTTTCGGTATCCTATGAAGACACATTTCTCCGACTTGGTTTCGAGCTTATCAGGTTGAAGCTTTTTCACATAAGCATCGCAGCCCCAAACTTTATGAAACAACAACTTTGGTTTCTTGCCAAACCACAGTTCATAAGGCGTCGTCTCAACGGATTTAGATGGTGCCCTATTTAACGTAAATGCAGCTGTCTGTAAAGCATAACCCCAAAACGATAGTGGTAAATCGGTAAGAGACATTATAGACCGCACCATATCTAATAAAGTACGGTTACGATGTTCGGACACGCCATTACGCTGTGGTGTTCTGGGTGGCGTGAGTTGTGAAACTATTCCACATTGTTTCAAATGAAGACCAAACTCGTAAATCAAATATTCACCTCCCTGATCAGATTGTAGATATTTTATTTTCTTGTTACGATGATTCTCTACTTCACTCTGAAATTCTTTGAACTTTCCAAATGTTTCAGACTTGTGCTTCATCAGGTAGATATACCCATATCTTCTCAAATCATCAGTGAAGGTCAGAAAATAATGATACCCGCCGCGAGCTTCAACACTCATCGGTCCACATACATCAGTATGTATGATTTCCAACAAATCTGTTGCTTGCTCCATTGTTTCGTAGAATGGAGTTTTAGTCATCTTGCCCATGAGGCATGGTTTGCAAGCACCAAGTGATTCATAATCAAGTGATTCCAAAAGTCCATCACTATGGAGTTTCTTCATGCACTTTACACCAATATGACCTAAACAGCAGTGCCACAAATAAGTTGCACTATCATTATTAACCTTACATATTTTGGCTTCAATATTATGAATATGTGTATCACTACGATCGAGATCCAACAAGAATAGACCACTCTTCAAGGGTGCATGAACATAAAACATATTACTCATATAAATGGAACAACCATTATTCTCATATTTAAATGAATAACCATCTCGCAATAAACAAGATCCAGATATAATGTTCATGCTTAACGCTGGCACCAAATAACAATTATTCAGGTCTAAAACTAATCTCGAAGGTAGATGCAGAGGTAGCATGCCGACGGCGATCACATCGACTTTGGAACCATTTCCCACGTGCATCGTCACCTCGTCCTTAACCAATCTTCGTTTAATCCGTAGCCCCTATTTCAAGTTACAAATATTAGCAACCGAACTAGTATCAAATACCCAGGTGCTACTACGAGCATTAGTAAGGTATGCATCAATAACATGTAAATCACATATACCTTTGTTCACCTGGCCATCCTTCTTATCCGCCAAATACTTGGGGCAGTTCCGCTTCCAGTGTCCAGTCCCTTTGTTGTAGAAGCACTCAGTTTCAGGCTTGGGTCCAGACTTGGGTTTCTTCGTGTGAGTAGCAACTGTCTTGCTATTCTTCTTGAAGTTCCATTTCTTTCCCTTGCCTTTTTATTGAAACTAGTGGTCTTGTTAACCATCAACAATTGATGCTCCTTTTTGATTTTTACCTCCGCAGCTTTGTACATAGCGAAAAGCTCGAGAATTGTTTTCTGTATCCCTACCATGTTATAGTTCAGAACGAAGCCTTTATAGGTTGGTGGCAGTGATTGAAGAACTATATCAATAACACTATCTTCATCAACTTTGCAACCAAGTTGAGTCATATGATTGTAGTACCCAGACATTCTGAGCAAGTGTTCACTGATAGCACTATTCTCCTCCATCTTGCAGCTGTAGAACTTATTGGAAATCTCATATTTCTCAATCCGGGCATTTGCCTGAAATATTAACTTCAACTCCTGGAACATCTCATATGCTCCATGACGTTGAAAACGTCATTGAAGTCCCGGTTCTAAGCCGTAAAGCATGGCACACTGAACTATCGTGTAGTCATCAGACCGCGTCTGCCAGACATTCAAAGCATCCACATTAGCGGGAGGGGGCTTGTCACCTAGCGGTGCTTCAAGGACATAATTCTTCTGTGGAGCAATGAGGATAATCCTCAAGTTACGGACATAGTCTGTGTAATTGCTACAATCATCTTTCAACTTAGCTTTCTCTAGGAATGCATTAAAATTCAAAGGAACGGTAGCACGGGACATTGATCTACAACAACATAGGTATGCAAAAAATATCAGGGCTAAGTTCATGATAAATTAAATTTCAATTAATCAAATTACCAAAGAACTCCCACTTAGATAGACATCCCTCTAGTCATCTAAATGATCACGTGATCCAAATCAACTAAACCATGTCCGATCATCACGTGAGATGGAGTAGTTTTCAATGGTGAACATCTTATGTTGATCATATCTACTATATGATTCACGCTCGACCTTTCGGTCTCCAGTGTTCCAAGGCCATATCTGCATATGCTAGGCTCGTCAAGTTTAACCCGAGTATTTTGCGTGTGCAAAACTGGCTTGCACCCGTTGTATGTGACCGTAGAGCTTAGCACACCCGATCATCACGTGGTGACTCGGCACGATGAACTTTCGCAACGGTGCATACTCAGGGAGAACACTTGTACCTTGAAATTTAGTAAGGGATCATCTTATAATGCCACCGTCGATCTAAGAAAAATAAGATGCATAAAAGTTAAACATCACATGCAATCAATATAAGTTATATGATATGGCCATCATCATCTTTTGCCTTTGATCTCCATCTCCAAGGCACCGTCATGATCACCATCGTCACTGGCGCGACACCTTGATCTCCATCGTAGCGTCGTTGTCTTCTCGCCAATTATTGATTCCACGACTATCGCTACCGCTTAGTGATAAAGTAAAGCAATTACATGGCGATTGCATTTCATACAATAAAGCGACAACCATATGGCTCCTACCAGTTGTCGATAACTTTATAAATCCTGATCATCTCATACATTAACGTATAACTCATCATGTCTTAACCATATCATATCACAACATGCCCTGCAAAAAAAGTTAGACGTCCTCTACTTTGTTGTTGCAAGTTTTACGTGGCTGCTACGGGCTTAGCAAGAACCGTTCTTACCTACGCATATAAAACCAGAAAGATTTTTCGTCAAGTATGTGCTGTTTTAACCTTCTCAAGGACCGGGTGTAGCCATACTCGATTCAACTAAAGTGAGAGAGACAGATACCCGCCAGTCACCTTTAAGCAACGAGTGCTCATAACGGTGAAACCAGTCTCGCGTAAGCGTTCGGGTAATGTCTGTCTGGGCCGCTTCATCTCACAATACCGCCGAACCAAAGTATGACATGCTGGTAAGCAGTATGACTATTATCGCCCACAACTCACTTGTGTTCTACTCATGCATATCATCTACGCATAGACCTGGCTCATGATGCCACTGTTGGGGAACGTAGAATTTCAAAAAAATTCCTACGATCACGCAAGATCTATCTACTAGATGCATAGCAACGAGAGTGGACAGTCTGTCTACGTACCCTCGTAGACCGAAAGCGGAAGCGTTTATCAACGCGGTTGATGTAGTCGTACACCTTCACGATCCATCCCGATCTAGTACCGAACGTACGACACCTCCGCGTTCAGCACACGTTTAGCTCGATGACGTCCTCGCCTTCTTGATTCAGCAAGATGGGTGAAGTAGTAGATGATTTCCGACAACACGACGGTGTGGTGACGGTTGTTGATGAAGAAAAATCTCTGCAGGGCTTCATCAAGCACTACAGAAACTAGACGGAGGATAAACTAGAGGGTCGGGGTTGCCGGCACACGGCTTGGTGTATCTTGATGTGTCTTGGGTGCTAGCCCTACCCCTCTATTTATCTGTTGAGCCTTGGGGTCGAAACTTGGAGTAAAAGCCTTCACAAAGTCGATTTCACCCGAAAGGCAAGAGACCTTCTCAGACTCCAAGGCCAGAAGCCAGGGTTCCCAGCGTCTGGACCCAGACGCCAGGGACCCTGGCGTCTGGCCATTGGACTCCGGAAAACTTCCTTTTGCGCTTTCCAAAAACCTTGTGTGCTTTCCGTTTTGGCCCAAATAAAGTGTTCTCGTACCCAAACATTTCGGGAAACATCCGGAACCCCTTCCAATGAATTCTGGAACCCTTCCGGAGGTCAAACTCTATTATCCCATATATTAATGTTTATCTCCGGACCATTCCGTAGTTCCTCGTCATGTTCGTGATCACATCCGGGACTCCGAATAACATTCGTTCACAAACATACATAACTCATTAAATACTATATCGTCAACAAACGTTTAAGCGTGCGGACCCTATGGGTTCAAGAACTATGTAAACATGACCGAGACATTTCTCCGGTCAATAACCAATAGCGGAACCTTAATGCCCATATTGGCTCCTACATATTCCACAAAGATCTTGATCGGTCGAACCGCATAACAACATACGTTGTTCCCTTTGTCATCGGTATGTTAATTGCCCGAGATTCGATCGTCGGTATCTCAATGCCTAGTTCAATCTCATTACCGGCAAGCCTCTTTACTCGTTCCATAATACATCATCTTGTGACTAACTCATTAGTCATTTGCTTGCAAGGATTATTATGATGTGCATTACCGAGAGGGCCCAAAGATACCTCTCCGACACTCGGAGTGACAAATCCTATTCTTGATCTATCCAAACACCACGAACACCTTCATAGACACCTTTAGAGCATCTTTATAATCATCCAGTTACGTTGTGATGTTTGATAGCACACAAGGTGTTCCTTCGGTATTCGGGAGTTGCTTAATCTCATAGTCATAGGAACATGTATAAGTCATGAAGAAAGCAATTGCAGTAAAACTAAACGATCATATTGCTAAGCTAACAGATGGGTCTTCTCCATCACATCATTCTCCTAATGATGTGATCTCGTTGATCCAATGACAACTCATGTCAATGGCTAGAAAACATAACCATCTTTGATCAATAAGCTAGTCCAATAGAGGCATACTAGGTACATATTGTTTTGTCTATGTATTCACGCATGTACTAAGTTTCCGGTTAATACAATTCTAGCATGAATAAGACATTTATCATGATATAAGGAAATACAAATAAAATCTTTATTATTGCCTCTAGGACATATTTCCTTCAGATATCTCCGATACTCAGGAGCCGGCCTAGTGAGGCCGCCCTAGGGGATGTCTAGCGTCGTCCGCCTCGCGAGACTCGGCCCCTTGCGAGGGTCTTGAATTGTTGCTGAAGGGGTTGGGCTGTACCAGGCCGCCTGATGAGCCACGCCCTAGGCCGCAGGTAGGCAAGTCTGGGTAACACCCGTTCCCAGAACGCCGACAGGTTTAGTCACCCGGCCGACGTTTGTAAACAAAAAATTGAGAGACGATTGTAAAGCAAAGTTAATCAGGATATTGAAAGAATATGTTTGTTTCTTTGCATGGGAATATCATGAGATGCCAGGGTTAAGTCGAGAGCTAGTGGAGCATCGGTTGCCTATAAAGGCTAGTTTTATACCTTACAAACAATCGGCCAGAAAGTCTAATCCAAAAATGTATGACCGGATCATGGAGGAGATCGGTCGTTTGCTTAAAGCAAATTTTATCTGACCTTACAGGTATGCCGAGTGGATTTCTAACATTGTCCCAGTGGAAAAAATAGGATCCGGCAAGTTCAGGGTGTGCATTGATTTCAGAGATTTGAATAGACCTACACCCCAAGATGAGTATCCCATGCCAATAGCCGATATGCTTATTAATGATGCTTCTGGACATAAGGTCATTAGCTTTCTTGATGGTAATGCGGAGTATAACCAATTATGGCCGAAGTGGACATGTCCAAAACGGCTTTCCGATGCCCTGGTTACCTTGGTTTATTTGAGTGGACAGTAATGACCTTTGGATTAAAAAAATGCTGGAGCCACATATCAAAGGGCTATGGATTTGATTTTTCATGATTTACTCGGTGTCATACGTGAAGTCTATATTGATGATATTGTTTTCAAATCAAAAGCTTTTGAATCTCACTTGGCCGGTTTGCATCTAGCTTTTGAAAGAATGAAAAAGTATGTACTCAAGATGAATCCTTCGAAGTGTGAATTGGCGTGTCGGCTGGCAAGTTTTCGGGTTTCATTATTCATGAAGATGGCATAGAGATTAGTCCCAAAAAATTATAAGCCATACAAAAAGTGGAGGCTCCAACGTGCAAGAGACATATGCAATAGTTCCTTCGCAAGGTCAATTATTTGAGAAGATTCATATCTAATCTGTCACGGAAGGTTGATGCGCTTACTCCTCTCCTTCGGTTCAAGAATGATGTTGATTTCACTTGGGGGAGGGGGGGGACAACAAGAAGCATTCGATATGATCAAGAATTATTTGTGCACTCCTTCGGTAATGAAAGCGCCCAAGCATAAGCATCCCTTCAGGGTTTACATTGTAGAAGAGGAAGGACTTATTGGTGTTGTTCTAACTCAAGAAACTGAAGGAAAAGAGCATGCCATCACTTATTTGAGCCGCCATTTATTGGACGCTGAGACAAGGTATACATTTATTGAAAAGTTATGTCTATGCTTATATTTTGCTTGCACAAAATTGAGACATTACCTAGTGTCGAGTGCCTGTGTAGTGGCTTGTCAGACCGATGTCATTAAGTACATGTTGCATAGACCAATTCTTAGTGGTAGAATTGGCAAGCGGGCTTATACTTTAATTGATTATGATTTTGCCTACGAATCTCTAAAGTCCATCAAAGGTCAAAGCTAATTTTATTGTTGAACGCCGGATTGTTGAACATCATTAGTATTGTGGAGATTATATTTTGATGGTTCATTTTGTAAAGATGGCCAAGGTGTTGGTATTGGTTATATATCTCCTCATGGTGCTGTCTTTGAAGCCTCATGCCGCTTAGAATATTTTTGCACAAATAATCAGGCCAAATATGAAGCTTTGTTATTCGGCCTAGAGATATTGCTTGTTATAGGTGCTACATATTGAGGCTTCTGGTGATTCGTTACTAGTAGTACAACATATATCCACAGTTTTCAGTGTTTGGACGAATCACTTAATGTTCATCTTGATAAATGTCTAGATATAATTTCTACTTTGGATTGTTGTAGCATTGCTCATATATCTAGACATGACAATTTGTAAGCAAATGAGTTGGCACATCAAGCATCCGACTATCATGTTGATCATGGCATGTTTCATATTTCTCAAAGGCCAGTGTCTACCCTTGTCAATGTAGAGGCCGAACCAGAACCCACTGCTTCGGCCATTAACAAAAATTCCAGTGCAGGTGACATTCATGATTGGAGGAAACCCATTATTGATTACTTCTGCAATCTGAGTGAAAGGGTGGACAGGGTTGTTGGACGTATGGCTTTCTAGTACACAATGAGAGATGATGGACTTTATTGCCGAACAATTGATGATGTTCTTTTAATATGCTTGAACAAGGATCAAGCAAGAGTTGCTATGGGAGAGTTACATGAAGGAGTTTGTGGCACTCATCAGTTGGCTCCCAAGATGAAACGGTTACTACGACATGCTGGGTTTTATTGGCCGACTATGATTAATGATTGCTTTAGATATTATAAATGGTGTGAAGCTTGTCAAAAATGTGGTGATATGCAATTGGATCCTGCTGCTATGTTACATTCTATTATTAAATTGTGGCTTTTCAGAGGTTGGGGTTTACACTTCATTGGAGAAATTCATCTGTCTTCCTCAATGGAGCATCGGGTCGTATTGGTGGCAAACAATTATTTCCCTAAATGGTCTGAAGCAGTGCCTCTCAAGAACATGACCCATACGGAGGTGATTCGATTCATAACCGAGCACATTATTCATAGATTTGGTATTCCTCAAACATTAACTACAGATCAAGATTCATCTTTCATGTCACATCAAGTTAGAGAATTTGCCAAATCTTATAACATAAAGATGCTCAATTCCTCCCCATATTACGCCCAAGCTAACAGACAAGTTGAGTCTAGCAATAAAGTTTTAATCCAGCTCATCAAGAAGAAGATTGAGGATAATCCAAGGAGATGGCATGCGTTGTTATCTAAAGCTTTGTGGACACATAGAGTCTCAAGGCATGGTGCTACAAAGGTAACTCCATATGAGCTAGTATATGGTCAAGATGTTGTTTTACCAGTAGATGTAAATTTGAATGCTTTGAGAATAGCCAAACAGAATGATTTATCGGCAAAGGACTTTTATGACTTGATTATGGAAAATATTGATGAGGTTGCTGATAAATGTTTGGCTGGTTTGAAGGCCATACAGAGAGACAAATTGAGGGTGTCAAGAACTTACAATAAGAAAGTCAAGTTGAAAAATTTCCAGGTTAGCGATCTCGTCTGAAAGTGATTCTGCCGATTGGTTCAAGAGATAGAAATTTTTGGAAGTGGTTTCTGAGTTGGGAAGGTCCTTTCAGAATTACAAGAATAGTTTCAGGAAACTCATACTTGGTGGAATACGTACAAGGGACATTGTTACCTCGAGCTCTCAATGGCAAGTACTTAATGAAGTACCACCCGAGTGTGTGGCAAGAAGCTTAAATAGGAAAAGGACGATATACAATTATTGCCCTTACCACAAACATGATTGATACATAATTATTGATCTGAGAGATACAAATGGTCGATGGAGTGTTGACATCGTGCTTAAACCAAAAACCATGCTTATTATTTTTTGGCGTGCAAGCTTTGCTGAAAAACAGGTGGCATGTGTTGACACCTAATATTGGCAAGATACAGAATAACATGAAGATGGTCTCAAGTGAAATGGTTTTTGGCATGAGAAAGTTTCGCATCGCCTAGTGGAACAACTTTGATGTTTATGTTATCGTCATCCGACCTCAACTTGGGGGCCAAAACTGTACTCGGAGTGGCGGAATCTAGTGTTTAGAATGATTTTCGACTGATTATGCCTTCAAGACGACCTCGGATGAACAAGTAATCCACATGAATTTTCTTCGTATCATGAAGGCAACCGATTTCCATATATAAATCCTTCCAATCCAAGTTCATACGCAAAAGTTAGAGGCAATACACTATACATCGAACCGAAACAGAAATATGGGCGAGGTATGAGACACACTGTCTGATGGGTTGCGCGAGAAATTCGGCCCTCAATACTGCCTTCAATTGGGAAATTTTCAACATGAAAGTTTTCTGTCTCATCAAGCCAATCGATTTTCATATATAAATTGTCTCGATCCGAGTTAGTATGCAACCTGAGTGGCAAAAAAAATCAGGTTGTGTTTTCAGTCAGGAAATCTAAGTGAAAAGCTTACGATCCGAGTGAAAACTTGCCGATCAAGTAAAAGGTTGTTGTCCGAGTGAAAATATAGTCATCCATGTGGAAGATTGTCCTCCAAGTAAAAATATTGCCATCGGAGTGGAAATATTACAGTTTCGAATGAAATATTGTCATCCGAGTGAGAGCTTGTCATTCGGGTAATGGATTGTCGTCCGAGTGAAAATATTACATATTCGAATGAAATATTGTCATCCGAGTGAAAGCTTTTCGTTCGGATAAAATATTTTTCCGTCCGAGTGAAGTCTAGTCGGACGATCCGAGTGAAAGATTCTAATATCCAAGTGGAGAGCTTTAGATCCGAGTGCTCCTACCAGAAGCTGAAGATGTGCCTGAACGTTTATCAAGATGACCACGGCTGGAAAAGTGTTCAACACGGAAGTTGTACGTATCATCTAATCGGTAAAGCTTGGTTTTGGACTCATCATCATCTGATATAGTATATGGCGTGCAAAGTTGCTAAAAGACTCGAACAGTATAGTCAGCTGCAAAACCGAGTCTGTATCGAAGGTAAGATGACCTTGTAAAGTATTCAAGATGGCCTTGTTCGGAGAAGTGATCAACATGAGAGTTGTTCGTCTCGTCGAGGTTCATATATTTTACATTTGAGCCATATTTAATGGAGGTCATATTCAAATTCAACGGCCCGCGCAAGGAGCAAGATAGGAGTTTGGTCCAGATTCAGAATTGATCCAAGTTGGAATAGATCTAGTACTCTAGGACGTGAATTGATGTGATTTTTCATATAAGGAAAGCCTAGCTGAATTCTTTACTTGTACGGACGTATAGCCACCTGTTAACTATGTTGGGGGGACGACCGATTAAACAACAGACAATCGACATATCAATACACTACCTTTTTCATCTACGTTTTATCTCTTCACGGTTTTTCTCTCTCGTTCTTCACTGTTCTTCATGTTTGAGATCCGCGAATTTCGAGGCTCTAGGGGTGAGCGAATCGACCTAGGGAAACACATAGCCGCCACACTCCCTGGTAGGGTACCTCCCGGGCGTGTGAGGATTTCGGTTCTACAAAAGCTCCCATCGACTGTCCTTCGTATCGCGCTGTCGGTCAGGTATCCTTCCACGTGTGCTGTGGTGCATCACCCCCGGCATCGAGGGTACACATGACTTGTTCATGTGTCAACAGAAGGTGGCGAAAAGTAACCTCTTGAATTGAAATTTAATATAATATTGAGAGGAAGGTAAGAAGGTACCATGAGAAGTTTCGAGCGGGCAGACAATCATTCGATGCCTAATCAGAAGGTGAAAGGGGTTCAGAGCAACGAAATTAAATATTGTGTTTGATACTAGAGTAGATCATGTTTAGGAAGGTGGCTCATGATTTACATACAAAGCCAAGCGCGAGGAATGACCTTGGAAACAGGGATGTACAGGAGAGTCAGATTTTGATACTGCGGAATTGTGGGTTTTGGGACGACCATGTGGGTTAAAAGTAGGAAGGGTGCTCACATCTTGCATGGTCATGATAGCAAGGCATGTCAAAGGATAGACTGTCAGTTATGTTGACAACCACACAAGTACAAAGGGCGAGGGACGAAGAGAACCATTTTCCTACTCGTTGAAAGGAGGCGTACCAATAGGAAAAGTTCTCGTCCATCGGTGGTTACCGGAATGCCATCAACAATAGTAAAGGGTCTTACTGAAAGAGTTGTAAACCAAGGTGTTTACATAAGCAGGGAATTATTACTACTTGGATCATATAAATTATAAGAGTGGTTAAACAAACCAATGGAAAGGAAAATGTGATTATTAGGGTAATCATACCAATGGAAAGGAAAAGGTGTTTATACACAAGTATCAAAAGCATAACTTTCCTGAGGAACAGAGCATGACAATCATGATATGACTCCAAGTATGTAACCATTTAGACAATGGGGCAAGGAATTTATGATGTTTAACCATAAAACGTTGTTCAGATAACTGATCAAGAAACAATTAGCATTGTGCTCTCAACATTTTGTAAGATGTTTGGAGTACCACATACATGATTCCGGATAGCATTGACATGGTCATCAGGTCAAGGTCAGACTTTGGATACACAAAGGATTCATTGGAAACAACTTATAAAATAAGTCATACAATTTCAGCAAGGAAAATAAGAGGATGCGGCTGACGGGCTCAGATACAATTCATCGAGATTTACATAAATACGGATTTCCACAATTAAGTGAACAAGGTGATAGCATTGGGCATACCAAAGTGTGAAATGGAGTATGTAGGGAGAACATCCACAATTAAACAATGATCAAAAAGTGCAACTGGAAATATGGACTAAGTAGCACGATCAATGTTAGAATGGTGATTCACTAACCAATAGACTGAGAATAAAATTATCATCGATTAACTTCAAAGCAATAGTGTTGCTAGAAGTACTGAATCCAGGTTTTATCGTGCACTTGTTGGCATTCCGAACAGAAACAACACGGGATCCAAGAAATGAATAGAGATGGCGAGAAATAACACTTGTATCAAGAATTCTTAAGATGTGGTGAAACTCCCTCAATATTCTTAACATATAAGATGGCAATACACCAAGGTAGAACATAACATAAGCTGGATAGCAAGGAACTTAAGGTTCAACCAAAATAGGACCAAGTCTGTGTTTGGAAGGAAGGTAAGGATGTGGTCGATAATAACACAGATCATTGATGGGCTAGCATGGAATTCATCATCATGAACTCAATTGACATCCTAGAAGAGCCCAAAATGTTGATGATGACCATGACACATTTCCCTAGAGATTTCATTAAGAAGTATTTTGTCAGTGATGACATCAAGCAAAATGAATGGTGAAGCGAAAGGTTATTGGAATCACAGATAGGATTTCTAGCTCATAATTGAAATTACCTTTCAAGACAACCAACATGATGTTCAAATCTCAATTTAAGCTTAGTGTACTATTAGTATTGTGTTCTCGGGATGAAGGACATAGATAGCTTGGTCAAGCTTCAGCATGGTGATGATGATTTAGAAAATCGACTGGGAATGACATGATTGAGTACAAACTCGGAATCAGTGAAGATTACTAAGAGTTGTTGAATCATAGTGCGGTCTCGTTTCACTAATCTGTGTCCTCAAGTGACTAAACACTCAGAACCGAAGAAAGATTGGAATCGGTGAGGAATAATACTTGGTGATGACTAATAATAAGCAGCATGGTTCTGTGATATTATCGAGATACCAACGAGTAATACACGAAGCTAGATCAGAATATAAGTTGGACAAGTATATTGTTCTGCATAGGACAAATGCTTTAACTTGTCTGAGAAATGAAATGAAAGGGGAACAATATGGTTGGAACCACGATTGAAAATGCTCAAATCTTAGATACAAGCTGAACTTATAACAAGGGGATAATTATTTTTACAAGAAGCTGCAATGATATAGTCTATATCGTGTCCATGAGCATGAACAAAAGTTCAAGGTCGACTCCCTCTTCTTCAATGCATAACCTTCATTCACTTCTCACTTTCAATGATGTTGTAGGGTTGAATCTTTCATAACCTTCAAACACTAGAAGAGTATGACTCGTGAAAACTCCCAGCTTCAGAGGGATTAGGGACGGCATAGGTTCAACCCGTAGGGGCATCTTTGGAACATTTCCCATAAACTTCAAGATTATATAACACAAGCTCAAAAGAAGAGCATGGTTGACAAAACCAAGGGATACAATTTACCAAAGGCATTATGTACCAGGGGAAGAACTCACAAGGTTATTGAATATGAACGACACCGTGGGATAATAACCTAGCAATGGGTCTGGCGGTCCACAACGGAGCTGATTTGAGTATCGGTACTCAATCAGAGGAAGAAAGAATTACAAGGGCATCAGTTTATAGAAATATTTGGATAATTTCAAAGTTTAAAAAGAAAGGAATTAGGATCTCCAAATAGGGGGATGAGAAGCAGATGATGTGATCAAAAGATATTTAATTTGAATAGAATTAGAACCACAATCAATCAAGGTTTCATTTGCCGAACACCAGCTCAAGTACGGAGTGACATCTGAGCGAAGCGAAGAATTCTAATTGTGATTGATGATTGTGAGCATTCAGAAACATATCGAACCAAATGCTCAAAATGTCGATGATAAAGGATGCTAATGAATATTGCTGGACATATGGAACTAACCAATATGTAGGCAGGCAAGACTTTCTAGAGCAATATGTTGCAGAGGATTCTCGAAAAAATTGGATAGTATTTCAAGTATTTTGTGAATCACATGAACAACTAGGAATGAACAAATTCTCGATAAGTGTGAGGAATTATTCATAGGGGTATTCATGCGGTAACGATTTGCAAGACAAAAAGCTCAATGGATTCTTGGGACAACCGAGAGTATTTCGGGGTATCCTGTAAAAACAAGAGTAACTGGGAATGATTGTTTAAATGACAAGTGTATTTCATTATCCATATGGATGTATCGTTGGTATGGAAGTGCAAAGGCGGTGTGCACAAGGGTCGGGAAAACTCCGAAGAGTATCATCAGAATCTTCTGATGAAGCAGGTAGTCATCTGGAATGAGGGGCTCTCCGGAAGGAAGTAGTTACGAGAACCTAGAGTTTGAGTTAGTAAAATCTTTAACATGAATAGAAGAGAGATCAGAATCCCAGACTAAAGACGAGGAATAAAAGATCCTAATACCACCCATTTGTGATGTGGGCCCATAAGCCACACAACAATGTTAGTAAAAAAATCCACATACTAGACTAAACTTCGACCAACGATTTGGAAAGGGGCTTCTTGCAGGCAGCCGGCTTTGATACCAACATGTGACGCCTTGACTTAGTTGTTCACTAATCATATACGCAAATGTGCACGATCAACATCGGAGACACACAGTAAGATATCACTACACAACTCTAGACACAAACTAAAGTCATACAAGCTGGGCTCGAATACAAATGAGTCAGCGGAAGTAAAAATATCTGAGTACAGACATAATTAAACAAGTTTTCCTTAAGAAGGCTAGAAAAAACAACAACACATAAAGGCAAGGCCTCCTATCTGGGAGTTTTCTAACTACTCATGGTCATCGGCCGTTTCCACGAAGTAGTAAGCTCCGTCGAGGTAGTAGAAATCGTCGGCATGATTAACGGACTTATGGGCTCCTTCATCTAATTGCATCATCCGGAAAGAAGAAAGTAGGGGGAAAAGGTAGCGAAACAACCATGAGTACTCATATGTAGTACTCGCAAGACTAACATCATATATATGCTAAGTATGCATCAGTGTCAATTGGAAAGTGGTTATATCTATGGACTATACTGCAGAATGCCTGAACAGAGGGGAATGCCTAGCCTATCAAATACTAGCATCTTATAGTAACAGAAGAGATTAGCGTACCATAACATAAGTAATAAGTACGTTGTAGCATCAACGCCCAGAGATCCTTCCTCGGCTCCCTGCTAGAAAGCAATCCCGGAGCCAGCATATCCATCTGATGTCTCCAGTATCCATTTATAGTTGTATATATCGAGATACAACTCTAAGCGTATGTTACCACTGACACGGCTATTGAAATAGATTAACTTCCCTGCCGGGGTGCACAAACTCACCCAACACGCTCGATTACCAACGATCGGGCACACCATCGGATCATACTCGACCTTGGCTAATCGACACACCTAGTCCTACCTAGGCTCCATAAAGAGGCCAGCACGCCAGTCTACATCCTAAGCGCGCAGGGGTCTTGGGCCCATCGCCCTTTGCACTCATGCATGTTGCATGGGCAACCTGGAGCAGACCCCCCTAATACAAGCGCAGGTGGTTCCCGTCCAACAAGGCGCACGACGCTCAATCACCGACGTCAGTGAGCTTTTGGAAGAAACATAAAACACAGAGTGCCCATTCTTATTCCGACATGGTGGTCAGTATGACAAGGACAGAGGACTACTCGGATCACATATCCAAATCGTTAGTGTCTTAGGAGCGCGAGACTATCAATGATCCATGATTTGTGGTCCCATTGCCTCGTCTCATGCACTTACGACAAGGGTTAAGAATGGCCAGCCATGCCCGCGTAGTTATCTCGTGGGTACCCTCCAGGTCAGCCCAACCCCACATCACTCGCGAGTACCCTCAAGGTCAACCCGGCTTCACATTTCTCTCGCAGGCACACCCCAGGGCCGACCCAACTTCATCATGGTTCTGGGGTAAAGTCAAAGTAACCGTGTGTCTGTAACACCAAGGGGAATCCGAGGAATCACCCTCAATGGATTTCACTTGGGATAACCATCAAGCTGAACTTGGAAGAATCACCCTCATGGATTCACACTTGAGGTAACCGTCAGGGTGAACTTAGAGGAATCACCCTTGATGGTCCAGACATGAGGTGTTGCATGATAGAGTCATTATCAGGAGTGGTGAAGGGGAATCTGTAGAGACCCCTATCCTAAGTCACACCGATCTACCATGTAACACATGATATAACTTTGCGGCCTCACGCACGGTATCCCCACGGGTGCCACCTTACCTGGCCCGGGACCGTTTGCGCCTTTTGGCTCACATATATGATAGTGTCACTAGCATCCATATAACAGAGAACCCGTGCCAACATGAGTAGTCATAAACCCAAAGCGGCGCTAAATTATAGGAACTGGCATACATGACCCATCAATGCACGTGTTGGTCAGCTATGAGTGTTGCTGGGCTTTAGCAAGCGAACATGACTCTGGTATACACCGTGTGACACTTCCCTAGAAGGGACAGACCCAGGAGCAAGGATGGACACATGTCGGACAATCCATGTGTTCCGGAGCAGTATCAAGCTACCAAGGCTCAGTGGAAGCACTAGGAAGCATTTTCCCATAAGATAGGCTACCAAGGATAAACAACTAGGTGTCGGATTCCACACATACCAATGCACGTTACACATATGCATAACATGCACGATATGTGTAGATACAACATGGCATCATGACATAACTCAACAACTCATATAGATAAAGGCCCAGAAGAGCCGTCATAGCATTTATTACAAATAGGGGTCACATGACCCAACATACAGAACATACATGCAACGGAAGCATAAACATTTCTGGGTATGGACATCTGAAAAAGGAAGAAGGCTATCACACCTGACTATCTACAAGACCCTGCCAAGGTTACAAGATCGTAGCTGAGGTAACAAGCTAAATGTTGAAGTCCGTGCAGTAATACTAGTGAGACTGAAGTCTCTTTGCAAATACATAAATTAAGCAAACATGAGTACAACTGTACCCAACAAGACTTACATCAGAACTAGCTACATATGCATCAGTATAAACAAAGGGGTCCTGGAGTTCAACTGCGGCAAGCTAGCTTTGACTCAGTGGATATCCTGTACTACGACTGCTGGTAACTCTTTTGAGGTGGTGCACACGAGTCCACATATTCACCATGACTATAAACCACTATGGATCCGCTCCCGTCTCCCTACGAGAAGGCTATCCGTAGCACTCACGCTTATCTTGCGCATTGCAGAGTATCCACTTCCACTAGTCTATGAACAATGTAAGCGTTCCAAGTAGTCCATATCTGCAGACGCTGCTATTCGAATAGATCATTAACCCTGCATGGGTGTACTTCTTCATGCACGCTCTCACCACTTATCGCCGTTACACGACATGTACTCGGCAACCTTCAAGTAGAAGGCCAGCAAGAGTGTCGGCCACAACCTGACTAACGACACAAGACTCTATTCTAGGTTTATCACCTATTTGAGTTCCTTCTGCAAGGTAGTCTGGCTGAGGTTTCCACTATGGCCCGAAATGATGTGTGTAGGGTTCCCGAGGCACCAAACGTGCGCCTCGGTACACTAGGCCACGGTGTATCTACCGCATCATAGCCACCCCTAGACTCAGTGCTACGCACGGCCTCCGACACATATCCTACAAACACCAGAAACTAGTTGCAACTCCATGATAGAGATCAAGGCACTTAATAAGTCGAGAGGGTCCATTGGTTTCGGGTCCAAAGCATGGTAGTAACCGTTCTTGTATCTCAAATACAGAACTCTGTTCCTGAGGATGGCTTAAATGAGACAACCCACCATGTACTCCTACATGGCCTCTCATCGCTACCTTTACCAAAACGTGTTCACACACTTAGCTCTCAACTGAAGGACATGTTCACCACCATTCCAATCCATCCTAGATGAACCAGACCTGACACAACTCTAAGCATAGCAGGCATAACAAGCAAGCATGAATGAGTAGGCACATCATGCCTCAAACAACTCCTATGCATGCTAGTGGGTTTAAACTGTTTACTATGGCAATGACAGGTCATGCAGAGGAAAGGGGTTCAACTACCGCAACAAATAGCAGTTGAATCATTGTTGTCCGAATGCAGTAATATAGAGCTAGAGCGAGAGAGTGGGATTTTATCAGAATGCTCAAAGGGGATTGCTTGCCTGGCACTTCCAAAGATAGTAATAGCTCTTCATTAGTGTCATCGATCACATCGTCAGGACAATGTCTACTAATTGGGGACAAACACTGGCAACAGAGAAAGAACACAATCAATGCAATGCAACAATGTGCATGATCATGACACGGAAATAATGTTGTGGATTGTTCTAATGCAACTAGCAACAAGTGAAAGGGAGTCCATTTGAACCAAAGGTTCAAATGCCAACTCTAATTTTAGCCTTTAAATGCCATTTGAATGTTTTCACTTACACAGCAAGTAGAAGCTAGGTTTTCATGCATGAAAGTAGCATGAATGGATATATTGGAATTTTCTGATAATTATTTCATATATAAATTATTTCATTTGGAGTTACGATTCAATTTAAATGAATTTTAAATTAGGCAAATTTCTGAAAACAAATAAATCATTTAGATTTATTTAAATTCTAGAAATAGATTACTACATCAGCATGACGTTGGTGTGATGTCAGCAAGTTAACAGGGGCCGGTCCAAGTCAAACCTGACCTATGGGACCCATGTGTCAGAGACTCTATGGCTAATCCTAATTTAGTTACACATAACTACTTCATTAGGAGGGGCTTGGCCCGCATGCCAGTAACCCCGGGGGTCAAATCCCTGGTGAACTGGGGCTAAACCCGGCCTAGATTCACCGCCGGTGAGGTCAGTGGCTACGGCCGAACCGGAAATTGGCCACGGGTCTCCATTCGAGGCGTGCGTAGGATCTTTCGAGAGCTGACGACGTGGCGCGTTGATCAGTGCCCTCGGCCGGAGCTAGGGTGGCCGAGAACGTCGACGGCGGCCACGCATGCGGCCGCGCGAAGTTCGGCTGTGCATGCGGGCGCAACTGCAGCGTTCAAACGGGTGGAATAAAGCACGGGCGAAGAACTACGCGGTGCGGCGGGTCTGTTTGGCGTGACCAAATGGTCTCCAGAGCAACGCCGGCGACAAGCTCTTGTGGCGGAGTGTCTCGGCTCCAGTGAAGCAGGTGGTTTGCGGCGTAGTTGAGGCAGGGAGGGGGGTACGGGGAAGTGGCTCACGGCGGACTCATAGAGCAGCTCAATGGGCTCGGGGAGGAGTCGGAGATGACGAATGGGCGCCGGTGATTTTGGGCATCCGAGGTTGAAGACGACGACAATGACAGCGAGGCAGGGCTCCTGCGATGAGTAGCTCGATGGAGACAAAAAGAGGTCATGGCGGAGCTCTAGGGCACGTCGAGGGAATGAGGGGGAGGCAGTGGCTACGGTTGTGTCGGCGCTGTGATCTCCGGTGCGCTCGGGAGCAGCCAGTCAGGAGGTGGCCGACGATGAACGCACGTGCGCCGCGTTTCCCTCTGCGAACTGGCAGGATGAAGAAGACGACTCTGCCCTTTGTGGGCCTAGTCGGCCAGGTGGGCTGTCTATTGGGCCGTCCAGGTAAGCCAGGTAAGTCCTTTTATGAATTTCTTTCTGTTTTCTATTTTCTGCAGTATGTTTGAATTTGATTTCCTAACCAAATATTTTTTTCTTCTGAAAATAATTGTGGATGCAAACTAAATTATTTCAGAGCCCCACATAAAGTTCCAGAATTATTTGAGCTATATAATTATTTATAGGAATTCATTGCCCCAATTCAATTACTTATCATTTAATCAAAATATCTATAAATGACCTAGGAAAAATGTGCACCATTTTGTCAGGGGTTTTCACCCAATTCAAAAAAGGACTTTTCTGAAGGCATTTTGGGTTCATTGAAATATTTTTAACTTGAACCTAATTCAGTTCATTTTGTGATAGGGTTTGAACATCCACAATTCAAATTCATTTGAATTTTAACATCATGCATGGATGCTTAATACAACTAGTTACAAGAAATTCTAGGGCTGTGACAACTCACCCCCACTACACAAGAATCTCCTTCCAAGATTCTAGATGTGAGGCACGAAGACAGAGGGGACACGAAGCTAACACAATCTTCTCGATCCAATTGCCCTTCTCGATGATGTTGATTCCTTGCAATATCTTGTACTTGACGTCTTTGCTTCCCAGATCTTCATCCAACATAATGACAAAAGGAACGAGTAACCCTACAAGAATTGAGCTTCTCGAAGATTGAGCAAATCACCACGAACTCACGAAATACGACGTTGAATCATCACCTGGGTTGAGACACAACATACATCCAAAGGGATGGAGAGAGCTGATGACAAAGGTTCAATTAGGTAAGCAACAATTCCACACTTAAGAAGATGGTGAATGTGTTTCAACGTTGCGAGGAGTTAATTTCCCTTCATACCACACGGGGCACCTTAGGAAAGGTGACTCGTTAACTTATTCCCTTAATTGGCAAAAAGAATTACTTTCGATACATAGATCATTGGAACTCTTTATACCAGCCTAAGGCAATTTACAAACGTTCGTTTGTCGGAGTTCGAGGGAATGGCATAGTCAGGATAGATTGGATGATGTGGACTACCTTGTTGAAGACAACGCAATGGATGATTTTTGCTTATCATCGAGAAAGGTTAAGGCTCAGGGTAAGCCCTATTTTTAAGATGATCCTGGGTGACAATTACTGAGAAGGCAGAACATAGTAAAATGGCACAAAGGTGGGTGCAAGCTGGGAACAAAGTGCAAATGCTGGGAATGTTCCAACCATCAGATCTGGCTGGTAACAGGATATTTCAGATAGCATGCCTACAAAAGGAAGTTTGCAACACAAATCAACAAGACGATGTTGCGAGATTCTCGGGAAATGAACTACAATAGAAAGCTCCAAAACATGAGTTGGTTGTACTACACACATGTGAACACACTGTCCTAGACAAGCACGATCACATGGTAGTCTTACAACAAAACACTACCAAATTCTGGTAGGGAATCATCATTGAGGATATCGAAGTCCTTGTATAAGCCCCGACTAGCTCTTAAGAAGGAGCTTCTTCTCCTAGAACAAATCAATCAGTGGCTTGGGTGCTAGGGAATACATATGGAATGAAGATGATCAGTCTATCAGACCTTAGAATACTTCGCACATATGCCTGACTGACTTGGGATGATTCCAGGGGAAGTAAAACAATCTTTCTCGGGTCAACGGGAGCAACTTACATTAAATCCACGTGAATCAGAGGAAGTCACTTCTTTCACCAAACATATGCTTCATGAGCTAGCATGAAGAAAATCTTACGAAAGTTTCCAACAGCTTAGATGTTCAACACAAATCATGGAGAAGATACGGATGTTTTTGATGGGCTCAATGGCAATTTATCGAGATTTCCATGAAGATGGAATCCCACAACTATGTGAACATGATGATAGCATTGGTCAGCCTAAAGATATAATGGTGCATGCTCGAGGGACAACCACGAGTAAGACAACATTAGGAACATCGTTGGTTTTAATTTGATTTGATCACAGCCCACACTCAAATCAAAGATTGAATAAGATAGTAGCTCCAACAATTGATCATGGAGATCAATTGATGAAAATATCATATTTCTTGCCTGGCAAACACATATGCTCTCATATGCTCTGATGACTTTTTATACTTTTGTATACAACCGAACCTTTGTGCAGTTTCAAGGAAGATTCTAGGTTTTATCTATTTTTATAATGATTTTTCTGTTTGAACGAGCCATTTAATTAAATTTTCCATCAGTAACTTAAAAGTATTCTGTCACATACATGCACTTATATTGATTGATTTTTATCTAAAGTATTTTTTGAGAGAAGATCCATTGGCGATCATCACTTCTTTATGTTTTACTGAGATATACATGCTCTTATTCCTTGGTCAGCTGAATGGAAGAAAGGATGACCATGCAAGTTGTTATTGGTATGTTTGTTTGGTCATCACGTATCAATAGCGGTAGGAATTTGTGCAGGTGGATGTTAGTATAAACACTTGGTAATATTGCTTTTGAAAAGAAGATTTTTTTGCACACATATGGAGTTTGAAGGGCATCACCATTGATGCTAAGGGCAATTGAGAAATGTGGACGGGAGGAAGGAGATGGGTAGGGACTCACCTAACAACTTTGTGGCGGTTGCGGTGATGGTGCATATGAATAAAAAGGAAATTAGATGTGCCTCACCAAAAGGTTTGACGGGGATAGCTAACGCCGATGTTGCAGCCTAGCATGTGTGGGATGGAGGACCGGTGTGAAAGATTGTACTCCCTCCATTCCTAAATACAAGTGTTTTTAGAGATTGAACTACAACATACAGAAGTATATATACATATTTTAGAGTGTAGATTCACTCATTTTCCTCCGTATGTAGTGCCTTGTTGGAATTTCTGAAAAGACTTACATTTGGGAACAAAGGGAGTATTAGTAATTATGGCTATTAGCATCACCAAGCAAGAGAATGGAAGGGTGGGATTGGAATGTACGGATGTGGTACACGGGAGATAGTATTATTGGCCTACATGTGTGTTGCACGTGCATGCGTACTAGTGACCCATCCATGCATGTGTCGGTCAGTAGCGAGTGTTACCGAACTATCGCAGTCTAACGGGACTCCGGTATACACCGTGTGACATTTCCCCAAAAGGGACAGACACAGGAGCAAGGATGGACACATGCCGGTCAATACATGTGTTCCGGAGCAGTAGCAAGCTACCAAGGCTCGGTGGAAGCACTAGGAGGCATTTACCCATAAGATAGGCTACCAAGGATAATCAACTGGGTGTCGGATCCCACACACACCAATGCACGTTGCACGTACACATAACATGCACGATATGTGTAGATACAACATGGCATCACAACATAACTCAACAACTCATATAGTTAAAGGCCCAGAAGATTCGTCATAGCAATTATTACAAACAGGGGTCACATGACCCAACATACAGAGCATACATGCAACGGAAGCATAAACATGTCTGGATATAGACATCTGAAAAAGGAAGAAGGTTATCAAGCCTGACTATCTACAAGACCCTCCCAAGGGTACAAGATCGTAGTTGAGGTAACAAGCTAAACAATGAACTCCATGCGGAACTACTAGTGAGAATGAAGTCTCTTTGCAAAAACATAAATTAAGCAAACATGAGTACAAATGTACCCAACAATACTTACATCAGAACTAGCTACATTTGCATCAGTACAACAAAGGGTTGGTGGAGATTAACTACAGAAAGCCAGCTTTGATTCAGTGGATATCCTATACTACGACTGTCAGTAACTCTTTTGAGGTGGCGCACACGAGTCCACATATTCACCATGACAATACACCACTATGGATCCGCTCCCGTCTCCTTACGTGAAGGCCATCCATAGCACTCACGCTTATCTTGCGCATTGTAGAGTATCGACTTCCACTTGTCTATGAACAATATAAGCATTCCAAGTAGTCCATATACACGGACGCGGCTATTCGAATAGATGATTAACCATGCAGTGGTGTACTTCTTCACACACACTCTCACCACTTATCCATGTTTACACGACATGTACTCGGCAACCTTCAAGTGGAAGCCTAGCGAGGATGTCGACCACGACTTGACTAACCACACAAGACACTAGTCCAGGTTTATCTCCTATTTGAGTTTCATCGGCAAGGAAGTCTGGCCGAGGTTACCACTACATCCCCAAACGATGTGTGCAGGGTTCTCGAGGCACCAAACGGGCGTCTCGGTACACCGGGCCATGGTGTATCTACCGCATCATAGCCCACCCCTAGGGTCAGCGCTACACGCGACCTCCAACACATAAACTACAAACACCATAAACTAGTTGCATCTCCTTTATAGAGATCAAGGCGATTAATAATCAAGAGGGTCCATGAGTTTCGGGTCCAATGCATGGTAGTAACTATTCTTGGATCACAAAACCAGAACTCGGTTCCTAAGGATGGTTTCAGTTAGACAACCCATCATGTACTCCTACATGGCCTCTCATCACTACCTTTACCAAAATGTGTTCACAAACTTAGCTCTTAGTAGAAGGACATGTTCTCCCCTATTCCAATCCATCCAAGATGAATCAGACCTGACACAACTCTAATTATAGCAGGCATAATATGCAAACATGAATGAGTAGGCACATCATGCCACAAACAACCTCTACTCATGCTAGTGGGTTTCATCTATTTACTATGGCAATGAAAGGTCATGCAGAGGAAAGGGTTTCAGCAACCGCAACAAATAGCAGTTGAATCGTTGTTGTCCTATTGTAGTAAAAGAGAGCAAGAGCGAGAGAGTGGGATTTTATTAGAATGCTCAAAGCGGATTGCTTGCTTGGCACTTCTAAAGATAGTAATATCTCTTCATCGGTGTCATAGATCACATCGTTGGGACAACGTCTACTGAGAGGGGACAAACACCGGTAGCTGAGAAAGAACACAATCAATGCAATGCAACAATATGATGGGTGATCATGACATGGAAATAATGCTGTGGATTGTGCTAATGCAACTAGAAACAAGTGCAAGCGAGGTTCAAATGCCAACTCTAATTTAAGAATTTAAAATGTCCTTTGAATGTTTTCACTTACAGAGCAATATAAGTTGTTTTTTCATGCATGAAAGTAGCATGAATGGATAGATTGGATTTTTCTAATAATTTCTCATATATAAATTATTTCATTTGGAGTTACGGTTGAATTCATATGAATTTTAGAAGTTTAGGCAAATTATTGAAAATAAATAAATCATTTAGATTTATTTAAATTCCAAAAATAGATTACTGAATCAACATGATGTTGGTGTGATGTCAGCAAGTGAACATGGGCAGTTCCAGGTCAAACCTGACCCGTGGGACCCGCGTGTCAGTGACTCTATGGCTAATCCTAATTTAGTTAAACCTAACTACATGATTAGCAGGGGCTGGGCCCGCATGTCAGTGACCCAGGAGGTCAAATCCTTGGTCAATCGGGGCTAAACCCGGCAGGGGCTCGCCGCCGGCGAGGTTAGTGGCTGTGGCCGGATCGAAAATCGCCCACAGGGCTCCGTTCAAAGCGAGGGTAGGCTCTTTGGAGAGCTGACAAAGCGGTGCGTCGATCAGTGCCCTCGGCTGGAGATGGGGTAGCCGAGAACATCGGCGGCGACCAAGCTTGTGGCCGCCGGAGTACGGATGTGCATGGGGGCGCAGCTGCAGTGTTCAGACGAGTGAACTAAATGCGGGCGAGAAACTAAGCGGTGCGGCAGGCGTGTTTGGCACACCCACGCGACCAAATTGTTGCCGGAGCAATGCCAGTGACATGCTCTTGCGGCGGAGTGTCTCAGCTCTGGTGGAGGACGTAGCCAGAGGCACGGTTGAGGCAGGGAGAGGGGGGTATGGGGAAGTGGCTCACGACAGACTCGCAGAGCAGCTCAATGGGCTCGGGGAGGAGTCGGAGATGACGAACAGGCGCCGGCGATCTCGGGCATCCAAGGTTGAAGACGACGACAGTGATGATGATGCACGACACCCGGTAACGTGTAGCTCAATGGAGACGAAGAAGAGGTCGTGGCGGAGCTCTGGGGCACGTCGAGGGAACGAGGGGGAGGCGGTGGCTACGGTTGCAGTGACGTTGCGATCTTCAGTTCGCTCGGGAAGAGAGCAGAGGAGGGGAGGGGCGACTAGAGGCATCGGGGAGGGAGGCAGCCAGCCAGGAGGTGGCCGGGGACTCACGCGTGCGCCACGCTTCCCCTCTGCCTACTGGCAGGAGGAAGAAGATGGCTTTTCCATTGGTGGGCTGGGATGGCTAGGTGGGCTGCCTGTTGGGCCGTCGAGGTAAGCCAGGTAAGTCCTTTTATGAATTTATTTCTGTTTCTATTTTCTATACTATGTTAGAATTTTATTTGCTAACCAAATAATTTTTGTTGCTTGTGAAAATAATTGTGGATGCAAACCGAATTATTTCAAAGCCCCACATAAAGTTCCATAATTATTGGAGCTATACAATTATTTATAAGAATTCATAGCCCCTATTCAAATACTTATGATTTAATCCAAAAATACGTAAATGACCTAGGAAAAATGTGCACCATTTTTGTTAGAGGTTTCCACCCAATTCAAAAATGATGGACTTTTCTGAACGCATTTTGGGTTCATTGAAATATTTTTACCTTGAACCTAATTGAATTCATTTCGTGCCAGGGTTTGAACATCCCCAATTCAAATTCATTTGAATTTTAACATGATACATGGATGCTTAATGCAACTTGTTACAAGCAATTCTAGGGCTATGAGAGAATCACCCTCCGTAGACCGCGACTAATTAACTGCACTACATATATCTCATCAGAAGTGCTATATGAGGTATCACCCTCGGTACTCGATAGTAACTCTGCAGAGTCATACAAACAATTGGGGTGTGAGGTCATATGTTGGGCTCAGGATGTCGATCATGTTGATCGAGTCATCGATCATGAAGCGGGGGCAACAAGGACAAGGTGGAGGGTCATTGGTGGATCACTAACCAACTTATACTAAGCATATAGGATAAACAGGTAGGTAATAATGGTAGGATACAAAAGTAGGATATGCACCATAATAGGAGCAATCAATTACATAAGAAAAATGTAATGCAAGCATGAGAGAGAATGGAATGGGCGATATAGAAATGCTCAAGGGGCTTTTGCTTGTGTGGAACCACTCCTGCAAGTGGCTGGACGTCAGTGGCGTAGTCGTACACGGCAACAACAGCAGTCTCGGAGTCTGCCGGAGAGAAGGGGGAAGAAAAATAATTATAAAGCAACAGATGTATCTCGATGCATGACTCGGTAATAAGTGGCGCCAGGGTGACCTAATGCAGCGCTCCACGATACATATGTAGCGGGAAAACATCTGGGAGTGTTTTCCCAGCATTTGGCAGTTTTTCGACAAATGAATCGAAGGGGAAGGATCCATGTTGATCATGCCAGAGGCATGTGACAGATGAATGTATAGCACATTCGGATTCATTATATTTTTCTGAGCAACTTTCATATATAAATTATTTTCATATGACTTATAGATTATTTTATTCGATTTTTGAAAGTTTCAAACATTTTCTGGAATTAATTTAAATACTAAAATTCGAATTAACCAAAACAATAAATTCTATGTGTACCCAGAGTTGTACAGAGTCAGCGCACACAGGGCCAGACTAGTGGGCATTGTTGACTGGGTCAATAGCCCAGTCACTAGAGGCTGACTGGTGGGGCCAGTTGCCCAGTCATGAGGATGACTGGGTCAACCCAATCCACTGGAACCATGGACATGGCCCACATGTCATACACAATAGATTAATTAGATTTTATTTAAATTAAACAAATATTAGTTAGTGGTGGGCCCTAGTTGTTAGTGTTTAGTTTAGTTATTTTAAATGATTTAATTACCAAGTTAATTAAACCTTATTGGACCAACTACCAGTCTCACCGGGTTAACTTAAGCGCATGTTTAGAGACTAATTACCCCAACCATGTCAACATGCTGGTGTTTAGTCGCAGGCCACCTACTGACGCGGTGAAGTACACTAGGGAGTACACGACAGTGGCAGCTGAGACCACGAGTGCATAGCCCGTGACCGCGCGCGTCCAGAGGAGGTCTTGGGGGTCATAAGAGTTTCCGGAAACTGCGACATCGACCAACACCGCGGCGGTGCTTGCAAGGGCTCGATGGAGGAGGCACGGCAAGGCATGAGGGGCTAGCTAAGGTGCTCATCCACCTCTTTGGACATCCAGGAGCTCGGCTCCATGCTGTGTTTGGACTAGGGGAGGCCATGGCTACGTCGGCGACACGGCCAGCGCTGGCGGGTCCACGGCCATTGCGGGAGGTACGACTAGCGAGCGCACCGAGAGGGAAAAATAGGGTGCAAGGGATGCTCACATTGGAGTTGTAGTTGAGGTCAGTGGGCTCGGGCATGCTCCAGAGACGACGAGCCGATCGCGGCGATCTCGGGCGCCTGAGGTAGAAGGCGAAGGCGTTGGCGATGATGGAGTGGCTCCCAGCTCCGATTTGAGGATGCTAGCAATGAGGCGGAGAACGGAGCACTTTCCAAACAAGGTCCCCTAGCGCGGTGATGCTATTGGTCGCGTCGATGGTTGCTGCACATCGATGAGCGCGTGGGGTGGGTTACAGATCAGAAGTGGAAGCGTTTGGGGGGCAGGAGTGAGACCAGTGGGTTGATAGGGTTCGGGGGTGTCCTCCTCATCCGCGTAGAGGGCCAGTGAATGGGCGACATGTGGAGAACGACAAGGGAACGGATGAGCGAGCTCCAACGCGATGGGGAGGAGCGGAAGGTTGAAGAAAGTTCGGGGGAGTGGGTTGGGATGTGCACTGTAGTAGTGGGCTGCAGTACACAGTGTAGCCTTTTTCTTTTCTTTTCTTCTTTGTTTTATTTTATGTTTTATTTATTTTATCTACCAAATGGTTTTTAACAATAAAACATTATACATAAATCAAGCATTATATAATTAGGTGACACAAAAAGTTTGGAGGCAAATGAATTCATTTAATTTATGTTTGCAATTTAAATAGGCTGAATATGTGATGCTAGTCCAGTATTTAATTCCTAGGGGAATTTTGGTAATTCAAATAATGTTGGTTTTGGTTTTTATAATTGCTTTGGGATTATTTGTAATTTTATGAACAATTTTGATTAAATATCTGACAAAGTAATTATTTGACTTTATTTTAAATTTGAAATCGGCTTTGATTTTGAACAAGGTGCAACTTGGCTTAGTTAAACTTGATGACATGGCACCATTAGTGTGAGGTCGCTATAGCATGACACTGGGGATGTTACACATCTGTAAAAAATTCAGCAAATTATCAATTTACAATATAGGATTTTCTACACTAGAAGCAAAACTTTCCGTTTTTTCACAGAATCAATTCATTTATCAACCACATCATCCCAAGGGCTTTACTTGCCACAAACACTAACTGAAACATAAAAAAACACAATCACAGCAGTAGCATAATTGCGTGAAAAATCACAAACAGAAAGTAAAATAAAAAATTAAAGATAACTTTTGGGTTGCCTCCTAGCAAGCGCTATTGTTTTACGCCCCTAGCTAGGCGTAATGCATCGTTTCAAGTATTTTCATCCTCAGTTTTCATAATTTGCTTATAGATAGCATCATCATAAACACTTCTCACTAACTCCCTTTTCTCATACATATCCTTCCTATTAGGAGAACGCAAATGGTGGAATAGTCTATTGTTATTAATTGTCACATCATTAGTTTTAACTTTTTGGGACACGTGGCCATCAAAGTGCTTTTCATAACTAATTTTTAACTCATCGTCTATTAATATTTAGCATTTTCAAGAAAATATTTTTCAAAACCTTCCTGATTCCCCTTTACGATCCAAGAATTTTGATGATTAATGCCATTAAATACTTGTTGTATTAAGAGTAAATTGACAACCTTCTTTTTAGCATTTTCGTCAAAAGCATGAGGATCGAGACATATATATCCTCTTAAAATCTCTTCCATATAAAATTTCATCTATTACAGGACATTCATAACTCACATTGTAAGAGTCAAAGATTTCTCTAGCCTCTCGCACTATATAGTCAAATTCATTCATGAGAATAAGAGTGGTTATCTTTTAGCTTTGGGATTGTTTATGAAAGGTATCTCAAAAAACAATCTCTCCAAAGTAGGGTGAGTATGCGTAAATCTTTTGTCAAGTTTGACAATGAGTGTAGAAATATCTTAGGCATAACTACTCGTTCTTTTAAGAATATGAATATCATTACACACCAATGTTCCCATACAAGTTAAAAAACTCTTGAAAAAAATGCTTCTTCCTACAATATTCCCACTGCCCATTAGAAAAGTTTTAGGATCCATATTTACAGGGATTTACATATTAGGATTCTTACTGTCCTCACTGTCACTCTTAGCAATAACAAATTAAGACATGATATCAACTTCAAGAAAAGCAAACAAAAGAAATTATTTTTGTATTTTTTATTTTTATGAGAAGTGGGGGAGATGAAAAAGAGAGGCAAATAAAAAGTAGAGCAAGTAGATGATAGCTTGTGTGTAGGTACTTGATAGGTATTGATGATGTCTCCCCGTCTACGGTGCAAGAAATTCTTCCTGGTACTTGTGAGCAGAGTTGGAATTTTCCCCGAAGAGGAGAGGAGACGCAATACAGTAGATATAATTATTTCCCTTAATGAGAACCAAGGTTTATTGAACCATTAGGAGTATCACGCAGAGCCTCGTGAATCGCACCTGGACACACAAAAGCAAATACATGCACCAATCGCTGGCGAGAGGGTTGTCAATCCATTGGAACTCGTTTCTTGCAAGGATCAAATCTTGTATAGGTAGATAAATAAATTGCAAAACAAAATAAAAGTAATAATATTGCAGCAAGGTATTTTTGTGTTTTTATTTATGATCAAAGTAGACCCAGGGGCCATAGCTTTCACGAGAGTCTTCCTTCTCGAACACATAGCATATGGTGGGTGAACCAATTACTATTGGGCAATTGATAGAAAAGCGCATAGTTATGACGATATCCAAGTCAATGATCATGTATATATGCATCACGTCTGAAACAAGTAGACCGACTTCTACCTGCATCTACTACTATTACTCCGCCAACCGGTTGCTATATAGCGTGCATCTATGGTATTAAGTTAGTGACTAATAGAGTAACGCCTTATGCTAGATGACATGATGTAGATAAAGTAAACCCATTCAATATGTATAAACCCCACCGTTTTAACCTTAATGGAAAAAGACAAATATGTGTCTTGTTCCCTTCTGTCATGGTATATACAACTAGATCAATCTAGTTGGACAAACCAAACAGATAGATCAGAGAAATATATTACCAAGCACCTCTCCCACTAAAAATAAATCAATCTAGTTAGACAAACCAAACAGATAGATCAGGCAGAAATACAAAGCTATAAAAATCATGCATATTAAAATTCAAAAATACTCAATTACTTCTCATGAATATTCAGATCGTAAACACACAATTCATTGGATCCAATATACACATTGTAAAAGTAGATTACATTGGATAGAACTCTAGGAACATCGAGGAGAACATGGAATTGAACATCAAAGAGAGAGTAGAAGCCATCTGGCTACTCACACATTATCGCAAGGTATCAACGAGGATGTAGGAGCCCCCGTGATAGATTCCCCCTCTGGCAAAGTACCTAAAAAGGCTTTCGGATGGGACCGCGGAAGAACAGAAGCTTGAGGCGGTGGGAGAAGTGTTTCAGGTGGATGTCTGTTGGTTTGGGAATATTTCAGAATTCATGGAGTTGGAATTAGGTCAAGACGTCCTACGGGGGCCCCACAAGCTCGGGGGCGCGCCCAGTGAGCTTGTCGCTCACCCGTAACTCTTGAATCCTCCTCTAGAACATTGTAGAGTCCCTTCTAGTCAAAAAAAAAATCATCGTAAAGTTTCATTCTGTTTGGACTTTGTTTGGCATAGATTTTTTGAAAAGTAGAATACAGAAAAATTGCAAGTGGCACTGGGCACTAGGTTCGAAGGTTTGTCCCAAAAAATGATATATAATAGAATATAAATGCATATGAAGCATCCAAGATTGATAATACAATAGCATGGAACAATAAAAAATTATAGATACGTTGGAGACGATCAAGCATCCCCAAGCTTTATTTCTGCTCGTCCTCAAGTAGGTAAATGATAAAAACATATTTTTTATGGGGAATGGTACCTGACATTTTAGCATGTAATCTCTTTGACGTATAAATATTGAGAAATGATGAAGTACTAACGTCAACATAATAATATCCATGGACATAAGAAGCATAACCATTACTTTTTGAAAATATATGATCCTTGTTGAATAATATCCCACCTAATTTTATCATGTCTACATGGCGCGACTCCGCCTTCATCGCATAAATATAAATCATCAGCTCCTTGGTGTTAAACCAAGCAATCGTTTCGTACTTCTAACACACTTTAGCATTTTAAACTTCACAAAATACATGAGCGTGAGACATGGATATAACACTTGTGGAAAAGACTGTGGTGGTATGGATCAATAGCAGAAGTCAAAAAGAAAGAAAGTCTCGCATCTACTGGGCGAATCAACGGGCTATGGATATGCCCATCAATTGATATTGATGCGAGTAGTCGGGATTGCCATGCAACAGATGCACTAGAGATATACGTGGATGAAAGCTCAACTAAAACTAAGTGGGCGTGCATCCGACTCACTTGCTCATAAAAATCTCGGTCGTTTGAGGGAGCCCGTCATCGGAACATGCAAGACAGGTTCTATAATCAAAAATTCCCACTAGTACATTAAAGTGACTACCTAGGATACGCTCTACATGAAGAACATGGCGCTACTCTGAAGCACGAGTGTGGAAAAGGTTAGTAGCATTGCCCTTCTCTCTTTTCTCTCATTTTTTTGTTGGGATCATTTCGGCCTCTTTTTCTGTCCAGTTTCTCATCCTAACTTGTGCGGGAATCATAGTGTCCATTATTCTTTTGTCACTGGGATAATTCTCTAGTAATGATGATCATCACACTTTTATTTACTTACAATTCGATACAAGAACAATATGACTCTCTATGTATGCCTCCGGTAGTGTACCAGGATGTTAAATGATCAAGCGTAACATGTATAATACTGATGAACGGTTGCCGAGTCACAAATACTATGCCAGGTATATGATTATCCAAAGCAATATGACAATGAATATGTATTTCATAATAATGGAAAGGTGGAACTCACATGGCCATATATATCGGAATATCTATGGAAATGCCATGATACATAGGTATGGTGGCTATTTTGAGGAAGGTAAAAGAGGTTTACGTGTGATATAGCATATCATACCACAGGGTTTGGATGCACCCGCTAAGTTTGCACCAACTCTCGAGGTGACAAATGCGATTGCATGGTACCGGAGAGGCTAACAAATTACGATAAGATTGGACTGCGTACAATGCGTGAACTCACATTAGTCATAAAGAACTCATATACTTATTGCAAAGCCTGTAAGCGCTCGAAGCAATGTACTCTAAT
This sequence comes from Secale cereale, assembly GCA_902687465.1. Lineage (NCBI taxonomy): Eukaryota > Viridiplantae > Streptophyta > Magnoliopsida > Poales > Poaceae > Secale > Secale cereale. The sequence goes on from LR738712.1 coordinate 280,320,234, forward strand.
GATGTCCCTAGGGAGGAGGTTGGTAGGAGTCAACCATCTTGCACGCTCGATTATGACAATCGTAGGGTTTAAATCAAACCTAAGAATGCTCTGACTTCGCCAGCATTCAATGACCAACACTCAGAAGAGAAGTTAATAACAAGCTTTTGTACTGATATTTCTACTAACCAATGATCATGAACCTATATCCTTTCATATTGCGACATCAATATCATTAAACCATACATTTGATATTTAGTGATCGACACGAAAGTTTTTATTATATCCCCCTTGAATACCTATCATATCAGGACCAAATTCAGAAAATGTGAATATTGCCAGTACTATTTAATAGACTCTCAAAAGATATAAGCGAAGCATGAGTGTGCAAATATTTCTTTGAAATATAACCTCCATCGTGCTCTAACAGATATAAGTGAACCACTAGAGCAACTACCTAGCTCAAAATGTATAAGTGAAACACATATAGTATTCTAACAAATCACGAATAAATGTCTGTCCCGCTCAAAAGGTGTGTCCAACAAAAGCAAATAAATAAAAGACTACTATAATACAAGACGCTCCAAGCAAAATTCATATCATTTGTTGAATAAAAATATAGCTCCAAGTAACATATCGATAGATTTTAGACGAAAGAGGTGATGTCATCCGGGGCATCTGTTACGTCTCCAACGTATCTATAAATTTTGATTTTTCCAAGCTATTATTTAAGATGTTCTGGATCTTTAATGGGCTTTGTTATACACTTTTATATTATTTTTGGGACTAACCTATTAACCCGAAGGCCCAGTCCAGATTGCTGTTTTTTTGCCTATTTCAGGGTTTTACAGAAAAGGAATATCAAACGGAGTCCAAACGGAATGAAACTTCGGGAGATATATTTATGGAGCAAAATACGCATGGGAGACTTGAGAACCACGGATTATGGCACACGTGGCGTCCACGAGGGTGGGGGCGCGCCCCCTGCCTCGTGGGCCCCACGTCTGGCCCCCGGTGCCCTCCTTCTTCCTATATGAACAACAGAGAAAACCCTAGTTCCACCACCGCAACCTTCTGTTCCCGTGAGATCCCATCTTGGGGCCTGTTCCAGAGCTCCGCCGGAGGGGGGGATCTACCACGGACTGCTTCTACAGCGTCAACAACATCGCCTCACCATGAGTTGTGAGTAGTTTACCACAGACCTTCAGGTCCGTAGCTAGTATCTAGATGGCTTCTTCTCTCTCTTTGGATCTCAATACCAAGTTATCCTCGGTCTCCGAGGAGATCTATTCGATGTATTCTCTTTTTGCCGTGTGTTTGTCGAGATCTTGTGAATTGTGGGTTTATGATCAAGATTATCTATGAGAAATATTTGGTTCTTTTCTGAACACTTTTATGTATGATTATAATATCCTTGCAAGTCTCTTCGAATTATTGGTTTGGCTTGGCCTACTAGATCTATAGTTCTTGCAATGGGAGAAGTGCTTGGCTTTGGGTTCAATCTTGCGGTGTCCTTTCCCAGTGACAGTAGGGGCAGCAAGGCATGTATTGTATTGTAGCCATCGAGGATAAAAATATGGGGTATATATCATGTTATTTGAGTTTATCCCTCTACATCATGTTATCTTGCTTAAGGCGTTACTCTGTTCTTATAAAGTTAATACTCTAGATAAATGCTGGATAGCAGTCGATGTGTGGAGTAATAGTACTAGATGTAGAATCGTTTTGGTCTACTTGTTTCGGACGTGATGCCTATATATAATGATCATGCCTAGATATTCTCATAATTATACGCATTTCTATCAGTTGCTCGACAGTAATTTGTTAACCCGCCGTTGAATATCACTATCATGAGAGAAGCCACTAGAGAGAACTATAGCCCCCGGGTCTATTCTCAACATATCAATCTAAATCTACTTTACTTTTCCGCTTTTACTTTATGTTCTTATATCCAAAAATACCAAAAATATCAAACTATCATCTCTATCAGATCTCACTTTCGTCAGTGACCATAAAGGGATTGACAACCCCTTATCGCGTTGGCTGCGAAGTTCTTATTTGTTTGTGCAGGTGCGAGGGACTTGCGCGTGGTCTCCTACTCGATTGATACCTTGGTTCTCAAAAACTGAGGGAAATACTTACGCTACTGTGCTGCATCACCCTTTCCTCTTCGAGGGAATACAACGCAAGCTCGAGAAGTAGCAAGATGAATTTTTGGCACCGTTGCCGGGGAGGCTTCCGCAAAAGTCATATACCAAGTACCGATCACAAACCCTTATCCTTCGCATTACATTTTTTCCTCTCGTTTTCCTCTCCCCCACTTCAGCCTTGCCGTTTTATTTACCCTTCTTCTGCGGTGTGTTTACTGTTCGCTTGCTTCTTGTTTGCTTGTGTGTTGGATTGCTAGCTTGTCACTATGGCTCTAACTATGAGTGTTGACCCTCACCTCAAGAGGTTGGAGGAGATCGAAAACAATGTTAGACATTTTATGTCTGTGCAATTTGAGCACAATGATTTCTTCATAAACGAGCTTAAAGAACATAAAAAATTTATGGAATATATGAAAAAGACCTTGATGATATGTCTAAGGAATTTTATGGTCTGAAATCTCAGTTTGCTCATCTTGAGAACTTAATAGCCCAAATTTCGGATAAACAGTCCACCTTAGTTAATAAGATGGCTGCTAAACCGGAAGATCATGAAAATAAAGATGAAGATCTGAAAGTTATTGATGTGGCTCCTATTAGATCCTTGTTTTCTAGTATTAATCTTGATAAAGATAGGATTGGAGATGAGTCTACTTTAAGGTGTTCCAATTATTCAGACTTTTTTGATCTTGATGCTAAAATTGTTAAAAGTGGGAGTGAAGAGATTAAAACTTTGCATAGTGATGAACCCACTACTTGGGAGTTCAAGGGATTAAATTATGCTAATTTCCCTTTGATTGATTGTATTTCCTTGTTGCAATCCGTACTAAACTCTCCGCATGCTTATAGTCAAAATAAAGCTTTTACCAAACACATAGTTGATGCTTTGATGCAATCTTATGAAGAAAAACTTGAATTAGAAGTTTCTATCCCTAGAAAGATTTATGATGATTGGGAACCTACTATTAAAATTAAAATTAAAGATCATGAATGCTTTGCTTTGTGTGATTTGGGTGCAAGTGTTTCCACTATCCCAAAAACTTTGTGAGATTTGCTAGGGTTCCATGAGCTTGATAATTGTTCTTTAAATTTGGATCTTGTGGATTCTATCATTAAGAAACCTATGGGAAGGATTAATGATGTTCTTATTGTTGCCAATAGGAATTATGTTCCCGTATATTTCATTGTTCTTGATATAGATTGCAATCATTCATGTCCTATTATTCTTGGTAGACCTTTCCTTAGAACGATTGCTGCAATTATTGATATGAAGGAAGGAAATATTAGATTCCAATTTCCGTTAAGGAAAGGCATGGAACACTTTCCTAGGAAGAAAATTAAATTACCATATGAATCTATTATGAGAGCCACTTATGGGTTGCCTTCCAAAGATGACAATACCTAGATCTATGCATGTATCGTGCCTAGCTAGGGGCGTAAAATAATAGCGCTTGTTGGGAGGCAACCCAATTTTATATTTATTGTTTTTGCTTCTGTTTAGGAATAAATATTGCATCTAGCTTCTGTTTAGATGTGGTTTTGTGTTTTAATTAGTGTTTGTGCCAAGTAGAACCTTTGGGAAGACTTGTGTGAAGTTTATATGATCTTACTGTGAAAAATAGAATCGTTAGCGCTTGCTAGAATGGTCACCAGATTTTACTGGAGTGTGTTATTTAGTTGATTCTTTTTTGCAGATTATTAATAGAAAAATTCCTCATGATTACCAATTTATTTCAATTTTTTGGAGTTACAGAAGTATGCGAAATTGACAGATTACTACAGACTGTTCTGTTTTTGACAGATTCTGTTTTTCGTGTTTTGTTTGCTTATTTCAATGCATCTATGAGTAGTATTGGGAAGTATGAATCATATAGAAGTTGGAATACAGTAGGTTTAACACCAATATAAACAAAGAACTAATTCATTAGAGTACCTTTGAGTAGTGGTTTGTTTTCTTATACTAACGGAGCTCACGAGATTTTTTGTTTAAGTTTTGTGTTGTGAAGTTTTCAAGTTTTGAGTATTTCTTCGAAGGACTATGGAAAAAAGAGTGGAAAGAGCCTATGCTTGGGGATCCCCAAGGCACCCCAAGGTAAAAATCTAGGACAACCAAAAGCCTAAGCTTGGGGATGCCCGGGGAAGGCATCCCCTCTTTCGTCTTCATCTATCGGTAACTATACTCGGAGCTATATTTTTATTCACCACATGATATGTGTTTTACTTGGAGCGTCATGTATCATTTGAGGTTTTGCTTGTTAGTTTGCCACAATTATCCTTGCTGGACACTCCTTCTTGAGAGAGATAAATATGGCCTAGGAATTGATAGAATACTCTATGTGCTTCACTTATATCTTTTGAGTCGAATAGTTTTTGCTCTAGTGCTTCACTTATATCTTTTAGAGCATGGTGGTAATTATATTTTGTAGAAATTGTTGATCTCTCATGCTTCACATATATTCTTTTGAGAGTCTATTAAAACAGCATGGTAATGTGCTTTGGCTGTCAAACTAGCCTTCACTTGATAGACATCCAAGATCAATGTAGTAAAAACTTTCACATTAAGTGCATTGAATATGATGAGAAGTTGGATTCTTGATAATTGTTTTGAGATATGAGGATAGTGATATTAGAGTAATGCTAGTGGAGTTATTATGAAATTGAGAAATGCTTGTGTTAAAGTTAGTGATTCCCGTAGCATGCACGTATGGTGAACCGCTATGTGACGAAGTTAGAGCATGATGTATTTGTAGAGTGTCATCCTTTGTGTGGAGGTCGGGGGCGCGCGATGGTTAACTCCTACCAACCTCCCCCCTAGGAGCATGTGTTGATTGCTTTGTTTTGATGACTCGTAAATTATTGCAATAAGTATACGAGTTCTTATGACTAATGTTGAGTCCATGGGTATTACACACTCTCACCCTTCCACCATTGCTAGCCTCTCTTGTACCGCGCAACTTTCGCCGGTACCATACACCCACTATATATCTTTCCTCAAAACAGCCACCATATATCTTCCTCAAAACAGCACCATACCTACCTATCATGGCATTTCCATAGCCATTCCGAGATATATTGCCATGCAACTTTCCATCGTTCCGTTCATATGACACGCTTCATATTGTCATATTGCCATGCATGATCATGTAGTTGACATTATTTGTGGCTAGGCCACCATGCATAATTTTTCATACATGTCACTCTTGATTCATTGCACATCCCGGTACACCGCCGGAGGCATTCGTATAGGGTCATACTTTGTTCTATTATCGAGTTGTAATATCGAGTTGTAATTCAATGAAAGTGTGATGATCATCATTATTAGAGCATTGTCCCATGTGAGGAAATGCTAAATAAATAAAGCCCCTCCAAAAAAAGAAGAAGGAAAGGCCAAAGAAAAAAAGAAAGGATCAAAAAAAGGAAAAAAAAAGAAAAACGGACAATTGCTACTATCTTTTTCCACACTTGTGCTTCAAAGTAGCACCATGTTCTTCATGAAAGAGAATCTCATGTTTAGTCACTTTCATATACTAGTGGGAATTTTCATTATAGAACTTGTCTTGTTGTGACACCCCGAGACCGATGCACCAGGTGTCAGCCAGTTATTCATTGTCGTTGCCATGTCATCTGCTTGCGTGTTGCATCTTTGCCATGTCATCATATGTGTTGCATCATCATGTTTTCAAAACTTGCATCCGTCCGAGTCCGCCCGTCCTCTCTGTTGTCCGTTCTGAGCCCGGACACACTTGCACGTGCCCGCGGCACCTCCGAATATTTATTTTATGAGTGGCCGGAAAATGTTCTCGGAATGGGATGAAACTTGGCGTGTGGTCTTATTATAGTGTAGACAGGTCGCCTGCCCAATTTCATCGCATTCGGAGCTCGTTTGATAGCCCAACCGTTAAATATAGCGGCACTAGTCGCCGGTTAATTCGTCAGATGTTTTCGATCTCCGAAAACCTCTGCGGGCCTCTCTCTCTCTCTCTTCTCTCCACTTAGCCTAGCCCATCTACACAGCCCACTAGGCCCAGTCTACTCCCCTCCGCTCCGTTGCCGTTGGATCGTGATCCGATGGCCCCGAAACAGAGCAAAACCCCCAACCCAAGCTACCCATGCTATATATGGACATCCCTAATCCATTTTGGGCAACCTAGAACCCTCCTCCTACCTCCTACCGCAGCCTCCACCCTCCTCCTCGTTTTCCGTGCCAGCCCAGTCGGCCCTCGCCACTTGGCGCCGCCGCCGGCACGCCCCGGACCAATCTGGGCGCGCCACGTCGCCACCTGCCTCGCCCGCGGCCACTCAGGCGCGGCCACATCACCCCTTCCCGCTTCCCCACCGCGCGGCCCGCCCGGCCCAGCCGCCGCCACCGCAGCGCCTGCTCACCTGGCTCCTCGTCCCCGAGCCCCCGCAACCTCCGTTTGCCTGGATCGGGGTGTGCCCGATCTCCCTCGCCGCCGCCCCGTAATGGCCGGTCGCCGGAGCTTCGCCGCCCTTCGCCGAGGCCTGAGAGCCGCCATCGCTCGGAGCCTCGCCGCCGCACCTGCGCCAGCTCCGGCCGTCCTCCCCGAGCTCGCCCCTCCTCGGCTCGTTGCCATCCCGCTCCGGATCCGGCGGGATCCAGCCGGAGAACCTTCCCCGCGCCCGGATCCGCCCGTCCCCGGCAGGATCCATTTGTTCCACCACCGTCGTCTGCCGTCCCGACCCCGCGTGTCAGCCTCACTGCCCGGACGTGTCCGTCTCAAAACGGACATGTCCATGCCTCCCCTCGCCGAGCCACTGCCAAGTGGGACCCGCGTCCAGCCACCGACGGACACGTCCACCCAGGCCCGAACATGTCCACCCCTCCGGAGGTCTATTTTCTTCAAAGTCCTTGTCCCTTTTGTAAAAATGTTGCATACTTTGTGGTGTCGTAACTATTTGTGTGTATATCCAAATTGAGTGAATAATATGTCAAAATGATCGTGGTGACATGCTCTTCTTTTGGTTCCATTGTGGCATGCTTGTTTGACTTCATCTTGATGCCCTAATCATCATTGCAAGAGTGCTATAAGTTTAAAACTGATGTTACCTGTAATTTTGTTAGCATGTTTGAGATGTGATAACTTTGTGCATGTTTACCCAAATGGAGCATATGATATGTCAAAATGTTCATTGTGATGTGCTCTACATGTTGGTTGTTGTAGCATTCATGTTAGGTGCCATCTTGCCATGCTAATCTCTGTTGCAAAAGTGCATGTGGCTGTTAAGTGCTGAAACTTGTTATGAGATGCTGATTTGACTTGCTCATTGCTATTGGTGTGTTTGTCTTCATGCCACATGTCAATATGTTTTAGAAGCACAATCATATGGTCTTTTCTGTGGTGCAATTCACTTTCCATGATATGCCTTGAGGTGACTTAAACAAGCTTGTAAACATGCCATGCCAATGTTGCTGTTTTATACTTAGTGAAAAAACTGCTAAGTCTGGAATCTGTTAAACCTGATGCTATGTTTGCTTGATGCCCCACTCAAATCCATGCAAGTTTTAGTGTGTCAAATGATCATGTCTTGTTGTACATGTTGTGCTATATCCATCCATGCCTTAGTTTGCCTATATGGACCGATGTAGCTTATTTATTTCTTGCTCTCAAGTTGCTATAAATTTACCTGGCAGACTTTTATCAGCACGTTCAATTTGGTGAAGCTTGTTGTTATTGATACATGCCTCCTATGGAGTTGTTTGATGTATGTGATGTCTATTACATGTCCATTATCTTTATATACTTAGTAGAGTTGATATGCTTGTTGTTTTGTGCTTCCGAAGGCAGCATCGTGATGTTGTTTTTGCCCTCACAGATTTTGACTAAGTCTGGATAAATTTATTGCAACTTGCCATGCTTATTTAAGTGTGTCCCAGCAAGTTTTTGGTTGTGTTCTAAGTTCATGCTTGTTATGTATCATGTCTATTTCACATCCATGCCTCTTGATATCATTTTTGGGTGTTGTAGCATATATATACCTTGCTCCAAAGTTGCTATGTGCCTGATTTTGGACAGCTTGTTGTTATATCTTGTTTCATGTGTATGTGTTGAACCGTTGCTCCGTTTTGAGCATGTCCTATATGAAACTTGTGTGATTTTTCATGCAGAGGCATAATATCATGTTGTTTACATGTTTGGAGTGAGTTTGCTTATTGTTTGGATGCATTTTGCATAATTGCCATGCTAGTCTTGTTTTGCTCATATCTTCTAGGCCGTAGCTCCGAATTAAACAAACTTTATATGTAACTTGACTAGAATTTTGAATAGATCATCATGGTGCATGTTAACTTGTTGTTTAAAAACTTTAACTTAAGTTTTGTTCAGATCTGGACCAATTTCAAAATGTGCATATGAGGACTTACCGGAATTGCTATATGTTGATTCCGGCCTCATTAAAACTTGTTGGTTTGTGTTGTTCTTGTGTGCTTCATCCCTTGCCATGTATTGCATCATATAGACTTGTCTTGCATCATACTTGATTGAGCTTCTTGTCGTGTTCTTGTGTGGTGTGTTTACCGTGTTGCTTGCTTCTTCTCGTTAGTGCTTGTTCCGTTGCGATCATGAGGATTCGTTCGACTTCACTCGGTTCGTCTTCGAGGCTTCTTCTTCGTTTTCTTCATGGAATCTTTCTTCTTCCTTGCGGGATCTCAGGAAAGATGGCCATCACCTTGGATACCTTTATTATCATTGTTATGCTAGATGTCTCAATGCTATCGTTATATGTCGCGCTATCCATATTTATTGTCAGCCCCTCTCCTTGTTGCCATGAAACCTCTAACCTTTGACACCTTCCCAGCAAAACTGTTGTTTGGCTATGTTACCTACTTGCTCAGCCCCTCTTATAGCGTTGCTAGTTGTAGGTGAAGATGAAGATGTTCCATGTTGGAACTTGATGCTTTGGAATATCACAATATCTATTATTATTATTAACACACCTATATACTTGGCAATGGGTGGAAGGCTTGGACTTTTGCTCGGTGTTTTCTTCCACTCATGCCACCTTAGGAGCCGATAAACCGGCGTTGTGTTTCTTGATTTTACGTTCCTTACATGGTTGGGTATGTGGGGACCCCTTAACAGTTCGTCTTTGAATAAAACTCCTCCAGCAAGGCCCAACTTTGGTTTTAGTTTTCAACATAATAAAACCTTTAATTAATTAATTGCATAGGGAGTTAGCGCTACCCGAGGATTCTTTCTACATAGCAGGGGGGCCAGTGCCGATGGTGTTGGTCCCAAACGGGGGTTCGACGGGGCCGCCATGGTGAAACTCGAGGTATCTGGCTCCCGTAAAATCACCCATCCGGTCGTGGCCTGAGATGAGATACGCGCGGCTACTATCAGGGTTTCGGCACGCCGGGAGGTCTTGCTGGACTTGTTTTACCATTGTCGAAATGTCTTGTGCACCGGGAATTCCGAGTCTGATCGAGCCTTCCCTAAGAAAAGGGTAATATTATTATTATCTCTGCTGATCGTGAGAGCTTGTGATGGGCTAAGTTGGGACACCCCTGCAGGGTTATGATCTTTCGAATGCCATGCCCGCGGTTATGTGTCAGATTGGAATTTGTTAATGTCCGGTTGTAGAAAACTTGACAGAGGATCCGAGATAAAATACACAACTATGTGATTAACCGTGACTGTCTCTTTTCACTTTGAGAAGAGAACACGATGGGGTTATGTTTGACTCGTAGGTAGTTCAGGATCTTTAGCGATCACTACTAGTTTACGACCATTTGCGTAGATGCTCATCTTATTCTTGTACTCGTAAGTTTGCCACCATATATTGCTTAGTCGCTGCTGCAACCTCACCACTATCCTCTCCTTACCTATTAAGCTTTGCTAGTCTTGTTATGGGATTGCTGAGTTCTCGTGGCTCACAGATACTACAACAACAGTTGCAGGTGCAGGTTTCCGATGACTTGACGCGAGAGCGATGTCCTTTGTGTTGGAGTTCTTTCTTCTTCTTCTTCATCAGTCTTGGGTTAGGTTTCGGGTCGGCAGCCGGGGATAGCAAATGGATGTCGTTGTGCTTTTCATGTTTGCATCCGTAGTCGGATGCCTTCTATTGATGTTGTTGTATTCATGTGACTTGTATGTATTGTTGTATCCCCCATGTATGTATGTAATGGTACGATGTAATGATATCCATCTTGCTAAGCGCCTGAAATGCGGTTGTTCCCCAATCATGTAAGTGTCACGTGATCGGGATAGAATCGCATCTTGGGCCTGACACTTGTATATTCCAACGATGGGCTTCCTCAAATGCCCTAGGTCTTCAAGAGCAAGCAAGTTCGATGCACACCCAATTAGTTTCTTTTGTTGAGCTTTCATACATTTTTAGCTCTAGTGCATCCGTTGCATGGCAATCCCTACTCACTCAAATTGATATCTATTGATGGGCATCTCCATAGGCCATTGATACGCCTAGTCGATGTGAGACTATCTCCCACCTTTTTGTCTTCTCCACAACCACCACTCTATTCCTCATAGTGCTATATCCATGGCTCACGCTCATGTATTGCATGAAAGTTGATAGGTTTGAAAGAATAGAGTATGAAAACAAGTGCTTGGCTGAAACCGGGGTTGTGCAGGATATGAATATTTTGTGTGATGAAGAGGGAGCATATAGCCATACTATATGATTATGTAGGGATAACTTTCTTTAGCCATATTATTTTGAGAAGACATGGTTGCTTTGTTAGTATGCTTGAAGTATTATTATTTCTTATGTCAATATAGACTTTTGTCTTGAATCTTTCAGATCTGAAAATTCATGCCACAATTAAGAGAATTACATTGAAAACTATGTTAGTTAGCATTCCACATCAAAAATTCCGTTTTAATCATTTACCTAGTCGAGGACGAGCAGGAATTAAGCTTGGGGATGCTTGGTATGTCTCCAACGTATCTATAATTTTTGATTGTTCCATGCTATTATTTAAGATGTTTTGGATGTTTAATGGGCTTAGTTATACACTTTTATATTATTTTTGGGACTAACCTATTAACCCAAAGGCCTAGTTCTGGAGGGGGGATCTACCACGGAGTGCTTTTACATCATCATCGTCGCCTCACCATGAGTTGTGATAGTTTACCACAGACCTTCGGGTCCGTAGCTAGTATGTAGATGGCTTCTTCTCTCTCTTTGGATCTCAATACCAAGTTCTCCTTGGTATTCGAGGAGATCTATTCGATGTAATCTCTTTTTGCGATGTGTTTGTCGATATCCGATGAATTGCGGGTTTATGATCAAGATTATCTATGAGAAATATTTGGTTCTTTTCTGGACTCTTTTATGTATGATTATAATATCCTTGCAAGTCTCTTCGAATTATTGGTTTGGTTTGGCCTACTAGATCTATAGTTCTTGCAATGGGAGAAGTGCTTGGCTTTGGGTTCAATCTTGCGGTGTCCGTTCCCAGTGACAGTAGGGGCAGCAAGGCACGTATTGTATTGTTACCATTGAGGATAAAAACATGCGGTTTATATCATGTCATTTGAGTTATCCCTCTACATCATGTCATCTTGCTTAAGGCGTTACTCTGTTCTTATGAACTTAATACTCTAGATGCAAGCTGGATGGCGGTCGATGTGTGGAGTAGATGCAGAATCCTTTCAGTCTACTTGTTTCGGACGTGATGCCTATATATAATGATCATGCCTAGATAGTCTCATAATTATTCGCTTTTCTATCAATTGCTTGACAGTAATTTGTTTACCCTTCGTAGAATATCGCTATCATGAGAGAAGTTACTAGAGAAAACTATGGCCCCCGGGTCTATTCTCAACATATCAATCTACAATCTACTTTACTTTTCCGCTTTTTCTTTTTGTTCTTATATCCAAAAATACCAAGAATATCAAACTATCATCTCTATCAGATCTCACTTTCGTAAGTGACCGTAAAGGGATTGACGACCCCTTATCGCGTTGGCTGCGAAGTTCTTCTTGGTTTGTGTAGGTGCGAGGGACTTGCGCGTGGTCTCCTACTGGATTGATACCTTGGTTCTCAAAAACTGAGGGAAATACTTACGCTACTGTGCTGCATCACCCTTTCCTCTTCGAGGGAATACAACGCAAGCTTGAGAAGTAGCAGCATCCCCATGCTTAGGCACTTGGGTTCCTTGGTATCCCCAAGCTTAAGCTCTCGGTGCTCCTTATTCCTTCATCCATCGTGATCTCACCCAAAAGTTGAAATCTTTAGCACACAAAACTTAACGGAAACCTCGTGAGATCCATTAGTATAATGAGCAAATCATAAGCTTTAGGTACTGTTTTGAACCCATTAATATTTTATTATTGCACAGGAACTACTGTATTCTAACTTATCCATTACTTATACCCCCCTGATATGATTCGTAGCATCATTAAAACAAGCAAACTATGCACCAAAAACGGAATTTTCTAAAACTAAACAATTTGTAATGATCTAAAAATTTACCATACTTCTGCAACTCTAAGAATTTTGAAACAATATTAGAACTTGGACAATTTTTATATCGATCATGTGTAAAAAAAATCAGCAAATTATCACTTTCCAGTAAATTATCGAATTTTCTGCAGTAGAAGCAAAACTTTCTCTTTTCGAAGAATCAAATCAGCTTTTAACCACATCATCCCATAGGATTTACTTGGCACAAACAGTAACTAAAACATAATAAACACAATCACAACGGTAGCATAATTGTGTGAACACTAGCAAATAGAATGTAAAAGCAAAAATTTAAGATAACTATTGGGTTGCCTCCTAAGAAGCGCTATTGTTTTATGTGCCTAGCTAGGCGTAATGTATTGTTTCAAGTGTTGTCACCCTTAGTTTTTATCTCCTTAAACACGGCATCATCATAAACAATTATCACGAACTACCTTTTCTCATAGATAGCCTTCCTATTATGACAAATCAAATGGTCGAATGGGCTATGAAAGCAGACTTGCTCCCTTGGTAGTTTTGGTAATTTATATCAACATACATGTTATTGGAGTAATGTTTGTATTTTCTATATTTCAGATAAGTTCAATAGTGGCTAGCAAAGGACCTAAGGATGTGGACCTCTTAAAAATTCTACGGACAAGAATTTGCATTCCCAAGAATCTTCATTTTTGGTTTAGTGATAGAAGATCACACGGAGTCCTTTAGGAAAGAAAAATAATATTACAAGGGGACGAGGTATTTATGATGAGGATGTTGCTCAAGTGCTTAGTGATACTGCTCCAAAAATACTCAGTTACTTTGTCAAACACATCTTTCCAAACCCTAATTCTTCATCTTGGTCCCACCGATATCATCGACCCTAGACTCACCGAGATGATCATTCTCATTGCCACAGCCAAAACCTTAGCAATTTAATTTGACCGAAATGGATCTCAGTCCAACCGAGATGGCCTTGGCAAGTTTCTGCGATGACATAGTTTCAGTTCGTAATCACCAAGTTGTACCAATCAGAAATTATGAAACGAAGCTTTTCCCTAGACATTGCACTTTAGTCCCACCGAGTTGTTCCACTTCGGTCCTAGAGAAATGCCAAATGTTCATATTTTTAACGCAGATCGATCTGGCCGAGTTTATGTTCGGTCTCACCTATTTGAGTCAAAAGTATGTACTAGTTGGATTTTTTGTGAAGGTTATATATACCCCTCCACTCCCACTTACTCTCAGAGAGAGCCATCAGAACGAAATACTACTTCCACCATTTTTTTTCCGAGACAGAACCACCTACTCATGTGTTGAGATCAAGAGATTCCAATCCTACCATTTGAACCTTGATTTCTAGCCTCTTCAAGATGTTTTCCACTCCAATCCTTCTCCTACCCAAGCCAAATATGTGAGAGAGAGATTGAGTGTTGGGGAGACTATAATTTGAAGCACAAGAGTAAGGAGTTCATCACCAACACAACATCTTTTACCTTTTGGAGAGTGATTTCTCCAAGATTGGTTAGGTGTCACTTGGGAGCCTCCAAGAGATTGTGGAGTTGAACCAAGGAGTTTGTAAGGGCAAGGATATTGCCTACTTCTTGAAGATCTACCCTAGTGAGGCAAGTCCTTTGTGGGCATTGGCTATGGTGGAATATAGAAGGTTGCTTCTTCGTGGACGCTTCATGGGTGGAGTCCTCCATGGACTCCCATAGTCGTTACCCTCTGTGGGTTGAAATATCCATCAATGTGGATGTACGATAACGCCACATATCAAAACCATGCAAAAAATCATCGTGTCCTCATTGCGTTTGATCTTCACTCTACCCTTTATTTTTTTCGCACAATTGCATGATTTACTCTTTCTGCTGCTCTAACTAGTACCAAAATCTGCCTAAGTTTCAAGAAATCAAAAAATTGCACCTTTGGTTGAATAAGAGTCAATTAACCCCCCCCCCCTCTAACCCTACATTCTCCGATCCTACATGCTATCCTTAGTAATTGTCACATCATTAGTTTTAACTTCTTGGGAGACGTGGCCATCAAGGGGCTTTTCATAAGTAATGGTGTACTCGTCATGTATTAAGATTTTTAGCATTTTCACCCTTACGATCCAAGAATATTGATGATTAATACCATTAAATACTTGTTGGATTAAGTATATATTGGGAACCTTCTTTTTAGCATTTTCCTCGAAAGAATGAGGATCGCGAGACATATATCTCCTCATAAAATCGCTATCATATAAAATTTCATCTATTACACGATATTCATAACTCACATTGTAAAACTCAAAAATTTCTCTAGACTCTCGCACTATATAGTCAAATTCATTCATGTGAATAATAGTGGTTATCTTTTTAGCCTTTTGATTGTTTATGACAGGTAGCTCAAAAAACAATCTCTGCAAAGTCGGGTGAGTATGCAGAAATCTTCTTTCAAGTTTTATAATGAGTAAAGAAATAGGTTGGGCATAACTATTGGTTCTTTCAAGACTAAGAATATTATTATACACCAATGTTCCCATACAATTATACAACTCTTGAATAATACTTTTTCCAATGATATTCCCACTCCCCGACACAAAAATTTTAATATCAAAATTTATGGGGATTTCCATATTAGGAGTCCTACTATCCTAACTCTCACTGTTAGCAATAACAAATTCCCACATGATATCAACTTCAAAGAAAGCAAACAAAAAAATTATTTTTGTATTTCTGATTTTTATGAGAAGTGGGGGAGATGAAAAAATGCGGCAAATAAAAAGTAGAGAAATAGATCATAGTTTGTGAATAGGTGCCTCATAGGTTTTGATGATGTCTCCCCCGCAATGGCACCAGAAAATCTTCCTCCTACTTGTGAGTTGCGTTGGGATTTCCCCAAAGAGGAGGGGAGATGCAGTACATTAGAGACAGGTATTTCCCTCAGTGAGAACCAAGGTTTACCGAACCAATAGGAGAATCACGCAAAGCCTCGTAAACAACACCAGCACACACAAAAGCAAATACTTGCACCCATCGCGGTCAAGAGGGCTGTCAATCCCCTTGAACTCGTTACTTGCAAGGATCAAATATTGTATAGGTGGATGGATAAATTGCAAAATAAAATAGAAGTTATAAAATTGAAGCAAGTATTTTTGGGTTTTTATATATGGTTAAAGTAGACCCGAGGGCCATAGATTTCACTAGAGGCTACTTTCTCGAACACATAGCATATGGTGGGTGAAAAAATTACGGTTCAGACATTTATAGAAACGCGCATAGTTATGAAGATATACGTGGCAATGATCATGTATATAGGCATAATGTCCGAGATAAGTACACCGACTCCTGTCTTCATCTACTACTATTACTCCACCAGTCGATCGCTATCTAGCATGATTCTACAGTACTAAAGTCATGACAAATGGAGTAACGTCTTAAGCAAGATGACATGATTTAGACAAAGTAGACCCAATCAATATGAGTAAACCCCATCATTTTAACCTTAATGACAACAGTACAAATATGTGTCGTATCCCCATCTGTCACTAGGATATAGAGCCTGTAAGATTGAATCCATTAGACAACACCTCTCCAACTGAAGATAAATCAATCTAGTTGGCCAAACTAAACGGATATGTAGGAGAGGAATACAGAACTATAAAAATCATACATAATAAGGTTCAGAAAAGATTTAAATTACTAGTCATGAGTACTTAGATCATAAACACACAATTCATTGGATCCCAACAAACACACCGCAAAATAAGATTACATCGGATAGAACTCCAAGAAATCGAGGAGAACATGGTATTGTAGATCAAAGAGAGAGAATAAGCCGTCTAGCTAATAGCTATCTGCTACTCATTGGGATTTCTCCGAAGAGGAGAGGATGATGTAGTACAATAGAGATACATATTTCCCTTAGTAAAGAACCAAGGTTATCAATCCAGTAGGAGAACCACACAAGACCTCATGAACAACAACTACACGGAAAATAACAAATACTTGCACCCAACGCAAACATGGGGTTGTCAATCCCTTGTCGGTTAATTGCAAGGATCAAATCTCGTAGTGATAGATAGAGAAAAAACACAAAATAAAATAATGGTAAATAAATTGAAGCAAGGTATTTTTGGATTTTAATATATGATAAAGATTGACCCCGGGGCCATAGTTTTCACTAGAGGCTTCTCTCTCAAACAAAAAGCATACGGTGGTAAACAAATTACTGTTGGGCAATTGATAGAAAATCTCATAGTGATGTCGATATCCAAGGCAAGTATCGTGTATATATGCACCACGTCCAAGATAAGTAGACCGACTCCTCCCTGTATCTACTACTATTACTCTACACATTGACTGCTATCTGGTGTGCATCCAGAGTATTAAGTTCATAAAGAAAGTATTAATGCCTTAAGCAAGATGACATCATGTACACAAAGTATATCCAATCAATATGAATAGACCTCATCTCTTTATCTTTAATGGCAACAATAAAAATACGTGCATTGTCCCTTTCCATCACTGCGATATAGAGCACCGCAAGATTGAACCCATCACAAAGCACCTCTCCCGTTACAAGATAAATCAATGTAATTGGCCAAACCAAATAGATAGATCAGAGAGAAATACAAAGCTATAAGAATCATGCATGAATGAGTTCAGAGAAGACTCTAATAATATTTATAGATAATCTAATCATAAACAACAATTCATCGGATCCTAACAAATATAACACAAAATAAGATTACATCGAATAGTTCTCCAAGAACATCGAGGAGAACATTGTATTTTAGATCAGAGAGAGAAGAAGCCATCTAAATCCTAGTTATGTACCCATAGGTCTATGGTAAACTAATCACACATCATCCGAAGGACAACAAGATTGATGTAGAAGCCATCCATGGCCGATTACTCCTCCGGCAGAGTACCGGAAAAGGCCACCGGACGGAAGCTTGCGACGAGGGAAAAGCATTTTGCGTGGCTCTCTATTGGTTTCCCGATTTTAGATAATTTATTGAGTTGTAATTAGGTAAAACGTAGGAATGAGGGGCCCATAAGGTACATGGGCGCCCCTACGCCCTAAGCGCACCCATGTGCCTTGTGGACTACTCCTTCGTCATCTAGCCTCCTCCCGAAGCTTCCTGGGTCTCTATGTCCATAACGAATCGTCAAAAAGTTTCGTGGCATTTGGACTTTGTTTGGTACTGATTTGTTGGAAAATAAAAAATAGAGAAAAAACAACAACTGACACTTGGCACTGAGTTAATAGGTTAGTCCCAAAAAATTATATAATATTGCATATAAAACATCCAAGACTGATACTATAATAGCACGGAACAATAAAAAAATTATAGATATGTTGGAGACGTACCATGCATCCTCAAGCTTAATTCCTGCTCGTTCTCGAGTAGGTAAATGTTAAAAATAGAATTTTATATGTGGAATGCTACCTAACATGTTTCATCAAGCAATCTTTTTTGATGACATGAATATTTAGATATGAATGATTCAGACAATCATGCCTTCTCATGCTCCATCTTCTTAACACAAAGCATAAATCATGCACTACCCTAGTGTTAGCCAAGCAATTGGTTCATACTATTTAACCTGCTACAGCTTTTTCAACTCTCACACAATACATGAGTGCAAGCTATGGATATAGCACTATGGGTGCAATAGAGTATGGTGGTAGAGATTGATTTGGAGAACACAAAATAGGAGAAAGTATCACATTGATGAGGCTAATCAACATGATATGGAGAGGGTCGTTAATTTATGTCAATGCAAGGAGTAGGGATTGCCATGCAAGAGATGCACTAAGAGCTATAAGTGTATGTAAGCTAAAAAAATTAAGTGCATGTGCATCCAACTTGCTTACTCATGAAGACCTCGGATAATTTGAGGAAGCCCAGCATTGGAATATACAAGACAATTTATATAGTGAAAAATTCCCACTAGTATATGAATATAAAAGCATAGGAGACTCTATATGAAAAAGATGGTGCTACTTTGAAGCACAAGTGTGGAAAAAGATAGTAGCAATGTCCCTTCTCTTTTTTTGTTGGGCTCTATTTGGCCTCTTTTTCTGGGCTATTTTTGGCCTTTTTTATTTCGTCACTTGGGGAATGCTCTAATAATGACAATGATGATCATCACACTTCTATTTACTTAAAACTCAAAATTACAACTCGATACTAGAACAAAATATGACTCTATATCAATGCCTCTGGAGGTGTACCAGGATGTGCAATGATCAAGAGTAACATGTATAAAAAATGATGAATGGTGGCTGAGCCACAAATAGTATGTCTGCTACATGATCATGCAAAGCAATATGACAATGATGATGTGTGTCATAATAACGGAATGGTGGAGGTTACATGGCAATATATCTCGGAATGGCTACTGAAATGCCCTCATAGGTATTTATGGTGACTGTTTTGAGGAAGATACAAGGAGGTTTATATGTGATAGAGCAAATCATATCATGGGGTTTGGATGCACCGGTGAAGTTTGCACCACATCTCAAGGCGAGAAAGGATAATGCACGGTACTGGAGAGGCTAGCAAATGGCGGAAAGGTGAGAGTGTGTATAATCCATGGACTCACATTAATCATAAAGAACTCAAATAATTATTCCAAAAGTTTATTAGCCCTAAAAAGTACTACTATGCGTGCTCCTAGGGGGAGGTTGGTATGAATTAACCATCGCGCGCCCCCGACCTTCACGCAAAGGAAGACACTCAACCGTAAATCGTGCTCCAACTTCTTAGCATAACGAGAGATTATACATGCATGTGTAGGGAATCAAAAACCTTACCACCAATATTCTTACTAAACCACAATAATTCAATAGAACCTCCCACATATTACCACCTTAATATCGCAAAACTATTGCAAGGAATCAAACTTATCATATTTCTCGATCTACATTGAACTATTTATTATACCCCTCTAGAAAACCTATCATATTAGGAAAAATTTCATAAATTAAGCATATTGGTATTAATATTATAAACTCTCAAAATAATATAAGTGAAGCATTAGAGTATATCTACTTCTTTAAAATATAACCACTCCCGTGCTCTAAAAGACATACGTGAAGCAATAGAGCAACTGCCTAGCTCAAAAGATATAAGTGGAGCAGATAGAGTATTCTAAGAAATAACGAATAATGTGTGTCCCTCTCAAAATGGTGTGTTCGGCAAAGATGATTGTGGCAAACTAAAAATTCAACAAAGCGAAGACACATATAATACACGATGCTCCAAGAAAAACTCATATCATATGATGAATAAAAATATAGCTCCAAGTAAGTTACCGATAGTTTGTAGAAGAAAGAGGGGATGCCATCCGGGCCATCCCCAAGCTTAGATTCTTGGGTTTCCTTGAATATTACCTTGGAGTGGCTTGGACATCCCCAATATTACGGCCTTGCTAGTCCTTATTCCTTCATCCATCGCGATTTCACTCAAAACATGAAAACTTGAGCACACAAAACTCAACAGAAAATTCGTGAGATATGTTAGTATAAGAAGCAAAACTTACACTTTAGGAATTGTTGTAAACCAATTCATATTTTATTATTGCATAAAACCTACCGTATTCTAACTTCACCATGACTTCTACCCTAGATATAGTACATAGATTCATCAAAACAAGCAAACTATGCAACAAAAATAGAACAATATGTAAAGATTTGAACAATGACCATACTTATGTCGGCGTTCTGCGAACGAGGGTACCCAGACTTGCATGCCTGCGGCCCATGACGTGGCTCCTTCACCATCCTGGTACGGCCCATCTTCAGCATCGACACTCAAGACCCTCGCGAGGGGCCAAGCCTCATGAGACGAACGACACAAAGACCTTCGGAAGGAGTAGTCTCACCAGGCTGGCTCCCGAGGATTAGACATCTCCATGCAACCCCCCACCTCGTGAGGTTCGGATGATGCAAGCCTTGACAACCAAGGCCAGGCGGGCGCCAGCGGGCGAAGGACAGCGGGTTTCCTCTTTGGTGCTAAAGAGGAAAGCGCAGGCACGGAGTCTCGAGGAATCATCCAAAGGTTTCTATTTCCGTGCACCAAGACTAGGATCTCCAGCATGGCACGACGGAGGTCATCACCGAGCCCACCGTAGTGTCAGGATCAGAAGCTTTGTAGGCCAAGACCACCTTTCGTTAGGATAATATGTACTAGTTGTCTCCCTTCAAATTTGGCCGTTATGGGATCCCTTCCGCCAATATTTTGGGGAAGAGGAGTAAGGCCTTTATAAATATAGCTTAGCCACCACCATATGGGGGGACAGATAATTCAGACCTCCCTCACCCTCACATCCAAGAACACACCTCCTAAGGTTGTTCAACCACTATACTAGTTCTTCCTCAGACCACCTTGAGGAAATCCACCACAATGCAGGAGTAGGGCCACTCACCGCTCGATGGCCTGAACCTTGGTAAACTGCCCTGTGTCACTTTCCTTCTTGTTCATTGAGCTAGTTCGTAGAGATGGCGAGTAGGCAGATAGGGGAAGTTGTATTCTTTGCACGCACCACACTGTTCGAACTTAACAAGGGCTTTGTGGAGCCGCAAATCCGACATTTGGTGCGCCAGGTAGGGGGTGAATCGGAGTCTCTCTTCTCCCTATCGGCTCGCCAACACTCCGCCGCCTACATGGCTAACACTCCACAGGCTCACACCGAGCCATGGGCCGCTTGGCCTGCTCAGGCGGCACCTTCCATCCAGAAGGATCTCAACTCCACACTCCATGCAGCTCGCGCACCGCCCAAATTTGCCAGCCGCCCCCAGCCACGGGAGGAGCGGGCCGCCGCCGCTCACTTCTGCCCTACATCGCAACCGCCCCACCACGCGATCTTTGAGCTATGCCGCAGCTAAGGCGCCGCACACACGCCGGGAGCAGGCGAATATGCAGGCCGCGATCATTGTGGTGTGAGAACTCTTACTGTGCAGACCGGCGGAAGGCGGCCACGACGCCCTGCTGGAGCGAGTCGCGGAGTTGCTCAATGTAGCATGCAGAGGCGCTGCACCTTTCTGCATCCTACCCACTTCACAAGCGCTGCTAGGGGTGAACGCAAGCCTCCATGCCGCTCGTGCACCTCTCCTCAAGGAGCCCGAAGGACGTCGCGGTGCCAACCTGAGCCGCGGCACCGCTCACGTGGCAAGGGATGCGATGCCCACAAGCGTGGCAAGCTCAGGCGGCACCTCTTGGAGCCGTACTGGGGCGTTGCCGCGTGGCCACCACGACATGCCGCCAGGCCAAGCGGATGGTAATGTCAGGTGGCCAGACAACGGCCCAAGGACCGGAGCCACAGACGCCACCGCACCCCCTGCGGTAGACCCTCAACTATTTCCCCCTCCAGACCGGATGGTGAGGTCGAGCGTGCCCGAGGCCCTCCAAGGGCCACCTTGGGGCTTCATCGACGCCTTCATCAATGTCAGCCTCCTGGTACAGTCAATATCTCAGGGATGATTACACTAACCATGGACCATAGGTGAACCAAGATGTGGCAACGACCATGGACCTTAGGACGGCGACCCCGTTGCAGGCAGGGGTAGCGCAACGGGGGCTGCGTTGGGAGGCCTAGCGCCAGGCCCTCCCCCGCGCAGCACGGGGCAAGGCGCTGCCGTGGCAGCGGCTCACGTCACTGGGAGGTAGGCCCCTACCGGGGTAGGCGTCGGCGAGCCCTTCCCCTCGGCAGAGGGCCTGCAGACGCCCCAACAGTGGTCGGGGGAGGCACAGGGCTGGGCCCTGTCCAGGCACCAAAAATGTTCCTGAAGATCTCCGCTTGTGATACTCTCATGTAATAATGAGTTGGGGTTGTACACGCCCCGGAGTCTCCTGGGTGCCGCCCTCGGGTCTCATGGGGGCTCCAACCCACGTCCAAGTTGAATCACCATGCTCCACATTGGTCGTCGACATTGTCCCCCAATGACTATGCCCACGCCCAGTGGAAGCACTTAGCTCTGCGCTGGTGGGAATAAGAAGACTAGCCTAGGTGCCAGACGCGGCTGTTGTTTTTTTTACCCTCTTTGTGTAGCTTGATTTGCCTTCTTTTGGAATAAGACTTGGACTTTCGAGTTCTTGATAAGGTTTTTTTTTCTCGATTCACAGTGCTTTCCTGCCTTTGGTTTTGTTTGGAAGCAGGGCTCATGCCTGCTACCCTCCCTCGTAAGCACCTCTCGAGCGGGGGTTGGGCGTGCCATGTGCACTACGCATACTCAAGATGCCTCAACCGGGACTCAAACGGTTGTCATAGGGCCACCGTACTCACGCCTTGCCGAGGTTCATCATTTAGCTCCTCACGAGGCGCTCTCAGGAAGGTCCGCAGGCCCCTCAGGAGTCTTAGGCCCCCATCAGCCCAAAGATGCCATCTCGGAAGAAAGGTGCCCTCACGCCATGAGAACCCGTCCAAGACCTTCAACACCCTAGATAAGTTATGGTACTCACATTGGCCAAGGGCCTCTTGGCTTGAGATGACGCTTTTCACAACCTACTTCAGAAGCATGTTCTCATTTGATACACTATAAAGGAACTCTCCTCCCAAATGCTCTCACGCCCCCTCGGGGTAGTATCCGGAGATTTTTTGTTGCATATAGGACAAAACAGGAAAAAAGAGCCTAGTGAGATGTGTCGCCGTCAGCATCGTCATCGTCATCATCGTCCGTATCACCCTCTCTTACCGCAGGCGCATTCACATCTCCCTCGAGAGCATGATCCGTGATCATGTCATCCACGTGGTCGTACATCCTCTTCGCCAAGACACCCAAAGTGGCCCCGGGCTCGAGGGCTATCGCGGCATTGAATTCAAAGTCAAGGTCAAGGCTGAGAATGCGCGCCCAAGGAGACCTCAACTTCTTTCCTCAATGAGTTGGCGAGGTCTTGTGGCCCGATTCTCCAGACGGGTCATGACTTGGGTGAAGAAGTGGAGATAGCCAGCATCATCGTCCTCATGAGGCCGTGGGACGTTCTCTTCATAGATCGTGTCGAGGGCCCGATTGGCCCTAGCCCTGAGACCTTGAGCATTGAAGAACGCTCACACTGCATCGTAAGGTGGCGGTTCGCCTCGTCCATGGCTAGGCCCATGAGGTACTCGGCATTCGCGACCTGCCTCTGAAGTGAAGACAATTCGGACTTGCTAGAGGCCTAAGCCTCCCTGGCAGCTACCTCGCGTTGTGCCGTGGCAGCCTGTTGCTCCCTGAGGGTAGTGGTCCTGCCCTCCATCTCGAGCTACTGCTGCTGGGGTTTGGTCTCCTGAAGCTTCAGCTTCTGGCGATATTCTTCTATGAGGGCCATGTGAATCTTTGCCACCTTCTGATCGACTTCCTGCTGGACCCTAGTTTCTCGGGCAGCAATGGCATCCTCCACTGCGGTAACTTGGCGCTCTGTCACCTTGAACCGCTCAACCTTTAGGATGTGCTCCAAGGTCTGAAGCAACATCTCTTCCTCGTACTCCTGGATCTCCTTCTCATTAGAGGGGGCTTCCCTCGGCGGTGTCGCCAGCGTGGCTCGCCGCACCTGGACTCGCTGCTCAAGGGCATCATTAGACACCTGAAGCTCCTTCTCTCGCTCCTCCGTTGCCTCGTGGCGGCAGTCAGCAGCCCTGGCCTCTTCCAAGGCATGAGCACAAGCCTCGCGAGAAGCCGCAAGGGACTCTGGAGCATCCGCAAGGCTCGCTCATGCTGCTAACGCCCAAGATTGATGGCAACCTTCAGCTTGAGCCACTCGCGTGCCAGGAAAAGATTCTCCGACCCAAGGCGTACGTCAACATCAATGAGCTCTTACCCAAGCCGGATTAGTGCATTGATGGCCTCCTGGAAAAGGGCATGGCGAACGACACTACGCTCACGCGCAAGCTCTAGCACGTGACTGAGCCCCTCCTCGGCACAGGAGGCTGCCGGGGGGACCTAGGGTGCCCCTTCTGCCCCTTGCAAGGGGTTGTTAGCCGGCGCTCCCCCAGCTACTTCATCAGCCCCAGCAGAGGTGTCAAGTTATGCGGCTCCAACGCTCAAAGGCGGAGCCAGCACCAAGGGGGCACAACCACTAGAGAGGATCAGCGAGGGAGCCCCCAACACATCATCGACACCGTAGGAGTGACACCGAAGCAAGGATGCAGAAGTCCTAGGCCATCAGTCGTCGACACCTCGTGAGCCGTCCCCATCCCTCGCGTGGGTGCCTGGTGCAGGGATCCCGAAGCTAACAGCGAGCCAAGAGCCCCCGAGGGGCAAACCTTAGGAGATTTAGCCGTTGCGACCGGAGAAACCCTGAGGAGGCAGGGCCAGGAAGGAGCGCCGTTCATGGAGAACCAACAAAGATAAGGCACTTACCCGTTCACCGCTATATACTGACTTTGTTTTAAGTGTCGGAGACCATCACCATTTCAGCCCCACAGCCCTTTCCTCTTACGAAGCGCCTCAAGGTTTGGGCGAAGCGGGTTTAAGACTGGGGCATGATCTTCAGCGGCAGGGAGGCGCGTAGCCGCCTCGGAGGGAGCCATCCGGCCCTCAGGTGCGGCCTGCGTAGGAGCAACGGACCGCGCCTGCTCATGGACGGCTACCTCAGGAGCGCTCATGGGGACTCCTGGAGCGACCACCTCGGGTGCATCAGGTGATGATTGCTCCCCTCCAGTCGCCTTGGGAGACTCCGGTGGCGTTCGCCCCCTGCGCCCACATCTGGGGCGCGCGTCGCAGGATCAACAAGCACTCGTGTCACCAAGATGGGATTCTCGCAGGGAACTCCAAGGCCCTCCGGGCACAGCCACAATTCGTCGAAGAGGCGCATCTGCCTCGCGAAGCTCTACTAGTTTAAACTATTGTACATGAGGCAGCCATCCTCCTGGAGCGTGGGTGCTGCTGGGTCCTCGGTCAGAAGCTCAAGCATCGCGTGTAGCATCCTGGAAGGAAGTGAAGGCACCTGGAGCCTTATGGGGTCCACAGGAGCCGGGCGGTGTGCCGCCTAACGAACTCCCTCACCACCATTAGAGCCATCACCGAGGCCTTCTTCAGTCTGGCCAACCTCGTCCAAACAAAAGCGTGCTGGCGATCGACAAGCTTCTCGTGGCCCCAGCCAGTGCTGGAGCAGAGGGCTGAGCGTGGCGGTGTCCAGGAACACCCATTTCTTCCGGAACCCCGTCACGTTCGGGCGGAGCGCAAAGTCGATGCCCAAGCCATCCGTTGCCGCCTCGGCCTGGAAGGTAACGCACCCCAAGCACCGCCGATTGTCAACCAGATGGAGTGAGAAGAAATGGCGGAACAAGGCGATAGATGGGGTAATGCCCACCATGGCCTCACACAGGAAGGCAAAGGTGGCTAGGAGGATGTTGGACGCCGGGTCCAGGTGCAGTGCTTGGATCTGATAATGCGAGAGTATGGCATTGAAGAAATTGCGGAAAGGAGGGACCAATCCATCCTGAAGAGCGTGAAGATGGATGGAAATCTCGGTGGCTTCCATATCCACCATGGACCAGGATGCGGGCTAGACTAACGTTGATCCCCATGGACCAGGTGGTTTTCATATCCGCCATGGACCAGGTGGTTCCCGTCCAACCAGACGTGCACCGCTCAATCGCTGATGTCAGTGAGCTTTTGGAAGAAACATAAAACATAGAGGGCCCATTCTTATTCCGACATGGTGGTCAGTGTGAAAATGCCAGAGGCCTACTCGGATCACATTACAAAATCGTTAGTGTCTTGGGAGCGCACGGAGACAATCAATGATCCATGATTTGTGGTCTCATTGCCTCGTCTCATGCACATACGACAAGGGCTAAGAATGGCTGGCCGTGTCGCGTAGTTATCTCGCGTGTACCCTCCAGGTCAGTCCAACTCCACATCGCTCGTGAGTACCCTCATGGTCAACCCGACTTCACATTTCTCTCGCGGGTACACCCCGGGGCCGACCCAACTTCATCATGGTTCCGGAGTAAAGTCAAAGTATCCGTGTGTCCATAACACCAAGGGGAATCCGAGGAATCAGCCTAGATGGATTCCACTTGAGATAACCATCAAGGTGAACTTGGAGGAATCACCCTCAAGGATTCACACTTGAGGTAACCGTCAAGGTGAACATGGAGTAATCACTCTCGATGGTCCATACATGACGTGTTTCACGATAGATTCGTTATCGGGAGTGGTGAAGGGGAATCTGTCGAGACCCCGATCCTAAGTCACACCGATCTATGGCATCATAACCCACCCCTAGGGTCAGCGCTACGCACGGCCTCCAACACATATCCTACAAATACCAGAAACTAGTTGCAACTCCTGGACAGATATCAAGGCAATTAATAAGTTGAGAGGGTCCATGGGTTTTGGGTCCAAAGAATAGTAGTAACCATTCTTGGATCACAAATACAGAACTCAGTTCCCGAGGATGGTTTCAATGAGATAACCCACCATGTACTCCTACATGGCCTCTCATCGCTACCTTAACGAAAACGTGTTCACACACTTATCTCTCAACTGAAGGACATGTTCACCACCATTCCAATCCATCCCAGATGAATCAGACCTGACACAACTCTAAGCATAGCTGGTATAACAAACATGCATGAATGAGTAGGCACATCATGGCTCAAACAACTCCTACTCATGCTAGTGGGTTTCAACTATTTACTATGGCAATGACAGGTCATGTAGAGGAAAGGGGTTCAGCTACCACAACAAATAGCAGTTCAATCGTTGTTGGCGTAATGCAGTAAAAGATAGCAAGGGCGAGAGAGCAGGATTTTATCGGAATGCTCAAAGGGGATTGCTTGCCTGGCACTTCCGAAGATAGTAATAGCACTTCATCGGTGTCATCGATCACATCGTCCGGACAACGTCTTCTGAGAGGGGACAAACATCGGCAACAGAGAAGAACACAATCAATACAATGCAACAATGTACATGATCATGACACGGAAATAATGTTGTCGATTGTTCAAATGCAACTAGAAACAAGTTGAACGGAGTCCATTAGAACAAAAGGTTCAAATGCCAACTCTAATTTAAGTATTTAAAATGCCATTTGAATGTTTTCACTTATATAGCAATTATAAGTTGAGTTTTCATGCATGAAAGTATTATGAATGGATGTATTGGAATTTTCTGATAATTTTTCATATATAAATTATTTCATTTGGAGTTATGGTTGAATTTATATGAATTTTAAAAGTTTAGGCAAATTTGTAAAAACAAATAAATCATTTAGATTTATTTAAATTCCAGAAATACATTACTACATCAGCATGACGTTGGTGTGATGTCAGCAAGTCAACAGGGGACAGTCCAAGTCAAACCTGACCTGCGGGACCCGTGCGTCAGTGACTCTCTGGCTAATCCTAATTTAGTTACACATAACTACTTGATTATCAGGGGTTGGGCTCACATGTCAGTGACCCAGGGGGTCAAATCCCTGGTCAACTAGGGCTAAACCAGGCCGGGGTTCACCGCCGGCGAGGTCAGTGCCTGCGGCTGGATCGGAAATCGCCCACGGGGCTCCGTTCAAGGCGTGGGTAGGCTCTTTGGAGAGCTGACGGCGTGGTGCATCGATTAGTGCCCTTGGCCGGAGCTAGGGTGGCCGAGAATGTCGACGGCGACCACGCATGCGGCCGACGGAGTTTGGCTGTGTACGTGGGCGCAACTGCAGCATTGAAACTCGTGAACTAAAGCACGAGCGAGGCACTACATGGTGCGGCCGGCGTGTTTGGCACACTGACGTGACCAAATGGTCTTCGGAGCGACGCCGGCAACAAGGTCTTGCGGCGGAGTGTCTCGGCTCCAGTGGAGCAGGCGATTAGAGGCATAGTTGAGGCAGGGAGGGGAGGGGTACAAGGAAGAGGGTCACGGCGGACTCGCAGAGCAGCTCAACGGGCTCGGGGAGGAGTCAAAGATGACGAATGGGCACTGGTGATTTCGGTCATCCGAGGTTGAGGACGACGGCAGTGACAGCAAGGCAGGGCGCCCGCGATGAGTAGCTCGATGGAGATGAAGAAGAGGTCGTGGCGGAGCTCTAGGGCATGTTGAGGTAACGAGGGGG
>LR738712.1:280348865-280460184 GCA_902687465.1 Secale cereale
GCTCGGGAAGAGAACCGAGGAGGGGAGGGGCGACCAGAGGGAGAGGGGAGTGGACGAGGGGGCCGTGTGGGTGTTTGTGTCGTCGTCTAAAGGATCGGGGCGGGAGGCAGCCAGGCAGTAGGTAACCGACGACGCACGCACGCACGCCACGCTTCCCCTCTGCGAACTGGCAGGAGGAAGAAGACGACTCAGCCCTTGGTGGGCCTGGCCGGCCAGGTGGGCTGTCTATTGGGCCATCCAGGTAAGCCGGGTAAGTGCTTTTATGAATTTCTTTCTGTTTTCTATTTTCTGCGGTATGTTTGAATTTTATTTCCTAACCAAATAATTTGTGTTGCTTCTGAAAATAATTGTGGATGCAAACTGAATTATTTGAGCTATATAATTATTTATAGGAATTCATATCCCCAATTCAAATACATATGATTTAATCAAAAAATCCATAAACGACCTAGGAAAAATGAGCACCATTTTTGTTAGAGGTTTTCACCCAATTCAATAATGATGAACTTTTTTGAAGGCATTATGGGTTCATTGAAATATTTTTAACTTGAGCCTAATTGAATTCATTTCGTGGTAGGGTTTGAACGTCCACAATTCAAATTCATTTGAATTTTAACATGATGCATGGATTCTTAATACAACTAGTTACAAGTAATTCTAGGGCTCTGACAACTCACCCCCATTACACAAGAATCTCGTCCCAAGATTCAAGACGTGAGGCAAGAAGACGGAGGGTACATTAAGCTAACACAATCTTCTTGATCCAATTGCCCTTCTCGAAGATGTTGATTCCTTGCAACATCCTGTACTTGACGTCGTTTCTTCCGAGATCTTCATCCAACATAATGACTGAAGGAACAAGTAACCCTACAAGAATTGATCTTCTCGAAGATCGTGTAACTCACGATGAACTCACAAAATACGACGTTGAATCATCACTTGGGTTGAGACACAACACACATCCAGAGGGATGGAGAGAACAGATGACAAAGGTCCAATTTGGTAAGCAACAATTCCACGGTTAGGAAGATGGTGGATGTGTTTAAAAGTTGTGAGGAGTTAATTGCCCTTCATACTAGACGGGGCACCTTAGGAAAGGTGACTCATTGACTTATTCTCTTAATTGGCAAAAAGAATTACTTTCGATACATAGATCATTGGAACTCTTTATACCAGCCTAAGGCAATTTAAAGACGTTCGTTTGTCCGAGTTCGAGGGAATGGCATACTCAGGATATAATGGATGACGTGGACTACCTTGTTGAAGACAAAGCAATGGATGATTTCTGCTTATCATCGAGAAAGGTTAGGGCCCATGGTAAGCCCGCTTTTGAAGATAATCCTGGATGACAATTACCGAGAAGGCAAAACATAGTAAAATGGCACACAAGTGGGTTCAAGGTGGGAACAAAATGCAAATGTTGGGAATGTTCCAACCATCATATCTACCTAAGATTCAGATCTGGTTGGTAACATGATATTTCAGATATCATGCTTGCAAAAGGAAGTTCTCAAAACAAATCGACAAGACGATGTTGTGAGATTCTCATGAAATGAACTACAATAAGAAGCTCCAAAACATGAGTTGGTTCTACTACACACATGTGAACACACTGTCCTAGAAAAGCATGATCACATGGTAGTCTTGCAACAAAACACTACCGAATTCTGGTAGGGAATCATCTTTGAGGATATTGAAGTCCTTATATAAGCCCCAGCTAGCTCTTGAGAAGGAGCTTCTTCTCCTAGAACAAATCAATCAGTGGCTTGGGTGCTAGGGAATACATATGGAATGAAGATGATCAGTCTATCTAACCATAGAATACTTCGCGCATATGCATGACTGACTTGGGATGATTCCAGAGGGAGTAAAACAATCTTTCTCGGGTCAACGACATCAGCTTACATCAAATCCAAGTGAATCAGAGGAATTCACTTCTTTCATCAAACATATGCTTCATGAGCTAGCATGAAGAAATGCGTACAAATGTTTCCAACACTAGCTTAGATGTTCAACATAAATCATGAAGAAGATAAGGATGTTGTCGATGGGCTCAACAACAATTTATCTAGATTTCCACGAGGATGGAATTCCACAGCTATGTGAACAAGATGATAGCATTGGTCAGACCAAAGATATAATGGTGCATTCTCGAGGGACAACCATGAGTAAGACAACATTAGGAACATCGTTCATTCTAATTTTCTTTGACGATAGCCCACACTCAAATCAAAGATTTGTATAAGACAGTAGCTCCAACAATTAATCATGGGGATCAATTGATGAAAATTTCATCTTTCTTCAACACACAAACACAAGGATATCCCTTTAGCAATGAACTAAGTGGAATAAGCTTTCATCTTCCAACTCTCCAAGTTGTTGTTTAGCTTAACCTACTAGTTTAGGGTATCCAACACAGATTCTTGGAGAAGGGGTGGTTTATAGGAATAAACCAACTTTATCACGAACCCAACATAACGGTCATACGACAAACCGGTGATACTTATGAGAAGATATTCGGAATATCACGAACCACCGATATATTACTAAGCTCGAGAACAATCTTGCTTTTCAGGTAAGACATTATGATCAAAAGAGCGAGGGATTGAGGAAATCCTAAATCATCGATCGAAGAGTGCATCAAGAATTATGGACTAGGTAGCACGATCGATCTAAGGATGATGATTCATTAATCAACACGCTAAGAATGAAATTATCATCCATTAACTACCAAGCAACAGGATTGCTAGGAGTATTGATTTCACCCATCACAGTTCACTTGTTGGCGTTGCAGTTACAATAGTATGGTAACCAAGGAATGAAAAATGATGGCGAGAAGTATCACGGTATCAAGAGTTCATAGGAGGTTGTGTAATTCCCATGAAATTCTTGACATAAAGATGGCAATACTCCAAGGTAGAACAGAACAAAAGTTGGATTGGCATTTTGATCTGCGAAACACAACTACTCTGACCCAATCCTGGAAATGGACGAGGTACTGGATCTTATTTCTCCTAGTCATTTCGGAATAGGATGGCTTAACGGACCACAAGAGTGAAAGGCATCGATGAACACGAATGCACAACTACACCTGACTATCAACTGATAGACAAGGGTCGGAGTATAGCTAAAAAGGGAACAACTCAAGGGAACATATGTTTTTCTGAGTTGTGGATGCATAAATTAGCATGTAAAACAAGTTGAACATATTTCTTGTAGATAACCCATGCAGAATAGTAAGATTGGCAGATTCACATTGTAGAATGAAGAACTCATCATGAGCACTCTTGTTGTGATCTTTTTGGTTTGGGTGAACTTCTGCCATGGATGGTTCATGTCATTTGGAAGAATGATATACCACAGACCTCGAGGACTATCACAAAGGCTACCAATATCCTAAAGGAACGAGCAACACAATCAACATGCAATAAGTAGAGTGAATCTTGGGTTCAAGAACCCAGAAGTAGAATGCCTACTATGTAAATAACGTCACGAGATGCTTTCGAAAATGGTGGCCATAATCATCACACTGAGAACACAAAACATGGCTAGATTACTAGGTGGTTCTCTAAGATATCTTGGTTTCCTAATAATTTCAACATCCATGTCAAGGCAATGGAGTACCTCAACACACTGATTAGTGTGCTTAGTTTGCCCAAAAGGACATCGATAATGGAAAGGAAGGATTTGCAAATGCATCAGATTATTTAGAGACCTTAGTTAACTCTAATAGCATAACGGCTGTAAATGCTCAAAAGTATTTTAAGATTCATGCAAAAAGGTAGCATAACCGCTCAATACCATAATATCAAGGTTCTGACACCAACTTTTTAACAAACAGAAGTACTTGAAACGGAATTGAGAGTTGAATCCACAATTAGCGTGATCCTGATAGATAGATGACAAGCCTAGTTCTTATTCCCTGTGGAAAAGAAGAGGATGACTCAGATCAGAAGTCATAAGGTAAAGGAGTAAAAGGAGCCTTACATTCCCATCCACAATCAATTCCCTTAGATAACTAAAGAATTTCTAGGCAAGACTTCGACCTGTTTGGCTTGGTAATCCTACAAACGGTCAAGCTCTGATACCAAAGCTGTCGGCACCTTGATCCTAAGTCACATCGATCTAGCATCTAACACATCATAGCACTTTGCGGCCTCACGCACGGTATCCCCATGGGTGCCACCTTACCTGGCTCAGGACCATTTGCGCCTTTTGGCTCACGTATATGATAGTGTCACTAGCATCCATATGACAGAGTATCCGGGCCGACATGAGTAGTCATAAACCCAAAGCGGCGGTAAATTACATAGACAGACATACATCTATACTACTATTAAACAAGCAAACATTTTATTTTTTATGGAGACCCCACAAAACGTACACAGTCAAGATAACATCACCAGATGTCACAACCCCAATTTAGCCTTTGTTTGTCCTTGCATGATCATCATGTCATCATGTTTAGAATTCAAAAGAAACTTTAGATGGGGGGTGAGCAAACCCTAGCACTTTGAAATCCAAATAGGTCTAGTTTTAAAAAATGCATTCAATGAACCCAAAATGATTTCATCAATGTTTAATAATTTTTGGCAAGGCTTTGAATCCAAACCAAAAATGTGAACATTTTTGTGGAATATTTTGGGCAGTCAATTTAAATCTTTATTGTATTTGAATTTGGAGTTATATTCATAATATATAGAATATATTTCCAAATAACATTGTATTAATTTATGTGCACCTGGAAAATTCCTTGGAGAAACATAAAAATACTCAGAGGATGTTTTGGCACTTATTTGATTATTGTTTGAATTCAAACAATGGCAACATAAATAAATCAAAACAGAAAAACAGAAGAAAAAGGTAAAATGGACTTACCTGGCTTACCTGTCATGGCACACCACTGTGCAGCCGATCTGGCCCACAGTGCCAGTCATCGGCTACCTTGCACCAGAAGGACCCGAGGCGTGTGGCCCCCGTGCGCGCACACGCGCCCCGGCCACTAATACGTCTCCAACGTATCTATAATTTTTTATTGTTCCATGCTATTATTTATGAAGTCTTGGATGTTTAATTTGCTTAATCATTCAATTTTATATCATTTTTGGGACTAACCTACTAACCCAAAGGCCTAGTCCAGATTGCTGTTTTTTTGCCTATTTCAGGGTTTTGCAGAAAAGGAATATCAAACGGAGTCCAAACGGAATGAAACCTTCGCAGGAGATATTTTTGGAGGAAATCACGCAAGATAAACTTCGGGGCCAAGCTAGAGGACAGGGGGCCCGCCCTCGAGGATGGGGGGGGCGCCCCCTGCCTCGAAGGCAGCCCCTGTGGCCCCTGGTGCCCCTCTTCTTCCTATATATACCTACGTACCCTAGAAACTCTGTACGCAGAGAGAAAACCCTAATTCCACCGCCGTAGCTGCTGTTCCCGTGGAGATCCAATCTTGGAGCCTATTCCGGGAGGGGGATCCATTACGGAGGCCTTCATCATCATCATCATCGCCCTCACCATGAGTTGTGAGTATTTTACCATAGACCTTTGGGTCCATAGCTAGTATCTAGATGGCTTCTTCTCTCTCTCTGGATCTCAATACAAAGTTCTCCTCGGCCTTCGAGGAGATCTATTTGATGTAATCCCTTATTGCGGTGTGTTTGTCGAGATCCAATGAATTGTGAGTTTATGATCGAGGTTATCTATGAAAGATATTTGGTTCTTCTCTGAACTTTTTATGTGTGCTCATAATATCCTTGCAAGTCTCTTCGAATTATTGGTTTGGTTTGGGCTTCTAGATCTATAGTTCTTGCAATGGGAGAAGTGCTTGGCTTTGGGTTCAATCTTGGGGTGTGCTTTCCCAGTGATAGTAGGGGCAGCAAGACACGTATTGTATTGCTGCCATCGAGGATAAAAAGATGGGGTTTCCATCATATTGCTTCAGTTTATCCCTCTACATCATGTCATCTTGCTTAAGGCGTTACTCTGTTCTTATGAACTCAATACACTAGATGCATGCTGGATAGCAGTCGATGTGTGGAGTAATAGCAGTAGATGCAGGCAGGAGTTGGTCTACTTGTCTCGGACGTGATGCCTATATACAATCATCATGCCTAGATAGTCTCATAATTATTCGTTTTCTATCAGTTGCTCGACAGTAATTTGTTTACCCGACGTAGAATATTGATATCATGAGAGAAGCCAGTAGAGGAAACTATGGCCCCCTGGTCTATCTCTATCATATTACTTTCCTGTCAATTTATATCTCCGTTGTTTATTTGCTGTTTTATTAAACCAAAAATACCAAAAATATAAACTATCATCTCTATCAGATCTGACTATCGTAAGTGACCGTAAAGGGATTGACAACCCCTTATCACGTTGGCTGCGAAGTTCTTATTTGTTTGTGCAGGTGCGAGGGACTGGCGCGTGGTCTCCTACTGGATTGATACCTTAGTTCTCAAAAACTGAGGGAAATACTTACGCTACTGTGCTCCATCTCCTTTTCCTCTTCGAGGGAATACAACGCAAGCTCAAGAGGTAGCAAGAAGAATTTCTGGATCCGTTGCCGGGGAGGCTTACGCAAAACTCATATACCAACTACCTATCACATACCCTTATCCTTCGCATTACATTTATTTGCCTCTTGTTTTCCTCTCCCCCACTTCACCTTTGCCGTTTTATTTGCCCTTCTTCCGCTGTGTGTTTTTCGTTCGCTTGCTTCTTGTTTGCTTGTGTGCTATGTGCCCTCAACTAGCTTGCATCTTCGCTTGCTAAAGTATGGATCCTCATCCACTTGCTAATCTCTTTAAGAGATCCCATTATGTTGAACCTATTACTAGTGAGCTACGTGCACTAGATTATCTTTATGGGGTTTTGCTTGAAATACATGAATCTGAAAATTGTGAGGAATTGTTAAAAGAAAAAGTGATTCATGATATCTTGTTAAATAAAAAGCATGATTGCAATGATGTTATTGTAAATTCTATTGATGTCAATTGTGCTAATGATATGCAAAACCCTAAGCTTGGGGATGCTGGTATTGCTATGTCCACCACTTGTTGCAATGATCATGATTCGGGTGATTCTTCTTATGATCTAGAAAATTTATTTAAGCCCCATGAAATAGATGAGATTGATAATAGTGTTTGCCATAATATTGAAAGTGGGTTTCAAAGAGTGTCTACTTTTGATCCCACTATTTTGGAAGAGTGTCAACTTTGCATGCATGTGGATCATGTTGAGAATATGTTATGTGATAGATATTTTGTTGAATTTGATCATGAACCTACATGCAATTATTTTGAGAGAGGGGAATATGGTGGTAGAAATTTTCATGTTACTAAATTACCTCTCGTTATGTTGAGATTGCTATTGTTTCTTTCTCCTTCCTTGCATATGATAGATCTTGCTTCTCTTGGTAATTTGTTTTCCTATAAGATGCCTATGCATAGGAAGTATGTTAGACTTAGATGTGATTTTCACATGCTTTATGATGCTCTCTTTGTACTACAATTCTCATCTTTAATGTGAGCATCATTGAATTATCAAGCCTATCTTAATGGTTATAAAGAAAGAGCTTGTTGGGAGGCAACCCAATTATATGTTTTTTTGCTTTTGTTGCTGTTAGGGAATAAATATTGCATATAGCCTCTGATTAGATGTGTTTTCATGTTTTTTTTAGTGTTTGTGCCAAGTAGAACCTTTGGTAAGACTTGTGTGAAGTTTATTTGATCTTGCTGTCAAAAACAGAATCCTTAGCGCTCGCTAAAGTAGTCTTCAGATTTTACTGGAGCGTGCTTTTTAGTTGATTCTTTTTTATGCTGATTGGTAGACAAATTTCACAAATTTTACCAATTTAGTTCGAATTTTTTGGAGTTTCAAAAGTAGGCGAACCCAGCAGATTACTACAGACTGTTATGTTTTTGACAGATTCTGTTTTTTGTGTGTTGTTTGCTTATTCGAATGCATCTATGAGTAATATTGGAGGATATGAACCATAGAGAACTTGGAGTACAGTAGGTTTAACACCAATATAAACAATGAATGAATTACTTGTTGTACCTTTGAGTGGTGGTTTGCTTTCTCTTACTAACGGAGCTCACGAGATTTTTTGTCTAGGTTTTGTGTTGTGAAGTTTTCAAGTTTTGAGTATTGCTTTGATGGACTATGGAACAAGGAGTAGCAAAGGCATAAGCTTGGGGATGCCCATGGCACCCCAATTAAATTCAATATAATCAAAAGCCTACGCTTGGGGATGCCCCGGGAAGGCATCCCCTCTTTCTTCTTCATCCATCGGTAACTATACTTGGAGCTATATTTTTTTTGCAACATGCTATGAGTTTTGCTTGGAGCGTCTTGTATAATTTTAGTCTTTGCTTGTTAGTTTGCCACAATCATCCTTGCCGGACACAGCTATTTGAGAGAGTTAAATATGCCCTAGAAATTGTTAGAACACTCTATATGCTTCACTTATATCTTTTGAGTTGAATAGTTTTTGCTCTAGTGCTTCACTTATATCTTTTAGAGCATGGTGGTGGTAATATTTTGTAAAAATTGTTGGAATCTCATGCTTCTCTTAGATCTATTTGAGAGTCTATTAAAACAGCATGGTAAAGTGTTTAGGCTAAAGAAACTAGTCTTCACATGATAAACATCCAATGTCAATGTAGTAAAAAAATTCACACCAAGTGCATTGAGTAGAAAGAGATGTTGGATGCTTGATAATTGTTTTGAGGCATGAGGATAGTGATATTAGAGTCATGCTAGTAGAGTAATTATGAAATTGAGAAATATTTGTGTTAAGGTTAGTGATTCCCGTAGCATGCACGTATGGTGAACCGTTGTGTCACTAAGTTAAAGCATGAGGTATTTGTAGAGTGTCAACCTTTGTGTGGAGGTCGGGTGCGCACGATGGTTAACTCCTATCAACCTCCCCACTAGGGGCATGCGTTGATTGCTTTGTTTTGATGACTCGTAGATTTTTGAAATAAGTATATGAGTTCTTATGACTAATGTTGAGTCCATGGATTATACTCACTCTCACCCTTCCACCATTGCTAGCCTCTCTTGTACCGCGCAACTTTCGCCGGTGCCATAAACCCACTATATATCCTTCCTCAAAACAGCTAGCATACTGTTCCTCAAAACAGCCACCATACCTACCTACCATGGCATTTCCATAGCCATTCCGAGATATATTTCCATGCAACTTTCCACCGTTCCGTTTATATGACACGCATCATATTGTCATATTGCCATTGCATGATCATGTAGTTGACATCGTATTTGTGGCAAGGCCACCATGCATAATTTTTATACATGTCACTCTTGTTTCATTGCACATACCGGTACACCGCCGGAGGCATTCATATAGAGTCATATTTTGTTGTTGTAGTATCGATTTGTAATCTTGTGTTGTAATGAAAGTGTGATGATTATCATTTATAGAGCATTGTCCCATGGAAGGAATGGCTGAATCTATAAAGCCCCTCCACAAAAAAGAAGAAGAAGAAAGGCCAAAGAAAAAAAGAAAAGGCCCAAAAAAAGAGAAAAGAAAAGAAAAATAAAGAAAAGAAAAAAGGGACAATTGCTACTATCTTTTTCCACACTTGTGCTCCAAAGTAGCACCATGTTCTTCATTGTAGAGAGTCTCATGTTTAGTCACTTTCATATACTAGTAGGAATTTTCGTTATAGAACTTGGCTTGTATATTCAAACGATGGGCTTCTTCAAATGCCCTAGGTTTTCGTGAGCAAGCAAGTTGGATGCACACCCACTAGTTTCTTTTGTTGAGCTTTCATTCATATTTAGCTCTAGTGCATCCGTTGCATGGCAATCCCTACTCACTCACATTGATATATATTGATTTGCATCTCCATAGCCCGTTGATACACCTAGTCGATGTGAGACTATCTCCCTCTTTTTGTCTTCTCCATAACCACCTCTATTCCACCCATAGTGCT
Organism: Secale cereale; assembly: GCA_902687465.1. NCBI lineage: Eukaryota > Viridiplantae > Streptophyta > Magnoliopsida > Poales > Poaceae > Secale > Secale cereale. The sequence goes on from LR738712.1 coordinate 280,358,825, forward strand.
ATATCCATGGCTCACGCTCATGTATTGCGTGAAAGTTGAAAGGTTTGAAAAGATAGAGCATGAAAACAAATGCTTGGCTAAAATCGGGGTTTTGCATGATATGAATATTTTGTGTGATAGAAAGGGAGCATAGCCAACACTATATCATTTTGTAGGGATAACTTTCTTTAGCCATAGTATTTTGAGAAGACGTGATTGCTTTGTTAGTATTGCTTGAAGTATTGTTATTTCTTATGTCAATATAGACTTTTATCTTGAATCTTTCAGATTTGAACATTCATGCCACAATTAAGAGAATTACATTGAAAAACTATATTGGTTAGCATTCCACATCAAAAATTCTTTCTTTATCATTTACCTACTCGAGGACGAGCAGGAATTAAGCTCGGGGACGCTTGATATGTCTCCAACGTATCTATAATTTTTTATTGTTCCATGCTATTATTTATGAAGTCTTGGATGTTCAATGGGCTTTATCATTCACTTTTATATCATTTTTGGGACTAACCTACTAACCCAAAGGCCCAGTCCAGATTGTTGTTTTTTTTTCAATTTTAGCGTTTTGCAGAAAAGGAATATCAAACGGAGTCCAAACGGAATGAAACCTTCGCAGGAGATATTTTTGGAGGAAATCACGCAAGAGAAACTTCGGGGCCAAGCCAGAGGACAAGGGGGCCACCCTCAAGGCTGTGGGGCGCGCCCACCTTCCCGGGGCGCGCCCCCCTGCCTCGAGGGCAGCCCATGTGGCCCCTGGTGCCCCTCTTCTTCCTATATATACCTACATACCCCAGAAACTCTGTACGCAGAGAGAAAACCCTAATTCCACTGCCGTAGCTGCTGTTCCCGTGGACATCCCATGTTGGAGCCTGTTCCGGGAGGGGGATCCATCACGGAGGCCTTCATCATCGTCATCATCGCCCTCACGATGAGTTGTGAGTAGTTTACCACAGACCTTCGGGTCCATAGCTAGTATCTAGATGGCTTCTTCTCTCTCCCCGGATCTCAATAAAAAGTTCCCCTCGGCCTTCGAGGAGATTTATCCGATGTAATCTCTTTTTGCGGTGTGTTTGTCGAGATCCGATGAATTGTGAGTTTATGATCAAGGTTATCTATGAAAGATATTTGGTTCTTCTCTGAACTTTTTATGTGTGCTCATAATATCCTTGCAAGTCTCTTCGAATTATTGGTTTGGTTTGGCCTACTAGATCTATAGTTCTTGCAATGGAAGAAGTGCTTGGCTTTGGGTTCAATCTTGCGGTGTCCTTTCCCAGTGACAATAGGGGCAGCAAGGCACGTATTGTATTGTTGCCATCGAGGATAAAAAGATGAGGTTTTCATCATATTGCTTGAGTTTATCCCTCTACATCATGTCATCTTGCTTAAGGCATTACTCTGTTCGTATGAACTCAATACACTATATGCATGCTGGATAGCGGTCGATGTGTGGAGTAATAGTAGTTGATGCAGGCAGGAGTCTGTCTACTTGTCTCGGACATGATGCCTATATACAATGATCATGCCTAGATAGTCTCATAATTATTCGCTTTTCTATCAATTGCTCGACAGTAATTTGTTTACCCGCCGTAGAATATCGCTATCATGAGAGAAGCCACTAGAGGAAACTATGGCCCCGGGTCTATCTCTATCATATTACTTTCCCGTCAATTTATATCTCCATTGTTTATTTGCTGTTTTATTAAACCAAAAATACCAAAAATATAAACTATCATCTCTATCAGATCTCACTATCGTAATTGACCGTAAAGGGATTGACAACCCCTTATCGCGTTGGCTGCGAAGTTCTTATTTGTTTGTGCAGGTGCGGGGGACTAGCGCATGGTCTGCTACTAGATTGATACCTTGGTTCTCAAAAACTGAGGGAAATACTTACGCTACTGTGCTGCATCTTCCTTTCCTCTTCGAGGGAATACAACGCAAGCTCAAGAGGTAGTAGCCACCTCCTTCTTGTCGCTTCCCTCTCGACGCCCCGCAGACGCCACGTAGCACCCCGAACCCTCTCGCCCACTCCCTCATCCTCATCCCATCCTCTCTCTTGCTCCGCACCTTGTCGCCGAGCGCTGCTGTCGCTGCCGTTTGCCGTAGCCGCAGCCATCGGCTCCCCCTCGTCCCCTCGACGTGCCCATGAGCTCCGCCTCCGTCGTCTATGCCTCCTCGAAGAGCCAAGCAACTGGGGATGCGCCGTATCGCCGCCATTAACTTCATATTCAAGCTCTAGTGCCGGAGATCAGCGTCGCTTTCTTGTCGCCTCCCGGCCTCCCCCGAGCACGCTGACCATCCCATCGTCTCCACTGTGAGCTCACGGACCAAACCCCCCTCTCCCCCACCTCGTTCGCTCGCTGTAGCCGCTGTTTCCATGATGTCCGAAGCACGCTGTGACCACAAGCTCGTCGCCGATGAGGCTCCGGTGACCAATTGGTCCCGTGCACATGCTCGTCGGCTTCGTGAGCGCATATAGCTCCCATAGGAACCAACCGTTGACCCGTGTACTGTGTCGTTGTTTTCATCGGCGCCCGACCTCCGGCCGCCGCCGTTGAGGTCGCCGCTGCTGTTTCTGGCCACCCCAGCTCCAGCCACCACCACTGTTGCATGTGGACGAGCACCAGCGTCCCAAAGAACCAAACCACCGCTCATTTGTTCGCCGGAGGGCGAAACCCGATGCCCTCAGCCGTCTCTGGCTCCGCCGGCGATGAGCCGCGGATCAACTCCAACGAGTTGACCTAGGTTTGACCACTGTTTGACTTCCCTGGCTCACTAATGTGTGGGCCCAGAGCCTTGCTAATTTCCGATTAGTGCTAACTGACATTTAGTTAACCACCAACTCACTAACTAGTGGGCCCAGGCCCCACTGACAGTTTAGTTAGTATAAACTTAAAGCTAACTAACCCTGTTAGTTAGTTGTGTCAGTGACGTGTGGATCCCAGCCGTCAGGTTTGACCTGGGCTGGTGCCTTTGACTTGCTGACATCATGCTGACCCCGTGATGACGCAGTAATGCTTTCCTGATTTTAAATAAATCTAATTGATTTATTTAATTATAGAAAATGCCCTAAGCTTCTAAAAATCATAGAAAATCAACCATAGCTTAGAATGAAATAATTTATATATGAAAAATTATAATAAAAATCCAAAGAATCTGTTTGTGGCATTTTCATGCATGTTTGAACAACTTATGCCTGCTGATCAGGTCAAATCAATTAAATGACATTTGAATAATCACATATGGAGTTTGAATTTGAATCTTGGATTCAAACCAACTTCATTTAAATTGCTGCTAGTTGCATTAGCTCAAACCACAACATATTCCATGTCATGGTCATGCATCATATTGTTTTATTGCATTGATTGTGTTCTTTCTCTGTTGCCAGTGGTTGTTTCCCCCTTAGTAGACGTTGTTCCAACGATGAGTTCGATGAGACCGATGAAGAGCTATTACTATCTTCAGAAGTGCCAGGCAAGCAAACCCCCTTGTTCATTCCGCTACAATCCCACTCTCTCTCTTCTGCTCTCTTCTACTGCATTAGAACAACAACAATTCAACTGTTACATGTTGCGGTAGCTGAACCCCTTTCCTCTACATGACCTGTCATTGCCACAGTAAATAGTTGAAACGCACTAGCATGAGTAGGAGTTGTTTGAGCCCTGATGTGCCTACTCATTCATTCTTGCTTGTCATGCCTTCTACTACTTAGAGTTGAGTCAGGTCCGATTTATCGGGGATGAATTGGAGGTGTGTGAACATGTCCTACTATTGGGAGCTTCGTGTGTGAACATGATTTAGTAAAGGTAGCGGTGAGAGGCCATGTAGGAGTACATGGTCAGTTGTCTCATTAAATCTGTCCTTAGGAACTGAGTTTCGTGTTTGTTGATCCATGAACAACTACTACCCCACGTTGGGCCGTGAAATGACCCCAGTTGACTTATTAACCACCCATGTTCTCTATCCAGGAGTTGCAAGTAGTTTCTGGTGCTTGTAGCATACTGGAGGCCTTGCGCAGCGCTGACCCTAGGGGTGGGCTGTGATGCGGTAGGTACGTGGCACGGTGTACCGAGTCGCCCCTTTGGTGTCTCGGGAACCATGTACACATCGTTCGGGGCCGTAAGTGGAAACCTCGGCCGGACTCCCTTCGGATGGAACCCAAATAGGTGATAAACCTGGACTAGGGACTTGTGTGGTTAGTCAGTGTCACACCCTGCATTTTGTAACATGTTATTTGCATCAATGAAGCATGAAAATTTGGACCAGCAAAATTTGTTGGCATCATTTGGCTTTTATTTGGAATTGAGTATTTCTTCATATGCTTTTCATGTGCTCATTAAAGTCAACTATTACCTCTTGTAGAATTCATCTCCATATCCAAAACTTCTGCCCAATGATCATGCCAAATGTTATATAACAGTCTAGTATTTTCTTACAAAATTAATTTGGCCAAAATGTATTTTATAAATTTAGTATTCCAAAAACCCCTGAATTAAGGTTTGCACTGCAAGTGCTTGATTTAGGGTGAGAAAATTATTTCAAAAAGTATATTTGAGACCTAGTAGTCATAGGACTCCTAGAAACCACAAAAGTATAATTTTAAAAGTTATTTTCCTATTTTATTTAAAAGCTTTTTCTTAAGGCCAGAAATGGTCTTTAATAGGGAAAAATTATTTAAATATTTGCCAAAATTCAGGGAGACTCATAGGACATATATTGTCCATATATAAGAGTTTCAAGACTTGGTCATGTTCAAAATAATGGGCTAATCCCTCCAAAACCCTTTCTGGATATTTCAAGCTTTTGAAATATTTACAAAGGAAATATTCTCCAAAAATTCCAGGGAAATTCTATCATGTCATATATGACATATTTGATGATCTTGCCAAGCCTCATGCCTTGGGAAGCAAGATATCATCCTCAAAACCCTTCAAAACCATTCTTTCCATATTTGAAGTTTGAGCAACTTTACATTGCCAAACTTGTCCAAATGCTCTCAAACTTGGTGCACATGCTAGAATGGCCTAATAAGGCATCTAGACCAAATGGCACAAGATTTGGAGTAGAGCAACTTGATTAGAATACCCCAAAACCCTTTCTGTTCAAATGCAAATTTGAACAACTTTACATTACCAAGTTTTTACCTGGAGCTTCTAACTTTGTGGGCATGATCATAACCCCAAATGATGAAACTACACCAAGTGGTGCATCAAGGGGAGATGATTAGATTGACTTAAACAAGATGAAGCCATTTCTGTTGATTTCTAGGGTTCACCAAAGTTACATTGGCTAGTTTCTTCAAATGAGCCCAAATTTGGTGAAACACCCTATTTTCACATAACATTCAATCCTGTTAAGTGTCATGGCAAGTGGAGATCATTTGCTTGACCAAAACTTGATCAAACACCTTTTGCCAAATTACCAAAACCATCTTCTTGATCACTTTTACTATTTACCTTAGCCTCAACTTTCTACCACAGCTTCGTCTAGTTACTATCTACCCCCCAGTAACTCCCCCATGTCCACAGCTCCATGATTGAGGGGTGAAAACCCTAGTTCACCTTGCTGGACAGCCAAAATTCACCAAGTTACCAGCTTCACCTCTCTCTCCTTGATCATCCAGATCATCCAAAGCCACAGTCGAGCTGCTTGCATCACCCTGGACCCCCCAGACATGGCGGACGCGCCCAGAGGGCCAATGGCATGCCATGGCATGCGATAAGGCCGCTCCAGAGCGCGCTACAGTGCGCCCCCGCACTGTAGCTTCGCCCAATCGCCTGCCCCCGACCACCTCGAGCTCTCCCCTCGCGCCTTCCAACGCGCCTCGACGTCTGCGACCCTCCCCGGCGCTGTCCCCCTCCTCCTCCGCCCTCCAGTGGCCGCCTTCGCACGCGCGCTGGCCGCCCGCAGCATCCACTCGTCGAGCTCACACGCGCGCTTTGTCTGGAGCCTTCCCTGCTCCTTCTCTCCCCTCTACTAGGCGTAGGACTCGTCCACGAATCTCCCGACTCAAACACAAGCACCAGAACGGCCTCTGGCCTCGCCTGCGATCTCGCCGGCGCACGAGTCCATGGTGGACCGTGGGCTCGGCTATATAAGCATGCCCAAGCCTCTCCAACGGCACCAACAGCCTCCCCTCACTCACAGCAACACGCCAGTACCACTCAATCGCCCCCAGAGAGCCTCAGTGCTCGGGAACGACCGGAGCTCCGCCGCGTGGGGCAGCCGGGGATCTCGCGGTACATGCCCTCTCCGCCCATTCTCTTGCTCGATTTGGAACCGCCGCACCTCACTGATGCTTTCCCCTCTCTTCCCCCTCTCTGCAGCTGCCGAAATCGAGCTAGCCAGCAACTTCCCGATGACCCTCCGCCGTCCCACCTCACCGCCGACGAGCCAGGCCTCTCCGGCGAGGCGCACCACCACCACTACCTCCGCGACTCGCTGCTGAGTCCACCCCTGCCCTCCGTTTGCCCCGCCGTGCCCGGAATCACAGCCGGTGAGCTCGCCGTCGCCGTGGCCGCAAGGTTGAAGATGACAGGCGGGCCCCGCCTGTCATCCTCACCGCCCTCTCTCTCCCCTCGCAGTCGCTGACAGCCAGGCCCCGCCCGTCATGTTTAAAATCCTGACGTGCGTGCGCTGGCTCCCGAGCGGCTGGGCTCTTCGCCCTGGGCCGTGCACTGTGGCCATTCTGGCCCAGTTGCACAGGGCCTTTTCTTCTTTTTCTTTTCTGTAAACTTTCAAATATTTTTATAGAAATGAATATTTGTCCAAATAAATTAATTCCAACTCCTAAAATCTTGTAATAATCCAACCTATTTAATGGTGTCACTTTCACACATATCCATGAAACTTTTCTGTTCTGTTCAAATTTAAATTCAAATTTGAGCAATAAAACTCCTGTTCTAAAATCCTTAGATACCATTCTGCAACTCCAAAACTCCAACTAAGAATTTTTGCCATCTTAGTTTTCCCCCTAGTATTTAACAAAAATAAGTTGACATTTTTCTGAGCACTTTGATTTTTCTGTTTTCATTGTGGTCTTATTTTCCCGTTGTTATTTTGCGATGATTAGATCCCGTATTTGACGAAGTTGCTGAAGAAGGAGAAGGAGAAGGATTTGAAGACTTTGAAGACCAAGCCAATCCAGGCAAGCAGCCCTTTGACCATGATACACTTGAGTTCTTCGGAACCCGTTTGTTTCCGATTGCATGATGATAAGAGTTATGGTGGTGACCTAGTTTGAAACCACCACATGATGCATGTTTGCTCATAACCTTGCTATGTGCTAGATGCTTTGCATACGGTTAGTAGTGATGCTTAGAGATGCATGTGTGCCATGATACCTTCGTGGTTGCATTCTTTCAAAAAACCCGTCGGGTGCCATTCATGCCCGAGGGAGATGGTGAGATGGGTAACCACTTGATGACGAAGTGGTGTACCAAGACAAGTATGTGTGATGTTTTTCAAATGGATTGGTTTAAGTTGCGACCGTTATTCCAACCATACATGTGCAACCACTCTACCCCTTATGGGACGGGGCTTTATTGATTACTTAGGCCGATACTAGCATGGTGCCCGCATTACAATTGACAGGAAGACTTGAGGTCCTTCGCGGGACGGGGTCGTGCTTGGATAGACGACCATGACTGTTTTTACAGGGCACCGGACACACCGTTGGTCCCTTCGGGTACGCATGACATTGAAATTAGGGCAAGTCCCATGATCTATTGTTTGTACTCGAGGGCCGTGTACCAACGAGTGGACTCTATGTTAGTGTTGTCTAAGGAAAGATAATGACCGGGTGCTTCCCCCGAGTACTTGAGGTATTGCGGGATCATGGGTGACATGAAAGCTTCCCGGATCGTGTGGGTAAAGTGTACAACCTCTGCAGAGTGTAAAACTATTCGAATAGCCGTGTCCACGGTCAAGGACAGTTGGGTAACCGCTCTTGGGCTACGTCCAATGTTTGCGAAACCTTGTGTGTGTGTATGATGAGTCAAGGTGGTCAGTTGACTCGATGAGATGAATCATAATCATGTTGATATCGGTAACCTGTCCTCGAGGTTACGAGAAATTATTGATGCATATACTTGATGGCAGAATATTTATTCTAGCTCGTAGCTAGATTGTTCATTGTTGTTCGATTGCATTGTTACTTTGAACCAAATCATGGGTTGCTTGCGAGTACATTCAAAGTACTCATTGGCTTGCCACTGGTTATTTAATTGGCCAGGCATGGAGGAACAGGAATATGAAGAAGAGTTCTTTGGAGATGAACATGCGAACTAGGACGCTATCCCAGTCAGAATGCCTGTAGGGTTAAGCCAGATGGCATGGGTTCTACTTATCATCAAAGACTTCCGCTATTTGAGTTATTTGCTATTCAGCCCGTGGGCTTTATCTATGTAAGACTTGGCCATAATGGCCTTACTTTGTGTAAGACGATATGTATGGATGTAAGACTCTTGTTATTCAGCTTCTGTGTGTTCAGTGAGCATTGATCTCTGGGATCACTGTACACGTGCATTCGGTGATCTCGACTCTTAAGTCGGGGTCCCCATAGAGCTGGTATCAGAGCCATCCTGACTGTAGGAAGCCTTAGTTAGCATGGGCGTTAGTTAGATGAGACCCCTTTTCAAAAAACCTTCTGAACCTCTGTTCTTTTCTAAACCTGAGATTTCATCAGCTTATTAACCTCTCCTATTCCACCTTTGTAGATGGCCGCTGTACCCGAAGAGCACCTGACCACTGGGTTTCCTTTGCTTCTCGAGGATAGCCTCCAGGAGTGTCAGTTCCACCGAGCGCCCATCCTCACATACCTTGAGCATTGGGTTAGCGACACTGAGGTGGACTACCATGTGGAAGTGATCGTGAAGGCAAACGATCCTCCCACAAGTTGGTTCTTTGAGGGACCCCAGATGGCAACATTACCTCTCGCTGTCGAGGCTGCTGCACTCAAGGCACTAACCCGTCTCCGCCAGCTTCTTCCGGAGATGGCAGCCAAGATGACAACTCGCTTCTTGCCTTACCGGAAGGAAGGTGAAGATGAAAGCAGCGCACTAGCACCTCCACTAAAGGAAGGACTCTCGCTTCGGTTCCAGACCTACTTCAGTCTATGTGCCGACAGCTTGGCACAAGACTTGGCCTCGGAATCGATGAAGCTCCGAGAAGAACTTCACAAGACCAAGGCACTTCTTCGTCGAGCTCAAGAGAAGACAAATATGATCAAGAAGGAAGGAGCACCTTCCGGACAGTCCGCTATCGCATATCGAGGCGGAAGGCCCTCCGAAGATGTGTCTTCCAAGGATAAAGAACCACCTCGGCGACGCCGGATGACGGCAAGGGAATATCGCAAGCTTTTCCCTGCACCACCGACAAAGCACCGTCATATCCAACTCCTCCACTCCCCCACACCCTCAAGTGACAAGGGGGCCCAGACAGATGAAGACAAGGAGGAAGACCCCAAAGAGCCGGAATACGCGACCGAGCATTCCGCCGCTTAGGCATTATTCGCTACTCGGATATGCCAGATCGTGACCCCTACGGTAGGATAGGTCGTGTAACCCCTATGCGCAGTCGAGTGCTTGTATGGTTCATATGAAACCATCTAGTGTTTTCTTTTGTTGTGTTTGGATGTATGTCGTATTCTTCCTTCGGGAACATGTAAACGGCTGCATCACCCATTTGGATTTTAATGAATGTGTTTGGCCTTTCGGACCTTGCATGATTTGATTAGTGTCACACCCACCCCCTTACTAGGCACCCATCTATCTTGCTTTCCCTCTTCCAAGTCATGAGACCTTTTACCGCTCCAACAGGATGCCTGTTGTAACTCATACTGGTACCTCTACCCAGCAGCCTGAAACCGGAGCATCCGCTTAGTCAGAGGCCGGCCACGACCAAACCAACGACCAAGCTCCACCACTACCACCTCCTCCGAACATGGACATGGCTCAGCTTCTCCAAGCTTTCCGAGAGGAACGCCAAGACAACACCGCAGCCCTTTAGTTGATTCCTCAAGCTGTCACCAACAACCGCCAGCCGGCGGGGAATGGCAATGGACGTTCCACGTTGGCAGAGTTTAATAAGCATGCACCGCCAACTTTCATCGAGACTGCTGAACCCCTGGATGCAGACGACTGGGTCCGCACCATTGAGGACTTGCTGGAACTAGTCGGATGCACCGAAGACCGCGAGAAGGTTGCTTATGCAGCCCACTGCCTCGGGGGGACTGCTAGAGCTTGGTGGGATGGATTCAAGGTCATGCATGCTGAACAAGACATCACTTGGGTCAACTTCAAGGCAGAATTCCGCGAGGCCCACATTCCTTCCGGAATCATGGCTATCAAAAAGCGTGAGTTCCGAGCCCTGAAGCAAGGAAGTGGCACTGTAAAGGAGTACATGCAGAAGTTCAGTGTTCTGTCAAGGTATGCCCCTGAAGATGTCAGCACTGATGCTGCAAAAAGGGAGCGCTTCATGGAAGGCCTCAATCAGACTCTGCAATACTCGCTTGTCGTGTGCGACTTCCCAACCTTCCCTGACCTGGTGAACAAAGCACTCATGCTTGAAGACAAGCGGCGTGCTTTGGAAGACACTCGCAAGCGCAAGATGGTCAGCAAGGGAAGTTCCAGCAACCAGAAGCCTCGTCCGTGGCAGTCAGCCCCGGCCAAGCCAACCTATCAGCAACCAAGAGCTCCTGCACCCCGCACCAACTATCAACCTAAGCAGTATGCCAACCCAAGGCCAGCTTTCAGCCCCAATAACAGTGGTGGCAACAAGATCAGCAATCCAAACCAAGTCACTTGCTTTGGATGTGGTCAGTCGGGACACATCTCAATGGTGTGCCCCAACAAGAAGCCAGATGCCCCGCGCCCCAATGCGCAGAACCCAGGAAAAGGCCGTGGGATGCCACCACGGAACCCAGCTCCTCGCAACCCGCCTAACCATGGGAAGGGGCGTGTGAATCATGTCACTGCTGAAGAAGCCCAGGAAGACCCGGACGTCATGCTGGGTACGTTCCTCGTCAACTCAGCACCTGCAACTGTCTTGTTTGATTTTGGAGCAACGCATTCATTTGTCACTCAAAGATTTGCATTAAAAAGTGGCATGACCCCTACACCCCTGAATAACCCTATGGTGGTATAAACCCCCGGAGCAGAATTGAGAGCCAAGATAGGCTGTAAAGGAGTTAGTATTACCATTAACGGGGTAGACTTCCTAGCAGACCTTATCATCCTGAGATCAGAAGGCTTGGATGTGATCCTAGGGATGGATTGGCTCAGTAAGCACCAAGGCTTATTAGACTGTGCCAATCGGACTGTCACTGTGACCAATGACCAAGGAGTCGAAGTCAAGTTTGCTTCCAACTCCTCTTCCGCTCAAGCCGTTCAAGTCAACTGTCTATCTGAAGTTGGGCTAGAGCAAGTACCGGTGGTATGCGAGTATCCCGATGTCTTTCCGGATGAACTACCGGGAATGCCCCCTGACCGTTACATTGAGTTCATCATCGAGCTCGTGCCCGGGGCAGGACCCATCTATAAGAAGCCTTATAGAATGGGGACGGAAGAATTAGCCGAGTTGAATAAGCAGCTGGAAGAGCAGCTGAGGAAGGGATTTATTCGCCCAAGTGCCTCCCCTTGGGGATCACCTGTTCTGTTTGTGGCAAAGAGGGACGGTACCATCCGCTTATGCATTGACTATCGTACCCTCAACGAAGTTACAATCAAGAACAAATATCCACTTCCCAAGATCGAAGATATGTTTGATCAGCTCAGCGGAGCCAAGGTGTTCTCCAAGATCGACCTCAGATCTGGGTACTACCAGATGAAGATCAGACCCCAAGATATTCCGAAGACGGCATTCGTAACCAGATATGGCCTGTATGAGTGCACGGTCATGTCCTTTGGGTTAACCAATGCCCCAGCTTACTTCATGTACCTCATGAATAAAGTTTTCATGGAATATTTGGACAAGTTCGTTGTTGTCTTCATCGATGACATTCTTGTCTTCTCGAAGACGGAGGAAGAACACGAGCAACATTTGAGGATGGTCCTAGACAAGCTTCGGGAGCACCAACTATATGCCAAATTCAGCAAGTGTGAGTTCTGGCTGCATGAAGTTGGATTCTTAGGTCATGTCTTGACCGAAGAAGGATTATCAGTTGATCCCGCGAAGATCGAAGCCGTGACCCAATGGCAATCTCCAACGACCGTCAAGAAAGTCAGAAGCTTCCTCGGACTTGCGGGTTACTACCGCAAATTCGTGGAAGGATTCTCTAGCATTGCCCGGCCAATGACTCAGCTCCTCAAGAAGGACAAGAAGTTCGAGTGGACGCCAAAATGCGAAGAGAGGTTCCAAGAGCTCAAGAAGATATTGACCACCGCCCCAGTTCTGCCAACACCTGATATTCACAAGGAGTTCGTGATCTATTGTGATGCCTCTCGAACCAGATTGGGAAGCGTTCTGATGCAAGAAGGCCGAGTCATAGCCTACCTCTCCAGGCAGCTACGACCTCATGAGGAGAACTACGCTACTCACAATCTTGAGTTAGCGGCAGTGGTTCATGCCTTGAAGACGTGGCGTCATTACCTCCTAGGGAAACGGTGTGAGATATACACAGTCCACAAAAGTCTGAAGTACATTTTCACCCAAAAGGAATTGAACATGAGGCAGCGAAGATGGTTGGAACTCATCAAAGACTATGACCTCAGTGTTCAATATCACCCCGCGAAGGCTAACGTGGTGGCTGATGCCTTAAGCAGGAAGGCTTGCTCTTTGAATGCCATTATTCAAGAAAGGCAGCCAGCCTTGTTTAAGGAACTCGAACACTTCAGTTTGGAATTGGTCACCCCTGGATTTCTGGATCATTTGGAAGTCAGACCGACCCTGATGGATGAAGTCAAGAAGGCACAAGATGGACACGCAAGCATAGAAGGCATCAAGAAGAAGATGAAGCTAGGCAAGGCCCCAGGATTCTCCGAAGACGAGCACGAGATCGTTTGGTACAAAGGCCGCATCTGCGTACCAAACAAAATGGAGCTGAAGAACCTGATCCTGCGAGAAGCCCACGACACTCCGTATTCCATCCACCCCGGAGGAACCAAGATGTACCAAGACTTGAAGGAAAGATTCTGGTGGCACGGGATGAAAAGAGAGATTGCAACCTATGTTGCAAAGTGTGATGTGTGCCAAAGGGTCAAGGCTGAATATCAGCGACCCGCTGGATTGCCTCAACCACTCAAAGTTCCTGAGTGGAAGTGGGATAAAGTCGGAATGGACTTCATCACTGGATTACCAAGGTCGAATAGAGGACATGACTCCATCTGGGTCATAGTCGACCATTTGACCAAGGTGACCCATTTCATTCCTGTCAAGACTACCTATTCAGGCAACCAGTTGGCAACTCTCTATATCAACCGAATCGTGAGCCTCCATGGTGTTCCACAAGAAATTGTGTCAGATCAAGGCACCCAGTTTACTTCAAGGTTCTGGAAACGGTTCCAAGAAGCCTTGGGAACCAAGTTGTCTTTCAGCACAGCTTTCCACCCACAGACCGGAGGTCAGACAGAACGAGTAAATCAAATTCTCGAAGACATGCTCCGAGCCTGTGTCTTGGCATATGGAGCCAAGTGAGAAGATTGTCTCCCTTTTATCGAGTTCTCCTATAACAACAGTTACCAGTCGAGCCTTCAGATGGCACCATTTGAGGTGTTGTACGGACGCAGATGTCGCACACCCCTCAACTGGCCAGAGACTGGAGAAGGACTAGTCTTTGGACCGGATATTCTCCGCGAAGGAGAAGATCAAGTCCAACTAGTCAGAGAACGTTTGAAGGCAGCCAAGTCAAGGCAGAAGAGTTATGCTGATACTCGCCATCGGGACATGAGTTTCCGTGTCGGAGATCATGTGTACCTGCGAGTAACCCCTCTAAAGGGAACCAAGCGTTTCCACGTTAAAGGGAAACTTGCACCAAGATTCATTTGCCCTTTCAAGATCATCGACCGACGAGGAGAAGTGGCTTACCAGTTGGAACTACCACCTGAGCTATCCGATGTGCACAATGTGTTCCATGTGTCACAACTCCGAAAATGTCTCCAAGTTCCGGACAAGCCTAATCTATACAAGGATGTTGATCACCAAGCCATTGATCTGCAGCCTGATTTGACCTACCGTGAGAAGCCCATTCGCATTCTGGATGAAGCAGAAAGACAAACGCGAAGCCGTACCATCAAGTACTTCAAGGTCCAGTGGAGCAACCACACGGAAGCGGAAGCAACCTGGGAACGTTAAGACTATCTTAGATCCGAGTTTCCCGATCACTTTTAAGACCTAGTTTAGGAATCTTGGGGACGAGATTCTTGTAAGGGGGGTAGGTATGTCACACCCTGCATTTTGTAACATGTTATTTGCATCAATGAAGCATGAAAATTTGGACCAGCAAATATTTTTGGCATCATTTGGCTTTTATTTGGAATTGAGTTTTTCTTCATATGCTTTTCATGTGCTCATTAAAGTCAACTATTACCTTTTGTAGAATTCATCTCCATATCCAAAACTTCTGCCCAATGATCATGCCAAATGTTATATAACAGTATAGTATTTTCTTACAAAATTAATTTGGCCAAAATGTATTTTGTAAATTTGGTATTCCAAAAACCCCTGAATTAAGGTTTGCACAGCAAGTGCTTGATTTAGGGTGAGAAAATTATTTCAAAAAGTATATTTGAGACCTAGTAGTCATAGGACTCCCAGAAACCACAAAAGTATAATTTTAAAAGTTATTTTCCTATTTTATTTAAAAGGTTTTTCTTAAGGCCAGAAATGGTCTTTAATAGGGAAAATTATTTAAGTATTTCAAAAATATTTGCCAAAATTCAGGGACTCATAGGACATATATTGTCCATATATAAGAGTTTCAACACTTGGTCATGTTCAAAATAATGGGCTAATCCCTCGAAAACCCTTTCTGGATATTTCAAGCTTTTGAAATATTTACAAAGGAAATATTCTCCAAAAATTCCAGGGAAATTCTATCATGTCATATATGACATATTTGATGGTCTTGCCAAGCCTCATGCCTTGGGAATCAAGATATCATCCTCAAAACCCTTCAAAACCATTCTGTCCATATTTGAAGTTTGAGCAAGTTTACATTGCCAAACTTGTCCAAATGCTCTCAAACTTGGTGCACATGCTAGAATGGCCTAATAAGGCATCTAGACCAAATGGCACAAGATTTGGAGTAGAGCAACTTGATCAGAATACCCCAAAACCCTTTCTGTTCAAACGCAAATTTGAACAACTTTACATTACCAAGTTTGTACCTGGAGCTTCAAACTTTGTGGGCATGATCATAACCCCAAATGATGAAACTACACCAAGTGGTGCATCAAGGGGAGATGATTAGATTGACTTAAACAAGATGAAGCCATTTCTGTTGATTTCTAGGGTTCACCAAAGTTACATTGGCTAGTTTCTTCAAATGAGCCCAAATTTGGTGAAACACCCTATTTTCACATAACATTCAATCATGTTAAGTGTCATGGCAAGTGGAGATCATTTGCTTGACCAAAACTTGATCAAACACCTTCTGCCAAATTACCAAAACCATCTTCTTGATCACTTTTACTATTTACCTTGGCCTCAACTTTCTACCACAGCTTCATCTAGTTACGATCTACCCCAGTAACTCCCCCATGTCCACATCTCCATGATTGAGGGGTGAAAACCCTAGTTCACCTTGCTGAACAGCCAAAATTCACCAAGTTACCAGCTTCACCTCTCTCTCCTTGATCATCCAGAGCATCAAAAGCCACAGCCGAACTGTTGCATCACCCTAGACCCCCCCAGTCACGGCGGACGCGCCCAGAGGGCCAATGGCATGCCATGGCATGCGATAAGGCCGCTCCAGAGTGCGCTACAGTGCGCCCCCGCACTGTAGCTTCGCCCAATCGCCTGCCCCCGACCACCTCGAGCTCTCCCCTCGCGCCTTCCAACACGCCTCGACGTCTGCGACCCTCCCCGGCGCTGTCCCCCTCCTCCTCCGCCCTCCAGTGGCCGCCTTCGCACGCGCGCTGGCCACCCGCAGCCTCCACTCGTCGGGCTCACACGCGCCCGCTGTCTGGAGCCTTCATCGCTCCTCCTCTCCCCTCTACTAGGCGTAGGACTCGTCCACGAATCTCCCCGACTCAAACACAAGCACGAGAACGGCCTCTGGCCTCGCCTGCGACCTCGCCGGCGCACGAGTCCACGGTGGACCGTGGGCTTGGCTATATAAGCATGCCCAAGCCTCTCCAACGGCACCAACAGCCTCCCCTCACTCACAGCAACACACCAGTACCACTCAATCGCCCCCAGAGAGCCTCCGTGCTCGGGATCGACCGGATCTCCGCCGCGTCGGGCAACCAGGGATCTCGCGGTACAGGCCCTCTCCGCCCTTTCTCTCGCTCGATTTGGAACCGCCGCACCTCACTGATGCTTTCCCCTCTCTTCCCCCTCTCTACAGCTGCCGAAATCGAGCTAGCCAGCAACTTCCCGACGACCCTCCACCGTCCCACCTCGTCGCCGACGAGCCAGGCCTCTCCGGCGAGCCGCACCACCACCACTACCTCCGCGACTCGCTGTTGAGTCCATCCCTGCCCTCCGTTTGCCCCGCCGTGCTCGGAATCACCGCCGGTGAGCTCGCCGTCGCCATGGCCGCAAGGTTGAAGATGACAGGCAGGGCCCGCCTGTCATCCTCACCGCCCTCTCTCTCCCCTCGCAGTCGCTGACAGCCAGGCCCCGCCCGTCAGGTTTAAAATCCTGACGTGCGCGCGCAGGCTCCCGAGCGGCTGGGCTCTTCGCCCTGGGCCGTGCACTGTGGCCATTCTGGCCCAGTTGCACATGGCCTTTTCTTCTTTTTCTTTTCTGTAAAGTTTCAAATAATTTTACAGAAATGAATATTTGTCCAAATAAATTAATTCCAACTCCTAAAATCTTGTAATATTCCAACCTATTAAATGGTGTTACTTTCACACATATCCATGAAACTTTTCTGTTCTGTTCAAATTTAAATTCAAATTTGAGCAATAAAACTCCTGTTCTAAAATCCTTAGATACCATTCTACAACTCCAAAACTCCAACTAAGAATTTTTGCCATCTTAGTTTTCCCCCTAGTATTTAACAAAAATTAGTTGACACTTTTCTGAGCACTTTGATTTTTCTGTTTTCATTGTGGTCTTATTTTCCCGTTGTTATTTTGCGACGATTAGATCCCGTATTTGACAAAGTTGCTGAAGAAGGAGAAGGAGAAGGATTTGAAGACTTTGAAGACGAAGCCAATCCAGGCAAGCAGCCCTTTGACCATGATACACTTGAGTTCTTCGGAACCCGTTTGTTTCCGATTGCATGATGATAAGAGTTATGGTGGTGACCTAGTTTGAAACCACCACATGATGCATGTTTGCTCATAACCTTGCTATCTTCTAGATGCTTTGCATATGGTTAGTAGTGATGCTTAGAGATGCATGTGTGCCATGATACCTTCGTGGTTGCATTCTTTCAAAAACCCCTTCGGGTGCCATTCATGCCCGAGGGAGATGGTGAGATGGGTAACCACTTGATGACAAAGTGGTGTACCGAGACAAGTATGTGCGATGTTTTTCAAACGGATTGGTTTAAGTTGCGACCGTTATTCCAACCATACATGTGCAACCACTCTACCCCTTATGGGACGGGGCTTTATTGATTACTTAGGCCGATACTAGCATGGTGCCCGCATTACTAGTGACAGGAAGACTTGAGGTCTTTCCCGGGACGGGGTCGTGCTTGGATAGACGACCATGACTATTTTCACAGGGCACCGGACACACCGTTGGTCCCTTCGGGTACGCGTTACATTGAAATTAGGGCAAGTCCCATGATCTATTGTTTGTACTCGAGGGCCGTGTACCAACGAGTGGACTCTATGTTAGTGTCGTCTAGGGAAATATAATGATCGGGTGCTTCCCCCGAGTACTTGAGGTACTGCGGGATCATGGGTGACACGAAAGCTTCCCGGATCTTGTGGGTAAAGTGTACAACCTCTACAGATTGTAAAACTATTCGAATAGCCGTGTCCACGGTCAAGGACAGTTGGGTAACCGCTCTTGGGCTACGTCCAATGTTTGCGAAACCTTGTGTGTGTGTATGATGAGTCAAGGTGGTGACTTGACTCGATGAGATGAATCATAATCATGTTGATATCGGTAACCTGTCCTCGAGGTTACGAGAAATTATTGATGCATATACTTGATGGCAGAATATTTATTCTAGCTTGTAGCTAGATTGTTCATTGTTGTTGGATTGCATTGTTACTTTGAACCAAATCATGGGTTGCTTGCGAGTACATTCAAAGTACTCATTGGCTTGCCACTGGTTATTTAATTGGCCAGGCATGGAGGAACAGGAATACGAAGAAGAGTTCTTTGGAGACGAACATGCGAACTAGGACGCTATCCTAGTCAGAATGCCTGTAGGGTTAAGGCAGATGGCATGGGTTCTACTTATCATCGAAGACTTCCGCTATTTGAGTTATTTGCTATTCAGCCCGTGAGGCTTTAACTATGTAAGACTTGGCCATAATGGCCTTAATTTGTGTAAGACGATATGTATGGATGTAAGACTCTTGTTATTCAGCTTCTATGTATTCAGTGAGCATTGATCTCTGGGATCACTGTACACGTGCATTCGATGATCTCGACTCTTAAGTCGGGGTCCCCACAGTCAGGTCGTGGACTACACCCACGTCGGCTTTCGCATGAAGTCTGCCGAGCACATGTCGTGTGCAGACGCTAAGTGGTGGAAACATGTGTGAAGAAGTACACCCCTGCAGGGTTACAAATGATCTATTCGGATAGTCGCGTCCGCGGTGAATGACTTCTGGGTTGCCTATACAGTTCATAGACAAGTGAAAGTGGATACTCTAAAATGCGCAAGATAAGCGTGAGTGCTATGGATGGCCTTCTCGTAGGAAGACAGGAGTGGATTTATAGTGGTGTATTGATTTGGTGAATATGTGGACTCCTGTGTGCCACCTCATAAGAGTTACTTGCAGTCATAGTTCAGGATAGCCACTGAGTCAAAGCTGGCTTGCTGCTGTTAAACTCCACCATCCCTTTGTTGATACCGATGCATATATAGCTAGTTCTGATGTAAGTCTTGCTAGGTACATTTGTACTCACATTTACTTAATTTATGTTTTTGCAGAGAGACTTCAGTCTCACTAGTAGTTCCGCGTGGACTTCGACGTTTAGCTTGTTACCTCAACTACGATCTTGTATCGTTGGGAGGGTCTTGTAAATAGTCAGGCTTCTCAGGCTTTTTCATTTGTAGTTCTCTTTACTCAGACAAGTTAAGCTTCCGCATGTGCTTGTTGCTTGTATGTTATATATGTTGGGTCATGAGACCCATGATTGTAATACTTTTCTCCTCGGAGCCTAATGAATAAATACTTTGAGTTGTAGAGTTTTGTTGTGATGCCATGTTGTATTTGCACATATCGAGCATATTGTGTGTATGATTAGAAATGCTTGGTATGTGTGGGATCCAACACCTAGTTGTTTACCCTTGGTAGCCTATCTAACGAGGAAATGCCTCCTAGTGCTTCCACTGAGCCTTGGTAGCTTGCTACTGCTCCGGAACACTTAGGCTGGCCGGCATGTGTCCTTCTTCGTTCCTGTGTCTGTCCCTTCAGGGAAATGTCACATGTTGTTCCTTTTAGTCCTTGTAGCTTGCTAAGACTTGGGTTCATACGTTGATGACCGACACATGCGTTACTGGGTCATGTATGCCTCTCCCTGTAATTTAGCGCCACTTTTGGTTTATAACTAGTCATGTCGGCCCGAGTTCTCTGGTATATGGATGCTAGCGACACTATCATATACGTGTGAAAAAATGCGCAAACGGTCCCAGGACAGGTAAGGTGGCACCCATGGGGATACCGTGCATGAATCGACAAAGTGATATGATGTGTTACATGCTAGATCGCTGTGACTTAGGATCGGGGTCCTAACAGCTTTGGTATCAGAGTCTGACTGCCTATAGGATTACCAAGCCAAACTGGTCGAAGTCGTGTCTATAAATTCTTTAAGGGAATTGATTGTGGAAGGGAACATAAGGCTCTTTTTACTCCTTTACCTTATGACCTTCTGATCTGAGTCACCTTCTTCTTTTCTACGGGGATTAAGAACTAGGCTTCTCATTCAATCTATTAGGATTACGTTAATGGTGGATTCAACTCTCAGTTCAGTTTCTAGTACTTCGATTTGTTAAACTGTTGTCTCAGAACCCTGACATTATGATGTTGAATGGTTATGCTACCTTTTGCATAAACCTCAAAATATTTTTGAGCATTTACAGCCGTTATGCTGTCCGAGTCATCCTAGGTTTCTAAACAATCTGATGCATTTGCAAATCTTTTCTCCCTGTTCCTGATGTCCTTTTAGGCCGGATTAACCACACTAATTGTTGAGTAGAGGTACATATTTTCCTCAACATATATGTTGGAACTATTATTTTGACCCTAGGCATCTTAAAGAATCACCTAGTAATCAAGCCATGTGTTGTGTTCTCAATGTGATGATTCTGGCCATCATTCCCAAAAGCATCCCGTGATGCCATTTAGTTAGTAGGCATTCCAATCCAGGGTTCTTGAACCCAAATCCACTCTACTTACCTCATGTTGATAGTGTTTGCTCGTTCCATTAGGATATTAGCAACCTTTGTGATAGTCTTCGAGGTCCGTGGTATGTCATTCTTCCAATACCATGAATCGTTATTGTGGGGACCCCGACTCATAAGTCGTGATCACTGAATGCACGTGTACAGTGATCCCAGAGATCAATGCTCACTGAACACACAGAAGCTGAATAACAAGAGTCTTACATCCATACATACCGTATTACACAAATAGGACCATAATGGTCAAGTATTGAGTATATCGTTACAGCGGAAATCTTCAATAACAACTTGGACCCATGCCATCTTCCTTAACCCTACAACATTCTGACTGGGAAGCATCCTAGCTCGCATGCTCGTCACCAAGAAAACTTCATCATATCTGTTCTCTCCTGCCTGGCCAATAAAATAACCAGTGGCAAGCCAATGAGTACATTGAATGTACTCGCAAGCAAACCAAGTGTGATGACAGAATAATTATGCAAGGCTCTACCGCTAAATCGGCAGTTCTGCGGAAAGCTAGTTTTCCACATGCAAGTATGATCAACATATAACAAGGGCATGCATGTGTCTGCAACAAGTATCAGGAGGTTATAGACATCATTATCGAGAAAGAGTTGTAATCAACTCATGCTCAAGCTCATCGTGACTTCCTCAAGAATCACATCATCACTATCACTGAACCGTGTTGCTTTCCTCACACACACACACACCAGGTTTCGCAAACATTGGACGTAGCCCAAGAGCGGTTACCCAACTATCCTTGACCGTGGACACGGCTATTCGAATAGTTTTACAGTCTGCAGAGGTTGCAGACTTTACCCACTAGATCCGAGGAACTTCCGTGCCATCCACGACCCGCGGTACCTCAAGTACCCGGGGTAAGCACCCTATCGCTATCTTTCCCTAGGCGACACTAATATGGAGTCCACTCGATTGGTAGCAACCCCCGTGCCCCACATTTCACATCTTAAGATTTTGGAGCCTCGCTCGCATATTCATCACATACCACTAGCACGGGGTACCAACGGTGTGTCCGGTGCCCTGTAAAGACAGTCATGGCCACCTATCCAAGCGCGACCCCGTCCCGAGAGTGACCTCATGTCACCCCCGTCACTAGTAATGCGGGCTCCATGCTAGTATCGGCCTAGGTAATCAATAATGCCCTTTCCCATATAAGGGTAGAGTGGTTGCGCATGTAAGGTTAGAATAACGGTCGCAACTTAAACCAATCCGTTTTGAAAACAACACACACACTTGCCTTGGTACACCACTTCGTCATCAAGTGGTTACCCATATCACCATCTCCCTCGGGCATAAGTGGTACCCGACGGGGTTTTCGAAAAGTCTTTTGAAGGTACTCTGCCTCCGTCACCATGCATATTCCCGTCCCATTTGCGTATCCACTATTATAGCAACCTAACTACTCCCACCCACATAACCCTCATAGGAAGGTAGGATCATGCTTGATGCAAGTTTCAATAGTAAAGTAACAACGGTAGCAACCAAAGTGGTCTCCACCTCAACATGATTCCGATGCATTGATAATAAGGTGCTACGAGACATGCATAAAAAGGTTTCTCGAACATGGTCAAAGGGCTGCTTGCCTTATCCTTCCGAGTCTTCAAACCTTCTGGTCCATCTCCGAGTACTCCGTTTATTTCGTCAACTAACGATGGAAACAATCATAATAAGCAACACAACAAGCAAAAATAAAAGTGCTCTAAAAATAGGAGTTGGACTTTTCTAGAATACCTCTGGTCATATGAAAAATAACCAAGGTGGTTTCATTGGAGTGTGATCAATGGATGGTTTGGCACATTTCAATATGATGGAATCAAGGGGTTTATGGATTTTAAAGAAGTGTACAGAAATGTATCTTTGAAAAATGAGCAAAGGCACCCATTTAACAAGTCATGATTTTAGAAGCATCTAGGAGTTGGTTTCACTAGATTTGGAATTCATATGAATTTTCTAGGATTTTGCAAAGTTGATAAATATGAAGAAATGGCTCATTATTTGGTGGGGTACAGAAAGTATTAATAAAAATGTTCATAAACTAAGTTATGAACTTAGAAGCATCTAGGAATTTGAACCATTGCATTTGGATCAAATTTGAGCTCTCTGTGATTATCTAAAGTTCATCACAGAAAATGGAAAAATGACATTTTGATAATATTTGTGAAGGAAAAGTTTCTGAAAAGAAATGTGCATGATGCACCAACAGGTAGATCAGGATTTTAGAAACTCCTAGAAATTTGAATCATTAAATTTGGAATCCGTTTGATTTATTTATGGATTTTTGAAGTTTACAGAAAAGAAAAAGGAAAAATGGGTTTTACCCTTTACTGCGCACAGGGCACAGTATTGTGCTGCAGTGCACTGGGCCGGCCCAACTGCACAGCCGCGCATAGAGGACCAGGCCACATCGAAGGCGTCTTCCAGGAAAAGAGTTTTTGCGCAGGGGAGGCGGTCAAAGCCAGAGCCGTCTCCACTTAAACGGGGGGGCCCGCCCACTGGGTCGCTGACGCGCGGGCCCTAGCGGCAGGTCGCCTTCAACCTCCCGCGCGGCATGACGGGAAACAAAGGAGGCGCGGCCGAGCGGCGCCGGCGCTCTCCCCGGCGGCACCGGCCACCTCCGTCGACGCCCAGCACACCGGCGTGTTCAGGAGAGCATGCCGCACCCGCCGAGGTGCGCCACAACCACGGGGACGGCCAGATGCGAGCGCCCCATCGGCCACGGCGGAGGATGGTGTCGGCGGTGTTGGGCACGGCGACACAGGCATGGGGAGGATGAAGTGGAGTGTGGGGAGTGTTGGCGGTGGTTCTGGTGGTGCTCTGGAGGGGAGAGGTGGAGAGAGGGGACTCGGGTTGGCACGAATTTGAGCGGAGGCCGCCGGCGAGGTTCCCGGCTGTGGAGTCGAATGGGGGCACGGGAGGAGCAGTGGGTTGGCCTGGGGGGCGTACGGGAGAGAGAGAGAGAGCCAAGGGAGTCGCGAGGGGGCTTCGGGGTGGCCTTTAAATAGTCGGGCGACGGTCCACCGAGGTCCCGTGCGCCGGCGAGCACGTTGTCATCGCCACGAGTCACGGGGCCGCGCGTGGGCGTGTCCGGGGTGTTCGTGGGGTTGGTCCAGGCCTAGAGAAAGAGAGAGGAGGAGCGGGGATGTGCCAGGGCAGCGGGCGTGTGAGCGTGCTCAATGGAGCTCTCGGTGACCACGGTGCGCGTGCGAGCAGGGGCCGGAGAGAGAGAGGAAGGAGGGGGCCGACCAGCTGCCGTGTCCCGGACGTCGAGGTGGCCTCGGGGGACACGATCCCAACACCCTAGGCTGTCGGGTGCCTCGGGCAGGACGCAGCTACAGTGCGGGGGCACACTGTAGCGTGCTCCAGAGCGCCCGTATGGCCGGCATGGCCGTGTCCTCACGCTCTGGACGTGCCCACTTTGCCCAATGATGTCTAGGGGGTCAAGGGAGGAGTAAACAAAGAGGTTTTGGTCTTGGATGCCCTAGTGTGCTTCTAGAAGGGGAGTGTGCTGAGAGACCAGGGTGAAAATGGAGGTTCAGAGATGTAAAATGGGGTTTCACCGCCCCTCAATCATTGAGCTGTGGAGGAGAAGGACTTCCTGGAGGTAGAAGGTGACTAGGAGCAGCTGTGGTAAAAAGTTGAGCTCAAGTAGAATAGTAAAAGGGGGCAAAACAGTGGTTTTGTTAAAATGGCAGAAGTTGTTTGATGTGGTTTTGGGCAAGCAAATGACTTCCAATTGACATGAGACTTAATAGGATCATATGCCACATACATTTAGGCCCTTCCACCAAATGTGAGCTCATTTGGGCAAAGTTGCCAATGCAACTTTTGTAAACCCTAGAAATCAACAGAAATGGATTTTCCAAGATTAGGTTAAGCAAATCATCTCTCCTTGATGCACCACTTGGTTAGTGTCATCATTTGGGTTTGTGATCATGCCCACAAAATTTGAGGCCCCAAGTAAAATTTTGGCAATGTAGAGTTGTTCAAATTTGGATCTGGTCAGAAAGGGTTTTGGGGCACTTAGATCAAGTTGTCCTTCTCCAAAACATGTGCCATTTGGCATAGATGCATAATTACATCATTTTAGCATGTGAACCAAATTTGAGAGCATTTGGACAAGTTTGGCAATGTAAAGTTGCTCAAACTTCAAAATGGACAGAAATGGTTTTGAGGGGGGTTAGATGATGTTTCCTTGATCTCCAAGGCATGAGGCTTTGTAAGATCATCAAACATGTCATATTTGACATGATAGAATTTCCCTGGAATTTTTTGAGAATATTTCCTTTGCAAATATTTCAAAAGCTTGAAATATCCAGAAAGGGTTTTGGAAGGATTTGTCCAATATTTTGAACATGACCATGTGTTGAAACTCTTATATATGGACAATATATGTCCAATGAGTTTCCCTGAAGTTTGGCAAATATTTTTGAAATAATTAAATCATTTTTCCCTATTAAAGACCATCTCTGGCCTTAAGAAAAATATTTTAAATAAAATATAAAAATAACTTTTAAAATTATAATTTTGTGGTTTATGGGAGTCCTATACCTAATAGGATTCAAATAAACTTTTTGAAAGATTTTTCACACCCTAAATAAGGTACTTGTAGTGCAAACCTCAATTCAGGGGTTTTTGGAAAAACTAATTTTAGAAAATACTATTTGGCCAAAATATTTTTATAAGAAAATACTATACTGGTCTATACACATGGCATGATCATTGGGAAAAGGTTTTGGATCAAGGAGATGAAGTATAAGAGTTGGATGATTTATTTGATTTTTAGAGCACTAACAAACACCAGACAGAAAATCAATCAAGCAAAGACAAGAACACTCAATAGTTTTTGCCAAGCCACATTTTAGGATGATTATTAGCTTAAGTGTTATGGCATGAAAATTAGGGTGTGACAGTTATGGCAGAAGTTCCTTTGAACCAAAAGATCACAACCAGAGTGCTCTTGACGAGTTCTCCATTCTACATTGTGACTCTGCAAATTCTATCTTCCTGCATGGGTTATCCAGAAGAAATTTGTTGAACTCGTTCGACATGCTAATCTATGCATCCACAACTCAGAAAGTTATATGTTGTCTTGAGTTGTCCCTCTTTAGTTGTATTATGACCCCCGTCTATCAGTTGATAGTCAGGAGTAGTTGTGCATTCATGTGCATCGATGCCTTTTACTCTTGTGGTCCATCAAGCCATCCTATTCCAGAATGACTAAGCGAAACAAACTCCAAAACCTCATCCATTTCCAGGATTGGGTTAGAGTAGTTGTATTTCGCAGGTCAAAATGTCAATCCAGCTTTTGTTCTGTTCTACCTTGGAGTATTGCCATCTTTATGTCAAGAATTCCATGGGAATTGCACAACCTCCTATGAACTCTTTCTGAAGTGATACTTCTCACCATTATTATTCATTGCTCGGTCTCCGTGTTATTGTAACCAGAATACTGACAAATGAATCATGATGTGTGAAATCAATACTCCTAGTAACTCCGTTGCTTGGTGGTTAATGGACGATAATCTCATTCTTAGTGTGTTGGTTACCAAATTATCATTCTAAGATTGATCGTGCTACCTAGTCCTTATTTCGGATGCACTGTTCGATCAATGAGTTAGGATTGTATTAATCCCTTGCTCTTTTGATCATATCGTCTTTCCCTGAAAAGCAAGATTGTTCTCGAGCTTAGTAACATATCGCTGGTTCGTGATTTTCCAAATATCTTCTCGGAAGTATTACCAGGTTGTTCCCTGACTGCTATGCTGAGTTTGTGATCAATCTGGTTTCTTGATAACGCACTCTTTCTCCAAGAATCTGTGTTGGATACCCTCAGCTAGTTGGCTAAGCTAAACAACAACTTGGAGAGTTGGAAGATAAAAGCTTTTCCCAACTTAGTTCATTCTAAAGGGATATTGTTTGTGTGTGCTAAAGAAAGATGATATCTTCTTCAATTGATCTCCGTCATCATTTGTTGGATCTATTGTCTTGTCCAAACATCAAATTAAATAAGAACCAATGATGTTTGTAATGTTGTCTTACTCGTGGTTGTTTCCTCGAGCATACACCATTATATTCTTTGGGTCTGACCAATGCTATCATCTTGTTCACATAATTGTGGAATTCCACTTATATGGAAACCTGGATGAATTGTTGTTGAGCCCATCAGCAACATTTTTATCTCCTCCATGATTGGTGTTGAACATCTAGCTAGTCCGGATGAAAGAAGTGACTTCCTCAAATTCATGAGCATTTGATGCAAGTTGCCGTTGTGAGTTTTATAAAGTTTTTTTTTTGCTTCCTCTAGAATCGTCCCAAGTTAGTCATGCACATGTGCGAAGTATTCTATGGTTTGGAGACTTGCAACCTTCAATCTATTTGTATCCCTAGCACAACAAGCCACTGACTGACTTGTTCGAGAAAAAAAGAGTCTGTTCTAAGGTTAATCCTTTAGACTTCCACGCGTGGAGATTCTTATATTCTCGATGATGGTTCCCCACCTAAACTCGATAGTGTTGTGTTTTAAGACTACCATGTGGCCATGCTTCTCTGGGACAACGTGTCCACATGTGTGTAGCAGAATGATACGTATCCAACGTATCTATAATTTTTGATTGTTCCATGCTATTATATATTCTATTTTGGATGTTTAATGGGCTTTATTATACACTTTTATATTATTTTTGGCACTAACCAGCTAACCCAAGGCCCAGTGCAGATTGCTGTTTTTTGCCTATTTCAGGGTTTCGCAGAAAAGGAATATCAAACGGAGTCGAAACGGAATGAAACCTTCGGGAGAGTTATTTTTGGAACCATATCTTCACAGACGACTTGGAGTACACGGGAGGGAATGAAGGAGGTGGCCACGAGGGTCCAGGGCATGCCCCATCCGTCTGTGGACACCCCCACCCTCGTGGGCCCCCACTGGCTCCCTCGATGCCCTCATTCCTCCTATATATATCCATATACCCTGAAAACATCAAAGCAATAGAGAAAACCCTAATTTCACCACCGCAACCTTCTGTTCCCATGAGATCCCATCTTGGGGCCTGTTCCGGAGATCCGCCGGAGGGGGGATCTACCACGAAGTGCTTCTACATCAACTCCATAGCCTCACCAATGAGTTGTGTGTAGATTACCACAGACCTTCGGGTCCATAGTTGAAAGTGCAGTATATCAACTAGAGGGGGGGGGTGAATAGGCGATTTTTATGAAATGCTTCAATACATGGTAGTTTCGAAGACAAACGATAAGCTCAAGCCTATTAGTATGCAGCGGAATGTGGACTACACTAGATAAGCCAGAGTCATGTATTCAATGAAGTGAAAGCACGAAGACTAATAGCAACTAGGCAGTAGTGATCATAAAGGAAGAAGGAATGAAGCCAATCACAACAAGTAGATACTCAGTGAAGACAATAAGATAAGGCAAGCATGCAATGTCTTCACAACATAGAGCAGTAAGTAAAGGGAAGGAAAGGATAGAACTAGTAGCTCGGGGAAGACAGTGATTTGTTAGACCAGTTCCAGTTGCTGTGACAACTGTACATCTGGTTAGGGAGGCTGAGATTTAACTCAGAAGACCGCATCTTCACCTTGTTCCCCTTGAGCTAAGGACACCTAGTTCTCGCCCAATCACTCTGGTAAGTCTTCAAGGTAGACTTCCAAACCTTCACAGACTTTGTTCACCGGCGATCCACAATGACTCTTGGATGCTCAGAACGCGACGCCTAACCGGCTGGAGGAAACACAGTCCTCAAGTGTAATAAGTCTTCAGGTCACACAGACAGAAAGACTTCAGTGATGCCTAACACTCTTTGGCTCTGGGTGTTTGGGCTTTGTCCTCGCAAGGATTTCTCTCTCAAATGCTTCGAAGGTGGGTTGCTCTCAAACGACAAAAGCAGTGCAATAACTCTGAGCAGCCACCAATTTATTGTGTAGGGGGTGGGCTATTTATAGCCACTGGGCAACCCGACCTGATTTGTCTGAAGTGACCCTGGGTCACTAAGGAACTGACACGTGTTCCAACGGTCAGATTTCAAACACACACGGCAACTTTACTTGAGCTCCAAGTAAAGCTGACTCATCCGCCTCTGGATAAGATTTGCTCACATAGTCTTCGCTCGAAGACATAGGATTTGGTTGAGCATCACTTCAGTCACTCTGACTTAGTTCACTTGGACCCCACTTAACAGTACGGTGGTTCCTATGACTCAACAGAGAAGAAAAGGAAACAACGAAACATCTACGTCTTCGCTCTCCATAGTCTTCACACAATGTCTTCTCACGTCATAGTCTTCAATATGATTATCTTCATATACCACCACTGATATCAATGTCTTCTTACATTTTTAGGGGTCATCTCCGGTAGGTCAACCGAATCAATGAGGGACTACAACCTGTGTTATCCTGCAATTCTCACAAACACATTAGTCCCTCAACCAAGTTTGTCGTCAATACTCCAAAACCTCTAGGGGTGGCACTAGATGCACTTACATTCTCCCCCTTTTTGGTGATTGATGACAAACTGGTTGAAGTTTTTAACGGGGATAAAGATATGTGAAATTGTAAAGGATAAAGGTATTGTCTTCGTAAGTAGCAAAAGACTCACCCTGAAGATGTGCATATAGTTGATTTGCCTTTGAATGCAAATGCACATGGCAGGTTGTACTTGTGGAGATCCTCTTCAAATTATGAAGAAAATTCATCATGCATAATTGATACGTCAAAGATAATGACATGCATAATGAAAAATGGACATCTTCAATAATGACTAAGTGCAGAATATAAGATAGCAGATGCGGAATTTATCATCGCATTACAGAGTAGCATAAAAACGTAGCAGACGACCATCAGTTCAAGTGTTACAACTCAAAGAACCAAATGTAGCAAAAAGAGAGTTGTAAAAACTAGGAAAATTATAAAGCACCCGCCCATATGGACCCGCTTGAAGACTGTCAACTCATATGCTTCTCCCCCTTTTGTCAGTAAGGACCAAAAAGGTTTGAAGACATAGAGCCTCTATTCGTTCCCAGTTGGAGCAGAAGAGGATGCATGGTCGGTGTTGTTGTTTGGCGGTGCAGAAGTGGTTGGTGCAGTGTCGATGCGCGCTGAAGTAGGAGGCGGTGAAGTAGCATCATCCTGATCATCGATCACCCTGGCGTCAATTGTTGCAGCGGAGGAGTATTCAGAATCTTCAAGAGATGGAGTTCGACGCATAACAGCAGTCCTTGGAGGAGTGTTGTCAAACTTGAATCTCTCAGTGAAGCCATCGTCTTGAAGATCCGATTCAGCACTCAGCAAGGTCAAACTCTTCCAAGACCTCTGACATGTTTCATGAGCAACAAAAGCATTCTTGGTGGCAAGATTGTGAATACGATTGACATCCACAAAGAGGCTTTGCATCTGACGCTTTAAGCAGAGGTGATGCTTGTCCTATTTCTGATGCAGGGCTACCAGAAGCTCTCGGTTATTCAGGACACGAGATCTCTTCTGAGGCCTTTGAGCGATGGTGCTTTCAGTGGCTTCAGTTTCAGCGTATCCAGGTAGACGAGTACGGCCAGCCAGAGGATAGACACGTGAGGCTGCTGGAACCCCTTCAATCTGCTGAGTGAAGCTCTGGTGATCAGCATTGTGAAGACTAACTGGCTCTTTAGCAGGCTCTTGGTAGATGGCTTCAACTGACATATGAACCTCAGGCAAGAAAATCTGATGGTTGTGAGTAGAGGGCTGATAGGTGATAGCTGAATGCAACTTGATGAGGCGCATTATCCAAGGGGCATAGAATTTCAGACCAAATAGATCAGCTCCAGACATAGCCATTTGCCTGTTGAAGAAATCTTGAGCATTGAAGCTGTTGCCATTGAAGATATAGAAGACCAAAGTCTTCATAGTGCCTTCAAGCTTGGTTGATGAATAATGTCCTTTTATTGGCCATAGAGTACGCCTGATGATATGATAGATGGTGCGCGGCAGGTACTCTAGGTCTTCAACAAAGAATTCCTTAGGATATTCAGCATCACTTGGCAGAGGCTTCATCATGCTGAGTATTTGGCTCATGTTGGGCTGACGCTTCTGAAATATACTCTCCAAGGCTTCAGTGTGCAATTGTCAGCCAGGTTCATATAGATCTCCTGGAGTGGGCAGGCCTGTAAGCTCAATGAGATCAAAGGCTTTAGCTTCATGATGCACATTGCCTATCATCCACTCAAGGATCCATGTCTTCGGATCCCTGCTGTAGCCTCGGATGTGGAGTGTTGCATAGAATTGCAGAAGAAGTTCTTCATTCCAATGCTCTTTATCAGTTACAAAATTGAGCAGGCCAGCATCACGGAAGCAGTCAAGAGCTTCCTCCAGGCAGGGCAGACCAGCAATAGCTTCAGTGTCAAGACGCATATGAGGGAAAATGCGCCCTTGATCATAGAGTACTCGTGAGTAGTAGCTGCGCTGCTGATGGCTCCAGAACCTATCTGATGATATTCTTGGCTTGGAATTTGGGTTCTTGGCGCTGTCAAAGAAGGTGTTGTGCGTAGTGAAGCTATTGGCATTGAATGAACCTGAAGAGGTTGCAATACCTGGAAACCTTGGCAGTCTTGGCTTAGGCTTCTTAACTTGGGGTCTGTGAGCAACATGATGATGAAACTGAGGACCAGCAACGCGCGGTTCAGTTGTAGGTGGCGGAATCAGAATGGGCCACCGGACAGTAACAAGATGATCATCCTTGTTGTATGCTTGCTCAATGGTATGGGGCCGTGGAGGCGGAACAACAACAGATGTATTATCTTCAAGCTGCAGATTTGCTTCAGGTGCAGCATTGGTGTCAGGCGCAGCACTGGCTTCAGGCACAACACTGGCTTCAGGTGCAGTTACTTCAGGTGCAGTCACTTCAGGCATTAGAGATGTACCTGTGACAACATTAGAGATGCGAGGGAAGGGGAAGAGGTCATATGCATTCTCAGAAGTTTTGAAGATTAAAACAGTTTTGAAGACTTTGACCACATAGTGCGAAGACATTCACTCATGAGAGTTGGTTCCAGATTTGTACGAATCCACGAATAGGTACAAGTGAGGAATCTAACTATGGTTGAAGCATATGTGAATGTACTAGGCAAGATATGAGATGCAGACAGGATAGATCTATATATCTAAGTAGGCAGAAACCTCTTGTGGTAAAATAGATGAATCTTTATGGATCTAGAAGATGGTAAAAAGCAAGTTTTATTTACCACACGATGAACTGCTTGGACGGAGAGGAGTTGGATGCCCAGCAGTTTGGTCTTCCGTGCCCTAACTTGGCGATGGAGGACATCTACGGCGACGGCGGAGTAGAAGATGTCCGCGGTCGGCGTGAGGACGGCGTCGACAAAGGTGCGGCAGCGAAGCGCTTCGTCGCTGGCGTCGTCGAAAGCTAGCAGAGGCGCTAGGGTTGGTCGAGGTGGAGAGGTGGTAGAAGAGCTTTTGACTGTGATGGGACGTGCATTTATAGGCATGGGAGACGGCACAGCGTAATTACTCAGGTGCCCCTGACGGTTCACGTACGAGTGACACGTGGCGGTCATGTAATGCATTGGGAGTTGTCCCACGATCCCACGTACACCACGATTGTCGGAGTGGTCGTTCCGGCTTCTCCGGGTTTCAGGCATAACGGATGGAGCATTAAAATCAGATTTAAAGTTTGTCTTCGTATCTTCTGCTGACAAGGACGCAGAGAAGATATTCGACAGTTTCAACAGAATGCATATGATTTGGACAGACAGAGTGTGAGATGAGAAAGCATAGAGAGGTTAGGGTCCGATCACATTCACTTAGTCCAAAAGATTCAAATATGAAGACATAGCTATAAGTGAATGCTGTTGAGGACAGAACACAACTCTATATATATATATATATATATATATATATATATATATATATATATATATATATATATATATATATATATATATATATATATATATATATATATATATATATATATATATATATATATATGTCATATATGAAGACAAACCGTGTGCGAAGACTTTGCAAATGTAACGCCACGAGAAACCCTTAAAACAAGAATTTGGTGGTGGCGTTACCCACCATATAGGAAGTATTAGACCCAGACACGGTGCACAATTATCGTGGCGCTCCGAAGTCAAATTCCATGTTAATGTATTCACACTTAGAATGTAAGTATTCATTGATTGAAGATATACTTTACTTCGTGTGTTGCACATCTAAGTCGTCAATATGCATAAGTGTTAGGATGTGTGCCTGATTACGGGACATTTGAGGATTCTAAGATATTTAGCTCACACCGCAACTTGCAAAACCTTTTCTCATCCAAGGGCTTTGTGAAGATATCTGCAAATTGCTCTTCAGTGTTGACGTGTATGATATCAATATCTTCCTTGATAACATGATCTCTGAGAAAGTGATGACGAATTTCAATGTGCTTTGTCTTCGAGTGCTGAACTGGGTTGTTGGCAATCTTGATGGCGCTTTCATTATCATAGTAGAGTGGCACATGCTTCAGATGGACTCCATAGTCCTTGAGTGTTTGCTTCATCCAGAGAAGCTGAGCGCAGCAAGATCCAGCAGCAATGTATTCAGATTTAGAAGTGGAGAGTGATACACAGTTCTGCTTCTTTGAAGACCAACAGACAAGTGATCGTCCTAGAAAGTTACATGTGCCTGATGTGGACTTGCGATCAACTTTGCCACCAGCATAATCAGCATCTGAAAATCCAACTAGATCAAACTCTGAGCCCTTTGGATACCATAATCCTAGTGTTGGGGTGTAAGCCAAATATCAAAGTATTCGCTTCACAGCTAAGTGATGCGACTCCTTTGGTGCCGCTTGATATCGAGCACACATGCAAACACTAAGCATAATATCTGGCCTAGATGCACATAAATAAAGTAAAGAACCAATCATGGAGCGGTATACCTGTTGATCAAACTCTTTACCATTGGCCTCGGGACCCAGATGATGTTTAGCAGGCATTGGTGTCGAGTACCCTTTGCAGTCTTGCATTCCAAACTTTTTCAGGCAATCTTTGAGGTACTTCTATTGAGATATGATGATGCCGTTGCTTTGCTGACGAATTTGAAGACCAAGGAAGAACTTCAGCTCACCCATCATGGACATTTGATATTGCTCTTGCATCATGTGACCAAACTCATCACTGTATTTCTTGTCCGTGCAGCCGAAGATAATGTCATCCACATAGATTTGGCAGACAAATAGCTCATCATCATATGTCTTAGTGAAGAGTGTGGGGTCTAGGGATCCAGGTTTGAATCCTTTGCTCTTCAGGAAGTCTTTGAGAGTGTCATACCAAGCACGAGGCGCTTGTTTGAGGCCATACAGTGCCTTGTTGAGCTTGTATACCATATCAAGGCGTTTTGGGTCTTCAAAGCCAGGTGGTTGTGCAACATACACTTCTTATTCAATTCTTCCATTGAGAAATGCACTCTTTACATCCATTTGATATAGAAGTATGTTGTGATGATTTGCATAGGCTAGAAGTATGCGAATAGCTTCAAGCCTAGCCACATGAGCAAATGTTTCATCGAAGTCAATCCCTTCAACTTGAGTGTATCCTTGAGCAACGAGACGAGCTTTGTTTCTGACCACTTGACCATGCTCATCTTGCTTGTTGCGATAGATCCATTTTGTGCCTATTATGTTGTGCTTTCGAGGATCAGGACGCTTGACAAGTTCCCACACATTGTTCAGCTCAAACTGTTGAAGCTCTTCTTGCATTGCTTGAATCCATTCAGGCTCCATAAAAGCTTCAGCAACTTTCTTGGGTTCAGATATTGAGACAAAAGCAAAGTGCCCACAGAAATTTGCAAGCTGTGTTGCTCTTGAGCGAGTGAGTGGACCAGGAGCATTTATGCTATCAATTATCTTCTCAACTTGTACTTCATTTGCAACACGAGGATGAGCTGGACGAAGATTTTGCTCTTGCTGTACATTGTCTTCATTAGGAGTGTTGTCTTCAGGCTGAGCATTGTCATCGGGTTGATTTGGAGCAGAGATGTTGAGTTCCTCGTCAGGTTGTGGTTCAGAAGGCATGATCTCACCAGTTCCCATTAGCTTGATAGATTCATTTGGTGAGGCTTCATCTAGCACATTTGGTAGGGACTCTGTTTATGAACCATTTGTCTCATCAAACAGCACATCCACAGTTTCAACAATTTTATAGACAAAAATGTTGAAGACTCTGTATGAGTGTGAGTCCTTTTCATATCCGAGCATGAATCCTTCATGTGCTTTGGGTGCAAATTTTGACTTATGATGAGGATCCTTGATCTAGCACTTAGCTCCAAACACTCTGAAGTAGCATACATTTGGCTTCTTTCCAGTGAGGAGTTCATAGGAAGTTTTCTTCAGAAGCTTGTGAAGATAGACACGATTGATCATATGGCATGCAGTGTCAATAGCTTCGGGCCAGAACCTTCTTGGTGTTTTGTATTCATCGAGCATCGTTCGAGCCATCTCAATTAGAGTTCTATTCTTGCGCTCAACGATCCCATTTTGCTGAGGTGTATACGGGGCTGAGAATTCATGAGTGATTCCCATCTCATCCAGATAAAGATCGAGGCCAGTGTTCTTGAATTTAGTGCCATTGTCACTTCTGATATGCTTGATCTTGATGCCATAGTTGTTCATGACACGATTGGCGAAGCGTCTGAAGACATCTTGCACTTCAGTCTTGTAGAGTATTATGTGCACCCATGTGTATCTTGAATAATCATCAACAATGACAAAGCCATAGAGACAGGCTATGGTAGAGAATGTGGAGTAGTGAGTAGGGCCAAATAAGTCCATGTGAAGCAGCTCGAAGGGTTTGGATATCGTCATGATTGTCTTCGAGGGGTGTTTGGCTCTAGTCATCTTCCCAGCTTCACAGGCACCGCATAGATGATCTTTCTTGAACTTGACTTTCTCGATGCCTATTACATGCTTCTTCGTTGCGAGAGTGTGCAAGTTCCTCATGCCAGCATGTCCTAGGCTCCGATGCCACAGCCAGCACTCTGAAGCTTTTGCTAGAAGACATACGGCCATCTGCGGCCCAGCTGAGAAATCTACCATATACAGATCACCTTTTCTGTATCCTTCAAATACTAAAGACTTGTCCGATTCCATTAGTACAATGCAACGAAATTTACCAAAGATCACAATCATGTTTAAGTCACAAAGCATTGAGACATACATTAAGTTGAAGCCAAGAGATTCAACAAGCATGACTTTATCCATGTGATGATCTCTTGATATTGAAACTCTACCTAGACCCAACACTTTTCTTTTACCAGTATCAGCAAATGTGATGTGACTCTTGTTTGATGGACGTAAAGTTGAGTCCATGAGAAGATTTCGATCACCAGTCATATGATTTGTGCATCCGATGTCCATAATCCATTCTGAAGACTTTGGTGTCACTCCCTACATGCAGTTAGGAGGATAGGCTTCACCAAAAGACATTATGAAGCATAAACATTTGATGCATAAGTGGATTATGAAAGCTTTAGATGAAAGTTAGGAAGGATAAGATGTGCAGCATGTGATTTATGAATAGTATGAGCAGTAAGTCATTTTCGGCATTTGATCTTGTGCCCTACAAGTGTTTTAGGTCCCCAACAATAGCATCAGAAGCCTTTGATCATAGGCTGGAGACCTATCCCTGCAAGAGAAATTTAGTTCTTCTTAACCACCCACATTTTCAGGGGTGGCTTAGAAGCAATGAGTCTAAGAGCAGCATATGAGAATTTTGGCTTTGGGCCCCTAGCAAATAGTCTCGCAGGAGGAGAATAATACTCATAAGAATAAGCAGAAAAATTCTTGTATTTATGAACATAGCGGTTTGAAGAAACACACTCATATTCATGGGTCTGAGTATGGTTTCCCTGCAAAACATTCGCATTAGGGTGACTCAGATGAGTCCTTTGTCTGTATGAAGCCTTAGGACCATATGAAGCCTTTGGTCTGGGGTTTGTCTTCATCCCAGGAGGTGTCATGACAGTATTTGCTGCAAGCTTCTCAAGACAACCTTTGATTACCCAGATCTTCTTCATAGGTGGTCCAGTCCTGCAGTTAGTACCAATATACCTGGCAAACACTTCACCATTTTAATTCTTAAACAGTTTATAGTTTGCATCAAAGGATTCATCAATGATAACATGATTAGCACAAGTGAAGCCAGATAAGGTAGATGGATCTACTGAAGGTTCTTTTGCAGCAACCCATGTGGTTTTGGGATACTGCTCAGGCTTCCAGTATGAACCATCAACTTTCATTTTCCTGTCAAACCCAACACCCTCTTTCCTAGGGTTTCGGTTCAGTATCTGCTTTTTGAGGACATCACATAGAGTCTGATGCCCTTTGAGGCTTTTTGTACATCCTTGTTTCAAGCAAAGTCTTCAACCTAGCATTTTCATCAGCAATAGTAATGGTTTCCTCAGCAGAGGGGTTAGTTACCACATCAGTAGTTGAAGACATTGCAACAGTAGCAGCAGTAGAACATTCAGCAACAGATGTAGCATTATCACGTTCAATGCATTTTAGACATGGTGGTTCAAATTCTTCGTGAGAAGCACTGACATGTTGAGCAAGTAATGAATCATGCTCCTTCTGAAGATCTTCATAACATCCTCTTAGCTTTTCATGATTAGATAAGAGAGTGTTATGAAGACCTTGAAGCGTATTTAACTTAGCCTGAGTCCTCTTAAGACTTTCAGCTAAGTTTTTCGACTGATCCATTTCTTCACCCAACATATCATTGCTCTTATTAAGCATTTTTTGAGCCTTTTCTAGAGCAATTTGTTGTTTAGTGGCAAGGGAAGCAAGCTTGACATAGCTGGGTCCAAATTCATCACCAGATTCATCATCACTAGATTTAGATGAATAGCATTCGGTTACCTTGGCACCTTTTGCCATAAGACATGGTGCAGAAGATGATGGTTCCAGATCGAAAGTCATCGTCTTGAGGGATTCCTTGAATTTCTCAAACCCAGAATCATCATGAGTTCGATGACCTTCATAGACTTCAGAGAGACGGTCCCAGATAAGCTTCGCATGATCAAGATGCATGATGTTCCTGAACTGATCTTGAGACAGACAGGAGCAGATGACGTCCTTTGCGGTGAGATTGAGAAGAGTGAACTTGCGAATGTCATCAGCTTCTGCCCTCTTGCATAGATCGGTAAGACCAATCGCAGTGATGGTCCACAGCTCACTGTTAATAGCCATGAGACGTTTCTTCATCATGGCCTTCCACTTGGAATACTCTTGACCGTCAAACATGGGGCAAGACATAGTCTTCATTACTGCGGTCGACATAGCTAAAACTCCAGGTGGTTAAACCGAATCACACAGAACGAGTACCTTGCTATGATACCAATTGAAAGTGCAGTATATCGACTAGAGGGGGGTGAATAGGTAATTTTTATGAAATGCTTCAATACATGGTAGTTTCGAAGACAAACGATAAGCTCAAGCCTATTAGTATGCAGCGGAAAGTGTACTACACTAGATAAGCCATAGTCATGTATTCAATGAAGTGAAAGCATGAAGACTAATAGCAACTAGGCAGTAGTGATCATAAAGGAAGAAGGAATGAAGCCAATCACAACAAGTAGATACTCAGTGAAGACAATCAGATAAGGCAAGAATGCATTGTCTTCACAACATAGAGCAGTAAGTAAAGGGAAGGAAAGGATAGAACCAGTAGCTCGGGGAAGACAGTGATTTGTTAGACCAGTTCCAGTTGCTGTGACAACTGTACATCTGGTTAGGGAGGCTGAGATTTAACTCAGAAGACCGCGTCTTCACCTGGTTCCCCTTGAGCTAAGGACACCTAGTCCTCGCCCAATCACTCTGGTAAGTCTTCAAGGTAGACTTCCAAACCTTCACAGACTTCATTCACCGGCGATCCACAATGACTCTTGGACGCTCAGAATGCGACGCCTAACCGGCTGGAGGAAACACAGTCCTCAAGTGTAATAAGTCTTCAGGTCACACAGACAGAAAGACTTCAATGATGCCTAACACTCTTTGGCTCTGGGTGTTCGGGCTTTGTCCTTGCAAGGATTTCTCACTCAAATGCTTCGGAGGTGGGTTGCTCTCAAACGACAAAAGCCGTGCAATAACTCTAAGCAGCCACCAATTTATGGTGTAGGGGGTGGGCTATTTATAGCCACTGGGCAACCCGACCTGATTTGTCCGAAGTGACCCTGGGTCACTAAGTAACTGACACGTGTTCCAACGGTCTGATTTCAAACACACACGACAACTTTACTTGAGCTCCAAGTAAAGCTGACTCATCCGCCTCTGGATAAGATTTGCTCACATAGTCTTCGCTCGAAGACATAGGATTTGATAGCATCACTTCAGTCACTCTGACTTAGTTCACTTGGACCCCACTTAACAGTACAGTGGTTCCTATGACTCAACAAAGAAGAAAAGGAAACAACGAAACATCTACGTCTTCGCTCTCCATAGTCTTCACACAATGTCTTCTCATGTCATAGTCTTCAATATGATTATCTTCATATACCACCAGTGATATCAATGTCTTCATACATTTTTAGGGGTCATCTCTGGTAAGTTAACCGAATCAATGAGGGACTACAACCTGTGTTATCCTGCTATTCTCACAAACACATTAGTCCCTCAACCAAGTTTGTCGTCAATACTCCAAAACCAACTAGGGGTGGCACTAGATGCACTTACAATAGTTATTAGCTAGATGGCTTCTTCTCTCTTTTTGGATCTCAATACAAAGTTCTCCTCGATATTCAAGGAGATCTATCCGATGTTATCTTTTTCCGGTGTATTAGTCGAGATCCGATGAATTGTGGGTTTATGATCAAGATTATCTATTAACAATATTTGATTCTTTTCTGAAATATTTTATGTATGATTATAATATCCTTGCAAGTCTCTTCGAATTATTGGTTTGGTTTGGCCTACTAGATCTACAGTTCTTGCAATGGGAGAAGTGCTTGGCTTTGAGTTCAATCTTGCGGTGTCCTTTCCGAGTGACAGCAGGGGCAGCAAGGCACGTATTGTATTGTTTCCATCGAGGATAAAAAGACGGGGTTTATATCACATTGCTTGATTTTATCCCTCTAGATCATGTCATCTTGCTTAAAGCATTACTATATTCTTATGAACTTAATACTCTAGATGCATGTTGGATAGCGGTCGATTTGTGGAGTAATAGTAGTAGATGTAGAATCGTTTTGGTCTACTTTTCACAGACGTGATGCCTATATATAATGATCATGCCTAGATATTCTCATAACTATGCGCATTTCTATCAATTGCTCGACAGTAATTTGTTCACCCATCGTAGAATTCTGCTATCATAAGAGAAGCCACTAGTGAAACCTATGGCCCCCGGGTCTATTCTCAACATATTAATCTTCCATCTACTTAACTTTGCTTTATTTACTTTATGTTCTTATACTGAAAAATACCAAAAATTATATACTATCCTATCTATCAGATCTCACTTTCATAAGTGACCGTAAAGGGATTGACAACCCCTTATCACGTTGGCTGCGAAGTTCTTATTTGTTTGTGCAGGTGCGAGGGACTCGCGCGTGGTCTCCTACTGGATTGATATCTTGGTTCTCAAAAAAATAGGGAAATACTTACGATACTGTGCTGCATCACCCCTTCCTCTTCGAGGCAATACAACGCAAGCTCGAGAAGTAGCAAGAAGAATTTCTGGCACCGTTGCCGGGGATGCTTACGCAAAAGTCATATACAAAGTACCTAGCACTAACCCTTATCCTTCGCATTACATTATTTGCCTCTCGTTTTCTTCTCCCCCACATCACCCTTGCCATTTTATTCGCCCTTCTTTTGTCGTGTGTTTACCGTTCGCTTTGTCTTGCCGTCATGGCTAGCACACCTATCATTATCAATACTCCCGAGAGTGAGGTTCTTAATTTTAAACAAAGGGAGGAGGAAAATCTAAAAGATGCCTGATATAGAATTTGCAATGCTCAAAATATATCTACTAGGAAGCTTTCCACTTCCGTGCTTCTTCGCAACTTTTATGTTGGCATAACTCCGTGGAATAGTTATATTCATGATACCATTACCGGAGGGAATTTCTTGGGTAGCCATACTTTTGATTCTTATAATG
Organism: Secale cereale; assembly: GCA_902687465.1. Lineage (NCBI taxonomy): Eukaryota > Viridiplantae > Streptophyta > Magnoliopsida > Poales > Poaceae > Secale > Secale cereale. The sequence goes on from LR738712.1 coordinate 280,399,687, forward strand.
CTATGACAGAATTGTTTGGGCCACCACCTCTTCTCGTTAATGGAACTGTTTTAACTTTGGAACATGTTATGCAAAGGCTTGAAATTATTGAAAACAATGTTGCTACTGTAGAGTTGATTGAGAGTTTGGATAGGTAGGTATGGTGGCTGTTTTGAGGAAGTTATATGGTGGGTGTATGGTACCGGCGAAAGTTGTGCGGTACAAGAGAGGCTAGCACTGGCGGAAGGGTGAGAGTGCGTATAATCCATGGATTCAACATTAGTCATAAAGAACCCACATACATATTGCAAAAATTTATAAGTCGTCAAAACAAAGTATTACATGCATGCTCCTATGGGAAGGGTTGGTAGGAGTTAACCATCGCGCTATCCCGACTTCCACACAAAGGATGGGAGTCAAAGAAATACCTCATGCTTCAAATTTGTCACACAACGGTTACCATATGTGCATGCTACGCGACTTGCAAACCTGAACACAAGTATTTCTCAAATTCACAACTACTCTACTAGCATGACTCTAATATCACCATCCTCATATCTCAAAACAATCATAAAGTATCAAACTTCTCATAATATTCAATGTAGTTTATATCAAAGTTTTTAATATACCCATCTTGGATGCCTATCATATTAGGACTAATTTTATAGCCAAAGCAAATTACCATGCTGTTCTAAATGACTCTCAAAATAATATAAGCGAAGCATGAGAGATCAATAATTTCTATAAAATAAAGCCACCACCGTGCTCTAAAAAGATATAAGTGAAGTACTAGAGCAAAATTATGTAGCTTAAAAGATATAACTAAAGCACATGGAGTATTCTAATAAATTCCGATTCATGTGTGTCTCTCTCAAAGGGTGTGTACAGAAAGGATGATTGTGGTAAACTAAAAAGCAAAAACTAAAATCATACAAGACGCTCCAAGCAAAACACATATCATGTGGTGAATGAAAATATAGTCTCAAGTAAAGTTACTGATAGATGAAGACGAAAGAGGGGATGCGTTCCCGGGGCATCCCCAAGCATAGGCTTTTGGTTGTCCTTGAATTTTACCTTGGGGTTCCTTGGGCATCCCCAAGCTTAGGCTCTTTCCACTCTTTGTTCCATAGTCCATCAAATCCTTTCCCAAAAACTTGAAAACCTCACAACAGAAAACTTAACAGAAAATATCGTGAGCTCCGTTAGTATAAGAAAACAAACCACCACTTTAAGGTACTCTATCGAACACATTCTTTATTTATATTAGTGTTAAACCTACTGTATTACAACTTCTCGATGGTTCATACCCCCCGATACTACTCATAGATTCATCAAAATAAGTAAACAAGACACGAAAAACAGAATCTGTCAAAAACAGAATAGCCTGTAGCAATTTGTAACTTTCGAATACTTGTGTAACTCTAAAAATTCCGAAATAAATTGGTGCACATGAGGAATTTGTCTATTAATCATATTAAAAAATAATCAACTTAATATCACTCTCCAGTAAAAAATGGTAGCTAATCTCGTGAGTGCGAAAGTTTCTATTTTTTACAGCAAGATCGCAAAGACTTCACCCAAGTCTTCCCAAAGGTTATACTTGGCAAAAACACTAATTAAAACACAAAACCACATCTAAACAGAAGCTAGATGCATTGTATATTACTGAACAGAAGTAAAAGCAAAGAAAATAAATTTGGGTTGCCTCCCAACAGGCGTTATCTTTTAACACCCCTAGCTAGGCACAAGGTAAGAATAGATCTAGGAAAAAGGGCGAATAAAACGGCAAAGGTGAAGTTGGGGAGAGGAAAACAAGAGGCAAATGGCAAACAAAGTAAGGCGAGGGATAAGAGTTTGTGATGGGTACTTGGTATGTGACTTGTGCATAGATAGGCAACGGTGCCAGAAATTCTTATCCTTACCTCTTGAGCATGCGTTGTCTTTCCCTTGAAGAGGAAAGGGTGATGCAGCAAAGTAGCGTAAGTATTTCCCTCAGTTTTGAGAACCAAGGTATCAATCGAGTAGGAGACTACACGCAAATCCCTCGTACCTGCACAAACAATTAAGAACCTTGCAACCAACGCCATAAAGGGGTTGTCAATCCCTTCTGGGCCAGTTGCAAAAGTGAGATCTGATAGAGATAATAAGATAATTATTTTTGGTATTTTTTTGTATAGATTGAAAAGTAAAGATTGCAAAATAAAAGAACAGTAAAGATAACTAGTTGATAGAAAATTAATATGACGGAAGATAGACCCGGGGGCCATAGGTTTCACTAGTGGTTTCTCTAAAATAGCAGATTCTACGGTGGGTGAACAAATTCCTATCAAGCAATTGATAGAAAAACGCATAGTTATGATAATATCTAGGCTTGATCATGTATATAGGCATCGCGTTCGTGACAAGTAGACTGAAACAATTCTGCATCTACTACTATTACTCCACACATCGACCGCTATCCAACATGCATCTAGAGTATTAAGTTCATAAGAACAGAGTAGCGCCTTAAGCAAGATGACATGATGTATAGGGATAAACTCATGCAATATGATATAAACCCCATCTTTTTATCCACGATGGCAACAATACAATACGTGCCTAGCTGCCCCTACTGTCACTGGGAAAGGACACCGCAAGATTGAACCTAAAGCTAAGCACTTCTCCCATTGCAAGAAAGATCAATCTAGTAGGCCAAACCAAACTGATAATTCAAGAGACTTGCAAAGATATTTAAATCATGCATATAAGAATTCAGAAAAGAATCAAATATTGTTCATAGATAATCTTGATCATAAGCCCACAATTCATCGGATCTCAACAAACACACCACAAAAAGTATTACACCGAATAGATCTCCAAGAAGATCGAGGAGAACTTTGTATTGAAATCCAAAGAGAGAGAAGAAGCCATCTAGCTAATAACTATGGGCCCGAAGGTGTGCGGTAAACTACTCACAACTCAACGGAGAGGCTATGGTGTTGATGTAGGATCCCTCCGTGATCGAGTCCCTCTCCGGCAGAGCTCCGGAAAATACCCCAAGATGGGATCTCACGGGTAGAGAAGGTTGCGGCGGTGGAAATAGGGTTTCGTGTTGCTCTCGGATGTTTTCAGGGTATATGAGTATATATAGGACGAAGAAGTACGTCGGTGGAGCTACGAGGGGCCCACGAGGGTGGGGGGCGCGCCTACCCCCCTGGGCGCGCCCTCTTGCCTCGTGGCCTCCTCATGGCTTCCCAGACGTGTACTCCAAGTCTTCTGGGTTGGGTTTGTTCCAAAAACGATCCTCGCGAAGGTTTCATTCCGTTTGGACTCCGTTTGATATTCCTTTTCTGCGAAACACTGAAATAGGCAAAAAACAGCAATTTGCACTCGGCCTTGGGTTAGTAGGTTAGTCCCAAAAATAATATAAAAGAGCATAATAAAGCCCGTTAAACATCCAAAACAGATAATATAAGAGCATGGAACAATAAAAAATTATAGATACGTTGGAGACGAATCATTAGCCCCCACGATCACAGGTAATGATGACCTTTTTTCTGCACCCAGCAGGCTCTAGTCAAGTCGAACGGTTGCCGAGGCTGCGTGGGGAAGTGGGACGCCCACATCCAATCCAGACGCCACACGTCAGCGAGGTCCACAGGCAATTGGGGCCCGCGGAGCTTCGCCCTTGCCCTTTGGCTTCGCCTCGAAGCCAAGTCTGACCGCGCCTTGGGCCCGGGGGCTACAGTCGGTGTTCTGGGAACCAGGGTACCCAGACTTGGCTGCCTGCGGCCCGTGGAATGGCCCCTTTTAAAGCCTAGTACGGCCCATCTTCAGCATCGACAATCAAGACCCTCGTGAGGGACCAAGCCTCACGGGGCGGACAACACCAAGACCTCTGGAAGGGGCAGCCTCGTCTTGCTGGCTCCTAAGGAGCGGAGAAGTCTATGCCAGCCCCCACCTCACGAGGTTCCCATGACGCAAGACATGACAACCAAGACTAGGAGGATGCCAGTGGGCGTAGTACAATAGTTTACTATTTGGTGGTAAAGAAGCGGGCCTAGGCGCAGAGTCCCGAGGAATCTGCCAAAGGTTTCCATTCTAGTGCAACAAGACAAAGACCGCCAGGACGGAAGGACGGAGGTCATCACTGAGCCCACCTTGGCGTCAGGATCAGAGGCTTTGTAGGCAAAGACCACCTTTAGTCAGGATAAAAAGTACTAGTTGTCTCCCTTCAAAATTGGGCAATGTGGGATCTCTTCCCACCTACATTTCGGGGGAAGAGGACCAAGGCCACTATATAAGTAGGATAGCCACCACTTAGCAAGGAGACGGATCATTCAGACCTTCCCCTCCACCACAAAGCAAAAACACACCTCAGGTGGTTGTTCTCCCATTGTACTAGTTCATCCACAACCCATCTCGAGGCTAATCCACCACACTGCTGGAGTAGGGCCACTCACCACTAGGTGGCCTGAAGCAAGATAAACCGTCTTGTGTCTCTTTTGCATTCCTGCTTATCGTGCTAGTTTGAGAGATGATGAGTAAGTAGATAGGCGAGGTTGAGATCTTCACACGCACCCTAGAGTTTGAACATAGTGGGTTTTTGCGGAGCCCTGAATCCGACAGCCACGACCTGACTGACCACACAAGACTCTAGTCAAGGTTTATCGCCTAGTTGAGGTTGGTTTCTATCATAGCCCCAAATGATGTGTGCTGGGTTCCCAAGTCCACCACGATGGATGGTACTGCGCTTGGTCCAGCGAGCCATGGTGCCTACCATAACAAAGCTTACCCCTCCGGTCAGTGCTAAATACAGCCCCCAACGCATCCTACAAAAACCAGATCAAGGCGGTTAATAAGTCAAGGGGGGCACTTAAGCATTCCAATGTGTGGTAGTAACTTTCTTGGATCACAAACACATAACTCAGTTCCTGAAGACGATTTCAATGAGAGAACCCCCCATATACTCTACTCCTACATGGCCTCTCAACGCTACCTTTACCAATTCGTGTTCACGCACATAGCTCTCAACCATATAACATGTTCATCACCATTCTAAGCCATCCCAGATGAATCAGACCTGACACAACTCTAAGCATATGATATATAACAAGAAAGCATGAATGAGTAGGCACAACATGGCTTAGACAACTCCTACTCATGCTAGTGGGTTTTACTAATTACTGTGTCAAAGACAAGACATGTAGTGGAACGGGTTCAACTACTGCAACATGTAAGTGTTGAATCATTGTTGTCCTAATGCAGTAAAAAGAAAGAAAGAGCGAGAGAGTGGGATTCTATCAGAATGCTCATAGGGGGTTTGCTTGCCATGTACTTCTGAAGATAGTATGTTCTTCATCAGTGTCAATGATAACAACGTCAGAATCATCTCCTGCCGAGAAGGAACAAACGCCAGCAAACAAAGAAGGAACAAATCAATGCAATGCGACAATATGATACATGATCATGGCATGTTAAGGTACTGAATTCAACAATTGCAATAGTTAGTTGTATTAATTGAAGTGGAATTCAAACCTATAAAAAATTCCAACTTCAAAACTAATTACCATATATTCCATAATTATGAATTATCCTAGTTGGTGATGTTCAATTGCTCAAACATGCATGAAGATGGCAAAAACAGATTCTTCATATTTTTCTGATCATTTTTCATACATAAATTATTTCCATTTGAGCTATAGATTATTTTCTATGATTTTTAAATGCTTGGGGTATTTACAAAAAGGATGATGTCAGCAGTTAACAGACCCGGTCCAGGTCAAAACTGACCGGTGGGACCCGCATGTTATTGAGTCAATCAGATAACTGTATCTAGTTAAACTAAACACCTAAATAGCTGGCGATGGGGCCCATTGTCAGTGATTATGAGGGGGAATTAGGCGCTAATGATGGGGTTAACCATGGCTAATCATCGGCGCTAATCCAGCATGGCGATGCTCGTTAACCGGCCGTTTACGGTGACGTGTGGATGTGTCCGTGGCTGTGTTGGGTAGCTGCTGCTACAGCGCATCGTTTGGAGGTAGTAGCAAGCGGTGGATTGGCCTGTGGCAGCGGCGGCGATGAGCGGCATGTCGTCCGTAGCTCAACTAGGTGCGGGCTTGGGGTTGCAGGGTGGTAGCGAATGAGCTAAGCAGAAGTGAGGCTTCCTGGGAGCTCCATGAGTTCAAGGTCATGCTCGGACGCGAGTTCCGTGACCTAAAACAACGTCGGCAACAGGCGTGGTGGCGGCAAGCTCAATGGATGGGGGAAACTAGCCAGGCTACACGACGATGAGGTAAGGGGGAATGAGCGGGAGCTCACAATGAGTCAGATGGGGCGGACGACGGCCTAAGGGACGGCCTGAGTGGAGCCAATCAATGACGGTGATCTTGGTGGTTGGTGATGAAGACGAAGATGATGGCGATGTTGTGCGCCTGTGTCGTTCCGTGGCTTGACGGAGAGTTCGATGACAGGGTTGTGGTGCCCCTGGACATGGTGAGCGGCCGCGGGGAGCTTGGTGGCTGCGGCTATGGCGAAAGACGACAAAGGGTGGTGCTCGAGTGCAGGGTCGAGAGGGGGACAAAGGGGAGGAGGCCACATGATGGAGGTGGAGTGAAGTGGGGGGCTGTCGTGATGTCACCAAGCGTGGGATCAGGCAAGAGGACGTGCCTCCAGTGCGAAGCAGGAGGTGGCCCTGGCTGCACGTGCGTTGACAGGTACCTGCTCCAACTGGCAGGAGGAGGACGACGTGGTGGAGGTAGGTGGGATGGGCTATGCACAGGATTGGGCCTTGTTAGTGGGCTGCTAGGTAACTCTCTCTCTCTCTCTCTCTAATTTTTTTTTGTTTTTAATATTTCAATTTGTTTTGAATTTCGTTTGAAGCCCAACCATTTTAGTAGCTTCTGAAAATTATCATATTTCGAGATAAAATATATTTAGAGCCACTCACAAGTTCTCGGAATTATTGGAACTATAAAACTATTTATAAGCATTTATAGCTCCAATTCAATTATTTATAGGGTTAATTCAAAGCCCAAATATGTCCTGAAAAAATGTGCAACAATTAGGGTTGGGGTTTTCACCTTTTTACCTAAATCAATAACATTTTTATGTGCATTTTGGGTTCATTGCATATTATTTTAGTTGAACCTAGTTTGTTGATCTGGTGGTAGGTTTATTCAATCACCATTTCAAATTTCATTCAAATATTAAAAATGATGCATGGTGATGCTCACAAACGCAACTAATCACACCAAAATTAATATTGGCACTAAAACAATTCTAGGGTTGTGACAACTCACCCCCACTAAATAGGAATCTCGCCCCGAAATTCAAGCATAGCGTAAGAGGGATAGAGGACACTAACAAACATAATCTTCATGATCCAACTGCCCTTATTGAAGATGTTCATTCATTGCATCATATTGCTTTTTTCATCCTGCATTAGGAACTTCACCCAACACGGCAACAAAGAAGTAAGGAACACTCTAAAAGAATTGATCTTCTCAAAGATCGAGCAACTCACGGTCAACTCACAGAATGAGACGTTGGAAGATTTCTCGAGCTGAGACACAATACACTCATCAAGATGGATGGAATGGAACATATGATGAAGGTTCAATTTTTGGTAGGAAACAATTCCACGCTTAAAGAAGATGGTGCATGGTTTCAAAGTAGCGAGGAGATAAATGTCCCGATTCCATAACGGACCAGCTTAGGGGAGGTGACTCATAGAATTACTCCCTTAAGTGGCAAAAAGAATTACTTTTGATACATAGATCATTGAAACTGTTCATACCAGGCTAAGGCAATTCACTAATGGTCGTTTAAAGGAGTTTGAAGAAATGTCATGCTCAGAATGAAATGGAAACTATGGTTATAGAACAATCGGCAAATGGAAGGCACATTCCAATTGATATCAAGGATATAACCTAGTCTCTGAACGTGCTTTCAAGAACATGAGTATCTCCATATTCATCACGGTTTTACCAACATTTGTGCCAAAGATCTTGGTGACACCTCATACTAACATGATTAATAGTGATGGAGGATGCAGATGCAACGAAAGACAACACTTCTCAGATTTTACCTTGGCATTGCAAGGAACAAAACCGTGATGATCGAACAAGAGACATTTAGCACTCTGCTTCTAATGTTCTCCTTGATTTACTAGTTACCCCGATCATGCTTAGAATCATCATTGTTAGGGTACACAAACACGGGTGTAGGTTTCCCCCTGACTTGTGCACGGACAGGCCAGCCTCGGGCACGACAGTAAGAACTTAAGCAGCAACGACAAGACAAGACCAAGATGAAGTTATTGCTCTTTGAGGAATCGAAGGGCGGATCAAGAAGACCAAGACAAGACGAAGGAGCAAGATATCAACAAGGAAAAACCTCCCTTGCCGGGAAGGTGAGCCTAGCCAGGTTGATGACACACCAAAGACAAGTCTCAGGACTCCCCCAGCAAGCTTGCCGGGGACGCCGAGGGTGGATCGCCCCTCCAAGACACCACCGCTCCACCGCACAACGACTCAAGTCACTTATCAGTGCGGTGTAGATCCTCCAGATGATTAAGTGGCATCCGCCAAGCACGTGGCGGCCACCCAGAAGGTGTTTTACCTCCAAATGACACATGTCCACCAGCGTGTCAGTCGGACAGGGCAAGAGACAGCAAATATGGCACGACAAGGCTTGTTGGGCTACTCCATGATGTGACAGTAAGCCATGCATTTAATGCGCCATGTCCTGTCTGCAGAGTTAGGTATGATAGCATTGTTCGCTATCTAATCAGCCAACAGGGACCATGTCGCCACTGTGGATACCCCTTGAACTATAAAAGGAGGATCAATGCAAGCTAAAGGAAGGATTCCGACCCTTGTACACTCATATGCGCATAGCTGCTCTCCCCCAGGCCACCTTGACTGGCTTGATCCCTATGTGCTCTTCACGCTCCCTCATCCAATCCACCAAAGCATGAGTGGGTTTTACGCTTCACAGCGGCCCAAACCTGGGTAAAACCACCATGTCAACATTGTCGTGCTGCCTCTACGGTCTCCGCTCTTTGTTCGACATGCCCTTCCCCCTTTCAAAACCACAAGGGGCCAATTGCCCCATAGGTGATCGTGTTTTCATACGACATCTTTGGTGCGCTAGGTTGGGGGAAGTGCTTACACGAAACCGAGGTTGTAAGCAGCGCGTCAATCTTCATCATCGTCTTCTTCATCGACGGCTTCATCGTCCATGCCGCCTGAGAAAAAAATGCGCCACAATAGTTCGAGAAGGGAACGACATCGCTCGTTCATCCATTCCACCCGGTCACCATCACTCATATCCGCCCCGGCAGCAGCAGCGGTGGAAGCTGTTGATGACGGCGGCACGGCGGCCCTGAACAACTCGAACGGCGTGGCCACAATGCGACCCATGTTCAGAAAAAATGGCGAGGTGATAAGGTACATGGGTTCTTCCACCACAGCTTCCCTTGACAACGATCGAGCCACACTGGGTTTTAGCATTTCCAGCGTCGATGAACCCGCGTGAAACTCGGTCTAAGCATTTGCCCTGCTAACTGAGAATACTGAATAGAGCGTCGGTGCGAATCTGCTGGTTTACGCCCCGGCAAGCATGCTCCAGCAGGGCCGTCGGCGTTAGCGTGACTTTCATGCCAGCTGTCGTAAGATCGTTAAAAGTGTAAGGGGAAGTAGAGAAAACCCAGTCTTACCTTGCACCATATCTTATCGCCCACAAGGGATCTATGATCCTTCCTGGCACTTGCCGGGGATCCAAGAGAAACATGTGAAGCGCCATCCTCTCAGGGCATGTGGACATGACGAACAACCATGACTTGAGGAGGTGAGAAGCATAAACAAGAGCTAAGTCGACATGCTCACTAGATTTTCTTTAGAACTTATGTTTCTTATCCCTCGAACATGCTTGATTTTTGTATGACGAGCCTTTCGTATTATGGTACATTGCTATATTTTTTATGCACCCCCGCTTTTGTTTCGAGCCTGTTCAACAAAGTGGGTGGATGCATCAAAAACTACCAAGGAAAAAACCTGCCCGGATGTATCCTCGCCAAGATGAATGTTAAGGCCCCTTTCCCTATGACAACCGCTGCAGCATGATACCGGCGGGCAACCAAAATATGCAAAGGAACCAATGATATGATCATTGACAGGTACATGCAAGAGGGATAAACATGCACTTAAGATTAAGTAAAGACATCAGTTCCATATGAACATAAGCAGTACGGGGAGTGAATACGAGACATGCATATTGTTTTGTTATAGGGTAACGCGGCGACGCGAATGATTTGGAGCAACGTTTGACGGCCTTACGATGCCTTAGGGACGGTGAGGATCTTGTCGGCAAAGGGGAAAGCCTTCTCCTCGACAACAGAAACATCTGCGTCTTTCGGCAGCCTCCTGATGCCATTAGCAAGGTTGAGGTCCGAGTGGCGATAGGCGATGTTGCTCAGGACCATGAAGAGGGCATTGTGGGCAAGCCTCTGGGATTCTCTTGCGAAGTGATCAGCCCTTCCCTCTTCGTGTGTCTTCAGACTTTCGATCAACTCATTGAAGAGGAGCCCTAGCTTGACACTTGGGGCCTCATGCTCGCCAATTGAGAAGGCTGGTCCCTCCCTGCCCATTGTTGTAGTCTCAGCAGTGAGGCGTTCAGCAATATCAACCAGGCTCTTGATCCAAAGGCCGACCTATTCAGAATGGTTCGCCGCCTGTCCTCTACATCCTTTTGGAGGACTCTCGCGTTATCCAAGTCCTTCATCAGCTACTCCTCATGGTCCTTGCTAGACTCGATCGAGCTCTCCAACGTGCCGATCTTGCCCTCATGTCAGTGATAGTGCCATTGGCAGTTTCAAGATCTTGGCTCTTCGAGGAGAGATGCGATTGCACTTTCTTAAGAAGAACCTCCGCTTTCTACGCATCCTTCTTGAGAGCCGCGATCTCCTTGGCACTCTCGGAAAGGACCTCCATCAGCTTGGCCACCTATTGATCTAGATCAGCTTTGGTAGTGGATGAAGTGGCAAAGTCATCAGCAACCTTCTTGAGCTGAGCAGCTGAACCACTTGAGAGTGCGTCGAGGGCCGCCTTATGCTTGTCCTCTAGCTCCTTGGTGTGTTGTTGGACAAGGACCTCCAGTTCTTCGGCCTTGCCCCATGACATGCTATAATTACGTGGAGTGGACATTGGATTGATTGGTCCTCATGATGAACTGCTGCACGCACAGCACCTCCTCGCCATGTGTCGACGCACCTCTTTGGGGCCTAACCCAACATGCTCGGCGACACATATGGCTCAGGTCCGGGCACTTCTGTCGGGGTACACAAACAAGGATGTATGCTTCCCCCTGACTTGTGCACCAACAGGCTAGCCTCGGGCATGGCAGCAAGAATGTAAGCGGCAATGGCAAGACAAGACCAAGCTGAAGTTATAGCTCTTTGAGGAATCAAAGGGCAGATCAAGAAGAGCAAGAAAATACGAAGGAGCAAGATACCAACAAGGAAATACCTCCCTTGCTGGGCAGGTGAGCATGGCTAGGTCGAGGCCACACCAAAGACAAGTCTTAAGACTCCCCCGGCTGGCTTGCCAGGGACGCCGGGGGCGGATTGCCCTGCCAAGACACCACCGCTCCACTGCACAGTGACTCAAGTCACTTGTCAGTGCGGTGTCGAGCCTCCAAATGATTAAGTGGCATCCACTAAGCACCTGGCAGCCACCTAGAAGGCGTTTTACCTCCAAATGCCACTCGTCCAGCGGTGTGTCATTCGGATAGGACAAGAGACATAAAAAATGGAACGACAAGGCTTGCCGGGCTACTCCACGATGTGGCACTAAGTGGTGCATTTAATGCGCCCTATCCTGTCTATAGAGTTAGGTATGATAGCACTGTTTGCTACCTAATGAGCCAACAGTGACCATGTCGCCACTTTGGATATCCCTTGAACTATAAAAGGAGGACCGAGGCGAGCTAAGAAAGGATTTGAACCCTTGTACACTCATACGCGCTTAGCTGCTCTCCTCGAGGCCACCTTCCCTGGCTTGAGCGCTATGTGCTCTTCGCGCTCCCTCATCCAATCCACCAAGGCAGGAGTAGGGTTTTACGCTTTGACGCGGCCCGAACCTGGGTAAAAACCACCGTTTCACCTTTTGCGTGTTGCCTCTATGGTCTCTGCTCTTTATGCAACATCCCTTCCCCCCTTGCCGAACCACAAGGGGCCAATAGCCCCATAGGTGATCGTGTTTTCCCACGACAATCATCGATATGTTAATCAATTAAAGGTCAGACTTCGGGAACACAAAAATCCATAGGGAACAACTGCTAGAACAAGTTGCACGAGATCTTGGAAAAGTTCCATCCATCATATCTGTTTGGGATTCATATCTGGTTGGTAACAAAATATTCTGGACTCAACATGTCTAAAAGAGAAAGGTTGGAACAGAAATAGACGAGATGACGTTGCGAGATTCTCAGGAAATGAACTATGGTATGGTAGCCAACACCAAAACATGATCTGGATTCCAAGAAACATGTGAACACATACTCCAGGACAAACGTGACCACGTAGAAGTATTACAACAAAACACTACCGAGTTTTGGTTGGGAACCATCATCGAGGATATCGAAGTCCTTGCATAAGGCATGCTCTTAAGAAGGAACTTCTTCTCCTTGAACAAGTCAATCCGTGGCTTCGTGTGCTAGGAACTACACATGGAGTGGAGGTAGTGAGCCTATCAAACCATAGAATACTTCGCACATGCATGACAAACTTGGGAGGATTCTAGAGGAAACAAAAACAAGCTTTCCTGAATCCATAGCAACAACTTACATCAAATGCATGTGAATTAGAGGATGTCATTTCTTTCACCAAAACATATACCTTATGGGCTAGCACGAAGATAATGCTTACAACAGTTTCCAATACTATTCTAATGTTCAACGTAAATCATGGAGAAGGTAAGGATGTTGTCGATGGGTTCAACAACAATTCATCTAGATTTCCATCAAGATGGAATTCCACGACTAAGTGAACAAGGTAATAGCATTGATCAGACCAAAAGATATAGTGATGTATGCTTGAGGAAACAACCATGAGTAAAACAACATTACGATAACCATTGTATCTGATTTGATTTGATGATATCCCATACTCAAATCAAAAATTGGATAAGATAGCATGTCCAACAAATTATCATGAGGGTAAATTGATGAAGATATCATGTTTCTTCAACACACACAAGCACAAAAAAGATATCCCATTGATTGAACTAAGTAGGGAAAAACTATTATCTTGCAACTCTCCAAGTTGTTGTTTAGCTTAACAAACTATTTCAATGTATCCAACACATATTCTTGGAGAAGGGATGGTTATAAGCAAACCGACTTGATCACGAACTCAACATAACGGTCAGGGAACAAACTGATGATACCTTCGAGAAGATATTTGGAAAATCACGAACCACCGATATGTTACTAAGCTCGAGAACAATCTTGATTTTCAGGGCTAGATGATATGAACAAATAAGCCAGGGATTGGCACATTACAAACTCATTGATCAAATAGTGCACCAGGTAAAATGGACCAGGTAGCACAATCAATATTAGAATAGTAATCAAATAACCAACACACTAAGAATGATATTAACGTCCATTAACTACCAACCAATAGGATTGCTAGGAGTATTGATTTCACACATCACAATTCACTTGTCGGCATTCCGGTCACAACAACATGAAAACCGAGGAATGAATAATGATGGCGAGAAGTATCACTATATCAAGAATTCATAAGAGGTGGTGCAATTCCCATGACATTCCTCACATAAAAAAGGGGTGACACTCCATGGTGGAACAGACTAGAAGCTGGTATTGTATTCTTGATCTACGTAACACAACTGCTTCAACCCATTCTAGCGTATGGATGAGGTAGTGTAGTTTGTTCCTCCTAGTCATTCTGAAAAGGAATGAATTGATGGACCAAAGGAAGAATAGTACTGATGAACACTACAAAAAATACACATCCGTGACATTATGGGCAGAACGATATTTTTTCTGTCAAGGTTATGACACTTCTATGACGATAATTGTGACAAAAATATGTATCATCATAGATGTGGTGGGCTCCTACTTCTATTACAAAACATCCTGATAGAAAATGGGCTTTTCATCCTGGGCGGGCTGGAGATGCACCTGCATAAAATTCTTTGGGCCGTCCATGACGGAAGAAATCATGGCAGAAGCGAGGGCGAGGAAAATTTGAGGGAGTTCCCAGTTACGGTGGGTGGTCGGTCGGAGCCATGTACTGTAGTTTGCACGTTTCTCTCTCATATGCATGCGTGGTGCGAGCCATGTTCGTTAGCTATAACTGGACCCGAGCGATCGTACTGCTACGTAGTGAAGCCGATAGATGGATCCCTTCATTACTAACTGAACCCGTCTGACTCCTGCGCTGCTAACTAAACCCGATCGGTGGACCGTTGCTGCTTCTTACTGAAGCCTATCTAACCTGCCTCTTGATGAACAGTGTTAGTTTGGGGTTGGTTGAATGAGTCGAGAGGTGGTGAGTCTACCCAGTTGGTTGGGGTTGGATGAACAGTTTCCAGTGGGGGTTGGGTGAACATGACCTCGTGGTAGTAGGCTGTTGGCGGTGGATGAACAGTATCCCGAGGAGGCCGGCACACCCGAACCGTCTAGGGAGGAATAAAATGACCCTGTGGAGGACTGGTTGAACTGTAGCCAGTGGAAGTTGGATGAACAGTAGCCCATGGAGGAGCACTAGCTAGTGGAGGTAGGAGGATGCCGCAATGGATGAACAGTGGTAGGTGGAGGCTTGAGGAAGTCGATAGTGGATGAACAGTAGCCCATTCAAGCTTGAGCGAGGCTGTCAGATTTTGGGTTCCGCAAACCCTTGAGAGGTTCGAACTCTGGGGTGCGCACGGAGAACACTCTCTCCCCAGTGCGCTCGCCCTACGATTCGACGACCTAGCTCGACGAACTCACATAACAAGGGACGGAGAGGTTTATACTTGTTCGGGCCACCCTGTGGTGTAATACCCTAGTCAAGTGCGTATGGTTGATTGCCTTGTATGGTAGAGGATGAACTAGTACAAGGGAGGAACAGCCTCCCGAGAAGATATGTTCTTGGGCTCGGATGAGCTTGTGGTGTCTTAGGTCGGATCTGATGATCCTCTGTCTCTTCTACTAGGCCAGCTCTCTAACAAATGCCTACTATGGTGGTGGCTAGGTCCTATTTATAGTGGCCTTGGTCCTCTTCCCAAATATTGGCGGGAAGGGATCCAACAACAGCCAAATTTGAAGGGGACCATCTAGTACAAGTTATCCTGACAAAAGTGGTCTTCTCCTGCCAAAGGCTCTGGTGGTGACGCCGCGCCGGGCTCCACGATGACATCCGTTCTGCAGCCCAGACGATCCTTGGTGTTTTTGCACCTATATGGAAACCTTTGCCTGATCCCTCGGGATGCCACGCCAGCGCTTGCCCTCTTAGCACCAAATAGGAAACTGGTACACTACGCCCGCTGGCGCCCGCATGGCCTTGGTCGTCATGTCTCACGTCACGTGAACCTCGCAAGGTGCACCTTGCATAGTTATATCTGCTCCTCGAGAGCCAGCTTAGAGAGACTACCCCCAGGGAGGTCTTGCTCTCGCCCGCCTCGTGAGGCTTGGCCTCTCGCCAGGATCTTGAGTTGTGGTTGCTAAAGTTGGGTTGTACCGGGCCACTGATGGAGCCACGTCTCGGGCGGCATGCAGGCACGTTTGGGTACCCCCATTCCCAGGACGCCGACTGTCGGAGATACTGACCACGGATGTCCTCATCGACCACCCATGGTATTTCAAGACAATTGGGGCCCACCTGTTATCCCCCGTCCGCCTGCTCATCAGGCCGCCTCCTAGGACAGTTTACCCCAGGAGCCCGCTGCCAGCAGGCGGCAGGGGCTCGAACAGGAGGGAGCTCCATAGCCCGCAGCTAGCAGACGGTCCTACGCCTCCCACTCAGGACGTGTGCTAGGGGACCACGGCACAGCTAAGGCATGGCTACAGTTGTGCATGTCCTTAAAGAATCTATAAGGGCGTGGCTACAGTGAATGCGTATCTTATGGACGCCTCTTAAGCGGCGTATCACTCTAGCCATGCTGCCAATGACCAAGCCTCGGTCAGAGGAAGCCACGATCCCACTACCCACAGACGGTGGGGCCAGCAGGCAGCTGGCCCCACCGTCCAATGGGTGAATCGGAGACAAGCAGCCCCTGGCAGGCGGCCGGGGGGGACGGTCCGCCTGGTAGCAGGCGGCCCACTGTATCCTAGGAGTCTAAACCTCATCTAGA
This sequence comes from Secale cereale, assembly GCA_902687465.1. NCBI lineage: Eukaryota > Viridiplantae > Streptophyta > Magnoliopsida > Poales > Poaceae > Secale > Secale cereale. The sequence continues at coordinate 280,416,009 of LR738712.1, forward strand.
TGACAAGACAGGACGTGGTGGCAGTGTACGGCAGGAGACGGCGACACTTTAGCCACTTCCCTCCTGACGATGCTGCCATCAGCAGAAGAACGCCTACAGTGAAAGGCAATCACGAGGGCCGGCAGATGGCGGGCCCCGGCAGATGGGCGGAGAGGCCGGCACCAAAAGACGCTGACAGCTGGGGGGCCATTCCGCCTGGATTACTATTTTACCCCTGGGGGTAGGCCTATATAAACCCCCCAGGGTCCTCCATGTGGAGGGGTTGAACTCTTAGGAGAAGAGAGACACGTAGAGAGAAATAGGGAGAAACCCTAGGCATCATCCCGATTCCCTAGAGCGAAGGTAGAGAGCTAGCCTTGCCCTTCTTCTTCCTCTAGACAACACAGCTCAAGGAGCAACATTGTAGCCACCTTAGTGACATTGGTCATGACGTGGAGTCCCCGCAGAGCAGGACTAGGGGTGTTATCTCCACGGAGAGCCCCAAAAATGGGTAAGATTCGTAGGCGTCCTAAGTTCCGACTTATCCCACTTCCAGGGCCCGGTGACGTTCTATTGTCCCCATGCATGATAAGCCATCCAAAACCCCGATATTTGGCGCCCACCGTGGGGCAAGGTGCACCGTCGTCAGGAGACATGTTCTGGACGGGAACTTTGTTCCATCCTCGCGAGCATAGCTAGCCCGGCACGCCCGCAAGCATGGATACCGGGATGCTTCGCGGCGCTGAGGCCGCATGCGCCGCGAGCAGACTCGCCGACCTTCTTGTCGGCGTCCACATCCACAACCAGCCCTGTTCGGCTGCAGAGCCAGTTGCACCGGAGAGCTTCCTCGTCGAGCTCCTCGACAAGCTCCACATCGTCGACGAGCACGCCTTTGACATAGAGTCAGTGGGCTCCTCCGACCCACCAGTTGATATGATCATCGAGCGACATCCGTCGATTCCTTCCCCGAGCACATGGTGATCATGGTCGACCCCCTCCCCACTACAGCCTGCGGTAGTACCGTCAGCACCGTCACGGAGGTACTGGCCACTACCTACGACGAGCCTTCCGGCGGGTCGGGCCAAGACCCGCTGCAGGCAGCCATGCAGAGCCTCTCCGCCCCCGTCGCTGCGGGGGAAGATGGCGCGGCGCTGGAGGCACTTCGCGTCTCACTCCTCGAAAACGCCAACAAGCTGGCCACTTCCCGGCGCCTCACTGAAGCCTACCGCCGCGAGATGGACCGTGCCATTGGCGGCACACCGGCTGCTGGCGAGCCCAGCCGGGCCGGTGCAGTTTGTGATCATGGCGGAGTGCTGGCGGACATGCTAGGGGCCCCACGGCCCGTGTACCCCACTTCGTTAGAGAACCTAAGGGCTTCCCAGGTAACAATCAATGAGCTAGGCCACTTGGAGGGAGACGAGCTTTGCTGCATGACTCAGCGCGCCCGCCAGCTCCTCGACGAGGCTGCTGCGCAGCAGGAAGCCCGTTGCCGGGCATCAGAGGCCGGCGCACAAGCAGATAACTGCCCCCTTCGGCGAGAGCAAGGAGCCATGTCCCGCTCACCAACAGTCGGCGCCCACAACCGGCGCGACTCAGAGCCGTCAGCTAGCCGCAGCCGCCAGACTCACATCACCATCAAGCGCGATCAAGATGGCCGCCCAAGGGCCATAGAGCAGCGAGAGGAACGCCTGCCTCCTCCTCACAGTTAAAGGCGTGTGTCTCCTCCGCCTGTTGACCACCGCTTTCTAGCAGGCCGCTTGGGCCGCCACGCGGGAGTCGGGGAGAACGACGCCCGCCACCGCCTTGACCGACTGGCTCGGTCCTAGGCGGTCGAAGAAGAAGATGATCTCGGCCCAGCCTGCTTCGGCCCCCGCATCCATGATGAGCCTTTCCCCAAGGGCTGCTCGCTCCCTAGAGATACCCCCAAGTACAATGGATCGGTGAAGCCGGAGGACTGGCTGGTGGACTTCTCCACAGCCGTCAGCATAGCAACCGGCAACAGGCGTGTTGCGGTGAAGTACATGCCACTCATGCTCCAGGTCATGGCCCGGACGTGGCTAAACAGCCTCAAGCCCAACAGCATCAACGGCTGGTTGGACTTCACCGACGCCTTCACTCGGAACTTCACCAATACCTAAAAGCGTCCTCCCAAGCCACACCAGCTCTCCTTATGCGTTCAAGGACCAAATGAGTTATTTCGTGATTACCTGACACGTTTGGCAGAGCTGCGCAACTCTTGCGAGGGAGTGCACAAGGTGCAAGCCATCGAGTATTTCACGGCCGGGTGCAGAGAAGGCACCTTGCTCAAACACAAACTCCTCTGCGACGAGCCTGCCACGCTGGACGAGCTGCTGAGCATAGCAGACAAATACGCCACTGCCGACTCCTCCATGGAGTCCGAGCTACAAGTGCATGCCTCTGGAAAAATGGCTCCCCCCGCTCCCAAAACGCCAGCTGGAGAGTCCAGTCGGCGCCAGCAGCTGAACGATCACAAGCGCAAGACCCACGCGCCGGCTACCAATAGCCGGCTGGTGGCAGCAGTTGATGGCCAGCGGCCAGAGGCACAAGCGAGACCCAAGCTTCAGAAGGGCGGTAAACCAGCCTGGCAGCCCGCCTTCTCCTTCGACCATGCTCTGGATGCCACTTGCAAGTTTCACAGCGGTGCGAAGACTTCCAATAACACCACACGAAAGTGCCATTGGCTCACGCGGATTGCCAGAGGGGAGGCCCTGCCACCGCCGCCTGCTGGACAGGCGGCTCCGCCTCCCAGACCACCGGCTGCTTGTCCAGGCGGCCAGGTCCTGGATGAGTTCCCAGAAGAGAACGAAGCCTACGTCGTCTTCACGAGCCAAGCGGACGATAGGCACAGTCGGGGCCAGCAGCGCAGAGAAGTCAACACCGTTACCAGTGAAGCGCCAAAATTCATGCACTGGTCTGGAAGGCCCATCAGCTGGAGCCGTGAACATCACCCGGCTGTCATGTCTTCACCAGGGGCTTATGCCTTGGTTTTGGATGCAACTCTCCCCACCGACAGGCGGGCTTGTCGTTTCTCCCGAGTGCTTGTAGACAGCGGCAGCATCATCAACATCATGTACCGTGACACCATGGAGAAGTTGGGCATCGAAGAAAAAAAGATTCAGCCTACCAGGACTGTGTTCCATGGTATTGTACCGGGCCTCTCTTGCTCACCAATCGGCAAGGCCAAGATTGATGTCCTATTTGGTGACAAGAAGCATTTCTGGCGGGAACGGGTCTGGTTTGAAGTGGTGAACCTGGAAAGCCCCTATCACGTGATTTTGGGCCGGCCAGCACTTCAAAGTTCATGGCGGTACCCCATTACGCCTACCTCAAGATGAAGATGCCGGGTCCCAAAGGAATGATCACCATAGCCAGGGACTATGAGAAGTCCATCGCGTGTGCGATAGCCAGTAGCTGTCTGGCCGAGTCCCTTGTCGTAGCTGAAGAGAAGCGCCGCCTGGAACGGTTGGTGGCAATGGTTGGCGAGCAGCCAGCCATACCAAGGAGACAAAGAAGATTGCACTGGACCCATCTCGCCCAGAGCGATTTGCTGTCATAGGGTCAAACCTAGACAACAAATAGGAAAGCGAGCCCGTCGAATTCCTCCGTGAGAATCGGGACATCTTTGCATGGTCCCCCAAAGACATGTCGGGTGTTCCGACGGATTTCACCGAGCACAAGCTACATATGAGAGAAGATGCAAAGCCTGTCAGGCAGCCACTCCGCCGCCTGTCAGAAGAAAAAAGAAGAGTTGTTGGAGAAGAGGTCGCCCACCTGCTAGCAACCGTCTTTATTATGGAAGTATTTTATCCAGGGTGGCTCTCGAACCCAGTGCTAGTGCTGAAGAAGAACAACAAATGGTGCATGTACATTGATTACACCAGCCTCAACAAAGCTTGCCCTAAAGATCCGTTTGCTCTGCCGCGAATAGATCAAGTGATAGACTCCACAGCCGGATGCGAGCTACTGTCATTCCTTGATGCTTACTCCAGGTACCACTAGATCAAACTCGATCCGGCCGACCGTTTGAAGACCGCCTTCCTCATGCCGTTTGGGGCCTTCTGCTACCTGACCATGGCGTTCGGCTTGAGGAATGCCGACGCCACTTTTCAGAGTTGCATGTAGATGTGTCTCCTCAAGCAACTTGGCAGAAGCGCCCACGTTTACGTAGATGATATCGTGGTGAAGACGGAGAAGAGGGGAACTCTCTTGGAGGATCTCCAAGAGACCTTTGAAAACTTGCGCCGCTTTCAGATCAAGCTAAACCGGGAGAAATGCATCTTCGGGGTACCAGCAGGCCAGCTCCTTGGCTTCCTGGTATCTGAACGCGGCATCGAGTGCAACCCCACAAAGATCAAGGCCATTGAGAGAATGGAGAGGCCGACTCACGTACGAGATGTCCAGAAGTTCACCGGATGCCTGGCATTGCTCAGCCGTTTCATCTGCTGGCTGGGGGAGAAGGCACTCCCTCTGTACCAACTGATGAAGAACCACTTGCTTTGAGTGGAATGACAAGGCGGATGAAGCCTTCCAGCAGCTCAACAAAGTGCTGCCCACGCCGCCTGTCCTGGCGGGGCCAGCAGACAAGGAACCCATGTTCCTTTACATAGCCGCCACCGTCCGGGTGGTCAGCACTATGATTGTGCTTGAATGGCTAGAGGACGGCAGAGCCTTGCCTATCCAGAGGCCGGTCTATTACTTGAGCGAAGAGCTGACAGCCCCCAAGCAGAATTACCCCCACTACCAGAAGATGTGCTACGGCGTGTACATCACCGCCAAGAAACTCAAGCAACACTTCCAAGAGCACCCGATCATGGTCGTATGCACGGCCCCGCTTGCTGAAATCATGGGCAATAGAGATGCTTCAGGAAGAATTGCGAAGTGGGCCATTGAGCTGGCCCCCTTTACTATATTCTACCAGCCCCGCACCACCATCAAATCGCAAGCTTTGGCCGACTTCCTCGTCGACTGGGCCGAGACCAAGTACCTGCCACCTACTCCAGATTCAACCCATTGGCGGATGCACTTTGATGGATCAAAGATGCGCACTGGCTTGGGAGCCGGCATTGTCCTCACCTCTCCCAAGGGCGACAAGCTCAAATACGCCCTGCAAATCCACTTTGCCGCCTCCAACAATGTGGCCGAATATGAGGCACTCATTCACGGGCTCCGGATGGCCAAAGAGATTGGCATCCGCCGAGTGCTGTGCTATGGTGACTCAGACTTGGTTCTCCACCAGTCCTCCGGGGACTGGGATGCCAAGGACGCAAACATGGCGAGTTACCGTTTCCTTGTCCAGCAGATCAGTGGGCATTTTGACGGCTGCGAGTTCCTCCGCGTGCCACGAGCCGACAACGTGCAAGCCCACACATTGGCTTGAATTGGCTCCACCCGCCAAGCAATACCTGCCGGCGTGTCCCTCCAATGCCTGCGCAAGCCGTCAGAGTCACTCTTCATACCAGCCAATCCTGGAGCAGACGGCCCGACAACCTCAGCAACCGGCCCGGGGAATGCTCCAGCAGCCGGCCTAGACACTCCAACTCCAGCAGACGGCACAGCAGCCGTTGCGCCGGTTCCTGGCCCAAGGACTGCTCCAGCAGGCGGCCAAGAAGCGCCAGCTCCAGCAGACGGCCCGGGGACTGCTGTAGCCTGCCCGGGGACTTTAAAAGCACAACAGGCGGCTCACTCCAGCCCTCCACCTCCCAGCCCAACCGCCCTGGTCTCACTGGCAGAAACAACAAGAGTCTCAGCGCCATCTTGGGCATAGCCAATCCTCAATTTCCTGCTCAGAAGAGAGCTACCAGCAGACGAAACTTTGGCACGGCAAGTTCAACACCGAGCTTTAGCATACACAATAGTCAACAAAGATCTTGTCAGAAGAAGTGCAACCGGCGTCTTCCAGCGCTGCGTGGAAGCGGAGAAGGGTCTCGCTATTCTGAAAGATATTCATCAAGGGGAGTGCGGCCACCACGCGGCCTCTAGATCCCTCGTTGCCAAAGCATTCCGCCACGGATTCTTCTGGACGACTGCTTTGGATGATGCTAAAGACTTGGTTAAGAAGTGCAATGGCTACCAGCGCTTTAGTTCGAAGCAACACTTGCCGGCTTCTGCACTCAAGACCATTCTGATCACTTGGCCATTTGCCGTCTGGGGACTGGACATGGTGGGTCCCTTCAAGAAAGCTCGAGGCGGCCTGACGCATTTACTCGTAGCAGTGGACAAGTTCACCAAGTGGATCAAGGCAAAGCTAATAAAGAAACTCAACGGCCCAACTGATGTGACCTTCATCGCAGACATCACAGTCCGGTATGGCATACCGCACAGCATCATCACCGACAACGGCACAAACTTTGCCAAAGGCGCATTGGCCCGTTTCTATGCAACACAGGGCATCCGACTGGACTTAGCGTTCGTTGCCCACCCACAGTCCAACGGCCAAGTTGAGCGCGCTAATGGCAGTATCCTCTCCGGCATCAAGCCCTGGCTGGTTGAACCTTTGGAACGATCAGTAGGCTGCTGGATCAAAGAGTTGCCATTTGTCCTCTGGAGCCTTAGGACTACTCCGAACAAATCAACCGGCTTCACTCCTTTCTTCCTGGACTATGGGGCCGAGGCCGTCATCCCAACAGGTGTTGAGTTTGACTCGCCTCGCGTCACCATGTACACAGAAGCCGAAGCCAAAGAAGCACGAGAAGACGGCGTGGACCTGCTGGAGGAGGCCCGGCTGGTAGCACTCCGCCGGTCCACCATCTATCAGTAAGGTCTTTGTCGCTATCACAGCCGGCGGGTTAGGCCACGTTCCTTCCGCGAGGTGGACCTTGTGCTCCGGCTGATCCAGCGAACAGCCGGCCAACACAAGCTCTCGTCTCCTTGGGAACGACCATTCATCATCAGAAAGGTACTAGGCAAGAATGCCTACTACCTCATCGATGCCCTGAAGCGAAGAGCACGCAAGAGTGACGACTCGGGAAAGGAATCGGAGAGCCCGTGGAACGCAAACCTACTTCGTCGCTTTCATAGCTAAAGACAGTATGTGTCGCGCTATCTACCTTATTTTGAGAACCAATGGGACCCTCGAGGAGTTCTCGGGGACTGTCCAACCCTTTATCTATATGATAAGAATTATGCCTGTGAATGAGTATTTTTCATTCCTCTGTCCAGCGCCGGGGCCTAGCAGACGGCCTCGGGACTGGCCGCCTAGCCCTATGTTTAAAACTTTTCTTTCAACAATCGGACAAGTAATGTGACGGCATCCAAGCTTCCTCCCGCCTACCATTGCAGACTCGCAGAACGCTGCTGTCCGACTGGCGGGAGTCAAACGCAAGAAGTGGTGCCCATATGAAAATGGCTAAGGAAAATAAACATAGGGCAAGACCGCCCTTTATACAAGTTGGCCGGCTTTTGAGCAGCCGGCCAGCCGGGTTCTGGCTTAGCCACACCGCATTCCAGAGGGTGGGATACTTGCCTATTCGGAAAACAGCTAAGTACCTGACCGAGTCACAGACCACATAGTGGCTGCCTGGCCGGCAGGACGGCAGTTAAAGGAGACAGCAAAAGAAAAAACGCCCGAAGGAACAAAGGACGGTGCTAATCCCAGAACCCGGCAAATTGCATAAACATATGCAACATTAAGAGAATATTTATAGCAAAAATGCCTCAAAGGCCGCCCTCCAGCAGTAACTCACTGATACACCCAGTGGGTGGAATTGTTCGGACTAATCCTACCAAGTCTTAAGAAAAAAACAGGTATTAAAAGATACACGAATGACGCCTAAGGTGCAGCTGGCGGAGCAGGTGGCACGACGGGGCAGGCTCCTAGGGGACCGCCTGATGGGTCTCGGCCTGGCCGCCTCCGACAGCAGACGGCGCTGTCCCACTGGGACCGCTTGTAGAGGCCTGATCGGGCTGATGGCCAGTAGACGGCTCCGCCTCCTGGGAGCTGGCTTCCTCGTTGCTGTCTCCCTCCTCCTCGCCGTCGTTGCTGGAGCTGATCTCCTTGTCCAACTCCTCTTCTGCCTCCAAGTCCAGCCCGAAGTTGTCAGGTGACACCACATGACCGTTTTCATCCAGCTCTGGGACGAAAATGGAGGTATCGGCGTACTCGGCAAGGGAAGCGGCGCGACTGACGAGATCTCCTTGCACAGCTGCCAGCTTGGGCTCAGCTTCCACGTGGAAGGTCTCCAGCTGAGCGAGATCCAGGTCTGGGTACCTGCCCTTGGCGAATTCCTGGGCGGTCCGCGCACCGGCCCTCGCTGCGTCGCCCTTCCAGGCCTCGAAGCGGCGGCCGGCTACATCCAGCCAGTCGGCAGTACGGTTGGGAGTGCGGAGTACTGGAACGCCTGGCCAGAGGGCGGCCAGTACTTGGGCACCAGCGCGTTGGAGACGGCGGAGCAGGCGGTGGGCCAGCTGGAGGCGCGCATTGACAGCAAGAAGCTGTTCGGTGGGAGTCCGGGGCGCGTTGGGCGCAATTAACCGGCCTGCCTCGCGCCTCTCATCGCGCTGGGCCTCAATGGCCTGGCTGGCGGCCATAGAGTGGCCCGGGAAGAATTCTGCAAGAACTAGACAAAGAGTCAAAAGAAAGAAAGCTAGCTGTAACAGACGGCAAGCACAAGAAAGGAGGGCAGGCGGCTTTCCGTCGACCATGTTCGCAATGGCCCCATAGCCGTCTTGCAGAGCTGCCTCCTTCTCGGCCCAGTTCAAGCGCTCGGTCCCGAACTCAGCCCGAAGGAGCATCTCGGCGTCCGCCAGTTTCCCAAGCTCTGCCTTGTGCGTCGCCGCCTGGTCTGCCAGCTCCTTGGCCAGGCGGTCACGATCCTAGGCGGCGAGATCGCGCTCCTGCTACTTGGCGGCGAGTTCTGCCTGAACCTCGCCCAGCTGGTTGTGGAGGTTGGTCGCAACCGCTGACAAGAGAGGAAGAAGAACATCAGCACCAGCAAAAAAGACAACCTTGGAGTTACAAGCCGCCTACTCAGCAGCCGGCTCGGAACTCGGGGACTACACCCAGCGGGTGCACTGACGCGCCCCCGCAAGGAAGACAGGAACACTTACCCTGGCTGTCGGCCAGAGCAGTCCACAGTTGCGCCAGCTCCTGACGCTGGGAGTTGAAGGCAGCCACCCGAAGGTTGTGGTAATCCTGCAGCAAGAAACAAGTTAGCCCACAAAGTACACCTTGGAGTTCCAAGTCGCCTGCTCAGCAGCCGGCTCGGAACTCGGGGACTGCACCAGTGGGTGCACTGACGCGCCCCCACGTAAGAAATTGAAGGAATAAAAGCAAAAACATGGAGTTAACATAGCCGAACGGAAATTCGCGTGGCCACGAATTCCCGCAAGACCGTCTGCATGACCGCGCCCAGAGAATTCAAGTGGTCGAGGACGTCTCGCGACGCAACGATCAACGCACCGCCACCTCCGGGCGTCCAGCCTGGCGGTGCCACGCTGGTGGCCTCGTTCTCCGGCATTGACGAGCTGGCCGCGCCGGCCTCCACTCGCCGCGGCTCCGAGACCTCCCTCGCAGGACGAGGACGGACGAGGACTCGGGGGGCTGGCTGCGGTCCCGTCACCAGCACGCCTTCAGCCGGCGGCACCTCCGCTCCCGCAGGCCGGCTGTCCTGCGTCCCAGCAGGCGGCGCGGGGGGAGTCACCTCTGTCTCCAAAGCAGTGCGGCCGTCTCCTTAATTGTTAGGAGTCGGCTGCTCGTCAGCAGCCAGCGCTTGGATAGACGGCTCCAGAGAGCCCGTATCCTAGGGGACGGTGTGGCCCGCCGGCTGATGGAGGCCCGCCTCTTGCTCCTGGACTTGGGCGACGGCGTCTGCCTGTGCCTTGGTGGCTACCTCGGCCTCCGCCCTGGCAGCAGCATCAGCCTCCGCTCTGCTCAAGGGCCGCGGCATCATGCTCATCGCGTGCCTCGCGGGCGTTTCTCTCCGTCTCCTCCTGGAGCGCGGCGGCGGGATCCACCCGGCGGGGCGCAGGAGGGCCATTTGTGCCCCCAACAACAGACCCCACTGGCGCCCGCGAGAGAGAGAGAGAGCGGCGTGCTCTGTGGGCATCCCAAAGAAGACAGCAAGTCAGCCACATTGGGGGCGGCAGAATGAGATAAGCGCAAAAGAAAAAAGAAACACGGTACTTACTCGGATACAGTCGGCCTAGGTTTAGGAACCCTTGGAAGAATTTCTTTGGTGGCCGCCTCCTGGCGCTTGGTGGTGGCGGCCAACAGCCGAAGCTTCTTGGGCTTGGTGCCATACGGCCACGCAAAGGACCGGTGCTTCACGCCCCCGGCTGCGGCTGACGGCCCCGCCTGGTGGCTGCCGCGCCCAGGCGGGTTCTCCTCTCGGACACGGACTAGCGCCTCCTCCTCCTCCTCCTCCTCCTTGTCCGGCCAGCTCTCGACGCTGCCTTCTAGCGGGCCGTCTGTTGGCTGGCCCCCGCCGCCTGTTACCTCCTCCTCCTCCATGGCGGCGGCCCCAAGATCGGGGTCGCTCGTGTCGCTCTGGGAGCGGTCTGGTTCCAGAGGGTGGCCCGGCTGGTCAGAGCCCAGTGCCGGTTGGCCGGGGAAGATCTGCAGGCGACACAAGGATGAGACGGCTGAGACAGGTGGAAAAAGAGGAAAGGAGAATAAAGAAAGAAAAGAGCTCACCGCAGGTAGCTGCTTATTACGGCTTTACGGCGGCTTGCCGAAGGCCCAGCCCAATTCAGAGAGCTTGCAATTGGAGACAGAATTCACCAAGTACGCCCCCTCCTTGTATGGCATCCGCTTGGTACACGTCCGGCTCGGGTCCCGGCGCCCTCTCATGTCACATATTATGTGTGGGCGGGCCTGCAGCGGCAACACCCGGCGCTCCGCGAACGTAAGAAGGAGGTCCACAAACACCAAGCCCTCTTTGTCCCTCATCTCCTCGAGGCGCTGCATGGCGATGGAGGCACCTGGTGTGAGGAAGACGGGCCGGGTCCTCCAGGTATCGCGGGGCTCGGCGGCGGGCCAGGAACCCAATCCGGCAGCCCGATGAAATCCTGCGCTGGGTCGACGTTGGAGACGTAGAAGTACGTCTTCTGCCATTGATTCGCTGAGTACACAAGAAGAGGCGGCGGAAAGTAATTCCTGGACCCGCTACGCTTCACCGCAATGCATCCACCACACTGAGCCGCCACGACCTTGATCGTGGTACCGAGGTTCATATAGAAGAGCTCGGTCCACAGCTCCATGGTGGGCAGAATCCCAAAGTATGCTTCGAAGAGGACGACGATGGCGGACAGCGTTACTACCATGTTCGACGTGAGGTGGTGGGGCTGGATGTTGAAAAACTCAAGAAAGGATCGAAAGAAGCCGCTGGTAGGGAGGCCGAAGCCGCACGGGAAGTGCGAGTGGAAGATGACCCGCTCACCGAACCGCGGCACCGGCCTGATCTCCATCGCTGGCCTCAGGCGCACGGTGACCTTGTCGGCGGGGGAAGCTTCCATGCACGTCGGAGGTAGTGGATGTGCACCTCGATAACCTTGCTGCCATCCCATTCGCCTGAATGGCGGACCGGCGCTGCGGCGGCCATGGATCAAGGTGATGGCTCGCTCCGACGGGGCGCTGCGAGTGGAAGTGGCGAGAAGTGCGAGAGGGAGCAAGGAAGAAGAAGAAGAATGGAGCGGGGTGGGTGCGAGAACAACGCTACCCCCCCTCCCCCGGCCTACTTATAGGCTTGGGGCGATGAAGCCGAGGGGGCGGGGCGTGGGATTAACTGCTCCACGCCTCGCATGATCCCCACCTTTTGCTAGCCTAATCCGCGCGCATTAACTGCGTGTGGGGAGGGAAATCGATTGCCTCTGCTACATTGGATCCGCGCGAGGACCAAGGCCCTGTAGTGGCGGTCCCCAGCCCGCTGCTACGTCCCGTCGCGTGCGTGGGCTGGCAGGCTGATGCGACGGGGCGGCGACACGTGGAGTGCCGCCAACGGTCGGCAGACCCGCGTAGCAGCCCGCCGACCAGACGGTATCTTCCTCCGAAAGATTTGAAGACGAAGGTCCGCTACCAGGAGCCGACCCCTTTGCGGAGGTCCGGGTGCCAGCAGTCGGCTCTTTCCAGAAGACGGACGAAGGGAGCCAATACTACTTGGGAAGGGAAGCTGATGGAACCCCGCAGCCCCAATCGCGAACCGCAGAGTTCCACCAGCTTCGGGGACAACTGTCGGAGAGATTGACCACGGATGTCCTCATCGACCTCCCATGGTATTTCAAAACAGTTGGGGGCCGCCTGTTATCCCCCGGCCGCCTGCTTATCAGGCCGCCTCCTAGGACAGTTTGCCCCAGGAGCCGGCTGCCAGCTGGCGGCAGGGGCCCGAATAGGCGGCAGCTCCATAGCCCATAGCTAGCAGACGGTCCTACGCCTCCCCCTCGAGACGCATACTGGGGGACCACGACACAGGTAAGGCATGGCTACAGTTGAGCATGTCCTTAGAGCATCTATAAGGGCGTGGCTACAGTGAATGCGTGTCTTATGGACGCCTCTTAAGAGGTGTATCACCGTAGCCATGCTGCCAGTGACCAAGCCTCGGTCAGAGGAACCCACGACCCACAGACGGCGGGGCGAGCAGGCGGCCGGCCCCACCGGCCAGTGGGTGAATCAGAGACAAACAGCCCCTGGTAGGCGGCCAGGGGAGATGGTCCCCCTGCTAGCAGACGGCCCACCGTATCCTAGGAGTCTGAACCTCATCAAGATGACAAGACAGGACGTGGTGGCAGTGTACGGCAGGAGACGGCGGCACTTTAGCCACTTCCCTTCGGACGATGCTGCCATCAGCAGAAGAGCGCCTACAGTGAAAGGCAATCACGAGGTCCCATAGATGGCGGGCCCCGGCAGACGGGCGGAGAGGCCGGCACCCAAAGACGCTGACAGCTGGGGGCCATTCCACCTGGATTTCTATTTTACCCCTGGGGGTAGGCCTATATAAACCCCCCAGGGTCCTCCATGTGGAGGGGTTGAACTCTTAGGAGAAGAGAGACACGTAGAGAGAAATAGGGAGAAACCTTAGGCCTCATCCCGATTGCCTAGAGCGAAGGTAGAGAGCTAGCCTTGCCCTTCTTCCTCCTCTAGACAAAACAGCTCACGGAGCAACCTTGTAGCCACCTTAGTAACATTAGTCATGACGCAGAGTCCCCGCAGAGCAGGACTAGGGGTGTTATCTCCACGGAGAGCCCCAAACCTGGGTAAGATTCGTAGGCGTCCTAAGTTCCTCCTTATCCCGCTTCTAGGGCCCGGCGACGTTCTATTGTCCCCATGCATGATAAGCCATCCATTGGCATATGTCGCACCAAAACCCCGACACCGACAGTAGCCCCGAGCACAAGCCACGCATGCACTTGCCTGCGAGGCGAAACCAAAGGTGCAAGGGCGAAGCACTGCGGGCCCCAAATGCATGCGGCATTGGTCGATGCGTGGCGACTTGATTGGACGTGTGCGTCTCCGCTTCCCCACGCCACCTCGGCAACTGCCTGGTCTGAAAAAAGGATGGCGAGCATTGTTGGGTTTTCCTTACGTTCCTTCGCCTTGCTCTAGATCACCTTCTTTTGTTCCCTACGAGGAATCAAAGTGAACCCGGTGGGGAAGTGTAAAGAACCCGTAATGCTTTGGCTCTGATGCATGTTGTTCTCACTATGAAAATGTGTTTGCAAGTCTTCCTCCGGCAGTGTCCCTTCTTTTTATCCTTTCAGTAGCTTTGTGCTCTACGCCGGCTGGTCCCAGTCCCAAGGCAAGCTTCAGCCATCCCTGGTATGACAGGTCGCGATGCCGTGGTCAAGGCCAAGAGGTGAGCGGCACGGGGTCCGGTAAGAGCTCCTGAGGCGCGATGCTCAAGAGGCCCCCCTTGGCGTGCAAGCAGCTTCCGGAGGCTAAAAAGGGAGGCGGCATTGCCGTAGCACGACTATGATAACCAAACTTGCTGAGTGGTGGCGGCATGCCAATTGGATGCATGACCTATCTTGGGGGGCCTGAGGTGATTCTCCACGCGGTGCGCCTGGCTCTCTCCCGATGCAGCGTGACTGAGATTTCGTGATTTCTTCCCACTTGCCTTAGGGTTCTGCATCGGCAGAGCCCGACCCCATGCATACCTCAGCCGCCTCTGGCTCGTCCGGATCGCCAGGACAAGACCACGGAGTGAGGGGCTACGTGGCCAGTTAGGCCCCTGATACGCGATTCTCAGGGTCCCCCTTGACGTACAAACAGCCCTCGGGAAGGAAATGGTTGACTAGGCCTTGGTGTTCTCCGTCGGCAGGGCCCGACCCCTCGCATACCTCAGCCGCCGCTAGCTCGTTCGGATCGTCAGGATGATACCAGGGAATGAGGGGCTACGTGGCCAGTTAGGCCCCTGAGACGCGATGCTCAGGGCTCCCCTTGACGTATGAATAGACCTTAGCTCTCTAGGCCAGCCTCCCCTTCTCCCGTTCTTCTAGGTGCTCTGCATCCTCGGGTCCCGACCCTCTGGCAGAGCTTAGCCGCCGCTGGTATGCCAGGTCGCGATGCCCTGATCAAGGCCAGGGGTGAGGGCTGGAGCGTCCGTAGGATCCCCTGAGACACGATGCTCAGAAGCCCCCCCTTTAACGCGCAAGTGAATTATGTGAGAAGGAGAAACCAGCAGGGCCGCCTGTCGCCGGGCTCCTGAGATTCCTGTGGGTTACTCCGACGAAACAACACAACTTAAAACCGCGCCTACCACTGGGCCACTGATCTTTCCGCAGGAAGACGAAGGCACCGAGGACCTGGTGAGGTGATGCGCGCGAGGCAGGCCGCGAGTCAAAGCTTGATATCTCGGATTTTTCCAACGTTGCAGGGATGGACCCGAGCACAAGCGTCGTGCCAACATGTGTAGCCCCCGTTGCGGGATGAGCACAAGTCTGTTCGGGAGCAAGGGATGCCAAAAGACGTGGTGAGTGAGCAGGTGAGGATCATAAGGTAATCCACAAGAGGAAATGACCTAATCCAGGCGATGTAAAATGCGGTACATGCCACAGGGACGGACCCACGAGGCCTGGGGATGATGCGGCCCGAGGGGCGCCCCCAAGAGAGTAAGCTAAAGATGCAAAAAAGTTACACGATGCAGCGGCAAGCCCATGCAACTTGGGGATGATGCAGCCCGAGGGGTGCCCCCAACTGAACAAACTGAAACAAGGTCACATGGCACCGATGCGGGTGTGGTGTAGATGTAACTGAAGATGCTTGTTGCGGATGTCGCTCCTCATGAGCCGCATGACTCCGGGGCCTCATGAGGCTCCTGAGGTTCTAATGGCTCACGAATAACTGACTCCATTTCCGCTAGGATCTCCTGATGTCTGGCCTCGCGAGTCGCCAGGACTTTTCGCATGTGGCGCTGGCGCAGGGCCGCCTGGTTGGGCAGGCTAAAGGTGTCGAATCGTGGGTTCTGGAAAACCCTTGAGGCACGAACACTGGGGTGCGCACGAAGATCTCTCCTTCCTTCTCTAGTTCGCTCTCACATCGATTCCTAGGCCTAGCTCATCAAACCCAAAGAACAAGAGACACGAGGATTTATACTAGTTCGGGCCACCATTGTGGTGTAATACCCTACTCCAGTGGGGTGTGGTGGATTGCCTTGTAGGTTGAGGATGAATAAGTACACAGGAAGAACAACCTCCTGAGGAGAGGTGTTCTTGGGCTCGGTGAGCTAGTGGGTGTAAGGGTGGTGTGAATGGTCCTCCTCCTTCCTATGGTGGTGGCTAGTCTTATTTATAGAGGCCCGGGTCCTCTTCCCAAATATTCAGCGGGAAGGGATCCCACAACGACCAAGTTTGAAGGGGGGCAGCTAGTACAAGCTATCCTGACAAAAGGTGGTCTTCGCCTACCAAAGGCTCTGGTGGTGACATCATCGTGGGCTCCATGGTGACCATCGCCCTGCTGTAGGATCGAAAGTAGGTCTAGAGGGGGGGTGATTAGACTACTTGACAATATAAAAAATCTGCCTTTAGATCATGCAATGTTTTTGGCAGTTTCACAAACAAGATCAGTTCAAGTAACACCCTACACATGCAATTCTAGAGTTTATGCAGCGGAAAGTAAATTGCACATGTAAAAGAGAGGTGGAGAAGATCAAACGCAGTTTGGTGACACGGAGATTTTTGTCGTGGTTCCGATAGGTGGTGCTATCGTACATCCACGTTGATGGAGACTTCAACCCACGGAGGGTAACGGCTGCGCGAGTCCACGGAGGGCTCCACCCACGAAGGGTCCACGAAGAAGCAACCTTGTCTATTCCATCACGGCCTACGCCCACGGAGGACTAGCCTTACTCGGGGTAGATCTTCACGAAGTAGGCGATCTCCTTGCCCTTACAAACATCTTGGTTCAACACCACATCATCAAGACGGAGGCTCCCAAGCGACACCTAACCAATCTAGGAGGCACCACCCCCCAAAAGGTAATAGACGGTGTTGATGATGATGAACTCCTTGCTCTTGTGCTTCAAGTGATAAACTCCCCAACACTCAACTCTCCTCACTGATATGGCTGTGGTGGAAGAAAGATTTGAGTGGAAAGCAACTTGGGAAGGCTAGAGATCAAGTTTCATATGGTAGGAATGGAATGGCTTGATCTCAACACAAGGGTAGGTGGTTCACTTCTCAGAAAGTGTATGGTAGAAGTGGTGGTACTTTCTGATGGCTCTCCTCACGAATGAGGAGGGGGTGGAGGGGTATATATAGCCTCCACACAAAATCCAACCGTTACACACACATTTGACCAATCTCGGTGAGACCGAAGTTAAACTCGGTCAGACCAAAAGTTCAAATATAGTGAACGTTGGGATTTTCGGTGGGACCGAAAATACCATCTCGGTGAGACCGAAGTGAGTCAAAGGTTAGGGTTTGCCATTTCGGTGAGACCGAAAATATAAACTCGGATATTCCGAATTGATGTCAACTGATCACAGAAGGTTGGCAGCCCTTTTTCGGTGAGACCGAAACTCAGAATCGGTTTGACCGAGAAGCTAGGGTTTGGAGAAACAACTGAAGTGGTTCATCTCGGTGGGACTGAGTTGGAGAAATCGGTGTGACCGAGATTACTTATGGGTGTGTGTTAAGTAGTGAATAGTGCTGATAGTTGAGGGAGTTAGATCACCAAGCACTTGAGCAACAAGAACATTAACACAACCTCATCCCCTTTTAATAGTATTGGCTTTCCTATGGACTCAATGTGATCTTTGATCACTAAACCAAAAAGGAGTCTTGAGCTTTTGCCAATGCTTGTCTTAGCATTTTGAGGGGTCCACTTCTTCAGACATTTCCATACCCACATCATCGAACTTTTTTGAAATGATTCTCAAGATAATATTAGTTCAATGATATATATGTTGTTATTAATTACCAAAACCACCCGGGGATTAGTTGCACTTTCAATCTCCCCCTTTTTGGTAATTGATGACAACATATAGATCAAAGCTTCGACAAAAGGTATAATCAATGAATAATATCGTCGCTTTGAGAAGTATGTGATAAACAAGAGCTCCCCCTAAATTTGTGCATTATTTAAAATTTGCGTTTGAATGCAAATGCACAATCGATTAGGATTATGGGTCACTCTTCCATGTCACATACATCTTGGTGGAGCGCACAAAATGATAAGAATGAATAACATGCACTCAATCACCAAGACAAGAGTAAATAGCCATACAATAAGAAATAGCATATGATAAGCAATAAGCACTCATTAAGGCATAGTATGACTAAGCACTCATTAAGGTAGCATCAAACGTAGTAGCAAGCACACATAAAGTATCTGGAACCAAAAGAAACCAATGTATCTCAAGGAAAACCGGCAAAAGAACGAAAAGACGAAAGAGCACTCTCTCTCTCGAAGCCCTATGATCTATAGCAATTTCTCCCCCTTTGGCAACAAGTTACCAAAAAGTTCGAAAAGGTATAGAGCTAAGCGTCACTGCGGGCTCGGCTGGCTGCTCCCGTCTGGGTAGATGTCGGTGTAGAGATAGCTGCGTCGGCGAAGACTTCTGCTGATGTCTGCGCTGGAGGAGTGGATGCTGGAGCTGGAGCTGTGGCTGGAGCTGAAGTAACTGGGATAGCTGCAGACCTGGATCCTCTGGGAACCGGAGCAGTCTGGCGATGAGAGTCCTGGACTATATCATCCTGCATAAGCTCTGCTCTCTCCTGCCTAGTCTCCTCCATGTCTGCCTCAAGTTTGTTGACAGACACCTGAATCTCAGTCAGCTTCACGTCTAGAGCGTGGATCTTGTCCTCGACAATCCTCTCAAGGCTCTCCTGAGATTGCTCAATGCTGGCCAGGCGTTGTTCAATTCTCTGGGTTGCTTCAAGGATTTGCTCTCCAAAGCTCTTTGGCTTAGCTGCTGCTGCTGCTGCCTCTCTGTCAGCTTTGGCTTTCTTTGCAGCTTCGATCTTGGCTTGCCCTTCAACTGAGGTGGGATCCTCTTCATCCATCACAACTACGTTGTCCTCATGCTCTGGCTGCAGTGGCAAGTGCTTCCTATCCAACATGAATTTGCCCGTGCCAAACTTGGCGTTGATGAGCATCTGTATCTGCGGAGCAAACCCACATGACCTCTTCTGGTCAGCTGCAGTCCTCTTAATGGTCTCAACCATCAAGTCCATCACCTTAAAAGGTGCCTTCTCATCGAGAATGTGCAGCATGTTGATTGAATAGCCTCGTATCATCCGGTGGTCACCTGACTTAGGCATCAAAGTATGCCTCAGAATAGTGTTGGTGGTGGTCAGACCTGCCTGGAGATAATAGACTGAGCCGAGCTTCCATCCTTCCAAATCAGCAGCTGGGATCTCCTTGTACATATTCTTCATGGAATCATGACTCTTCTTAGGAATCCCATAGACATCAATGTCGTCCTCTCTCTGCACTGGAGCGTTCAGAATTTCTGCCCATTCTGCAACAGTTGAAGAAAACCGTTGACCTTCAGTCATCCAGGTGATCTTGCCATCGGGGTAGAAATGGGCTGTGGCATAGAACTGCATGATCATCTCGTCATTCCAGGCTGTCAGTTCTTGACCCACAAAATCAGCAACTCCACATGCAGTAAAGCTCTCATGCACATGGGGAAAGAAGTCCCGATGCTCTCTGCTGTCAATGTACTTCCAGTCAACATACCTGGTGTCAGCAACAATGGGCTTCTTATCCATTAGCACGGTCTCATAGAAATCCTGCTGCTCTCTGGTGTGGAATCTGGGGTCCACAGCAGTCCTTCTTCTTACGGCATATGGATCAGACTGTCTCCATAGCCTGAGACCTTTGTCCTTTCTTGCCTTCATATCCTCAGCTTGAGGATGAGCATCATTGTGGAGTGGCAACTTGGGACGGAGCTTGAGCAACACATGCTCTTCATCTGACTCAGAAGGTGGCATCTCACCTTTGTTCTTCTCAGAAGCTGGAATGCTTCTGGTTGTCCTCTTGAGCTTGGCTGGAGCTGCCTTAGCTGGAGCAGGCTTCTTGGGCTTGGAGGAGGCTTGAGCCCGAATAGCATCACCCATGAACTTAGCTTTCTGAGGAGGAGGCTGGGGTGCATCTTCTTCTTCTTCTTCTTCAGCAGCATCAACTTGAGGTTCAGCATAAACAACTCTCTTCCTCTTGGAAGTCTTCTTCACCTTGCTTGGAGCAGGCTCTTCCAAGTTGAGCTTCTTGGCAACTGCAGACTGCTTCACTTTGCTCGTGCCTTTCTTTGGCTGCTGCCCTTGGAGCTCTTTGGCAACCACTTGCCTCTTTGGCTTGGAGGTAACTTCCTCAGCAACAAAGTCGGAATCCTCAGAATCAGAAGTTCTCTTCTTCCTGGTTCTCGTAGCAGCAGGAGGTAGACCACTAGGGGTGCTCCTCTCACCATCATCACTGGAGCTGTTAGCCTCAGGACTTGTACCTGCCTCTGGAATCTCAGCAAACGGTGACTCAGACCTGTTCTGGCTGTCACTGACATCTGACATGGCTGAAAAAACCTGTGAATAGATAAGGTATAGGCAGAGTAGAAGAGTTATCACAACTGCAGAAGTTTTTTTTTTAAAAAATGAGTTAAAAACTTAGTTTTGAGTTTTCACAGAATGTATTTCGGTCAAACCGATTTCAAGTTTCGGTGTAACCGAAGTGTTCAACAGAACCTACACACCACTTTCGGTCAGACCGAAATGGGTTTCGGTCCTACCGAAAACTTAGGGTTTCACAGAAACTTCAATTCGGACATTCCGATTTTCACAACTCGGTCAGACCGAGCTATGTAGTGCAATGGTCAGAGACCAAATCGGTCAGTCCGAGTTTCAGGAATCGGCTTCACCGAGATGCATTCCGTGGAAACCTAAACCTAAGAATTTTCCTCGAAACTAAACGATCTGAACAATGTATTGGGAACATATCAAACGTGGATTGAATCAGGGCAGTCCTATCATGCAAGAATCAGAAGTGGAGCATGAATAGGGATCGGGACACACCCTAACTTGGTGGTGTCCCTCTACGGCGGCAACGGAGGAGAAGATTACCGTTGACGGCGGCGGAGACCTGCGGCAAGGGCACACAGGCGACGAAGGCGACGATCCTTAGATCAGGGCGGCGGTGAAAGTGCAACTAATCCCCGGGTGGTTTTGGTAATTAACAACAACATATATATCATTGAACTAATATTCTCTTGAGAATCATTTCAGAAAAGTTCGATGATATGGGTATGGAAATGTCTGAAGAAGTGGACCCCTCAAAATGCTAAGACAAGCATTGGCAAAAGCTCAAGACTCCTTTTTGGTTTAGTGATCAAAGATCACATTGAGTCCATAGGAAAGCCAATACTATTAAAAGGGGATGAGGTTGTGTTAATGTTCTTGTTGCTCAAGTGCTTGGTGATCTAACTCCCTCAACTATCAGCACTACTCACTACTTAACACACACCCATAAGTAATCTCGGTCACACCGATTTCTCCAACTCAGTCCCACCGAGATGAACCACTTCTGCCATTTCCCAAACCCTAGAAATATCGGTCTTACCGAGTTTGAGATCGGTCACACCGAAATTGAACTGCCAACCTTCTGTAACCACTTCACATCATATCGGAATATCCGAGTTTGCATTATCGGTCTCACCGAAATGGGCAAGGTTCTGCCTTGACTCAAATCGGTCGCACCGATAATTCATTTTCGGTCAAACCGATTCTGGCATGTTCCTGCTCTTTCTCAAATCGGTCCAACCGAGTTTTCTTTCTCGGTCTCACCGAAATCTCCAACGTTCATATCAGATGCACTTTCGGTCCCACCGAGATGGTATTTTCGGTCCCACCGAAAATCCCAACGTTCACTATATTTGAACTTTCGGTCTGACCGAGTTTTCACTTCGGTCTGACCGAGATTGGTCAAATGTGTGTGTAACGGTTGGATTTTGTGTGGAGGCTATATATACCCCTCCACCCCCTCCTCATTCGTGAGGAGAGCCATCAGAAAGTACCACCACTTCTATCATACACTTTCTGAGAAGTGAACCACCTACCCTTGTGTTGAGATCAAGCCATTCCATTCCTACCATATGAAACTTGATCTCTAGCCTTCCCAAGTTGCTTTCCACTCAAATCTTTCTTCCACCACAGCCATATCAGTGAGGAGAGTTGAGTGTTGGGGAGTTTATCACTTGAAGCACAAGAGCAAGGAGTTCATCATCATCAACACCGTCTATTACCTTTTGGGGGGTGGTGCCTCCTAGATTGGTTAGGTGTCGCTTGGGAGCCTCCGTCTTCGAGATGTGGAGTTGAACCAAGAAGTTTGTAAGGGCAAGGAGATCGCCTACTTCGTGAAGATCTACCCCGAGTAAGGCTAGTCCTCCGTGGGCGTAGGCCGTGATGGAATAGACAAGGTTGCTTCTTCGTGGACCCTTCGTGGGTGGAGCCCTCCGTGGACTCGCGCAGCCGTTACCCTCCGTGGGTTGAAGTCTCCATCAACGTGGATGTACGATAGCACCACCTATCGGAACCACGACAAAAATCTCCGTGTCACCAAACTGCGTTTGATCTTCTCCACTTCCATTTACTATATATGCAATTTACTTTCCGCTGCCCATACTCTAGAATTGCATGTGTAGTGAGTTACTTGACTTGATCTTAGTTGCAAAACTGCCTAAAACTTTGCACATCCAAAAGGCAGATTTTTTATCTTGTCAAGTAGTCTAATCACCCCCCCTCTAGACCTACTTCTTCGATCCTACAGCGCCCCACCCATGTATGGATACAATAGGGTGTTAGGCCAACTCTCGCGAAGAAACGGTGATCAAAGAAAATACAAAAATCAACCTAGAGTCCGAATTGATCGAGACTCTCAAAGCAAGTGAGAACAAGCTCCGATTTCGTCATTTTCATAGGCGTTGGAAAGCTATTGGGGAATTGAGGTGATAGGACTTCTAGTTTTTACGATCTGGAGGATTTTACATACGTGCACACACAGGATCACGTGCGTGGAAAATTCTGAGCCCAAAAAGGGTCGTCTTGGCCCTCAAAAATGGCCTGCAGGATTGGAAAAAATGAAAGTTATCGCAATTACAGCTCAAATTTTGATGAGCCGGCATATCACTTTGGTGTTCAGGTCCTTGGCGCCCCACCCATGTATGGATACAATAGGGTGTTAGGCCAGCTCTCGCGAAGAAACGGTGATCAAAGAAAATACAAAAATCAACCTAGAGTCCGAATTGATCGAGACTCTCAAAGCAAGTGAGAACAAGCTCCGATTTCGTCATTTCATAGGCGTTGGAAAGCTATTGGGGAATTGAGGTGATAGGACTTCTAGTTTTTACGATCTGGAGGATTTTACATACGTGCACACACAGGATCACGTGCGCGGAAAATTTTGAGACCAAAAAGGGTCGTCTTGGCCCTCAAAAATGGCCTGCAGGATTGGAAAAAATGAAAGTTATCGCAATTACAGCTCAAATTTTGATGAGCCGGCATATCACTTTGGTGTTCAGGTCCTTGGCGTCCCACCCATGTATGGTTACAATAGGGTGTTAGGCCAACTCTCGGGAAGAAACGGTGATCAAAGAAAATACAAAAATCAACCTAGAGTCTGAATTGATCGAGACTCTCAAAGCAAGTGAGAACAAGCACCGATTTCGTCATTTTCATAGGCGTTGGAAAGCTATTGGGGAATTGAGGTGATAGGACTTCTAGTTTTTATGATCTGGAGGATTTTACATACGTGCACACACAGGATCACGTGCGTGGAAAATTCTGAGCCCAAAAAGGGTCGTCTTGGCCCTCAAAAATGGCCTGCAGGATTGGAAAAAATGAAAGTTATCGCAATTACAGCTCAAATTTTGATGAGCCAGCATATCACTTTGGTGTTCAGGTCCTGGGCGCCCCACCCATGTATGGATACAATAGGGTGTTAGGCCAACTCTCGCGAAGAAACGGTGATCAAAGAAAATACAAAAATCAACCTAGAGTCCGAATTGATCGAGACTCTCAAAGCAAGTGAGAACAAGCTCCGATTTCGTCGTTTTCATAGGCGTTGGAAAGCAATTGGGGAATTGAGGTGATAGGACTTCTAGTTTTTACGATCTGGAGGATTTTACATACGTGCACACTGTAGGATCGAAAGTAGGTCTAGAGGGGGGGTGATTAGACTACTTGACAATATAAAAAATCTGCCTTTAGATCATGCAATGTTTTTGGCAGTTTCACAAACAAGATCAGTTCAAGTAACACCCTACACATGCAATTCTAGAGTTTATGCAGCGGAAAGTAAATTGCACATGTAAAAGAGAGGTGGAGAAGATCAAACGCAGTTTGGTGACACGGAGATTTTTGTCGTGGTTCCGATAGGTGGTGCTATCGTACATCCACGTTGATGGAGACTTCAACCCACGGAGGGTAACGGCTGCGCGAGTCCACGGAGGGCTCCACCCACGAAGGGTCCACGAAGAAGCAACCTTGTCTATTCCATCACGGCCTACGCCCACGGAGGACTAGCCTTACTCGGGGTAGATCTTCACGAAGTAGGCGATCTCCTTGCCCTTACAAACATCTTGGTTCAACACCACATCATCAAGACGGAGGCTCCCAAGCGACACCTAACCAATCTAGGAGGCACCACCCCCCAAAAGGTAATAGACGGTGTTGATGATGATGAACTCCTTGCTCTTGTGCTTCAAGTGATAAACTCCCCAACACTCAACTCTCCTCACTGATATGGCTGTGGTGGAAGAAAGATTTGAGTGGAAAGCAACTTGGGAAGGCTAGAGATCAAGTTTCATATGGTAGGAATGGAATGGCTTGATCTCAACACAAGGGTAGGTGGTTCACTTCTCAGAAAGTGTATGGTAGAAGTGGTGGTACTTTCTGATGGCTCTCCTCACGAATGAGGAGGGGGTGGAGGGGTATATATAGCCTCCACACAAAATCCAACCGTTACACACACATTTGACCAATCTCGGTGAGACCGAAGTTAAAACTCGGTCAGACCGAAAGTTCAAATATAGTGAACGTTGGGATTTTCGGTGGGACCGAAAATACCATCTCGGTGAGACCGAAGTGAGTCAAAGGTTAGGGTTTGCCATTTCGGTGAGACCGAAAATATAAACTCGGATATTCCGAATTGATGTGAAGTGATCACAGAAGGTTGGCAGCCCTTTTTCGGTGAGACCGAAACTCAGAATCGGTTTGACCGAGAAGCTAGGGTTTGGAGAAACAACTGAAGTGGTTCATCTCGGTGGGACTGAGTTGGAGAAATCGGTGTGACCGAGATTACTTATGGGTGTGTGTTAAGTAGTGAATAGTGCTGATAGTTGAGGGAGTTAGATCACCAAGCACTTGAGCAACAAGAACATTAACACAACCTCATCCCCTTTTAATAGTATTGGCTTTTCCTATGGACTCAATGTGATCTTTGATCACTAAACCAAAAATAGAGTCTTGAGCTTTTGCCAATGCTTGTCTTAGCATTTTGAGGGGTCCACTTCTTCAGACATTTCCATACCCATATCATCGAACTTTTCTGAAATGATTCTCAAGATAATATTAGTTCAATGATATATATGTTGTAGGATCGAAAGTAGGTCTAGAGGGGGGGTGATTAGACTACTTGACAATATAAAAAATCTGCCTTTAGATCATGCAATGTTTTTGGCAGTTTCACAAACAAGATCAGTTCAAGTAACACCCTACACATGCAATTCTAGAGTATATGCAGCGGAAAGTAAATTGCACATGTAAAAGAGAGGTGGAGAAGATCAAACGCAGTTTGGTGACACGGAGATTTTTGTCGTGGTTCCGATAGGTGGTGCTATCGTACATCCACGTTGATGGAGACTTCAACCCACGGAGGGTAACGGCTGCGCGAGTCCACGGAGGGCTCCACCCACGAAGGGTCCACGAAGAAGCAACCTTGTCTATTCCATCACGGCCTACGCCCACGGAGGACTAGCCTTACTCGGGGTAGATCTTCACGAAGTAGGCGATCTCCTTGCCCTTACAAACATCTTGGTTCAACTCCACATCATCAAGACGGAGGCTCCCAAGCGACACCTAACCAATCTAGGAGGCACCACCCCCAAAAGGTAATAGACGGTGTTGATGATGATGAACTCCTTGCTCTTGTGCTTCAAGTGATAAACTCCCCAACACTCAACTCTCCTCACTGATATGGCTGTGGTGGAAGAAAGATTTGAGTGGAAAGCAACTTGGGAAGGCTAGAGATCAAGTTTCATATGGTAGGAATGGAATGGCTTGATCTCAACACAAGGGTAGGTGGTTCACTTCTCAGAAAGTGTATGGTAGAAGTGGTGGTACTTTCTGATGGCTCTCCTGACGAATGAGGAGGGGGTGGAGGGGTATATATAGCCTCCACACAAAATCCAACCGTTACACACACATTTGACCAATCTCGGTGAGACCGAAGTTAAAACTCTGTCAGACCGAAAGTTCAAATATAGTGAACGTTGGGATTTTCGGTGGGACCGAAAATACCATCTCGGTGAGACCGAAGTGAGTCAAAGGTTAGGGTTTGCCATTTCGGTGAGACCGAAAATATAAACTCGGATATTCCGAATTGATGTCAACTGATCACAGAAGGTTGGCAGCCCTTTTTCGGTGAGACCGAAACTCAGAATCGGTTTGACCGAGAAGCTAGGGTTTGGAGAAACAACTGAAGTGGTTCATCTCGGTGGGACTGAGTTGGAGAAATCGGTGTGACCGAGATTACTTATGGGTGTGTGTTAAGTAGTGAATAGTGCTGATAGTTGAGGGAGTTAGATCACCAAGCACTTGAGCAACAAGAACATTAACACAACCTCATCCCCTTTTAATAGTATTGGCTTTCCTATGGACTCAATGTGATCTTTGATCACTAAACCAAAAAGGAGTCTTGAGCTTTTGCCAATGCTTGTCTTAGCATTTTGAGGGGTCCACTTCTTCAGACATTTCCATACCCACATCATCGAACTTTTCTGAAATGATTCTCAAGATAATATTAGTTCAATGATATATATGTTGTTATTAATTACCAAAACCACCCGGGGATTAGTTGCACTTTCACCTGCCGTCCTGCTAGTCTTGGTCTTGTTGCACTGATATGGAAACCTTTGTCTGACGCCTCGGGACTCCTCGCGTGTGCTTTCCCCTTTAGCACCAAAGAGGAAACTGGCTTCCTGCGCCTGCTGGCGCCCACCTGGTCTTGGTCGTCATGGCTCACATCACGCGAATCTCGTGAGGTGTCCCTTGCCTTGATATCTCCACACCTCGGGAGCCAGCCTAGTGAGACCGCCCAGGCGAGGTCTTGCCTCGTCCATCTAGCGAGGCTTGGACCCTCGCTAGGGTAATGTGTGGTTGTTGATGAAGATGGGCCGTACCAAGCTGCTGGATGAGCCACGCTCTGGGCCGTAGGCAAGCAAGTGTGGGTACCCCCGTTCCCAGAACGCCAACAGTAGCCCCCGAGCCCAAGGTGCGCCCGGACTTGGCTTCACCGTGAAGCCAAGGGTCAAGTGCGGAGCGCCGCGGGGCCCAAAAGCCTGCGGCCTTGATTGACGCGTGGCGATTGATTGGACATGGGCGTCTCCGCTTCCCCATCCTGCCTCGACAGCTGCGCGACTTGATGAGTCCCTGCATGCACAAAGACCATCATTACCTACGAATATGGAGGCCGATTGTTGGCCTTCCCCTGTCTATAAATAAGGGAACTGGAGGAGCCCCCGTTGCCCGTCTTCTTCCTCCATTTTGCCTGCTTCTTCCCCTTCCTCCTTGCTCCCTGCTTTGCAGTGCCATAGCTAGTCGTGACGCCGAGTTGGAGCAGTTGGCGAGGGCGAGGCTGCAGGGCGCAGCCGCCTCGAGCAGCTGGAGTGGGAGGTGGAAGGAGAGAAGGCCTATCTGAAAACCAAGGTGAAGGTTCTAGACGAGGATCACACGGCCTTCAAGTCCCTTGAGGAGAGGTCCCGCCAAATGCTCGTGGCACTCTATAAGAAGGGTTTGGAGAAGCCGCTGGTGACGGATGACGAAGGCCTCGCCCAGCTGCTTCCTTATCTTGTTATGGCGCTCGAGGGTGTCGTCAACGAGATCGGTCCCATGGTGTAGGGGGAAGCTCGCGTGCTATCCTCCTCAGCCCTAACGCGCGTCTTCAGCCACCTGCATCTTCCCGATCCCAACGCCGACCTTGGTGTGCTGCTCGAGCCTGTGGATGAAGAGTGCTTCGAGGTTGCCGCTGAAGCCGTAAAGGGCTAGGTGGAGGCCTTGTTGAAGAAGTTCCTCGCTATTGACCCTATACCTCCAGCGACGGTGTCGCCGATCATGGCAATGATGTCGATGGAAAGGCGCTTCCTGACGACGGCGCCTAAGGCTGAAGAAGGGGCTTGCTGGTGGATGATGGTGCTCCTCACCATTTTTACTTTCCTGGAACTTGCCTGCGACATTCTACGTGCCTCGTGGAGGCATTAAAACTTCTGTTCGGTGTTTGAAGAAAAAATTAGCTTGTAATAATTGCTAGATATTCGCGGTTCCCTCCCTATTTGCTTTATTGTTATATGTCGATAGAGCTCGGCCCCGTGCATACCTCAGCCGCCGCTGTCTTGTCCGGATTGCTAGGACGAGGTCAGGGGGTGAGGGTCTACGTGCCCAGTTAGGCTCCTGAGTCGTGATGCTTAGGAGTTCTCCTTGACGTGCAAACACCTCTAGGAAGGAAGGGCGAAACCAGGCTTTAGCGTTCTGCATCGGTAGGGCCAGGCCCCGCGCGTACCTCAGCTGCCGCTCACTCGTCCGAATCGCCAGGACAAGGCCAAGGGGTGAGGGGCTACGTGGCAAGTTAGGCTCCTGTGTCGCGATGCTCAGGAGTGCCCTTGACATATGAACATCCTCTGCGAAGGAAATGCAATAGCAGACCTTAGTGTTCTTAGTCGGCAGGGCCCGACCCCGCGTGTACCTCAGCCGCCGTTGGGTCGTCTGGATCGCCAGGACGAGACCAAGGGGTGACGGGCTACGTGACCAGTTAGGCCCTTGGATCGCGATGACCAAGGGTCCCCCTTGACGTACGAACATACCTCATACATGTCCTCGTCGGGCTTTCACTCGGGAGGGTTGCGCGATGACCAGGTCCGGGGGACCTGGCAGGGCGTACGCCAGGCGTGACCTAAGCGTAGCCCCCGTGCCCAGCCACCTCGCGCTACTCCCTGAAGGGGAAAGCAGCGCGTTGAGGCTAGACACCGAGCCTGGGGGCTCCCTGAGGTTAAAGAAGCCGTGAGGTCACCCCCAGTTGTTTATCACTAGCACCGAGCGTGGCGCTACCATTCTTGCACGGGCATAGCCGCTGCTCGACCGTGTCAACTGCCAGCGCAGAGCATGGTGCTTCCACTGCCACGTGGGAGAGGACTCCCTACTGCGGAGAGACCCCGGTGCATGTACAGCCCCGCCCTGACATGTGGCTTGCACGGCAGGGCTAGACGATGTGTATCTGGGCACCCGTGAGCCTGGGCGGGACTCACGGGGCCCTACCTCAAGGCGGGTTGCGCCTGGTCTTGATTGAGAGTGCGTGAGATGCTCCTGCGAGGTGGTTAGGCAACCTGCATCAAGTGAATCCCTCGAGGTTGCCACATGAGAAGGCCAGACACCAACGACCCCAGGTAGTGACGTGAACGGGGCTAGCCCGCCAACAGAGCTCAGCAGCTAGGTTTATCAACGCTGCAGGGACGGGCCTGAGGACAGACGCCGTGCCTAGTCTTCTCATGCGAATATCCTAAAGTAACACAACCGGCGCGCGGCTCCCGTATTGACGAGGCATCGTGTCGTGCGCCCTTACCCACCTGTTCACACGTAGCTCATGTGAGGGCGAGGCACCAAGGACCAAGGGAGGTGACGTACACGGGGTTGGCCCGTGAGGCAGAGCTTAGCCGCTTGGATTTTGGCGACGCTGCTAGGACGGACCCAAACATAGACGACGTGCCTGTCCTTAATCATGAGGCGGGCGAAGGCAGGTTAGTGAGGGCGTACAATGCTCATGGCATCGAAGTGCCGCCCAAGAAGGTTAATAATTTTAAAGTTGTTGAAGGGAAGGGTAACGCCAGTTCAGGTACGATGCAAGAACAATACATGCCACCGGGACGGACCCGGGCGGCCTGGGGATGATACAGCCCGAGGGGTGGCCCCAACAAGGTAAATTAAAGGTGCGGAAAGATGCACGTCGCAGGGATAGGCCCGTGCGACCTCGGAATAATGCAGCCCGAGGGGCTCTCCAAGAGGAACAAAACTGGAAAATGTCACCTGGCACAGTTGCTGAAGAGAGGTCGGGGTATCTGGAGACGTGTGCGAAGAAGCTGCTCCTTAGATGTTGTCGGGTGGCCGGTTCACGGGAGATCCTATAGGTTCTGGCTCCTCCCCCCCAGGACCGCCTGGCGCCCGGCCTCGCAAGCCGCCAGGGATCTCTACATGAGCCGTTGGTAGGTGACAGCCGCGCTCGGCAGGCCGTAAGGCTTGCGAACGTAGCTGTGAGGGGGGCCCTCACACCGACCAGCGCATGATGGCCCGTAACGCACCTGAGATGCGGCCCTATTGAGCCCGAGGTAGTTGACGCAGATGCGCAGCTCACCATCACCGCCTGGATGGGGAGCCGCACCGTGTAGTGGGAGGCTGTCGCCACGCATGGCTCTCGGCTTCTGAAGCTCCTGGGTTGTCTTGGTGATGAACTCATGAGCACTAGGCGCCTTGTGCCTCGTGCCCACTTGAGGGAAGCGTGCGGCGAAGCACGCCTCCGCATTGTTCCCGAGCGCCTCCCTCGAGACATTGGCTAGGTCGGAGGCCCTCCAGAGGAGAGCCCCCGAGCCCAGCCTGAGGGGAGCGCCAGGCGCCTTCCAATACAAGGGAGGGAGGCGCCCCGTCCAACGGCGCGGATCCTAAGGCACGGACATCGAGTGTTGCATCTTCATGGGGCTCCAGGGCGAGCAACTGCTTCTTCTTCTTCGGGATGGCCTCAGGAGGGTAGATGGCGCCATCATTGTATGGATCCTCGACCCCAGCAGCCTGGTAAGCACGCTCGAGTGAGCACACCGCATCCTTTTCTTCATAGGCGTTCGTGATGACGCTGCCGCTTCCTGGCATCTTGAGGACGTTGTAGCCGTGGTGAGTCACTTCCATGAACTTGGCTAGGGCTGGGTAACCGAGGATTGCGTTGTAGGGAAGACGAATGAGGGCGACATCAAAGTTGATGAGCTCGGTGCGGTAGTTGTCGCGCTTGCAAAAGGTGACAGGCAAGTGAACCCGCCCTATCGGGGTGGTGGAGCCGCCAGTCACTCCTGAAAAGGGCTTGGTCGGCTGTAGCTGATCATATGGCACTTGGAGGCTATCGAACGTCTCAACGGACAAGACATTGAGCCATGTGCCACTGTCGAGGAGGGTCTTGGTGACTTGAACATTGCTGATGACGGTGAGCAGAGCATCGGGTAGGCGCCGGTAGTCGCTGCGCACTTGAGCTGGTTTGCTGAGCTGAAGGTGATGGCACACTTGGACCACCTGAGTGGGCGCGTCGCTTCGAGCTTGGGGAGAGCCGTGTTTACTTCTCGGGCGAATTGCTTGAACAGGCGCTGAGAGGCTGGGGCCTACGCACTGCCCAAGATGCAAGCGATGGCGCGAGGCTCCAGGAAGCCCCAGCCCCCTCGTCCTGGTCATCGTTTCTCCTGGGTGGTGGCAGCGGAGGGAAGTCGTCCTTGCCCTGAGGACGGTCCTCGCGAGGCTGGTCCCTCCAGGCACCCTCGCGAGGCTGGTCCCTCCGGGCACCCTCGCAAGGCTGATCGTGCCAGTAGTCCTCACGAGGCTGATCACGCCACTCCTGATGTGTGCCGCAGTCGTCCCAGCGCCCCCTAGTCTGGCTTCCTCCATGGTCGTAGCCCCACTCGCTGTGGTCGTGGCGTCGATCAATGCGTCCTTCGCGGATGTCCCTGATCTCTTGACTGTCGTTGGTGTGGTGGTTGTGCATGTTGTGGAAGGCGAAGAACGGACGGCTTCTCTTGGAAGACTCCGGGTGGTCGCGGCCACGCTTCATCTCTGGTTCGGCCGCAAGCACGGCCACCCCTTTGCGCTTCACGTCCTTGCCCTTGGCCTTCTTGTCTTCAGGGTCAACGGTGGGGAGCTCGATGAGGGAGAGGTGCACCTCCTCAGCTCTGGTGCACTTGATCGCGAGGTTGAACAGCTCCAGTGTCGTGCACAGATCTTCGTGGATGGCGAGCTCCTCCTTAATCTTGACATCGCGGACGCCATCGAAGAATGGTCAGATGATGGCCTCGAACGTGACCTTGGGGATCTTGAAGCGGATGCTATTGAAGCACTGGATGAACTTCTGCAGAGTTTCTCCTGGTTGTTGTTTGACGCGCCGCAGGTCACCTGCGCCCAGGGACGGTCACGGGTGCCCTGGAAATTGACGATGAACCGCTCGCGCATCTCTCCCAGGAGGAGATCGTTCCCACGGGTAGGTTCAGGAGCCACAAGCGCGTGCCGTCCTTGAGAGCCATGGGGAACCAGTTCTCCATGATCTTCTCATCACCGTTGGATGCCTCGATGCTCAACTCGTAGACCTACAGTAACTCAGCAGGGCTGGGGGTGCCGTCGTAGCATGGAGGCAGGTCGGGCTTGAACTTCCCGGGCTAGTTGACGTTGCGCAGCTCGGAGGCGAGGGACTTGCAGCCTGCTGTTGATACCAGAGCTTGTCGCGGAGGCGGAGCTTGGTCTTGGTTCCCGCGCGCCACCATGGCAGGGGGCACACAGTCTCCACCCGGCAGAGGAGGGAGTGCTGGCGCTCCTCCTCGAGGCTGCTGGATCTCTTGGTAGCTTCTTTCTTCATGCATGGGTGCATTGCGCGGGGGGTCGCGTCGCATGGCTGCGTGCCTTGGATCATGGATGACGCCTTGATGCAGGGGTGGTGGAGGCGCTTCATGGGTACTTTGCCTACAGAGGGAGGTGGGCGAGGTAGTGAGAGGGATGGTGCAGGACAGCCCCCAGCGGCACTGACGAGCTCGGCAATGCGGTCGAGCCAGTCTTCGTAGAGGTCGTCGACGGGGCGGTAACACAAGAGCTCACGTGCCATGAGCAACGCAGCCTGCGCGTCTGCGAGTCCACGACGAGCATGGGACGATGAGCCTGCCGGAGTAAGCGACAGGGTGGCGGTGCGTCCGTCCCGTCACACGGAGGGGTGTAGGGATGAGGCCTGTTTCTCGTGCCTCGCCAGGCCGGTGGCGGCATTGGCAGCAGGAAATGGCGAGCGGTGGGGTGGTCCGTTGGCGGGGGCCTTCTGGGCGACGCGGGCAGTAAGGGTGGCCCGGCGCTCAGCACGGGCTCGGCGAGCGTCGGCAATGGAACCGGCGGGACGATGGTGCGTGGATCGACGGAAGGGAAGCTTTGGCACACCCCTACCCGGCACGCAAAATGTCGGATCGTCGGTTCCGGCAAACTCTTGAGGTTCGAAGACTGGGATGCACACAAAGATTTCTCCTTCCCGTTCTAGTTCTCTCCTGCACCGATTCCTAGGCCTAGCTCGTCAAACTCGGAGAACAAGAGACATGAGGATTTATACTGGTTCGGGCCACCGTTGAGGTGTAATACCCTACTCTAGTGTGGTGTGGTGGATTGCCTTGTAGGCTGAGGATGATTAAGTACACGGGGAGTACACGGGAAGAACAGCCTCCTGAGGAGAGGAGTTCTTGGGCTCGGTGAGATGGTGGGTGTAAGGGTGGTCTGAATGATCCTCCTCCTTGCTATGGCGGTGGCTAGTCCAATTTATAGAGGCCCGGGTCCTCTTCCCAAATATTGAGCGGGAAGGGATCCCACAACGGCCAAGTTTGAAGGGGATAGCTAGTACAAGCTATCCTAATAAAAGGTGGTCTTCACCTGCGAAAGGCCTTGGTGGTGACATCGGCGTGGGATCCGTGGTGACCTTCGCCATGTCGTCCTGCTAGTCTTGGTATCATTACACCGATATGGAAACCTTTGCCTGACGCCTCGGGACTCCTCTCCTGCGCTTGCCCCTTTAGCAACAAAGAGGAAACTGGCTTCCTGCACCCGCTGGCGCCCGCCTAGTCTTTCTCGTCATGGCTCACGTCACGCAAACCTTGCGAGTTGTCCCTTGCCTTGATATCGCCGCTCCTTGGGAGCCAGCCTAGTGAGGCCGCCCCAGGGGAGGTCTTGCGTCGTCCGCCTCGCGAGGCTTGGCCCCTTGCGAGGGTCTTGAGTGGTTGCTGGTGAAGATGGGTAGAACCAGGCCGCTGGATGAGCCACGCTCTGGGCCGCAAGCAGGCAAGTCTTGGTACCCCCATTCGCAGAACGCCGACAGAAGGGCATGCGAACGTAGCTGTGAGGAGGACCCTTGCACCGGCCCACCTGAGATGGCCGGTAGAGCTCCTGAGACACGATCATGTTGAGTCCTGGGACGTTGACGCAGACGTGCAGCCCGTCGCCAGAGCCTGGGACGGCAGCTGTGTTCCGGGGTGCTGGGCGTCGCTCTCCCCGCATCGCCTTGGTACCTGCAATTTTTTGATGGTCCGGTCGAGGAACTCCTGAGCGCTTGGTGCCTCACGCCTTGTGCCCTCCTGAGGGAAATGTGCGATGAAGCACGCCTCCACATGGTGCCCGAGCGCCTCCCTCAAGACATTGGCTAGGTCGGAGGCCCTCCAGAGGAGAGCCCCTTAGCCCAGCCTGAGGGGGCGTCGGGCGCGCCTTCCTATGCGAGGGAGAGAGGCGGCCCGTCCATGGGACGGATCCTGAGGCACGGCCGCCGGGTGCTGCATCTTCATGAGGCTCCAGGGTGAGCAGCTCCTTCTTCTTCTTCGGGATAGCTTCAGGGGGTAAACAATGTCTTCGTTGTCGGGGTCTTTGACTGCCATAGCCTGGTAAGCGCGCTCGAGGGAGCATACTGCATCCTTTTCTTTGCAAGCGACGGTGATGATATCCCAGCTCCGTGGCATCTTGAGGACGTTGTAGCCATGGTGAGTCATGTCCATGAACTTGGTCAGGGCTGGATACCCAAGAATGGCATTGTATGGGAGGCGGATGGGAGCGACGTCGAAGTCGATGAGATCGGTGTGGTATTTGTCGCGGGTGCCGAAGGTAACGGGGAGCCAGATCTGTCCGATTGGGGTGGTGGAGCCGTCGGTCACTCTTGAGAAAGGCCTGGTGGTTTGCAGCTGGTCATAAGGCACTTGGAGATGGTCAAACGTGTCGACGGAAATAATGTTTAGCCTTGCACCGCCATCGATGACGGTCTTGGTGACTTGGATGTTGCTGATGACAGATGAACAGAGCATTGGGAGAGCCCCGGCGGTCGCCGCGCACTTGAGCTGGTCATCGGAGCAGAATGTAATGGCGCATTTGGACCACTTGAGCGGCCGTATGGCCTCTATCCTGGGGAGAGCTACGTTTACTTCGCTGGCAAACTACATGAAGATACGCTGAGAGGCTGGAGCCTGCGCACCGCCCAAGATGCAAGCGATGGCGCGAGGCTCCTGGAAGACCCTAGCTCCTTCATCTTGGTCGTCGTTCCTTCTTCGTGGTGGCAGTGGATGGAGGCCGGCTTTGCCATGAGGACGGTTCTCACAAGGCGGGTCCCTCCAGGCACCGTCGCAAGGCTGATCGTGCCCGCGATCCTCACGAGGCTGATCAAGCCAATCTTGACGAGGGCCGTGGCCGTCCCAGCGCCCCCAGTCCGGCTTCCTCCACGGTCGTAGCCCCGGTCGCTGCGCTCGGGGCGTCGGCCGATGCGTCCGTCGCGGATGGCCCTAAGCTCTTGTCAGTCGTTGGTGTTGTTGCTATGCACGTTGTGGAAGGCGCAGAATGGGCGGCTCCTCTAGGATGACTCTGGGTGGTCGCGTCCAAGCTTCATCTCTGGTTCGGTCGTGAGAACGACCACCCACTTGCGCTTCACATCCTTGGCCTTGGCCTTCTTATCTTCAGGGTCAGCTGTGGGGAGCTCGACAAGGGAAAGGCGCCCCTCCTCAGCTCTAGCGCACTTGGTCGCGAGGTTGAACAGCTCCAGGGCCGTGCAAAGATCTTCGTGGATGGCGAGCTCCTCCTTCACCTTGACATTGCGGACGCCATCGGAGAATGATGAGATGATGGCCTCGTCCATGACCTCGGGCATCTTGAGGCAAACGCTGTTGAAGCATTGGATGAACTTCTGCAGGGTTTCTCTTGGTTGTTGCTTGCTGCACCGCAGGTCACCCGCGGCCGGCGGGTGGTCACGGGGGCCCTGGAAATTGTCCATGAAACGCTCGTGCATCTCACCCTAGGAGGAGATCGATCCCGCGGCCAGGTTCAGGAGCCACGAGCGCGCGCCGTCCTTGAGAGCCATGGGGAACCAGTTTTCCATGATTTTCTCTTCGCCGTTGGATGCCTCGATGCTCAGCTCGTAGAGCTGCAGGAACTCAGCAGGGTCGGGGTGCCGTTATAGCGTGGAGGTAGGTCAGGCTTGATTTTCCTAGGCTAGTTGACATTACGCAGCTTAGGGGTGAGGGCCTTGCAGTCTGCTGTTGACACAGGAGCCTATCGCGGAGGCGGAGCTTGGTCTTGGTTTCCAAGCGCCGCCACTGCCGGGGGCGCACAGTCTCAACATGGCGGTGGAGGGAGCGCGGGCGCTCCTCCTTGAGGCCGCTGGATCTCTTGGCAGCTTCCTTCTTCATGCACGGCTGCCCCGCGCAGTGGGTCGCGTCGCGTGGCCGCGTGCCTTGGATCGTGGACGACGCCTTGATGAGGAGGTGGTGGATGCGCTTCATGGGCCACGTCGCCCCCAAGGCGTGGCTGGCGAGGCCGCGAGAGAGACGGGGCAGGTGAGCCCCCAGCGGCGCTAATGAGCACGGCGATCCGGTCGAGCACGTCCTCATAGAGGTCTTTGATGGGAGGTAGCATAGGAGCTCGCGCGCCATGAGCTGCGAGCCTATGCTTCCGTGGGTCCACGACGGTCGTGGGACGACAAGCCAGCGGGGGTGAGTGACGGGGTTGTGGTGCGTCCATCCCGCCACACCGAGGGATGCGGCAACGAGGCATGCTGCTCATGCCGCGCCGGGACGGTGGCTGCATTGGCGACGCCCGATGGAGAACGGCGACTAGGTCCGCCGGCGGGAGCTGTCTGAGCGACGCGAGCGGCGAGCATTATCCATGGAAGCGATATAGTGGTGGCGCGCTGACAAACGGAAGAGAGGCTTCGGCACACCCCTACCTGGCGTGCCACATGTCGAATTTCGGGTTCCGCAAACCCTTGAGAGGTTCGAACTCTGGGGAGCGCACCAAGAACACTCTCTCCCAGCGCGCTCGCCCTACGATTCCGCGACCTAGCTCGATGAACTCACAGAACAAGGGACACCGAGGATTATACTCGTTTGGGACACCTTGTGGTGTAACACCCTACTCCAGTGTGTGTGGTGGATTGCCTTGTATGGCAGAGGATGAACTAGTACAACAGACAAACAGCCTCCGGAGGAGAGATGTTCTTGGGCTCGCGTGTCTTAGGTCGGATCTGACGATCCTCCCTCTCTTCTACTAGGCGAGCTCTCTATCACATGCCTCCTACGGTGGTGGCTAGGTCCTATTTAGAGTGGCCTTGGTCCTCTTCCGAAATATCGGCGGGAAAGGATCCCACAACGGCCAAATTTGAAGGGGAACAACTAGTACAAGTTATCCTGACAAAAGTGGTATTCGCCTGCCAAAGGCTCTGGTGGTGACACCGCGCCTGGCTCCACGATGACCTCCGTTCTGCAGCCCTGGCGGTCCTTGGTCTTGTTGCACCGACATGGAAAACTTTGCTTGATCCCTCGGGACTCCACGCCTGCGCTTGCCCTCTTACCACCAAAGAGGAAACTTTTACACTGCGCCCGCTGGCGCCCGCCTGGCCTTGTTCGTCATGGCTCACGTCTCCTGAACCTCGCGAGGTGCACCTTGCATAGTTATCTCCGCTCCTCGAGAGCAAGCCTAGAGAGACTACCCCCAGAAAGGTCTTGTTATCGGCTGCCTCGCGAGGCTTGGACCCTCGCGAGGGTCTTGAGTTGTGGTTGCTGAAGTTGGGCCATACCAGGCTGCTGATGGAGCGACGTCTTAGGCCGCAGGCAGGCAAGTCTGGGTGCCCCCGTGCCCAGGACGACGATGGAGGCAGTAGACGATGGATGAACACTAGCCTGTGGAGTTCCGTTTTGTGGTCTTCCACAACCCTCGTGATGAACAGGACATTCGTTTCAACCATAGTGCTCCAACAAAAGTCTATTTCCTCCGTTTGCGGTACGCTAGAAACCTCCCAATGAACAGGATCCCGTTTGGACCGTATCGGTCGAGTAGAAGGCCATTTCCTCTGTTTTGCAGTACGCTAGACCGTTCCTAATGAATAGGACCCCGTTTCAACCATACATGGTAGAACAGAAGGCCGTTTACTCCCTTTTGCGGTACGCTAGACCCCTTCGGCTATTCCGTCCAAGCAGGTTGGCTCCTGATGAACAGGTGGCGTTCCGTTGCCTCCCTATGAACACGACACTGTTTCTTTGTTCCGACCCGGCTGGGTGGCTACCGATGAACATGACGCTGTTGCTACCGTCTCCATGTAAACGAGCCTTTGCCGTACATATGCGCGAGTATGCGCTCGAGACCCCGTCTATATGTACGTGCATAGCCGTATTTACTATCTTGCAGGGTGGTCGTACGTACATGTACATGATATAGACGGAACCGCGTGACATGCTATGTTGGTGGTTCTAGTATGACACATGTCGCTCCTTACTCTACCATGATTCATCGCTGTAGACCGATCGACCGTTATGTAATTACATGTTCGCGACCAAACAGTTTACTATACGTATGCTTCAACAAGGTGGGTCTGAACTGTCAGGGAGGACAATGAGGCACTTCGTTGGATGCGAATATATAGTTGGCGGGTCCTAGCTATTAGGGAAAACATATTTTCCATGAAATATAGAGGCCCTTCCGGTGGGTACCCGCTGTCGGGTGGAGGTATCATCATTTTGCGCTTAATAAGGAGGCACTTCCTTCCGTGCGGCCGTGGACCCAGCTGTCACCCTCTCCATTCATAGTCATCTTCTCATGGATGTCGTTCGTTGACCATGACGCACCAAGAGCACCAAGGTGGTGGACGATGGCGAGGCCTAGGAAGGGAATGACAAAGAGCCAGGGAAGACTACGTAGTTGTTTCCCACATGGAGGGGAGTATGAGGGTTTACCGGTTGGTCTATCATCGAAGGAGAATAACAGGAGGTGTGGGTGAGTAGAGAGATGGCTAGGCTAGCGACAGGACTGGGACACGGCGGTGAGGCCTGTGCGGCAACATAGCCGACCACGGGAGGCACGAGTAGGCGGTACGGCCGATGCTAGTTTGGGCGGCGTGAGCAAGAACAACAGAGGTTGAAGAAGCAGCACGGCCGTTGGATTAATATCCTGTGGTCACTGTAGCTAGAATCATTTATATTGAGTAAGTTGACAAAGCCATGCATCCACGTCAACTTAGTAGGCCCACATCCTCCAAAGTAGGTGGGTCCTAGCTATAAGGGGGAGGAATAAATTTTTTCCTCGTAGAAAGGAGGCACTTCCTTGCGTGCGAAGATATAGTTGGTGGGTCCCAGCTATCAACGGGAGGGGAACGCTTTTTCGCGAAATAAGGAGGCCCTTTGGGTGGGTCCCCACTATTAGGTGGAGGTATTAATATATTCCGCATAATAAGGAGGCACTTCATTGTATGCGGTTGTGGACCCAGGTGTCAGCCTTTCCATGTACAGTCCTCTTTTGGTGGATGTCGCTCGTTGTCCACATTGACCACGCCACGCCAAGAGCAATAAGGCGGTGGACGACGTCGAGGCCTAGGAAGGGAATGACCCGAAGCCGGGCAATACTAGCATTAGTTTCCCACACTGAGGATAGTACGAGGGTTTACTGGTTCATCTGCCATCGTCGGAGAATAACAGGAGGTGTGTGTGAGTAGAGGGACGGCTGGGGTAGCGATGGGAGTAGGGTTGGGCAGTGAGGCCTGTGTAGCAGCACAGCCGGCCACTGGAGTTGGGAGCAGGCAGTCCTGCCGGTGCTGGTTTAGGCGGCTAAGCAGGTAGATCAGATATTAAAGAAGGACGACAACCGTCCGATGGACATCCGACAGTCACTGGTCTCGTGTGTTGACTAAGGTGACACGGCCTTGCATACGCGTCAACCTTTTTTAGGAAAGCGTACACATCAACCTATTAGCCCACAAGTCAGCCTCAAATATATAGAAAACAGCATATAGCCATCTCCCTTTTTTCTAATAAATTTACAATCCATTTGCTAATTCTTAAGAAGTTTTTAAGCCCATTTATTTTTGTTAGCATTACAACACATATACTCGCCAAGGTTAAAATTTTCAATGAAATTTTGCATATTTCGGAGCGGTTCGAACTGTTTTTAATCCCAAAATTTTGAGTCACATTCAAACTAATTTAAAAAATAAATCTATATCAACTTAAAATCCAACATAATTTTCCACGTAAAAACAATGAAATTTGAAATCTCAAAATCTTAAAAAGCAGAATTAGAAACTAGTTGCCGGTTTGTTATGTTTTTAAAATTTATAGGCCATTTCTTACTATAGCCCATTTTCTGGGCAAGAGAATACATCCTCTCTCGCCTTGAATGATTTGCAGCCCAGCAGGGCCGAAAAAAGCAAGTAGGCCTCCGTGGGTATACTTTAAAAAAATAGAATTGGGCTAGACATTTTCAGAAAGAGAAAAAAATAACTAGGCTCATCATGTGGTAAACATAAAATAAAAGCCTAAGCTAGGCAGGCCGGCCCATTGATACACTTCTCCGTCTCTAAAACAAAATAACAATTGTGCGACCTGCTGGGTCCCTAGTGTCAGTCGATTGTTCTGTAATTATCTCATGTACTGACTACGTTGAAAATGGCGTGGGACCCAGATGTCAAACCATTAGGAGGAAGCATTTTTTGGCTTCTAATAATGAGGCACTTGCTTACGTACTGCCATAACTTTGGTGGTTCCCTACTGTCATCCTCTCCACATATAGTCATCTCCTTATTCCTCTTGGTTTATGACCATGTTGACAATGCAACACACCAGCACACCACGCATGGTGAGCAAACCAAGGAGGAGCACGACGGCGAGGCCTCCGACAGGAAGAAACATGAGCCGTAGGAAATGCGGCAACGTAGTCGCTGGTGGAGGGAGTACGAGTGTTGACTCGTTAAGGTACGGGTAAGGGAGGGGTTGATTTCGTCAGAGAATAACATGACGTGTGGGGGAATAGAGGGATGGACGGGCCAACATTTGAGGGTACGATAGGGCGGTGGAGGCGCAACCTACCATGGGAGGCAGGTGCAGGCGGGACCAACGCGGTGGTTTGGTTTAGGTGGCTGGAGCAAGAAGATAATAGATAGAAGAACACGACATATGTTGGATGACAATCCAATAGCTGGTAGGCAGAATCATTTGTTGAGCGACCACCTTAGATAGGCTTTTTCCTTGTGGGTCCCAAATGTCAGAATCCAAATCTTTCATGGCCATGCAGCCTTTGTTATGAAGAATAACAACCCATTCGGTGTGCTAGACGAAAAGAAGTTTGTGGGTGCTAGCGAGGGCTTATCACT
This sequence comes from Secale cereale, assembly GCA_902687465.1. Lineage (NCBI taxonomy): Eukaryota > Viridiplantae > Streptophyta > Magnoliopsida > Poales > Poaceae > Secale > Secale cereale. The sequence goes on from LR738712.1 coordinate 280,457,056, forward strand.
TGGGCTCTGTAATGCACAATGAGCTCAAGCAGCCGGAGGGAGTGATGTTATTTCCCTTGGTTAGGACTTGTTGAAATATGTCTCTCATAATTAAACAAATGGCAAGCCATTTGCCTTGGTTCAAAGAAAGTATGAAAGTCACAGCCAAGTTGATCCATCAGCAACAATATCTAACTCCAGCTTAAAAATTGTACAAAAGCATGAGGGTTAATTGTTCATCAAGTTTAGTCAAAACCCAGATTGAACATGGAAATAACATCTAACTCGGCCACTAATTTTTGTAGGCACAATGAATGGATCGGTCTGATCCATAATATTAGCATCCCGTGTCAAAAAAAATATTGGCATATGACGACAAGTTGTTGTAAATAGAAGCTAAGCACGTTCAAAAGCCCATTTGTCCACATGAAACTCCTTTTGTTGCTCTTCAACATACCCATCCGTCAAAACCATGCTGCTGATAAACTTAAGCCTGATGGACAATAGTAACTTAACGTGACAAATCTTGTGTTTGCATGGTTGGCAACATATCGTTCCATCTTTATTGTCTTTAACAAATGTCATGAGAACTGAGAAAATCCCAGTGCTTATGAAACAACCAATTGGTTATACCTTTCTTACCTTGCCTTGTTGCCTAAATAGACATGAAGATTGAAAATAGTTAAGGCATAAAAAAGAGTGTTCAAAGAGCAACAGTTGAAAGGTTAATTCTAGTACACTATATGCGGGATTCCAATGTTTATGAAAATATCACCTTATATACAACTTCTACATGCATGGAAAGCATTGCAACAAGCCAATAATCTTGTTCATATTAAAACTATTCATATGGATATATAAGATCTTGACAGAATCCAACACCATTGATAGGCTATCCATGGATAAACTCTTCATCGAGCAAAGAACATAATATTAGTATAAAAAGTGTACTCCAAGATTATGTAGAACTTCTGCGCATAAATTTAAAATGTAGCTGATGATTACAAGTGTAGAAGATAATATACAGTACCTAAAGAACTATGGAGCCAAACACCATCTTGAAATGAGCACGGAGATCATGTATTACACCCAAGGACGCAAGTTTTGGCGCAAAGATGACTGTTATTGCGGTGGTGAATAACGAGATTCAAGGATCAAATTTGAAGTGAAAGGGCATCTTCGATGATGAGCTCCCTTCCATCAAAAGAAATTCCAATTCTTACAAGGTTAAGCAACTTTATTTGGAGACAATCGATTCTAACTATCAAAACAAGACCAAGCACTCCAGGGCAGGCCAACTAGAGTGGATGATGTTGTGCAATGAGGCCTCCGACATACGAGCCTGAACAAGTGAAAGTTTTTTGAGAACTGGGACTCGAGGCTTTTGTACAAGATTCTATGGTAGGTTGCACAGTGCAAATGTGGCAGTGTGGAGAGACGAGGAAAACAACAAGATGGACATCAGTGCTAAGGGCACAAGTCCATGCCGTTCGATAAGTGGTATGAGATTTCTGGGAGGGTGGTAGAATTCAAGCAGCTGTAGATTTCTGAATTCAGGGGATATCAGCCAGGCATCCACAATGCAGGGCATGCACAGGTAGCATGCCGGGATGTAGAGGCCTTGAACGGAGCCTTGCTAGGAGGAGATGTTAGCTCCGGGGAGTTCAAAATCATTAAAGTGAGATAGGCAACGACACTCGAGATTTGGAGGCATAGCGCGCCATAGAGGGCACCACCGACATGCGAGTACTAGGGTACGACAGCCATCCTTGGTGGGGAGAAGGGAGATGATATCCCCAAGGATGGCGTCTAGGATATCGATGATGAGGTCCGCCCGAGATTATTTATGTTCTTCATATCCGGGGTTGGCCATCGTCTCTTGTCCCCGTGCTATCAGGTGCGGGATTTACAATAGGTTCACCACTAGCGCGAGCCTCGTCTTCTTCGAGCTGGGGTCAGTCGACTCCATTTTCCTTGAGGGCCTCGCGTCAAGCTCACGGATTTGAGCAGAGTAACAAATGATGAACCTAGTTGTAGTGCAAGTGAAGAAGAAGAAGGGGAGATGGGAGTTTTTGTAGTACTGAGTAAGAATGGAGCTGGGGTTTATGTAAGAGTGAGGTGTGCAATTTGGTCGTACGAGTGGAGCGAGCTGATGCGAGGTTGGTGGGAGTCAGGAGGAAGAAGTGCACCTAGGTTTTTTGGGGGCGATGTGCTGGGGAGCGCCTCTCATTAAGTAAATATATGGGCTTTTGAATTGATTTTATTATTTATGGTCGATGGGCTCTTTTGTCTTGGGCCCACAGAAACAATTACTACTAGTATAGTGGAGACACTCTACAGCTACCCAAAAACCAATTACTACTAGTACAGTGGATACCCTATTGCTTCAGGCTCCTTCTTGGTCATCGAAACATCTCCTCGGTCATGTTGTTTTACTTTGGTTCACCAAGAAGCGGGCCATGTAGTGCGCGGGCCTAACTGGCATCCACCAAATTAGAAGGCGGTATGCAGGCGCAGAGTCACCCCGGACGTAACGTGGCAGTAACGAGCCACGATATCACAAAACCCACCTCCCCATAGTCTAAGTTGGATGGATGAAGCAACAATTATTTCACTCTTCGTTGAATCCGCCTCTCCCTCGCTGCCTTCAAGAAAGCCAACACTTGCTTCTGCCATTGTTATTCTCTCCCAACGAAGGGAAGGTAAGTGCATCTATGATGTTGGTATATTTTCTTTCCAAAATAATTTTTTGCAAAGCAATAACCGATCTTCACTCTCTTTTTTGTTGCATTGTGATTACGATTGAGTTTTACTTACAGTTGTCTTCTTTTGTCAGTTTCATGAAGGATTAAGGATTAAGGTAGGGAGCAGAGGTGGGAGGTTGATCCCAACGAGACAAAGAGCTCCAAGAAGATGAAGGCCGAGGGAGTCCTGGACTAGTGGGTCCTCGGGTGTCCGGATTACTCGTTATGGGCCAGACTGGTGGGCCGTGAAGATCAAAGCAGAAGATTATCCCCTCGTGTCCAGATAGGACTCCTATGTGCGTAGAATGGCAAGTTTGTGTCCGGGTGTAATGTTTGCTTCCTCTGTAAGATGGTTTTGTACAACCCTAGGCCCCTCCAGTGTGTATATAAACCGGGTGGGGGGGGG
>LR738712.1:280469604-280524269 GCA_902687465.1 Secale cereale
CCCCCCCCCCCCCCCCCCGTGTTCGGATAGGACTCCTATGTGCATAGAATGGCAAGTTTGAGTCCAGATGTAATGTTTTCTTCCTCTGCAAGATGGTTTTGTACAACCCTAGGCCCCTCCGGTGTGTATACAAACCGGGGGCTTTAGTCCGTAGGGGCGATAATAATAATCATAGGTTAGACATATAGGGTTTAGCCATTATGATCTCGAGGTATATCAACTCTTGTAATACATATATTCATCAAGATCAATAAAGCAGACAGTAGAGTATTACCTCTATTAAGAAGGCCCGAACCTGGGTGAACATCGTGTCCTTGTTACCCCCCTAGCCGAGATCTGTCTGTTTTGACACCGACAAAGGCCACGACCGAGCCGACCCTAGATACACTCATGGGCACTACTGAGATGGTCAATGTGACATTTTAGGTTATAGCCCCCATGGCCCTGCAGGAGCAGTTTTCCACCTTCGAGGATGTGCCCCCCCCCCTCGCTGAGTTGCCCAAGGTGATTTTCTTCTTTGTCGATCTTGATTGTGATAATAAATAATGCAATATTTATTAGCTTTGATGACATGCTACCCTTCCCTATCATGCATAATTTCGAATCTACATAGTGGTTTAAATAACTTGTGTTTATAATATTGGGAAGTAATTCAGAATTCATTTATTTTTCAATTAGAGCCCTGCTGTAGACAAGGATTGTGTGGTTCTACATGTCACTCGCTATGAGGCGGATGACCTGAATATACACTCTAGGAAAACATAATTTCTTTGGTTGTTCCATCCTGGAAGCCAGTTGCACTTACACCAAAGGTGAGATGTATTCCAGCCACACAATTGTCAGGCATGTTGTCCAGGGTGTACTGCACAAGAAGTTCAAGGATACTCCTTCGCTTGTGAGGCATACTGTTCTTCTCAAGATTACACAAGAAGATGATGTGGCATGCCTTGATAAACAAGTTTATGAGTGGCAAGGCCACAAGGTTATCTTCAAGAAGGTAGACAGGATTGAGCTGATGCCGGACGTCCTCGATGATGTTCATGGCAAGGTTCTTCTTGTGTCCATAGTTGGCACAGCTAGTGTTTCAAAGTAGTTTGGATTGTGTTTAATTATCTGAACCTTGCCTATTATCGAGCCCTCTAGGGGGTAGTAATGTGTTTCCATCCGTCTATGGGAACTACTGCTACTTTTGTGTGCCCGTGATTCATGTGAGAACCATTGTAATTGTTGTTCAAACATATGCATCGTCACTATTTTTTTTTCATGTAATATGGCATGGTAAGACATTGGTTGTCACGGTTTATCGTACGAGCAGTGTGTGTCCGATGAAATAGAGTACTTGTTCGACAACGGCGCACTAACGTATACATAGGGTATGTAAGGCTAGTTAAGTACTTGTAAACACTGTTGGTACTACCCCACTTGTAAGCAGTTGTGCAAAACATGGCCCATTGGCTCAGCTTGCTTCAACACTAAAAAAATGGCTATCGACCAACTGACAATCAATACTATGTTGTCTGACATATAAGCAACTAATACCTCTCTACTGAATTACTTATAGCCGAGGGAAACTAGTACAAGTTGCCCCAGCTACAAGTATTTCGGTACGGAGGGAGTACATATCTTGTTACAGTGATCCATGAAGTAAACTGAGGACACAATGTAAATTCCAAACATTCACATGCTAGCCCGGCATTCATGTGGAACATTCACATTAAACTCGACTTCATAAAATAGTTGAAAAGCATAAGTTCAACAATTTTATACATCTCAATGAGTCATAGAACATAACCAACATTGACTAGTTCATAGCAAAAGACAAAGTTGTGACAAGGTTTACAAATCAGGAAAAAACAAGCAACGCTTCTATGAGCAAATGGCCTCCCGAGGCACGTTTTAATTTCCTAGAGTTCACTCTGGTTTTTCTTGATGCCACCATCTAGGGTTAGGTTCTCTATTCCATGATAACCAATTATAATTGTGTTCTCAATTGGAATACTGAAATGAACCATGTAGTGGACATGTCGATTTGAACTTCTTATACAGTTCCACCAAATTTAAGCACTACTATTTGCATAAATAAGCATACCACAATGCCTCCTGTCCGTGCACATGTAACGCCCAAGATGCATCTATATCTCCCACGTGTCGAGGCACGACTTAGAGGCATAACCGCATTTTGGTATGATCGCAAGATGTTCATCTTCACACATTCCCATAAACAAGAACAAATAGGAAATACATAGTTGGCTTACAATCGCCACTTCACACAATGCATAAATAAGTCATACATTCATCCAAGTACAAACATAGTCCGGCTACAGATGAATCCAAATGAAAAGAAGATAACCACCCTCTATGCCCGATCGTCCCTAGTAGGAACCACTACTGATCATCGGGGAACGTCACGTAGATACGCCCACGCTCCTCATCGAACTCCCACTTGAGTTCCTGGCCATCACCTTTTTTGTACTCGGTTGTACCTGCATCTGTGTTGGTAGTAAACCATGAGTCACGAGGACTCATCAATCCCATTCCCGGGTATCAAAACTATCAAAGCTTTTGGGTAAGGAGGAAGTGTATATGTGGGTTGCTGCAAGCACTAAGCGTAGATGAGGTGGCTAGCTTACATAACTTCAGAGCGAGAAGTGAAGTGAAAGCCATCGGTCGTGAACTGGTCCATGAGCACTAGATGATCCTATCTACCTATGGGTCATCCATAACCCAGTCATGTTCTCTTTCTGAACTCCCTTGAAAAGAGACCATCGCGACTACTCACACGGTAGCGTAGTATGTTTGAGTTGTTGTGTCAAGTTATCTACAACCGGATATTACCAAATTCGAATCTGCCATATAACCGCGGGCACAGATTTCAAAAGATCGTAACCCTGCAGGGGTGTCCCAACTTAGCTCATCACAAGCTCTCACGATCAGCGGAGTGACAACTCCATGTTGGGAAGGCCCAAGTATTCTCGGAATCCGGTGCACAAGCTATTTCGACAATAGAAAAACTAATCCAACAAGACCTCCCGACGTGCCGACACACTGTTAAGAGCCACGCGTATCTCTTCTCAGGCCACGATCGGATAAGCTACGCGTACAGGTGCCAAACACCCAAGTTGCCAAGGGGTGGCCCCGCATAGTTCTCTAGGTTGGACCAACACTCATAACAAGCACTGACCCGGGGGTTGATTAATTAATACTTGGGTTTGCAACTCACTCAGCAAGTTTTTAGTTATTAGGCAAAAGTAAAACCAAGGTTGGGCCTTGCTGGAAAAACTTTACACAAAGTGAATTATCGAGGGGGGCCCACAAACCCCAACTGTGTTAGGAACGCAAAATCAAGGAACATAACACCGGTTTATCGGTTCCTAAGGTGGCATGAGTGGAACAAAACACCGAGCAAAAGGCCAAGCCTTCCACCCATTGCCAATCATAGAAGGTGCATTATTTTAAATAGAGATATCGTGTTATTCCCAAAATATCCAATCCACATGGAGCAAACTTCATCGTCACCTACGACTAACAACGCTATAAGAGGGGGGCTTGAGCAAAGCGTAACGTAGCCAAACAACGGTTTGCTAGGAAGGTGATTAGAGATTTCATTGCAAGGTAGGGGCTAATATGCAAAAGGATTGGTATCACGACAAAGCAATAGAGGGAGGCATCTAGCATAGCAACAATAGAGGTGATACCAAGGAATGGTCATCTTGCCTGGGATCCGCTAGGAAGAAGAACGAGTCCATGAAGTAGACGAACAATCGTAGCCGTACGAATCCGAAGCTAACCAGAGAAGCAACGGGAAAGAAGTAAACAACATGGTAAACCCACAAGCATAAACAAGGCATGATGCACAATCAAGTATGATGCATGTCCAGTTTAAATACACATGGCAAAGTGCACAAGCAGTACTACAAGTTGAGTGGAGCTCAATATGCAACGAGTAGCATATTGACGAATCACCACATTAAATTATTTAGTTCACTTTCGTTATGAACCCAACAAGTTAAAAAGTTTTTAACCATGGCAAGAGGTGCAACATAGTTAAACTACACTATCTAAGAAATTTAAATGGGGCCGGAACAACAAACAACAACTCCGGTAATCCCCATGTGCATATTTAGCAATTTTTAAAAGCAAACAACAATTTAAACATTTTAAATGTTGTTATCATGACGCGGATGACATTTGCAAGTTTTTATGCAATTTTATGAAAACTTTGGCATGAAGATGATATAGAGTATTATCACCTTGATGGGAAGGAAAAAGGGGGTGCCACGGCGGCAAATGCGAAAATGATGCCACGGCAACATATCGATTCCGGTAACTCATTGAGAGACTGGTGCAAAGATCAAATGACAGATAAGAGGAACGTGCAAAAGTGACATGGAATGATCCCAGATACCGGGTGTCCATGTGTCGAAGACAAGGCAAACGAGGGGCAACGTGAACCGACAATTCAGACTCGAGGCAAACATAAGGTGCATCTCATACAACATGCATTCGTCCATGGTGATCGTCTCGGCGGTATACCTTTGAAGCATGCGTTTCGGGGTGGTTCGAGTTCGGAGCGGTGCATTTGGTCATGGGTCATCATCAAAGTATTCATTCACGTGACGTAGTCGTACACGTTGACGATAGAGGTTCTCTTGCCGAAGTGGAACTTGAATCCTAGGGTCACCGTGTAGTCATTCACTCGACGGTCTTGTGACTTGCCGGTCTCGATGAACCGTAGGGGTCCTTCGTCTCGGGTTTTGGCGATGGTAGTGGAACTTGACGCATCGCCGTGTGTAGTCATTCGGGCGTCGGTGGTCTCCGATAAACTTTACAGACCGGTTGCTCCAAGTCCTCGGTCTTCATGATACTTGCCAGAAATTGAAGAGGGTCTTGGCAATATCCAGAACAACACAGGGCCTCGGTTGGCAGCCACAAGGCAGGCAGCACGCGAGCGATGACGATGCTAAGAAGGAGCTTGACCTGGTCATGCCCTAGGCGGTTCGTGCGGAGGCATGACGGGGAGGTGTGATAACCCTCAAGTGTAGGGGATCGCAACAGTTTTCGAGGGTAAAGTATTAAACCCGAATTTGTAGATTCGACACAAGGGGAGCCAAAGAATACTCTTAAGTATTAGCAGCTGAGTTGTCAATTCAACCACACCTGGAAACTTAGTATCTGGAGCAAGGTAGTTTAGTAGCAAAGTAATATGATAGTAGCGGTAGCGGTAATAAAAGTAACGGTAGTGTTTTTGTAGTTTTTGTAATAGTAGCAGCAGAAAAGTAAATAAGCAACAAGCAATATGTGAAAAGCTTGTAGGCATTGGATCGGTGATGGGGAATTATGTCAGATACAATTCATCATGTAAAAGTTATAACCTAGGGTGACACTAAACTAGCTCCAGTTCATCAATGTAATGTAGGCATGTATTCCGAATATAATCATACGTGCTTATGGAAAAGAACTTGCATGACATCTTTTGTCCTACTCTCCCATGGCAGCGGGGTCCTATTGGAAACTAAGGGATATTAAGGCATCCTTTTAATAGAGTACCGGACCAAAGCATTAACACATAGCGAATACATGAACTCCTCAAACTACGGTCATCACCGGTAGTGGTCCCGATTATTGTCACTTCGGGGTTGCCGGATCATAACACATAATAGGTGACTATAGACTAGCAAGATAGGATCAAGGACTCACATATATTCATGGAAACATAATAGGTTCAGATCTGAAATCATGGCACTCGGGCCCTAGTGACAAGCATTAAGCATAGCAAAGTCATAGCAACATCAATATCAGAACATAGTGGATACTAGGGATCAAACCCTAACAAAACTAACTCGATTACATGGTAAATCTCATCCAACCCATCACCGTCCAGCAAGCCTACGATGGAATTACTCACGCACGGCGGCGAGCATCATGGAATTGGTTACGGAGGAAGGTTGATGATGACGATGGTGATGATCTCCACTCTCTGGAGCCCCGAACGGACTCCAGATCAGCCCTCTCGAGAGAGATTATGCTTGGCGGCGGCTTCGTATCGTAAAACGAGATAATTCTTCCTCTCTGATTTTTTCTCCCCAAAAGTGAATATATGGGGTCCGAAGATACGTCAGTGGAGCGTCAGGGGGGCCACGAGGCAGGGGGGCGTGCCCAGGGGGAGGGGGCGCGCTCCCACGCTCGTGGGCAGGGTGTGGGCCCCCTGACGTAGATCTTTCCGCGGGTATTTTTTATATTTTTGAAATTCAGGTCATTCCGAGAACTTTTTATTTCTGCACAAAAGCAACACCATGGCAATTCTACTGATAACAGCGTCAATCCTGGTTAGTTCCGTTCAAATCATGCAAGTTAGAGTCCAAAACAAGGGCAAAAGGGTTTGGAAAAAGTAGATACGTTGGAGACGTATCAACTCCCCCAAGCTTAAACCTTTGCTTGTCCTCAAGCAAATCAGTTGATAAACTGAAAGTGATAAAGAAAGACTTTGACAAACTTTGTTTGCTCTTGTTGTTGTAAATATGTAAGCCAACATTCAGGTTTTCAACAAAGATCATGAACTAACCACATTCACAATAACTTTCAGGTCTCATGTCTACTCACATCAATGGCATAATCAACTAGCGAGCAATAATAATAAACCTCGGATGACAACACTTTCTCAAAACAATCATGATATGATATAAAAAGCTGGTATCTCGCTAGCCCTTTCTGAGACCGCAAAACATAAATGTAGAGCACCTTTAAACACCAAGGACTGACTAGACATTGTAATTCATGGTAAAAGAGATCCAGTCATGATCATACTCAATGCAAATTAATAGTAATACATGCAAATGACAGAGGTGCTCTCCTACTGGTGCTCTTCGATAATAGGATGATGACTCAGCATAAAAGTAAATAGATAGGCCCTTTGCAGAGGGAAGCAGGGATTTGTAGAGGTGCCAGAGCTCGATTTTTAAATGGATATGAATAACATTTTGAGCGGTATACTTTCATTGTCAACATAAGAACCAAGAATCTCGATATCTTCCATGCTACGCACATTATAGGCAGTTCCCAAACAGAATGGTAAAGTTTATACTCCCCCAACCACCAACAAGAACACTCCACGGCTAGCCCGAAACAACGGGTACCGTCCAAACCAGCAACAGCCCCGGGGGAGTTTTGTTTAATTATAATGATTTGAGCATGGACTGGGCATCCTGGTTACCAACCATTTTCTCATGAATAATGTGCGGAGTCCACTCATCGTGATAATAACCCACCTAGCATGGAACATATAGACAGCCCTAGTTGATACATGAGCTGTTCAAGCATACAAAACAGAATTTCATTTGAAGGTTTAGAGTTTGGCACATACAAATTTACTTGGAACGGCAAGTAAATACCGCATATAGGAAGGTATGGTGGACTCATGTGGAATAACTTTGGGGTTTATGGAAGTGGATGCACAAGCAGTATTCCTGCTTAGTACATGTGAAGGCTAGAAAGAGACTGGGAAGTGACCAGCTAGAGAGCGACAACGGTCATGAACATGCATTAAAATTAATTAACAATGAATGCAAGCATGAATGCAAGCGTGAGTAGGATATAAATCATCATGAACATAAATATCTTGGAGGCTATGTTGATTTTGTTTCAACTACATGCGTGAACATGTGCCAAGTCAGACCACTTGAATCATTCAAAGGAGGATACCACCCTATCATACTACATCACAACCATTTTAATATCATGTTGGCACGCAAGATAGACCATTATAAACACTCAGCTAATTAATCATGGCATAAGCAGCTATGATCTCTAATTGTCATTGCAAGCATGTTTCATTCATAACAAGCTGAATCAGGAATGATGAACTAACATATTTACGAAAGCAAGAGAGGTCGAGTTCATACCAGCTTTTCTCATCTCAATTAGTTCATGATATATCATCCTTATTGCCTTTCACTCGCACGACCGAACGGTGTGGATAATAATAATAGTGCACGTGCATTGGACTAAGCTGGAATCTGCAAGCATTTAATAAAAGAGAGAAGACAAGGTAATATGGCTCAAGGTTAAATCAACAATAAAGCATATGGGAGCCAGTAAGCATTTTAATCATGGTCTTCTACTCTTGACCCCCAAAGAAAAGAAAAGAAACTATTTGCACGGGAAAGCCCCCAACAAGCAAAAGAAGAACGGGAAATCTTTTTGGGTTTTCTTTTAATTACTACTACAAGGAAAGTAAACTAGATAGAAGCTACAACTAATATGTTTTTGTTTTTCTTAAGATTTTTTTCTATCACACGAGAAAACGATTAGGAAGAAGAATTGAAACTAACATGGATGGTACAATGAAAGAGTGTGAGCACCGACAACTAGAATAGGTGTGTGAACATTAAATGTAATTTCGATGAGAAACACGTACTCCCCCAAGCTTAGGCTTTTGGCCTAAGTTGGTCTATGGCCACGGATCGAAGCTACTCCCTCTAGTGTACTGAGATGTGTCCTCTTGGTGCCACTGGTTGGCAAGCTCATCCAGATCCCACCCATAAACAGACTGACGGTAAGGATCGAGTGGTGGCTCCGGCTCAGGCTCTGAAGCTCGTGCCTGACTCTGGTGCTTGTGGAAAGCATCTGACATAACAAGATATATGCCTGTAGATAGATCAAACAGAGATGGTGCAGGCAAGGTAACAATCTCATAATATTTTTCATCAAACCTTAACTTATAATTAAGCAACCTATCCTTGCCTTTAACAATAAAATCATGTGCTACCATGCTCTTGTAATCTAGATAAACATGGGCAAGCAATTTTTCTTCCTTCTCATGATGCCTAATAGGTATTCTAAAATGTTCAACAAGGCGAGAGGCAAAGATGCCTCCAAAGACGTGCCCCGTTGAGCGGCTCAAACTCAATCGTTTAGCAACGACGACACCCAAGCTAAAAGTTGTGTCTTGAAACAAAGCATGATGTAAAATGACAATATCAGGGGCACTAAGACTCCCACTGTTCCTGCGACCAATTAAACATCTACTAGCAAATAAAGCAAAGTAGGGCAGAATAGGGAAATGTATACTAGTAATTCTTGCCCCTGAGACTTGTCTGGTTTCCCCTACAGATATCATGTCAATAAACCCTTCGACCTCTTCATGACGTGGTTCATCAAGTCTACCTTCAAAGGGTATCTTGCATATTTCACAAAACTCAAAAAATGATATTTCCTTAACCTCATCATATAAACGATACTCCACTGTAGGTGGTGTTTTCTTAGCATGAAAATGCAAATTTTGCGTGAAAATATTAGTGAGTAAGAGTATTGTTCACGCTCGTCGTGGAGGAAGTCGGTGAGTCCTGCATTGTCAGGACCCCGATCCTAAGTCACACCGATCTAGCTGTAACACGTCATATCACTTTGCGGCCTCACGCACGGTAACCCCACGGGTGCCACCTTACCTGGCCCGGGACCGTTTGCGCATTTTGGCACATGTATATGAAAGTGTCGCTAGCATCCATATGACAGAGAACCCGGGCCGACATGGCTAGTTATAAACCAAAAGTGGCACTAAATTACAGAGACAGGCATCCATGACCCAGCAACGAACGTGTCGGTCATCAACGTATGAACCCAAGTCGTAGCAAGCTACATGGACTTAAAGGAACAACGCGTGACATTTCCCCTAAGGGACAGACACAGGAACGAAGAAGGACACATGCCGGCGAGCCTACGTGTTCCGAGCAGTAGCAAGCTACCAAGGCTCATTGGAATCACTAGGAGGCATTTCCCTGTAAGGTAGGCTACCAAAGGAAAACAACTAGGTGTCGGATCCTACACATACCAAGCATTTCAATCATACACACAATATGCTCAATATGTGCAAATACAACATTGCATCACAACAGAACTCTATGACTCAAAGTACTTTATTTAAAAGGCTCCAAGAGCCATAAATAACATATACATACAGGTAGGGGTCACATGACCCAACACTCAAGTCATACAGTCATACAAGCACAAGCGGAAGATACATGTCTGAGTACAGACAACTTAGAAAATAAAACAGGCTTGGTGTAGCCTGACTATCTACAAGGCCCTTCACAAGCTCCAGATCTCCGTCTGGGTGTCAAGCTACTCGTCGACGTCAACGTCTATGTAGAACCCATCAGTAGCGGCAGGGTTCTCCTCTGCAACAGTTATTAAGCAAACATGAGTACAAAGGTACTCAGCAAGTCTTACCACAGAACCTATCATACATGCAACATTATCAAAGGGGGGTAGTGGAGTTTATAGCAGAATGCCAGCTTTGACCTTGGCTAACCTATACTACAACTCTCAACAGATTGCAAGATGTTATTACGAACACGAGTCCTCTACTCACCACATCAATACACTACCGAGGATCCTCTTCCGTCATCCTACGAAAGGGCCATCCACGGCACTCACACTTATCTTGAGGCTTTTAGTAGTATCCATCAACTTGTCTATGAACTGTAAGAGTAACCAAGTAGTTCGTACCGCGAACAACGGCTATTCGAATAGTTTGATAACCCTGCAGGGGTGTACTTCTTCACACATGCTTTCACCACTTATCGCCGTTTACTCGGCGTGTACTCGGCAACCTTCAAGCGGAAGCCCAGCGGGGGTGTCGGCCACGACCTGACTAACTACTCAAGTCTCTCGTCCAGGTTTATCGCCTATTTGGGTTCCATCCGTGGGGAGATCCGGCCGGGGTGTCGCTCACGGCCCCAAACGATGTGTACAGGGTTCCCGAGTCACCAAACGGGCAACCGGTACACCGTGCCACGTACCTGTCGCATCACAACCCACCCCGAGGGTCAGCGTTGTGCACGACCTCCAGTAAGCTATAAACACCAGAAACTAGTTGCAACTCCTGGACAGAGATCGAGGGTAATTAATAAGCCGAGAGGGTCCATTGGTTTCGGGCCCAATGCATGGTAGTAACTGCAACTTGAACCACACATACAGATCTCAGGTCCTATGGACGATTCCAATGAAACAACCCACCATGTACTCCTACATGGCCTTTCATCGATACCTTTACCAAGCGTATTCCACACTTCCCTCTCTTTATCGGTATGATCATTTCACTCTGATCCGTCACCCAGATGAATCAGACCAGACACAACTCTAAGCATAGCAGGCAACATAAACAAATAGCATGGTGGATCACACATCACATGGCTCAATCAACTCCTACACATGCTAGTGGGTTTCAACTATTTACTGTGGCAATGACAGGTCATGCAAGGGAGTAGGGTTCATCTACCGCAACAAGTAGCAGTTCACACGCTGTTGCCTTAATGCAGTAAAAGAGAGCAGGAGCGAGAAGATTGGGTTTGTATCAGAATGATCAATGATTGCTTGCATGACAAGGTAGTTGTCGGGTACTGCTCTTCAGCTGGGTAAGCAGCAGTATCCTCGGGAGCAGGACCTAACACAGGGAATATCGACGATACAATCATTAACAAACAAATGCAACAATATGATGCATGTTTATGACATGGCAAGATGCATGTGTGTTGGCTAATGCAACTAAAACCAGAACGGCTTGAACCTATTTGAATCAAAGATTTAAATTGAAGTTCAAACTATTAATTAAATAAGTGCATTATCATGTTTTTGATGCATACAGCAAGTTAACTTGTTCAAACATGCATGAAACCAGTGCCATTGGAAAGATTGGATTTTTCTGATCATTTTTCATATATAAATCTTTTCCATCTGAGCTATGGTTGATTTTATATGATTTTTAGAAGTTTTGGGTATTTTCTGGAATTTCCTGAATTATTTTAAATCTAAAAATCCCAGAAAAACCTTTACTGTGTCAGCATGACATCATGCTAACGTCAGGCAGTCAACAGGGCCAGTCCAAGTCAAGCCTGACCAGTGGGACCCACTGGTCAGTGTCACAGTTAACTAATTAACTAATTAGAATTAAATTAACACCTAAACTAGGTTTGACTTGCGGGCAGGGCCCACATGTCAGTGACCCAGGGGGGTCAAACCCGTGGTCAAACAGGTCCAACTCGCCGGTCGTTTAGCCGCCTGCAAGGCCAAACACGGCGGCGTGCTTCGGAAAACGCCTACGGTGCACGGCTCGAGCTGCGGTTAGGTGCGTTGGAAAGCCCTTGCTGTTGCGCGTCGGATGGTGGTGGTCGCCGGACCTGGGGTGGCCGAAGACGACGGCAACGAGCTCGACGGCGGCGACCGGCGTCGGGTGTGTGTGGAGATGCGGCTACAGGGGCCTAGGCGATGCGTGCGTAGCACCTTTCGCATCTACGTGCTGCGGTGAGTGTGTTGGACGGGTGCTAGTGACCAAATGGTCACCGGAGCATCACTGGCGGCGAGCACCGCGGCGGTGCGTGCGGTTGAGCTTTGTGCAGTGCGTTCCAGGGCAAAAGAGAGCCAACGGAGAGGGGGAGGAGGAAGCTAGGCTCACAGGGGTTGCAGCAAGCGCCGGAGCGAGCTCGGAGGTGGTCGGAGCTGAGCGGAACGGCGAGAGGGATCTCCGCGGCCGGAGTTTGGGAAGAAGAGGTCGTGGGTGTCTCCAGGGCGGGCGAGCGCTCGGGGCTCGGCCTGTTCGAAGCAGTCGAGGACGGCGGAGACGATGGACACCAAGGCGGGGCTCAGGGACGACGGTGGACGCGGCTTCTACGACGGTGCGAACACGGCGGCGTCGGCCATGGCGCGGGGAGAGCGAGGGAGAGGAACTGGGGGGAGGTGGAGGTGTCTGCGAGGTCGGGGAGGACGTGGACGACCGAACCATCCCTCCAGGACGGCGAGAGGATGAAGCAGGGCGGCGGGCAGCTGCGTGGCGCGCGTCGCGGTCGCCGTCGAGCACCTGCCTGCCTGCCTGGCCGAGCCAAGCAGCTCGCTGGAGCGGCAGCTGGGCTGGGCCGGCAGGTGGGCCGGGTGGGGCGCCAGGTAAGTTTTTCTTTCTCCCTTTTTTTCTATTTTCTTTTCTGTTTCATTTCTTTTGCAGCTTTGTTCATTTAAATAAAATGCCAGAGCATTTTTGTAACTCATAACACTTGTCATACCTACTGTATATATATTATGAACAGTAGGAAACATTATAGTTTATGATTATTTGAGCATTTAAAATATTTTATAGCATTTAAATGCCCAAATTCAAATACCATATGATTTAATCCAAAGCCCTAGATTGTCCTAGAAAATTGTGCACCATTTTTGGCAAAGGTTTAAGACCAAGGCAGAAATGATGAACATTTTTGAAGGGCATTTTGGGTACATTGGAAAATATTTTAGCAAACCCTAGTTGTTAGGAGAGGGGTGCTGGGGTTTCTGTTAATCCCATTTCAAGTTTCTTTGAAAGTAGACATGATGCACACTCTAGTTAGGTCCTAATGCAAGTGCTAGCTAGGGATGTGACAACTCACCCCCACTTAAAAGAATTGCGTCCCAAGATTCGGGTTCCTTCGGAAAGAGGGTGGGGTACTCAAGTCGAAGACGATCCTCCCTTTCCCAAGTAGCTTCACTCTCGGAATGATGTGACCATTGAACATTGAGAAACTTGATATTGTGGCGTCGAGTGGTGCGCTCAGTTTGACCAAGAATACGAACGGGGTATTCTTGATATGTGAGATTGTCTTGGAGATCAAGCGTTTCGTGGTCCACTCCGCGGATAGGATCCGAGAAGCAACGCCTGAGTTGAGAAACATGGAAAACATCATGAACTCTGGAGAGGTGCGGAGGTAGTTCCAGTTGGTAGGAAACTTCTCCTCGTTTGGCAAGAATGCGAAAAGGACAGATGAAACGAGGGGCCAATTTGCCTTTGATACCGAAGCGATGGGTTCCCTTCAGTGGAGTAACCCTAAGGTAAGCCTTATCGCCGACTTCAAAATTCACAGCCTTATGATGACTATCATATTGGCTCTTTTGGCGAGACTGGGCTGTTTTCAATCTCTCACGAACGATGCGAACTTGTTCCTCAGCTTCCTGGATCATATCCGGGCCAAAGAATTGTCTTTCGCCGGTTTCTGACCAGTTAAGAGGTGTTCGACACCTTCGTCCATATAGAACTTCGAAGGGGGCTTTGCCCAAGCTGGCTTGATAACTATTGTTATAAGCGAATTCGGCAAATGGAAGACATTTTTCCCATTCCATACCAAAAGAAATGACAGAGGCTCGAAGCATGTCTTCTAGAATTTGATTGACTCGTTCCACCTGACCACTTGACTGCGGATGGAAGGCGGTACTGAAGGAGAGATGAGTTCCCATAGCATTCTAGAAACTTTCCAAAAATCGGGAAGTGAAAAGACTTCCACGGTCCGAGTTAATCTCCAACGGCACACCATGAAGTGATACTATTCGAGAGACATATAAGTCTGCTAGCTGGCTAGCGGTAATACTCTCCCGAACAGGCAGGAAATGAGCTACTTTAGAGAGGCGGTCAATAACGACGAAGATAGCATTATTCCCTTTCCTGGACCTGGGAAACCCGGTAATGAAGTCCATACCGACTTTATCCCATTTCCATTCAGGAATAGCTAAGGGTTGAAGGGTGCCAGCAGGCCGTTGATGCTCTGCTTTGACTCGACGACAAACATCGCAGTTAGCAATGAATTGAGCGATTTCTCTCTTCATCCTAGTCCACCAGAATCTCTGACGTAAGTCCTGATACATTTTGGTACTACCGGGATGAATCGTGAGATTCATGAGCCTCCTTAAGGATCAAACGTCTTAGGTTTCGTACTTTAGGAACCACTAAACGGTTGCTAAAGAATACGACTCCTTGATCATCAATTGAGAAACATCCTGCAACTCCTTTCTTGATGTTCCTCTTAATACGGGAAATTCCGGGATCAACCTTCTGTGCTTTGATGACCTGATCCATAAGGGTAGGTTTCGCCACCAAGGTGGAAAGGAATCCTCGAGGAACAATGTGAAGGTTAAGCTTGTGAAATTCCTCGTGGAGAAGTGGTTGACTTTGTTGTAACATTAAATTGTTACAATATGACTTACGACTTAGTGCATCGGCCATGACATTGGCCTTCCCAGGAGTGTAAGTGATTCCTAAGTCGTAGTCCGTAAGCAACTCAACCCAACGTCTTTGCCTGAGATTCAAATCCGGTTGGGTGAAGATATACTTCAAACTTTGGTGATCAGTGAAGATTTCACAGCGATTACCAAGAAGGTAATATCGCCATGTTTTGAGTGCGTGGACTACAGCCGCAAGCTCTAGATCATGAGTAGGATAGTTATCCTCATGTGGATGCAACTGTCGAGATGCGTATGCAATCACTTGACGATCTTGCATGAGAATGCAACCTAGTCCTTGTCGCGAGGCGTCGCAAAAGATTATAAAATCCTTGGAAAAGTCTGGTGGTACCAGTACAGGTGCAGATGTCTGGCCGCATCCCTCACCAAGTGGTTCGTTTGACTCGGTGCATTAATGTGCCCGGTCACACGGCCATGCTAGTCCGTGTGATGACTGAGACCGGTTATCGCTGGTATCCCGAATACACTGTGGAGGAACAGTACCGGGATTTCAATCAAAGTCAGTATTTCTGCACAGTCCGGATATACCCCTCATATCCCGGAGCTAATGATCCCATCCATTGGTCTTATGGACTCGGGATTACCATCGAGATGGCAGTGCAGGATGCCGCTTATTCGATGATGACCATTCTCCGTGCTAGGCATGCCCTGTTGCTGAACACTGAGTTCTGTTACATGCCAGCCTCACTTCCCGGAGAGGAAGGCTACTACACTGGTCTGTATACTGATGCTGCTCATGAAGAGCCACTGCATCAGACCACTGTTCAGATGTTGGAGGATAGGGATCGTGAGGTCCGTGCCCTCCGAATGGAGCTGTATAACACCCGAGCCGCTCATTGGACTACTTTGACACGGCTTGCACCTGCTGTGCACGCCGGATATCTGGACATGCGAGATTTGTACCCTGTGCGGACTCGTCTGCCTGATCGCATGGATTGGTGTGACGTTGGGGGTATTAAGCCTCCACGTGGGTGTCGGTTACCACCAGCATCGGGACCGAGACCACACCCATGCCCCTATGGTCCACAGCCTTCGAGTGCTCACGAGTTCCAAGATCCGTCTGTACCACTTCCAGGCTACGGTGGTAATCTCTACGAGGATTACTACGCGAATGTCTAAGCTAGTCTATGGTAGTAGTAGTATTGTAGTAGTTGTATTTCCATAGTCCTGCGTGTCTTGTGGAATATGACTTAGTGTGTACTGAGTTCCGGAGGTGTAGTTAAATACTGTATAGGAGCTTGGAATGCCTCTGATGGGATGTATCGTCTTTCACCGCAGTTGTACTTTAGCCTTGGCTTGTACTAAACTTTGTATGGTGTGTATGAACACTGGTGTATATATAGCAGTTCCTATATTACCATGTCGTACGGATGAACATCTCTGCATTCTGTGTCATCCATTACATTCTGCACTTCTATGTCAAATTTTTGCCATCCTTGTCTAAACCGTTGTCTTGTTTTCCTAGGATGGTCAACACTCGCAACACTCCTGCTGCTCAGGAGCAGGGTGAGGCTAGTGGGGCTAGAGATGGGAATCTACCCCAGCCACCCTCTTTGGCAGAAGTTATGCTTGAAGCAGAACATAACAAGAGAGAGACCAACCGTCTGCTGGAACGCATAGAGCAGAACACTGGGTTCCGTTAGAGGAATGACGTGGTGTCAATCCACGATTTTATCAAGATGTGTCCACCAAAGTTCCATCACTCCATTGAACCTCTGGATGCTGATGACTGGCTATGTAGTATCACCCACAAGCTACACTTTGCCCGTGTGGCCGAAGCTGACAAGGTTATCTACACCGCCTACCATCTTGAGGGCCCTGCCAGTCTTTGGTGGGAAAACTTTGAAGCTATGCGTCCTGCTGGCCAAGTCACTACCTGGGTTGAGTTTAGTGAGGCATTCCGTGAACATCACATTTCGGAAGGTCTCATGGATCGCAAGCGGGAGGAATTCTGCAATTTCACCAAGGGTCGTTTAACTGTGGATGGCTATAGTCGTGAGTTTGGTAATCTGGCACGCTATGCACCTGAGGAAGTATCCACCGATGCCAAGAAGCAGGCGAGGTTCCGCAAGGGACTCAGCCCTGAACTCCGTCGAGATCTACGTCTGCACGAGTGCACTTCCTTCTAGAAGTTGGTAAACAAGGCTATCAGTGCTGAAATAGGCCAGACCGACTTCGAGGCCACCCGCAAGCATACTCGAGACTTTGGTTCCTCATCCGGCTCTGGCTCTCACAAGCGTCGTGTGTGGGTCCCTAACACTGCTCTGCCACCCAAGTATACACCGAGGCCATCCTATGAGGCGCCTCGCCCAACTCAGCAGTTTGCACCTGCTAAGACCTATGGAGGACCACCTTCCAACTTTGCTCCACGCACCACCACTGTGACATTTGCGGCCTCACGCACGGTAACCCCACGGGTGCCACCTTACCTGGCCCGGGACCGTTTGCGCATTTTGGCACACGTATATGACAGTGTCGCTAGCATCCATATGACAGAGAACCCGGGCCGACATGGCTAGTTATAAACCAAAAGTGGCACTAAATTACAGAGACAGGCATCCATGACCCAGCAACGAACGTGTCGGTCATCAACGTATGAACCCAAGTTGTAGCAAGCTACATGGACTTAAAGGAACAACGCGTGACATTTCCCCTAAGGGACAGACACAGGAACGAAGAAGGACACATGCCGGCCAGACATCTGAAACACGAAGTAATGCAAAGGCATTAGTGTTTCTGGAAGAAATCGGGCAGCATAACAACTGTAAATGCTCAAACAAAGATTTGAGACATCATACAAATGATAGCATAGCCACTCAACAATTCCATATCAAGGTTCCGGTTCAACAATCATCATACTAAAAGGATAGAAACTGAACTGAGGCTTGAAACCAAAAATCCTAAGAGTCTACGGATTAGTAACACGTGAACCTAGTAAGGATAAGAGGCCTAGTCCTAAACCCCCGTAGAAAGAATAGACTGACTCAGATCAGAAGGGCATAAGGTAAAGGAGTAAAAAGAGCCTTACGTTCCCTTCCACAATCAATTCCCCTACATATAACTAAGAATTTTTCTAGACTCAACATCGACCAGTTTCGCTTGAGAAACCTACAGGCAGTCCAGCTCTGATGCCAACGCTGTCAGGACCCCGATCCTAAGTCACATCGATCTAGCTGTAACACGTCATATCACTTTGCGGCCTCACGCACGGTAACCCCACGGGTGCCACCTTACCTGGCCCGGGACCGTTTGCGCATTTTGGCACACGTATATGACAGTGTCGCTAGCATCCATATGACAGAGAACCCGGGCCGACATGGCTAGTTATAAACCAAAAGTGGCACTAAATTACAGAGACAGGCATCCATGACCTAGCAACGAACGTGTCGGTCATCAACGTATGAACCCAAGTCGTAGCAAGCTACATGGACTTAAAGGAACAACGCGTGACATTTCCCCTAAGGGACAGACACAGGAACGAAGAAGGACACATGCCGGCCAGCCTACGTGTTCCGAGCAGTAGCAAGCTACCAAGGCTCATTGGAATCACTAGGAGGCATTTCCCTGTAAGGTAGGCTACCAAAGGAAAACAACTAGGTGTCGGATCCTACACATACCAAGCATTTCAATCATACACGCAATATGCTCAATATGTGCAAATACAACATTGCATCACAACAGAACTCTATGACTCAAAGTACTTTATTTAAAAGGCTCCAAGAGCCATACATAACATATCCATACAGGTAGGGGTCACATGACCCAACACTCAAGTCATACAGTCATACAAGCACAAGCGGAAGCTACATGTCTGAGTACAGACAACTTAGAAAATAAAACAGGCTTGGTGTAGCCTGACTATCTACAAGGCCCTTCACAAGCTCCAGATCTCCGTCTGGGTGTCAAGCTACTCGTCGATGTCAACGTCTATGTAGAACCCACCAGCAGGGGCAGGGTTCTCCTCTGCAACATTTATTAAGCAAACATGAGTACAAAGGTACTCAGCAAGTCTTACCACAGAACCTATCATACATGCAACATTATCAAAGGGGGGTAGTGGAGTTTATAGCAGAATGCCAGCTTTGACCTTGGCTAACCTATACTACAACTCTCAACAGATTGCAAGATGTTATTACGAACACGAGTCCTCTACTCACCACATTAATACACTACAGAGGATCCTCTTCCGTCATCCTACGGAAGGGCCATCCACGGCACTCACACTTATCTTGAGGCTTTTAGTAGTATCCATCAACTTGTCTATGAACTGTAAGAGTAACCAAGTAGTTCGTACCGCGAACAACGGCTATTCGAATAGTTTGATAACCCTGCAGGGGTGTACTTCTTCACACACGCTTTAACCACTTATCGCCGTTTACTCGGCGTGTACTCGGCAACCTTCAATCGGAAGCCCAGCAGGGGTGTCGGCCACGACCTGACTAACTACTCAAGTCTCTCGTCCAGGTTTATCGCCTATTTGGGTTCCATCCGTGGGGAGATCCGGCCGGGGTGTCGCTCACGGCCCCAAACGATGTGTACAGGGTTCCCGAGTCACCAAACGGGCAACTGGTACACCGTGCCACGTACCTGTCGCATCACAACCCACCCCGAGGGTCAGCGTTGTGCACGACCTCCAGTAAGCTATAAACACCAGAAACTAGTTGCAACTCCTGGACAGAGATCGAGGGTAATTAATAAGCCGAGAGGGTCCATTGGTTTCGGGCCCAATGCATGGTAGTAACTGCAACTTGAACCACACATACAGATCTCAGGTCCTATGGACGATTCCAATGAAATAACCCACCATGTACTCCTACATGGCCTTTCATCGATACCTTTACCAAGCGTATTCCACACTTCCCTCTCTTTATCGGTATGATCATTTCACTCTGATCCATCACCCAGATGAATCAGACCAGACACAACTCTAAGCATAGCAGGCAACATAAACAAATAGCATGGTGGATCACACATCACATGGCTCAATCAACTCCTACACATGCTAGTGGGTTTCAACTATTTACTGTGGCAATGACAGGTCATGCAAGGGAGTAGGGTTCATCTACCGCAGCAAGTAGCAGTTCACACGCTGTTGCCTTAATGCAGTAAAAGAGAGCAGGAGCGAGAAGATTGGGTTTGTATCAGAATGATCAATGATTGCTTGCGTGACAAGGTAGTTGTCGGGTACTGCTCTTCAGCTGGGTAAGCAGCAGTATCCTCGGGAGCAGGACCTAACACAAGGAATATCGACGATACAATCATTAACAAACAAATGCAACAATATGACGCATGTTCATGACATGGCAAGATGCATGTGTGTTGGCTAATGCAACTAAAACCAGAACGGCTTGAACCTATTTGAATCAAAGATTTAAATTGAAGTTCAAACTATTAATTAAATAAGTGCATTATCATGTTTTTGATGCATACAGCAAGTTAACTTGTTCAAACATGCATGAAACCAGTGCCATTGGAAAGATTGGATTTTTCTGATCATTTTTCATATATAAATCTTTTCCATCTGAGCTATGGTTGATTTTATATGATTTTTAGAAGTTTTGGGTATTTTCTGGAATTTCCTGAATTATTTTAAATCTAAAAATCCCAGAAAAACCTTTACTGCGTCAGCATGACATCATGCTGATGTCAGGCAGTCAACAGGGCCAGTCCAAGTCAAACCTGACCAGTGGGACCCACTGGTCAGTGTCACAGTTAACTAATTAACTAATTAGAATTAAATTAACACCTAAACTAGGTTTGACTTGCGGGCAGGGCCCACATGTCAGTGACCCAGGGGGGTCAAACCCGTGGTCAAACAGGTCCAACTCGCCGGCGTTTAGCCGCTGGCGAGGCCAAACACGGCGGCGTGCTTCGGAAAACGCCTACGGTGCACGGCTCGAGCTACGGTTAGGTGCGTTGGAAAGCCCTTGCTGTTGCGTGTCGGATGGTGGTGGTCGCCGGACCTGGGGTGGCCGGAGACGACGGCAACGAGCTCGACGGCGGCGACCGGCGTTGGGCGTGTGTGGAGATGCGGCTGCAGGGGCCTAGGCGATGCGTGCGTAGCACCTTTCGCATCTACGTGCTGCGGTGAGTGTGTTGGACGGGTGCCAGTGACCAAATGGTCACCGGAGCATCACCGGCGGCGAGCACCGCGGCGGTGCATGCGGTTGAGCTTTGTGCAGTGCGTTCCAGGGCAAAAGAGAGCCAACGGAGAGGGGGAGGAGGAAGCTAGGCTCAAAGGGTTTGCAGCAAGCGCCGGAGCGAGCTCGGAGGTGGTCGGAGCTGAGCGGAACGGCGAGAGGGATCTCCGTGGCCGGAGTTGGGGAAGAAGAGGTCGAGGGGCAGCTGCGTGGCGCGCGGCACGGTCGCCGTCGAGCACCTGCCTGCCTGCCTGGCCGAGCCAAGCAGCTCGCCAGAGCGGCAGCTGGGCTGGGCCGGCAGGTGGGCCGGGTGGGGCGCCAGGTAAGTTTTTCTTTCTCCCTTTTTTTTCTATTTTCTTTTCTGTTTCATTTCTTTTGCAGCTTTGTTCATTTAAATAAAATGCCAGAGCATTTTTGTAACTCATAACACTTGTCATACCTACTGTATATATTATGAACAGTAGGAAACATTATAGTTTATGATTATTTGAGCATTTAAAATATTTTATAGCATTTAAATGCCCAAATTCAAATACCATATGATTTAATCCAAAGCCCTAGATTGTCCTAGAAAATTGTGCACCATTTTTGGCAGAGGTTTAAGACCAAGGCAGAAATGATGAACATTTTTGAAGGTCATTTTGGGTACATTGAAAAATATTTTAGCAGACCCTAGTTGTTAGGAGAGGGGTGCTGGGGTTTCTGTTAATCCCATTTCAAGTTTCTTTGAAAGTAGACATGATGCACACTCTAGTTAGGTCCTTATGCAAGTGCTAGCTAGGGATGTGACATGCATTATTTGCTAACCAATAAAAGTCTTCTTAGATCCCGGCGGCTCTCATGAACTCATTACAAGGCCATTCACACGGCCGAACTTCCGCCATGCGAGAAAGATTATATTTGAGCTTCTTATTTTCTTCCTTCTTCTTCTCCTCCGAACTTTTACTGGAGGAACCCCTCAACAATCTCTTTATCATTTTCCTCCTCTGAAAATTTCTGAAATTTTTAGTAACTCAAAATAAAAGTTAACCAAACTCAACAAGATTGATAGCAACAATTCCTACAAGTGCCTAGGGACTATATCATGCATTAGAACTAAAACTAATTGGACCAAAGGAGGAGTCACATACCAAGGAACAATCTCTGCAAACAGTTTGGTGAATGGTGCTTTGAGAAAGGAGATCAAAAATGGCAGCAAGATGAGCTAGAACTCGTGCTTGAGCTGGTTGGTGGTTTTTTTTTGCAGGAGAAAGAAGAGTATGGGTGCAGGAATAAGGGGAGGGGGGCGTGCCCTGTGAGGGTGGACGCGCCCTGGACCCTCGTGGCCAAGTGCTGGCTCCCCTCGTGGTGTTTTCTGTGCCATATATTCTCAAATATTCTAGAAAAAATCATATTAAATTTTCAGAGCATTTGGAGAACTTTTATTTTCGGGGTATTTTTTATTGCACGGGTAAGTCTGGAAACAGACAAAAGGTTGTCTAGATTAATAGAAAGTAAAAGGAGGGTACAAAAGGTTGTGCTATCTAGATTCACCTATCTCATGCTCATCAAAAGGAATCCATTAACAAGGTTGATCAGGTCTTGTTAATAAACTCTTTGAAAGGATCGATATGGTTGACTAGAGGGGGGGGGTGAATAGGCAACTAACAATTTTTAGCTTTTATTAACCACTTTAAATTATGCGTTAAAGTAAGTTGTCTAGATATGTTACTAAGATGACAACTAGTAGGAAGTAAATATGACAACCACACAAGCAAACTATAAGAGATAAACAAGTAAAGCTTGCATAAGTAAAGGAAAGAAATAACCACAAGTGGAACCGGTGAGGACGAGGATGTGTTGCCGAAGTTCATTTCCTTTGAGGAGAAGTACGTCTCCGTTGGAGCGGTCTGGAGGCACAATGCTCCCCAAGAAGCCACTAGGGCCACCGTATTCTCCTCACGCCCTCACACAATGCAATGTGCCGTGATTCCACTAGTGGTGCCCTTGAAGGCGGCAACCGAACCTTTACAAACAAGGTTGGGGCTATCTCCACAACTGAATTGGAGGCTCGCAACGATACCACGAAGCTTCACCACAATGGAATATGGCTTCGAGGTGACCTCAACCATCTAGGGTGCTCAAACACCCAAGAGTAACAAGATCCGCTAGGGATTAGTGGGGGGAATCAAATATCTCTTGGTGGAAGTGTAGATCGATGCCTTCTCAAGCAATCCCGAGCAAATCAACAAGTTTGATTGGCTAGGGAGGGAGATCGGGCGAAAATGGAGCTTGGAGCAACAAAGGAGTATGTGGGGGAAGAGGTGAGTCAACAAGGAGGAAGAAGAAGCCTTTATATAGTGGGGGGAACTGTCGGGGGAAACTGTCCGCCACGAACACCTATGGGACCGGAGCCCCTTGTCTGTGCGGTACGAGGGCGGAGGGAGCACGAAGAGCAGATCGAGGCAGACGCGCGGGCAGTTTTTACCCAGGTTCGGGCCGCACGGATGCGTAAAACCCTACTCCTGCTTGGTTGTGTATTGAGTTGAGCGCTCGGGAGCTTGAAGAAGCAGCTACACCGTGCGTGAGAGTAATCTAGGTTTCGAACCCCCTCCACGTTGTGCATGGGCCTCCTTTTATAGTGCAAGGGGTCACCGACAGGTGTCAACGTAGGAGAAAGGGGTAAAAATGTAAAAGAGGTGGTAGTTGTAACAGTGTGGGAACAGTGGAGCTACAGTACAGAACAGTGGTCTATACCTACTTTAACAGTGGGGGACAAGGGCATTTAATGCCCGTCGCCGTCGACCCCAAAAGCTCCCGCCGTTGCGTCTCCGTCTGCCACGGCGATGGATCCTCTGCCGTGGAGTGCCACCGTGTCCCCCAGGCTGCACAGCCATCCGCCACGCGTCCCTGGAGTGGCCCCAGGGCGACGCGTGGGCCGATGAGCTGGAGCGCGGGCACACAGCGCACCTCCCCCGGCAAGCACCTTGCCGGGGATCTCGACCTTGCCGGGCCCGGAAGCTTGCCGCTCCCCGAGCCCTTGCCGGGTCTTCTAAGATGAAATCTTCTATTCGTCCTGACAAGCTCCTCTTGCCAGGGTCTCGTGCTAGTTAAGCAATCTCGAGCCTGGGACGGCCTTCCCGGCAAGCTCCTCTTGCCGGGGTCTTGGTCTTCTGTCTTGTATACTTTGTTTTTGAATGGCTAGATAAGGGTCAGGAAGGTCTCCGGCAAGCGCGTGGTGAACCCTGCCGCGGGGAGCTGCCGCTGCCCGTGCACAAGTTGGGGTACTAGGGTACCCCTACCTTAGTACACCGACACGGCTCATCAAAATTTGAGCTGTAATTGCGGTAACTTTCATTTTTTCCAATCCTGCAGGCCATTTTTGAGGGCCAAGACGACCCTTTTTGGTCTCAAAATTTTTCGCGCACGTGATCCTGTGTGTGCACGTATGTAAAATCCTCCAGATCGTAAAAACTAGAAGTCCTATCACCTCAATTCCCCAATAGCTTTCCAACGCCTATGAAAATGACGAAATCGGAGCTTGTTCTCACTTGCTTTGAGAGTCTCGATCAATTCGGACTCTAGGTTGATTTTTGTATTTTCTTTGATCACCGTTTCTTCGCGAGAGTTGGCCTAACACCCTATTGTATCCATACATGGGTGGGGCGCCAAGGACCTGAACACCAAAGTGATATGCCGTCTCATCAAAATTTGAGCTGTAATTGCGATAACTTTCATTTTTTCCAATCCTCCAGGCCATTTTTGAGGGCCAAGACGACCCTTTTTGGTCTCAAAATTTTCCGCGCACGTGATCCTGTGTGCGCACGTATGTAAAATCCTCCAGATCGTAAAAACTAGAAGTCCTATCACCTCAATTCCCCAATAGCTTTCCAACGCCTATGAAAACGACGAAATCGGTGCTTGTTCTCACTTGCTTTGAGAGTCTCGATCAATTCGGACTCTAGGTTGATTTTTGTATTTTCTTTGATCACCGTTTCTTCGCGAGAGTTGGCCTAACACCCTATTGTATCCATACATGGGTGGGGCGCCAAGGACCTTGTCGGGGGAAACTGTCCACCACGAACACCTATGGGACCGGAGCCCCTTGTCTGTGCGGTACGAGGGCGGAGGGAGCACGAAGAGCAGATCGAGGCAGACGCGCGGGCAGTTTTTACCCAGGTTCGGGCCGCACGGATGCGTAAAACCCTACTCCTGCTTGGTTGTGTATTGAGTTTGGGCGCTCGGAGCTTGGAGAAGCAGCTACACGAGCGTGAGAATGATCTAGGTTTCGAACCCCCTCCACGTTGTGCATGGGCCTCCTTTTATAGTGCAAGGGGTCACCGACAGGTGTCAACGTAGGAGAAAGGGGTAAAAATGTAAAAGAGGTGGTAGTTGTAATAGTGCGGGAACAGTGGAGCTACAGTACAGAACAGTGGTCTATACCTACTTTAACAGTGGGGGACAAGGGCATTTAATGCCCGTCGCCGTCGACCCCCAAAAGCTCCCGCCGTTGCGTCTCCGTCTGCCACGGCGATGGATCCTCTGCCGTGGAGTGCCACCGTGTCCCCCAGGCTGCACAGCCATCCGCCACGCGTCCCTGGAGTGGCCCCAGGGCGACGCGTGGGCCGATGAGCTGGAGCGCGGGCACACAGCGCACCTCCCCCGGCAAGCACCTTGCCGGGGATCTCGACCTTGCCGGGCCCGGAAGCTTGCCGCTCCCCGAGCCCTTGCCGGGTCTTCTAAGATAAAATCTTCTATTCATCCTGACAAGCTCCTCTTGCCAGGGCCTCGTGCTAGTTAAGCAATCTCGAGCCTGGGACGGCCTTCCCGGCAAGCTCCTCTTGCCGGGGTCTTGGTCTTCTGTCTTGTATACTTTGTTTTTGAATGGCTAGATAAGGGGCAGGAAGGTCTCCGACAAGCGCGTGATGAACCCTGCCGCGGGGAGCTGCCGCTGCCCGTGCACAAGTTGGGGTACTAGGGTACCCCTACCCTTGTACACCGACAGGAGCCCCCGGGCCTGGGCCACACACGGTGCCGAGCGCTGTTGGGCCAGGCCCAAAACAGTGCACGGGCACCCGCGGCCCGCGGCGCGCCGAATCCACTTCCATATCCGCCGCACCCCACGGCAACGGCACGCGTCGATTGCGGCGCCGTGGGATGGGACGTGCCCACGATTTCTTTAATGGGAAGGGCGAAACGCCCCCCCACTCTCCCATAAAAGCAGAGAGAGCGGCGCGGTTCCCCTCCCTGCGCACTCATTGCCATCGTCTTCTTCCTCAGATTCCTCTGCGCTTCGCCTCTACTCCTCCGCCACCACCAAGCTCTTCGTCCCCTTCCTTCCACCGCATCCGCCATGGCCCCAAAGACCGACAAGGCGAAGTCGGAGAAGTCCAAGCGGGAGAAGTCAGATCAGGCGGCGAAGCTCGCCGCATATCGGAAGGAGCACATTGTCTTCGCGCCGAAGCTCGGCGTGCGGGAACTTTGGAACAAATATTATTTGTTCTGGGCCAAGGAGACCCCAGCGCACCCCCGCACGCGCGTCTACCCGGCCGTCGCCAAGGACCACTACCCCGGCGGGTATTACTTTTTCGCAGCCTTCTTCCACTGCGGTCTGTGCCCTCCCTTCTCAAACTTTTTCTGCGATATCATGAATACTTATGGCCTCCACCTCCTCGACTTCACTCCCAACGCCATCCTCACCATGTCCGTTTTCGCACACATGTGCGAAAACTTCGTAGGAATCCAGCCCAACGTAGCTCTCTTTAGGCACTTTTTCATCCCCAGAGTAGAGGCCGACGCCCCCCTCTCCGGAGGAATCTCTTGGGTGTTTAGGCTGAATAAGAAATTAGCCTACTTGCCGGGGGAGCTCCGCGGCAAGTGGGAAGAGTGGCGCGCGGAGTGGTGCTGGGTCGTAGAGGAGCGGCCGCAACACTTCACCGCGCCGCGCACATCGCCCATCGTGCGCGGCAGGGATTGGAGTAATTTCGATTCCGACGATTCCAAGCTGGATATCGCTCTCGTCAGAATCCTCCGTCTTCGGATGGCGCCGCAGTCTGTCGCTGAAGTGGGCGCGGACTTTCTTCGTCGCCGGATCGCCCCCCTCCAAGACCGGAAAAGGCCGGCGTGGCAATACGGTGGCCCGGCAGACATCATGAGGCTGCGCCCCGGCCTCAATTTTAACTTCACAACACTCGAGCTGCGGGGTATGGTCAGGGAACTTTTCAAGTTCGACCCGGCACACCCCGAGTACTTCCGCGCTCCCCGGGGAGTGGTGCCGCTCTGCGCCAGCAGCGCCCGGGATCGCCTTGTCGCTATGATGCCCGCGTGCGACTCTCATGGATTGGAGCGCACGTGGATTGCGCCCAAGCCTATCGACGTCCTCGAGTTCTACGACAACCTTGCGGAGGTGTTGGAGAAGACGGACGATCTCAAGCTGCACACGCGGGCCACCACCGACCAAGAGATTGCTTACATGGCTTCTCGCGCTGAAGAAGTCGCCGCAGCCGCGGCGGCGGGAAACTTTGGATACACACCCGCGGAGGCGGAAGCCGCGGATGCCTCCAGCCAGGCGGATAAGGAGGAGATTCGCAAGCTGCTAGAGCTTCCTCCCGACGCGCTCGCCGGGGTCCCCTCGCTGAGGCACTCCGGGATCAATGGGATCGCGACGGAGGCCGCGGCAATGGAGGGCACAGCCGGAGGAAGCAGGGGTGCCGCGAGGAGTGGAGGCGCCGGACGAAGCGGGGCCACCAAGGGGAAGGGGCCCGCAGTGCAAGGCGCTGGGGCCAGCGAACTGGCCGAGGGAGAGGAGGGGGAGGAGGAAGACACCGGCGGATCCACCGAGCTCTACGCCGACGACCTCTCCTCGTCGGAAAGCTCCCCGCCCCCGGCGAGCCCGAGGCAGTCCCCATTGAAGCGTCTCCGCAAGGCGGCGACGGGGGAGCAGGCGCGAGCGCCCCGGCAACAGCCAGCTCGCCGGGCAGCTCCCCGGCCGAGCCAAGACGTGCCAAGGGCGACCGGCGTGCCGGCCACGGCAGAGGCCCCGCGCGCGCGGACCACGGCAGAGGCGTCCCGCAGGCCGGCACCGAGCCGGCAAGGATCTTCTCGGAGCGGAGCAGCTGCTCCGCCCACTTCTCGGGCGCCGGCCACCACAGGGGCTGGGCCTACGCAGCCCCCAGCCCCGGTGGCTCCGAAACGCGCGAGGGAATCTTCATCCTCCGCTCCTCGCGCCGACGCGCCCACCGTGGAGTTTGACTTCTCCGCGCTGAGCGAGGACGACGAGGAGGACCAAGAGTAAGGACCCGAGACCTTACTCCTTCTTGATTTTTATATCTCGATTGTTGCTGACGCTTGACTTTGCTTGTTGCTTGTGATTGCAGGACCTTGGAGCAGCGCGCGAAGAGGGTCAGGGTGCCCACAGTTGAGGTCGTAGAAGACCCATCCGTCGCGGAAGCAGGGATCGCGCCGGAGCCGAGCTTGCCGGACCCGAGTGCCGCTCCGGGGAGCAGCCCCCAGCGCAGCCCCCAGCGTAAGTTAGAGGTTTACGGTTTTTGCTCGTCGGGGCGCGCTTAGGGCTTTGATCTCTCTCTTTTTTTTTGAATGTCTTGGTTCTTCTATCTTCTCTTGTGCAGAGGTGGAGCCGCAGCGGGAAGAGCGCCCGGAGACCGTTACCGAGGAGCCGCAGGCCCCGCCGTCCCCGGCAAGGCAAAACTCTCCGGCAAGGGAGAGCGCTCCGCCAAGGCAGAGTACCCCGCCAAGGGCGAGCAGCCCGGCGAGGACGGCCACTCCGCCAAGGCCGAGCTCCCCGGCAAGGGAGCCCGCCGCAGAGGACGTCCGCCAAGGTACGTTCTGTACTTGGTTTTCTTGACTTTGCTTCTTTTTGGATCTTTGCTTGATTTTGAACTTCTTTTTCTTCTTCTCCTAGATCTTCCTCCTCCTCCTCCCGCGCCGATGGAGACCGAGGTCATCAATATCGAGGATGAGGAGGGCGCGCAGGGCGGCGGCGATGACGTTCCCGTCGTCGTGGAGATGGCCGAGGCCACCGAGGAGGCGACCGAGGCCACCGAGCCGGCCGCGCAGGAGGCCACTCCGGCCGCTGACGCCGCGACCGGGGAGGGGGACGGCGACCGCACCGCCGACCCGGAGGTGGCGGGAGCACCGGATGCTACACCGGCCGCCGGCCCCTCCACCGGCGAGAAGCAGGCGTACTATCTTCGTGCCCCCAATGGCGTCTTTATCCAAGTGCCTTGGGGGTCTTCATCAAGAGCTCCCGCGGAGGGCGAGGCGTTTGACGGAGAAGTCCTCGCCTCCGCGGGTCTGACAGTCGTCGAGGCTCCCGGCGAAGGAGATGGGCCCGAGGAGGAGAAGCTTCTCCACCAACTCCTGGCCCTTTACCGGGCCAGGCAGGCGAAGCTTGCCTCCCGGGAAGCCCTTGCTGCCCAGGCCGCCGCCGAAATGGAGAAGCGTGCGGCGGAGCTCAGCGCTGCCCACAAGGCGGGCCTCCGCGAGGTGGCGGAGGAGCGCGAGCGTCTCGCCGGTGAATATCAAGAGTGGCTTTTGGAGAAAGCCGAGGCTGAAGAACAGCAACGGCTCGCCGGGGTGGAGATGTCCCGGCGAGAAGGAGAGCTCGCGCAGCGGAAGGTGGATCTCGACTCCCATGAGGAGGACCTTGCCGCTCGCGAGGCTGCCCTTGGCGGGGAGCTGAAGGAGGCGAAAGCCGCTGCTGCTGCCGCGGAAGACGCCAAGAAGGAGCTTGCCGCCAAGGTTGAACGACTAGAAGCGGCGATGAAGGTGAGCACCGAGAAGGTTGCCGCGCTCATTACTGAGTGCGAGAAGGACGCCCACACCAACGCGGAGCTCCAAGTGAATCTGTCCAAGAGGGGCGATGAGCTTAAGGCCGCCAAGGACTCCATCGAGGACTTGGAGCTGAAAGTCTCAACTCTGAGGGATTCAATTGACGCCGCCAAGCTTCGAGAAGACAAGCTGAAGGAGGAGCTCCGCAAGGAGCGGACCTTGGTGGACAGCGCCAACAAGGCATCCGAGCTCTTCCGCAAGAACATTGAGCTGTGGACCGAAGAGCTGGTTTCTTCTGCATCCAACATTGACCAGGAGTTGCTTGCCTTGAAGGTCGAACATCTTATCTACTCGCCGGATCCAGACCTCCCGCACAGCGCCAAGCTCAGCCTCTTCTTCAGAGGCGTCGCTCCGGCCCTTGCAGGTCTCCGGAACCGCATCCCCGCGCAGCTGGCCGAGGAGTCGCGCCGTCTCTGCGCAGGAACTCTGGAGCGGGTCTTGACGAAGATCGTGTACCGCAATCCGGGGATCAACCTCAAGAACGTTCTTTGCAGCTTGCCGGCAGATGCAGACACGGAGGCCCTGAAGGAGCAGGTCAGCCATATCATCGCCAAGGTGGCAAAGCTTGGCAGGAAGGAGGGCGACCGCGTAGACTAGGGCCCCATTTATCTTTATCTCTTCGTTGCTGCACATTATGTTACGAACTCATTAGTCCATTGCGACAAGTTGTCCTTGTAAGATATTTGCTTTACTTCAATCAATCAGTGCAATGTTATCTTCCTTGTTCCAATCTTTGACTTTGTATGTTCCTCACCCTACGCTCCCGGGGAGCTTGCCGGAAAGGGGCCCTTGCCGCGAGCGCTGAGCGCTGAGCAGCCTGCTGGCCAAGGTCCTTGCCGGCAAGCAACCTCGCCGCAGCAAGTCGCAACGCACTTAGCTTGCTGAGTGTACTCGGAAACGAAGCAAGGGCGCGACACTTGTCGCAGCTCACTTAAATCGTTGAGTGGACTCGAAGACAAGATAAGGGTGCGGCAAGCCACGGGTAGGTTCCTCCGCGCACAGGTTTTCCATATAAAGTGTGATTGTTCAAGGAAGACAACCAAAAATTAAAATTTGAACTGGTCAAATTCTAACAACTTATCTTTCACATGCTGCTTGCTCATGTTGTTTGCTTTCCGGTGAGGCTCTTCTTTCTTGAACGGCACTTAGTTCCTCCTCTACCTCCTTCCCCCCCGGCAAACTTGTGCGCGAGGAACGTTCCTTCTGCTTAAGAGAAAAAGGAAAAGGAGAGGGAAACAAGCATATTGCCTTTCGGCGTAATAGTGCTTACCGAATGTCTAAGTGTTGCATCAAATGCCAAATAAAACATGCGAATAGCAAAGAGAAGCATGCGAAAGGCAATCGATGCGAAAACACGAAATCTTTACTGATGCACGGGGTCTGCGCCCGGCTTTGTACAAAGGGTTACATGCAACAGCGGCAAGGCTTGTACAAAAAGTGGTTGCCGGAACGGATCACGGCAACCGCGCCTTAGGGGTGAAACTTGCGAAGATGCTCTATGTTCCAGGAGTTGCTCACCGGTAAGCCTTCTTCGGTCTCGAGGCGGACAGCGCCGGGCCTCGTAACTTGTCTCACCCGATAAGGGCCTTCCCACTTCGGCGTCAACTTGTTGGAATTCTTGGCGGACTGAACACGCCGAAGAACAAGGTCGCCTTCCTCGAGACTCCTGGCCTTGACTTTGCGGCTATGGTAGCGGCGCAAAGCTTGCTGGTATCGAGCAGCTCGTACAGCAGCCTGGAGACGTCCCTCCTCAAGGAGCAATGCGTCATCTTGCCGCAGTTGCTCTTGCTCGAGCTCATCATAAGCGAGCACTCGAGGAGATCCGTATACGAGTTCCGTGGGGAGCACTGCTTCTGCTCCATAGACTAGAGCAAAAGGTGTCTGCCCGGTGGCTCGACTCGGTGTCGTTCTGATTGACCAAAGAGCCGCCGGGAGCTCCTCTATCCAATTCCTTCCGCACTTGCGCAGCCTGTCAAAGGTCCTTGTCTTGAGTCCGCGCAGCACTTCAGCATTTGCCCTCTCCGCTTGACCGTTGCTCCTCGGGTGAGCAACAGAAGCGAAACAGACCTTGGCGCCAAGGTCTTGGACGTACTGCATGAAGGTGCGACTAGTGAATTGTGTACCGTTGTCGGTGATGATCCTGTTAGGGATCCCGAAACGGCAAACAATCGACCTGAAGAACCTGACTGCTGACTGTGCTGTCACCTTTCTCACTGGCTCCACTTCTGGCCACTTTGTGAACTTGTCGATTGCAACGTACAAGTACTCAAAGCCCCCGACAGCGCGAGGGAAAGGGCCGAGGATATCGAGCCCCCAGACCGAGAAGGGCCATGATAAAGGGATTGTTTGGAGAGCTTGAGCTGGCTGATGAATTTGCTTTGCATGGAACTGGCACGCTTCACACTTGGTTACTAGTGCAGTTGCATCTTGGAGGGCTTCTTGCCAAAAGAACCCTTGCCGGAAAGCTTTCCCGGCAAGTGCCCTTGCGCCAATGTGGTGGCCGCATATGCCTCCGTGTATTTCTGCCAACAGCTTCTGTCCATCTTCCCTGGAGATGCACTTCAACCTGACACCATTGAGTCTTCTTCTGTACAGCTCGTTATCCACAAACTGATACATACTTGACTGCCTGGTTATCTTCTCTATCTCTTGAGGGTCGTCGGGAAGTTCTCCAGTTTGCAAAAAACGGACGATCTGCTGTGCCCATGCCGGAGCCCGGGGCTCGACGGCAAGGACTAAAGGCTCGAGGGCCGCTGCGGGAACCCCAGCTTCTACGGCCAAGACCTCTGGTCCTGTCGGAGCTGACGGTCCCCCGGCAAGCTCGCCGGGGCGAGGCTTGTCGGGAACACTTGCTTCAACTGCACAAGCCCGAGGGCTTGCAGGAGCAAACTGTTCCTCAGCGTTCTTGTCGTTGATCTTGGGGACCTTGGCGGCGGTTTCTGGAAGATCCGCCGGCAAGTAGTCGCCGGAGACCAACTTTCTCTTCTTAGACTGTCCGATTGATGGTGTAACGGATGGCTGAGTTAGCTTGAGCAGGAAGGTCCCTGGTTCCACAGGTAACTTCATCGCAGCACACTTTGAAAGGCCATCTGCAATTTCATTCTGAGCTCTCGGGACATGCTCCATCTGCAGACCTTCAAAGTGCTCTTCAAGCTTCCTCACTTCATCTACATAAGCTTCCATCAAAGGGCTCTGGTAGCTCTTGTTGACTTGTCGGACCACCAACTGAGAATCGCCCCGCACAATCAGCTTCCTAATCCCAAGTTCGGCCGCAATCCTGAGGCCGGCAAGCAAGCCTTCATATTCTGCGGTGTTGTTTGTCGCTTGCTCTCTTGGGAAGTGCATCTGGATAATATACTTGAGGTGCTCTCCGGTGGGCGCAATGAGTACTACGCCAGCACCGGCGCCTTGCAGCGAAAAGGCACCATCAAAGTACATTACCCATTCACTTGTTGCTTCTTGCACGGGTGCGCTTGTTTCTTGAACTTCTTCATCGGGCGTTGGGGTCCATTCTGCTATAAATTCTGCCAAAGCTCGGCTCTGTATGGTTGAAGTACTTTCAAACTTGAGTCCAAAGCTTGATAGTTCTAGTGCCCACTCGACAATCCTGCCTGTTGCCTCTGGATTGTGCAATATCCTCTTCAACGGAAAGCGAGTGACCACCGTTATCTCATGGGCTTGGAAGTAGTGGCGCAGCTTCCTCGAGGCCATGAGGAGGCCGAAAAGCAATTTTTGCACACCAGAGTACCTTGACCTAGCTCCCTGGAGAAGGGAACTTACAAAATACACTGGGCGCTGCACCATCTTCTTCCGCACCTCTCCTTGTTCCTGCGCAGAGTCTTCCTTGTCGGGGCCAGAGCTTGTCGGGACAGCCCCCTGCTTGTCGCTAGATTCGCTCGCCGGTGATGCTGTCTCCTCGTCGGACTCCCTCTCCGCTACCAACGCAGCACTAACCACCTGGTTGGTTGCCGCTAAGTATAGCAACAACTTTTCCTGTGGTTTAGGTGCGACAAGTATAGGAGTGGAGGACAGGTACCGTTTCAAATCCTGCAACGCCGCCTCCGCTTCCGGAGTCCACTTCATGGGACCTGCCTTCTTCAAGATTTTGAAGAAAGGTAGGGCGCGTTCCGCGGATTTTGAAATGAACCTACTGAGAGCAGCAACGCAACCTGCAAGCCTTCTGACATCCTTGACGCGCTTCGGGGCTTCTATCTGCTCGATGGCTTTGATCTTGTCGGGATTGGCTTCAATCCCCCTTTGTGATACAAAGAACCCGAGAAGCTTGCCGGAGGGAACTCCAAAGACGCACTTCTCGGGGTTCAGCTTGAGCTGTATCCTGCGCAGGTTCTGAAACGTTTCTTCTAAGTCTTGAATCAGTGTTTCTTTGCTCTTGCTCTTCACCATGATGTCATCCATGTAGGCTTCTACATTCCTGTGGATCTGTGGCTCAAAAGCAGTGTACACTACCCTTGCAAAAGTGGAGCCTGCATTTTTCAGTCCAAATGGCATGCGGATAAAGCAATATGTGCCACATGGAGTGATAAATGCAGTCTTCTCTTCATCTTCCTTAGCCATGAAAATCTGGTGATAGCCTGAGTATGCATCAAGAAAACAGAGTAGCTCACATCCGGCAGTGGAGTCAACGATCTGGTCAATGTGCGGTAAAGGGAAGGGATCCTT
Source organism: Secale cereale (assembly GCA_902687465.1). Lineage (NCBI taxonomy): Eukaryota > Viridiplantae > Streptophyta > Magnoliopsida > Poales > Poaceae > Secale > Secale cereale. The sequence goes on from LR738712.1 coordinate 280,504,284, forward strand.
GGGACATGCTTTATTGACATCAGTGAAGTCTATACACAGTCTCCACTTCCCGTTGGCTTTGCGCACGACGACTGGGTTTGCCAACCACGTCGGATGGATCACACCTCTAACTAGGCCTGCTGCCTCTAGTTTCTTGATCTCCTCGTTGATGAACTCTTGGCGCTCCACGGCTTGCTTCCTCACTTTTTGCTTGATGGGCCGCGCATGAGGGCAGACAGCAAGCTTGTGCTCAATCACCTTCCTGGGAACACCGGGGATGTCAGATGGTTGCCAAGCAAACACATCGACATTCGCCCGCAGGAAGGCGACGAGCGCGCTTTCCTATTTGCTGTCAAGGGTGGCGCTGATGGTGAAGGTACCACCAGTGCCATCCTCCTTTGCGGACACCTTCTTGGTTGCCGGAGGAGCAGCCATTCCTTTCTTGCTCTTGCCGGCGGAGCTCGATGGAACGTCCTCGACGGCGGCGCAGCACTCCGAAGAGGTGCGGTTGCCGGAGTGTGTCCCAGAGCACTTGCCGGACTTGGTCTTCGTCTTCTTCCCCCCGGGAGCTTCAGCGGCAAGAGTATCCTTCTCGGCCGCAGCTGCCGCATCCCGGTAAATCTTGTCGGCGCAAATAAGCGCATCTTTCTTGTCGCTGTGGACAGTGATGACGCTTATCGGCCCCGGCATCTTCAGCACGTTGTAGGCATAGTGGGAAGCTGCCATGAACTTGGCGAGGGCGGGACGGCCGAGTATTCCATTGTAGGGCAATGGAATATCAGCAACGTCAAAGGTGATGCGCTCAGTTCTGAAGTTGAGCTCCCCGCCAAAGGTCACCGGCAGAGTAATCTTTCCCTTGGGCTTGCTCCTTCCCGGGTTGATTCCTTGGAATGAACCGGTCTCTTCGAGCTCGCCGTCTTGAATCTGGAGTTTCTTGATCACAGCAGAGGAGATCAAGTTCAGCCCGGCCCCGCCGTCAACCAACATGTTGGTGACCTTGAGGTTGCGGATGGTGGGTGAGACCAGCATCGGCAAGCACCCGACCGCAGTGGTGCGGTCAGGGTGATCCTCAAGGTCAAAAATGATGGGCGTGCTGGACCATTTGAGGAGCCTGCGCGACTCCACGGGCGGCTCGGCTGCATTCACCTCACGCACCCACTGTTTCAGCTGGCGGTGGGAGGTGTGCAGGGAGGCGCCACCGTCGACGCACAGGACCTCCGTGGCCTTCTGGAACTCCTGCTCGCTGTTCTCGTCGTCCTCCATGTCTTCATCGTCGTCTTCGTCGTTGTCGCGGCCCCGGGGAGGTCGATCTCCTTGCCGCTGCTTGGCCTTGCCGCGGCGTCCTCCCCGGCCATTGAATGGCCGCTTTTTGCTGGGCTCTTCCCCGCCACCTTGGGCCTTCTCCTTGTCGCGCCTCTCGTACTCAGCTTTTTGCTGCTCGACGAGGTACTCGACGCGCTTGCAGTTGGAGAGGTCGTGACCCTTGGTGCGGTGAATCTTGCAGTATTGCTTGTCGGAGCTACCCGGCTTGTCGGCCGCCGCCGCAGGGGCAGGCTCCTTGCCGGAGCCGCCAGCCTGCGCTTGCTTGGCGGGGGCCTCCTTGCCGGACTTCTCGACGGCAAGCACTTCCTTCTTGCCCTTCTTCCTGTTGTTCCGCCGCCGGCTCTTCTTTGCCGGGGCGGCGTCGTCGCTGTCGCTTCCCCCTGCGCCAGCATCCTCCCCGGGGAGTTTCCTCCCCTCTTCTGCACGGGCGCACTTGTCGGCAAGAGCGTAGAGCTCGCTGACGTCCCTGATCTTGGTCATCGCCATCTCCTCACGCATGCGGCGGTTACGCACGTTCTGATGGAACGCGCTGATAACCGCAGCAGGGTGAACGTCGGGGATGTTGTGCTGTACCCGGCTGAAACGTTGGATATACTTGCGCAGGGGTTCGCCTTCCTTCTGGGCCAAAATGTGGAGATCGCTCTCCTGGCCATGGGGTTTGTGACCGCCGGTGAAGGCGCCAACAAACTGATGGCAGAGGTCGGCCCAAGAAGAGATAGAGCCTTCCGGCAAGTGCATGAGCCACGAACGGACGTTCGGCTTCAGCACGAGCGGGAAGTAGTTGGCTAGGATCTTCTCGTCGCGCCCCCCGGCAGCTTGCACTGCTATGGTGTAGACGCTGAGAAACTCCGAGGGGTGTGTCTTGCCGTCGTACTTCTCCGGTACGTCGGGCTTAAAGTTCTTCATGCTGGGCCACTGGACGCGCCGCAGCTCGCGGGTGAACGCAGGGCAGCCTGCCGCGTACGGCAAGTCGCCTGGTTCACCGGGCGCGGGTGCGTCGACAGTGTTCCCAGCTCTCTTGTCGGATTGTCGCCGAGCTTCTCGGCGGCGCTCGATCGTGGTCCGAGCGTCTTCATCTCGCCGGTCGTCGAGGACCTGGCGCTGGTCCCGACGGGCCCGCGGGTCCGACGAGGCTGTGGAGCCGTCGTCGGGGTTGTTCCGGCGGGGCGGCGTCTTCTGCTTCTGCGGCGGGGAGTGCACGCTTGTCGCACCCCCGGCAGTCTTGTCGCCGATAGCCTTCGTCTTCTCAGCCTGCCGCGGCCGCGAGGCCGACGGCTGCTGCGGAGAGTCGTTGTTGGCGAAGTCTATCAGGCTCCGGATAGTGGCCCTCCATTCTTCGGCCTTGTCGGCCGCTGGAGGAAAATCGAGGAGCAGCTGCGCCCTTGCGAGCGCTTCTGCCGGAGTAGTGGGAAACGCGGGCGAGCGGTGCGAGGAGCGGGATACGCTCGGACTTCTAACGACGTTAGAAGGAGCGGGGTCCCGTGCCGGCGCCTTCGCTTTGCTTGTGCCCGGACGGGGGTCCGGGGCGTCCCGCGAACCTCCAGTTTGGCCTTGTCCCAGCAAGCGGATACCACCTCCCGTGGTATGGCGCTGCGGGGTCGTTGTGTGCTGTGATGGACGCGGCGCGTCCACGGAGACCGAAGTCCGGTCGTCCGTCTTGTTCTTGGATCTGGTGGCACCGTGAGTGTCCTCGCCGGCAACCACCCTTCCGACGGCGTCTCCCCCGCCCACCGTTGGCTCTGGTGGCGGCGGGTGAGACGCGGACGGGCCTCCGACCTCCGAGGGCTTCTTCTTCGGGGCCATGGAGTTGTCGCTGATGAAGTTGTTGATGAAGCTGGAGAGGTTGATGAAGATTGCGCCCGCGCGAACGCCGGATCAGGTTCGCACAACCTCGACGCCCCCTACCTGGCGCGCCAAAGATGTCGGGGGAAACTGTCCGCCACGAACACCTATGGGACCGGAGCCCCTTGTCTGTGCGGTACGAGGGCGGAGGGAGCACAAAGAGCAGATCGAGGCAGACGCGCGGGCAGTTTTACCCAGGTTCGGGCCGCACGGATGCGTAAAACCCTACTCCTGCTTGGTTGTGTATTGAGTTGAGCGCTCGGGAGCTTGAAGAAGCAGCTACACCGTGCGTGAGAGTAATCTAGGTTTCGAACCCCCTCCACGTTGTGCATGGGCCTCCTTTTATAGTGCAAGGGGTCACCGACAGGTGTCAACGCAGGAGAAAGGGGTAAAAATGTAAAAGAGGTGGTAGTTGTAACAGTGCGGGAATAGTGGAGCTACAGTACAGAACAGTGGTCTATACCTACTTTAACAGTGGGGGACAAGGGCATTTAATGCCCGTCGCCGTCGACCCCAAAAGCTCCCGCCGTTGCGTCTCCGTCTGCCACGGCGATGGATCCACTGCCGTGGAGTGCCACCGTGTCCCCCAGGCTGCACAGCCATCCGCCACGCGTCCCTGGAGTGGCCCCAGGGCGACGCGTGGGCCGATGAGCTGGAGCGCGGGCACACAGCGCACCTCCCCCGGCAAGCACCTTGCCGGGGATCTCGACCTTGCCGGGCCCGGAAGCTTGCCGCTCCCCGAGCCCTTGCCGGGTCTTCTAAGATAAAATCTTCTATTCATCCTGACAAGCTCCTCTTGCCAGGGCCTCGTGCTAGTTAAGCAATCTCGAGCCTGGGACGGCCTTCCCGGCAAGCTCCTCTTGCCGGGGTCTTGGTCTTCTGTCTTGTATACTTTGTTTTTGAATGGCTAGATAAGGGGCAGGAAGGTCTCCGGCAAGCGCGTGATGAACCCTGCCGCGGGGAGCTGCCGCTGCCCGTGCACAAGTTGGGGTACTAGGGTACCCCTACCCTTGTACACCGACAGGAACAATCCAACCGTTATCCCCCACTCAGCCCCGCACAGAGCGGTACTACCGCTTGAGGGAGCGGTACTACCGCTTATAGAGCGGTACTACCATTGCCTTACAAGCGGTACTACCGTGCCAAAGGGGTAGGGTCCCAGAGCGGTACTACCGCGGTCTCAGGGCGGTACTACCGCTGAGAGCGGTACTACCGCCTCTACTACCGCACCTAGTACAGCAAAACTCGACACAAAAACGCGCTCGCGAGTCAAGGCGGTGGTAGCACGGATCAGCGGCGGTACTACTGCAGTGTGCACCAAGTAGTACTACCGCTTAGTGGGGCGGTACTACCGCTTGAGGCACATAGGCGATACTACCACTGGGATCCACGGTACTACCGCTGGAGCCAGGAAAAACTAGAGAAGATGGGAAAGAAGAACTCCATTGCGGCGGGAAGGAATGGTGGGTGCAAAAAAGAAGTGTACGTGTTGATTCCACCCAAACCTTACCAAAGCGGATCCCCTCTTAATAGTACGTCTTTCCTATTACCCAGAACCACCGAAAACAAAGCAAAAAGGAAACACCGTCTTCCATAGATTCCGAGGGGCATCTAATCTTCCTGTGCCTTTGTGAGATGTATCTGAAAGAGCTTAGAACACATGATTAGTCCGCAAACGCATTGTCATCAATCACGAAAACACCATTTGGCTAAATATGCCCTTACAATCTCCCCCTTTTTGGTGGATTGATAACAAAACGGGATTTGAACAAAAGGAATAATGACATAACGTAAATGCAAAATCCACACCCCTAAAATATAGACGGGCTCCCCCTAGATGTGTGCTATCTAGATAAGTGCTTTGGACTGCACGGCACAAATGCTAGGATCAACACTCCCCCTATATTTTAGAGACCAACAACCTAAGCAAGATATGAGAGCATAGTACATAGTAAGATAATCATGCATGCTAGAGAGTACCAGGTACATAAATAAGATAGGGTAGCATATGTCTCACACCATATGACGGGAACTTAGGTCTCTCGAAAAACCAACCAAACCACAAGAAACGGAAAGCACACAAGCGACAGAAACACAAAGGCACAAACCCCTAAACTCTCTCCCCCTTTGGCATCGAGACACCAAAAGGGCAGAGAGCTAAGCTACGGCTCCAGGTGAGAGCACGAGAAGGTCTCGAACATCAGATCTTAGCAGGGTCATCTTCTATGTCGTCGTCGACCTGAAACTGCTCGGCATCGGAATCTGTCCATGGGCAATGCTGCTTGATCCACTCTTCCTCCTCGGTTACCTGCTCCTCAGAGCCACTGGCTACAGTCGCACCCAACTGACGCATGATCTCCTTGTGATGTCCCCTAGCCTTCTTCTCTGCCACATGAGTCATGTACTGACCATGAGACTCCATGCAAAACAACTTCTTCTTCTTCTTCTTGAGCTTATTTGCCCACGAGGGCTCTGCACCAGATGGCTCATAGTCATCATCATCATCTACTTCAACCTCAGCCTCCTCAGTCTCCATAGCAGCAGCGGAGGATGAGCCTCCAGTCTTGGAAGCATGAGTGCCCCAGTTGTCCTTCCGCCTCAGACGCTTGATCTCATGAGACACCAACTCTCCAGTCTCTAGCAATACATTGGTATAGACATGATCCCAAGCCTTCTCAATCAGAAGCATGATGAAAGGTCCATAGATCAGGCACTTGCGTTCAGAAATAACAGACAAGAGCTCAAACCACATCACATGGGAAATGTCCAGGGTCTCACCAGTGTTCCTCTCAAACTGATGTTGGCAAAAGAGAAGCATGTCCACAAGATAGGAGTGAACCATATCATGATTCCTAATTCGAGGGAAAAGAGTCTCACGAAAGATGTGGTGAAGGATATCCAGGTAGGTAGACAACTCATATGTTACCTTCTGAGTCTCAGGGTGGACCTTCATACTGTAGTAGGGCCAGAGAGCTTGCTTGTGAGTGGAGGTAGCGTTCTGATGAGGACGAAAGCCAACTGGTGTCTCAAGTCCCTGGTCTTCCATCCCAAGTAACTCCATGAATGCCTTCCACTTGACAGACAACAGTTTTCCATTGGTCATCCATGTCAGAGTTCTATCCTCATCCGTCCCTAGATGGACCGTGGCATAGAATTGAGCCACAAGATCTGCATCAAAGTCCTTGTTGAACTGAACGATCTGAAGAACGTTGAGTTGAGTGCACATCTGAAGAGCATCGCCAAAATACACATGATCCTTCTCCAGGTATTCCGTGTCTATGGAGCGAACACTGACAAAGAGATTCTTCTTAGCCTTGAGCACATCAAAATAGACGGCAAACTGAAAGCGGTTCGAGAACGGTCGGTTGACCAAATTGGGTTCTTGATCAACCTCATAGGGTTTGCGGCGACGCCTTGCCCAGAACTCCTTGCCACTCATTTCTGTCACAATTTTGCCCTTTGGCTTTTCCATGGCCTTTTTCTTCTGTCGAGGTGGAGGTGGAGCACTCGAGGAACCTCCAGCAGACTCAGATGTGCGGTAGTGCTTTGAGGTTGCACGATTGGGGTTGATACGGCGAGCCTGATGCTCAGGATGTTCATCACCTGGAACCAAACACAAAAACAGACGAACCAACCAAAAGGAACGACCATAAGCCAATGAACACAGCAAAAGAAGATCAAAGAATGAAGTAATATGTGTGAACTAGGCAAGCCGCGGTAGTACTGTGATCTGCTAAGCGGTAGTACTGCCCAAGCGGTAGTACCGCTCCAGGGAGCGGTAGTACCGCTCGAGGCGGGGAAACAGCGGTTTCCTACTACCGTGGTCAGATCCGGCACCACCAGGCCTGTCAAATTCAAAAACATTTCTATCATACTCTAATCTAGATAGCCTAGTTGCTTTCTCCATCCTACTCAAGCCTAGATTTAGCCAAAAATCTAAAGATGCAAACACTATTGCCCCTAAAACACAGGATCTAAAAAAGAGACAAGAGGAGAAGAGGAACGGGGGCAATACCGGCATCCATGGCAAGAGGACTTGGTGGGGATCGACTCCACCGAAGGAAACGGAGAGGAACACCCCAGAGGAGGAGATCCGCCAGAGCCCTCCCGCTGCGACGAACTGCAGGAGAGAGAGAGAGGAACGAGGGGGCGAATGAATGGGTATGGGGGAGAGAAACCCCCCTGCCCCGATATAACCCCCACGTACCTCCCTGCAGCGGTAGTACCACGCTGGTGGGCGGTAGTACCGCTTATAAGCGGTAGTACCGCGCACCACCAGCGGTAGTACCGCCCAGCATGCCACGGCAACGAAAAGTTCAAGGCAAAGCTCAAAAGAAAAGAAACACACAAGGAGGGAAAAACAAAACACCACTCACACACACACACTAGCAAGAGACAAGAGACCCCTCTACAAGAGAGGGCGGTGACCGGAGTCACCTATGTTTGAGTCTAGAGATATGGCGCCGCGAAGATTTTAACCTTGGGCCCATGACCAAAACTCGTCCTTGAAGCACTATTACCATCAAAGATGGTTAATGAAAGACTAGATCAATTTATGCATAATGGGGGGAGAGAGAGTTGATTGAGAGAACACTGCTCCCCCTATGTCCATGCCTACATCTAGATAAGACACTAAGAAGAGTATGGTGGGGTGTGCACGTGCTCAAACCACATTGCTCAAATCAATGATATTTATCTCATGCCTTAACTCGCGAAATCTTGCTTCATCCAACGGCTTCGTGAATATATCTGCAAGGTTATCATGAGTGTTGACATAGTGAAGCTCGATTTCTCCTTGCCGTATATGATCCCGTATGAAGTGATACCGAATCTCTATATGCTTCGTCTTGAAGTGTTGCACCGGGTTGAGAGAAATCTTGATGGCACTTTCATTGTCACACCAAAGAGGAACTTTGTCACAAGTGACACCGTAATCCTTTAAAGTTTGCCTCATTCATAAGAGTTGAGCACAGCAACTACCGGCAGCCACATACTCGGCTTCGCTGGACGAGAGAGACACACAACTTTGCTTTTTGGAAGACCAACTAACAAGAGAGCATCCAAGAAATTGGCACCCTCCAGAAGTGGACTTCCTATCCACTTTATCTCCCGCCCAGTCAGAATCAGAGAACCCTACAAGGTTGAAGTTTGCTCCTCTTGGGTACCATAAGCCAAAGTTTGGGGTATGAGCCAAATATCGAAAGATATGCTTGACAGCCACAAAGTGACTTTCCTTAGGTGAGGCTTTAAACCGTGCACAGATTCCCACACTCAACATAATATTCGGTCTAGATGCACAAAGGTAAAGCAAGGAACCGATCATAGAGCGATATACCTTTTGATCCACCGCTTTACCATTGGGATCAATGTCAAGTTGACACTTGGTTGGCATAGGAGTAGTAGTCGGCTTGACATCACTTAGATTGAACCTCTTGAGCATGTCTTGAGTGTACTTGGATTGTTTGATGAATATTCCTTCTCTTCTTTGCTTGATCTCAAACCCGAGGAAGTACTTCAACTCTCCCATCATGGACATCTCAAAATGTGTGGTCATGAGTGCGGCGAACTCATCATTGAAAGCTTTGTTAGGATAACCAAAGATAATATCATCAACATATAGTTGGCATACAAATAACTCCCCTTTGACCTTCTTAGTAAAAAGAGTGGGGTCGATTTTCCCAATTTCAAACCCACGATCTTGTAACAACTCGGTAAGATGCTCATACCACGCACGTGGGGCTTGTTTAAGGCCATAGAGTGCCTTATCGAGTTGGTACACGTGATTGGGGAGCTTAGGATCCTCAAACCCCGGGGGTTGTTTAACATACACCAACTCATTAATAGGACCATTAAGAATAGCACTTTTCACATCCATTTGTTGCAATTTAAAGTTATGATGGGAAGCATAGGCAAGCAACAAACGAATGGATTCAAGGCGAGCAACGGGGGCAAAGGTTTCACCGTAGTCGATACCCTCTACTTGGGAGTAGCCTTGAGCCACCAGATGCGCCTTGTTGCGGATGACAATGCCATGAGCATCTTGCTTGTTCTTAAAGATCCACTTGGTTCCAATGACATTATGGTTCTCCTTTGGCCTTGGCACTAGACGCCACACCTTGTTGCGCTCAAAGTTATGGAGTTCTTCATGCATGGCATTAAGCCAATCAGGGTCTTCGAGTGCCTCATAAACCTTCTGAGGTTCAACATAGGAGACAAAAGCTTGAGGAGCACAATAGTTTGCTAATTGTCTACGAGTGCTTACCCCCTTTTGATGCTTCCTAGAATGTTCTCCATGTGATGTTCTCTGGAAGCAAGCCTCGAGGCAACTTTTGCAGCACGACGCTCTAATTTCTCTTCAAGAGATAACTGAGGAGCATTGAGTTGATCATCTTGAGCTTCGTCGGGAGCTAGATCTTGATCTTGAGCTTCCTCTTGACCTTTATCTTGCTCGGAGGACAGAACTTGGCCTTGTGCATCATTTGGTGGCTCCCCACCATCTTGTAATTGATCTTGCACTTGGCCTTGTTCGTCCGGTTGAGGGCCTTCACTTCGTTCTTCGGAAGCGTGTGGGTCTTGGGTTGGTGATGGTTCCACTTGAGTGGAACATTGTCCTTCTCCTTCGGCCACAAGGGGTTCCTCAATGGGTAGGATATATCCAACACCCATTCTTCATATGGCTTGAGGAGGAATTTCATCACCTACATCACAAGTACCACTTTGCTCCACTTGGGAGCCGTTATTTTCATCAAACTCTACGTTACTCGTCTCCTCAATGAGTCCATTGGACTTGTTGAGGACACGGTAAGCATGAGAGTTTGTAGCATAACCAACAAATATGCCCTCGTGAGCTCTAGATTCAAATTTAGACAACCGAACACCTTTGTTGAGGATGAAACACTTACACCCGAACACGCGGAAGTACTTGAGATTGGGCTTGTTACCGGTAAGTATCTCATATGGAGTCTTGTTCAAGCCTTTGTGGATATATAGCCGGTTTGATGCATGGCATGCGGTGTTGATGGCTTCGGCCCAAAAGTTGTATGGAGATTTGAATTCTGCCATCATGGTCCTTGCTGCATCCATCAGAGTCCGGTTCTTTCTCTCCGCTGCACCGTTTTGTTGAGGGGTATAGGGAGCTGCATATTGATGTTTGATCCCCTCATCACTTGGAAACTCATCCAAGGTGTAGTTCTTGAACTCGGTGCCGTTGTCACTTGTGATCATCAAAATCTTTGCTTCATGTTGTTGTTGAGCTTCATTTGCAAAGTTGATGACGGTTTGTTGGGTCTCACTCTTCTTCTTGAAGAAGTATACCCAGGTGTATCTTGAGTAATCATCCACAATCACCAAGCAGTACTTTCTACCCCCAAGACTATCAAAATGTGGAGGCCCAAAGAGGTCCATGTGAAGAAGCTCTAGGGGTCTCTTTGAATAGATGATTGTCGTGGGAGGGTGAGTCGTCTCATATAACTTTCCTTCAATGCAAGCCCTGGAAGCACGATCTTTGGCAAAGCTAACATTTGTTAGTCCACGGACATGGTCCCCCTTGAGAAGACTTTGCAAAGATCTCATATTGTCATGGGCCAAACGGCGATGCCAAAGCCATCCCACATAAACTTTAGCCATTAGGCATGTCGCAATCTTAGTGGGTTGCTTCGAAAAGTTAACCACATAAAGACCGATCTCGACATGCCCAACATAGGCTACTTTAAGAGTCTTGCTCCACAAGGGGGCCACGGTATCAATATCAAAGAATGTAGCAAAGCCCATGAGTCCCAGTTGGCGAACAGAAAGTAAATTGTATGCAAGGAACTCAACAAGCATGACTTTCTCGATCGTGAGATCATGAGAGACAACCACCTTGCCAAGCCCCAATACCTTAGAAGATGAAGCATCACCCCATTCGATGTTGGTGGACATAGGTGAACCTAGATGCACGTCCACCACCAAGTCTTTGCTTCCGGTCATATGATTTGTAGCTCCACTATCGAGCAACCATGATCCCCCACCGGAAGCAAACTCCTACAAGAGATCAATGCTTGGATTTAGGTACCCATTTGGTAATGGGTCCTTTGAGGTTAGAAACAAGGGTCTTAGGAACCCAAATTTAGCAAACACATGCCCATCACTAGCACGACATAAAAAATATGAAGGATTAAAGTCGCCGGCCATGTCTGATGGTATGGTGGAGTTTTTCTTGACACCACCACCTTTCACGGTTTTCTTCTTTTTTGATGCACCCTCTCCTTCTTTCACAAAAGTTTGTCGAAGAGGGGGTGGTAGCGTCTTGTCATTCTTCTTCTTCTTGGGCTTAGGAACAAACCCAATTCCTTCCTTTGCCACAACCTCCTTTTGATTGCTCAGAAGATTGTTGAGGTTCTTCTCACCTTGTATACATGTCACAAGGCCTTTCTCAAGTTGCTTCTTCAACTCGGCATTTTCTTCAACAAGATGCACTTGCTCGCAACATGGGTTAGTAGCATTTGCATTATCAATTAATACCATGCGAGGAAAGATAGCCTTTTCCTTGGTTAGCGAAACTTGGAGTTGATCATGAGACTCTTTGAGAGAAGCATGCATACTTTTCAAGGCCTTGTGAGCCTTGTCGAGTATGACAAACTCTTCCTTGTGTCTAGCATGGTCAACCTCATGTTTTGCCTTCTCGGAATTAAGCACACGAGAGACAACTAAAGCATGATCAAGATCTTTCTTTAATTTAGCATGATCATCGTTGTATGACTCCTCAAGATCCAAAGGAAGACCACGCTCTTCCTCTAGGGCGTTAGAGAGATCCGATATCTCATCGGCATAGTCTCGACTATGTCCTTCCATTTTAGTAATGGTTTCCTTGTGAGCCTCGATCATGTCATTGGCCTCACCGAGTTGTTCCAAGAGAGCAACAAAATGCTTCTTGGGTTTGCCCTTGAGGTTGTTCATGAATAACTCAAATTCATTCTCTCCCTCCTTAGTTCCCTCACTCTCATCAATACAATCCGTCAATGAAGGATTAGAAGTTATAGTAGTATTGATGTTTGGGGTTACCTTGTTGGTGGCCTTGGCCATGAGACACTTGGCGGTGATGTTCTCATTTGGTGAGTCGAAGAGAGATGAGTGCGGAGTAGTAGCAATATCAATTGTGGCCATGGTGACCATCTCATCATCTTCATCATTATCATCATCCTCAACATATTCTTCTTGGTCCACCAACCCTTTAGGAGGAGTCTTCTTGTTGAAGTTGTTCTTGTTGGGATAAGACTTTGACTTGTCCTTCCGGATAAGCTTGCCTCCAAAGTCTTCTCTTTTCTCATATGGGCAATCCGCAACGAAGTGGCTTACATTTCCACAGTTGAAGCATGTCCTCACTCGTTGCTTGCCCTTGTTCCCACTTGAGTTGTTCCTGTTGAAGTTGGGTCATGTGTTCTTCTTGTTGCCCCAAAATTGCCTTGAAGCAAGAGCCATGTGCTCATGATAGGCATATTTGAAGTCCTCGGGGCTACACTCATCATCATCCTCCACCTCCTCTTCTTCTACACAAGCCTTGGCTTCAGAGCAAGATTAGGCTTCTTCGATCGTTGAGCTCTTAAGACCGCATTGTCGGCGGTCATGTCCAAGATCCTCATGGCAAGGAACTCATCCAACACTTCATTTGATGATAAGTGGTGGAAGTCCGGTCTCTGACGAATGACATAGGGCGTGGCCTTATGATAGGGCATCATGGCCTTGAGGAACTTGCGCTTGATCCAATTGTCATCCGTGTCCTTACTGCCATGATCTCGAAGAGAGACCGAAAGGGTAGTTAATCTCCGATAAAGTTCACGAGGATCTTCTTCTTCGATCATAGAAAACTCATCGGCTTCATCTTGCACAACTTCATAGTTAGACCGTTGAATGCTAGTGCTTCCCTTGTACATAGTGCCAACATGCTCCCAAGCTTCCTTGGCCACAGTGAAGGGTCGAAGATGTGCAATGTCTTCTAGAGGAATAGCATCTTGAAGAATGCAAAGAGCTGACTCGTTGAATTGATGATCCGCAGTTTCTCTTGGAGTCATGTTGTCGGGATCACGCGGATAAAAACCTTGCTCAATGATTCTCCAAACATTAGTAGAACAATGATTTATGTGACGTTTGAAACGAAACACCCAAGTAGCAAAATCAGAATTTTTTATAAACTTGGGAGGATGCCCAACGGAATTTAAATGCGGTGTAGGAACGGTTCCTCCATAGTGAGTAGGAGGAGCAGAGTGGGCAAAGATCCCACTCCCATTCTTAGTAACAGGGGCTTGTTCACTACTAGCTTCTCCCTTGTTGGGATTAGCCTCCGACACGTTGGTAGCGGGACGTACCACTTCCACGGTGCGGTGGATAATTTAAGCCCCTCAAGCAAATCTTTAAACATGCCTTTGACCTCGGTCGCTAGTGACTCTTTCAATGTGGTCAAGGCCACATTGAACTCCTCACGAGAGACCGAGGCTCCCCCATCGGACGTAGGCAAGGACGGAGTTCCACCGGAATGATCCTCCGTCTCGACTACGTTGTCACCCATACTCTTTGGACAGTAAAGTCCTTACAAAGAGACGAGGCTTTGATACCCATTGAAAGGATCGAGATGGTTGACTAGAGGGGGGGTGAATAGGCAACTAACAATTTTTAGCTTTTCTTAACCACTTTAAATTAAGCGTTAAAGTAAGTTGTCTAGATATGTTACTAAGATGACAACTAGTAGGAAGTAAAGATAACAACCCCACAAGCAAACTATAAGAGATAAACAAGTAAAGCTTGCACAAGTAAAGGAAAGAAATAACCACAAGTGGAACCGGTGAAGACGAGGATGTGTTGCCGAAGTTCCTTCCCTTTGAGGGGAAGTACGTCTTCGTTGGAGCGGTGTGGAGGCACAATGCTCCCCAAGAAGCCACTAGGGCCACCGTATTCTCCTCACGCCCTCACACAATGCAAGGTGCCGTGATTCCACTAGTGCTGCCCTTAAAGGCGGCAACCGAACCTTTACAAACAAGGTTGGGGCTATCTCCACAACTGAATTGGAGGCTCCCAATGATACCACGAAGCTTCACCACAATGGAATATGGCTTCAAGGTGATCTCAACCGTCTAGGGTGCTCAAACACCCAAGAGTAACAAGATCCGCTAGGGATTAGTGGGGGGAATCAAATATCTCTTGGTGGAAGTGTAGATCGATGCCTTCTCAAGCAATCCCGAGCCAATCAACAAGTTTGATTTGCTAGGGAGGGAGATCGGGCGAAAATGGAGCTTGGAGCAACAATGGAGTATGTGGGGGAAGATGTGAGTCAACAAGGAGGAAGAAGAAGCCTTTATATAGTGGGGGGAACAATCCAACCGTTATCCCCCACTCAGCCCCGCACAGAGCGGTACTACCGCTTGAGGGAGCGGTACTACCGCTTATAGAGCGGTACTACCGTTGCCTTACAAGCGGTACTACCGTGCCAAAGGGGTAGGGTCCCAGAGAGGTACTACTGCGGTCTCAGGGTGGTATTACTGCTGAGAGCGGTACTACCGCCTCTACTACCGCACCTAGTACGGCAAAACTCGACACGAAAACGCGCTCGCGAGTCGAGGCAGTGGTAGCATGGATCAGCAGCGGTACTACCGCAGTGTGCACCAAGCGGTACTACCGCTTAGTGGGGCGGTACTATTGCTTGAGGCGCACAGGCGGTACTACCGCTGGGATCCGCGGTACTACCGCTGGAGCCAGGAAAAACTAGAGAAGATGGGAAAGAAGAACTCCATTGCGGCGGGAAGGAATGGTGGGTGCAAAAAAGAAGTGTACGTGTTGATTCCACCCAAACCTTTCCAAAGTGGATCCCCTCTTAATAGTACGGCTTTCCTATTACTCAGAACCACCGAAAACTAAGCAAAAAGGAAACACCGTCTTCCGTAGATTCCGAGGGGCATCTAATCTTCCTGTGCCTTTGTGAGATGTATCTGAAAGAGCTTAGAACACATGATTAGTCCGCAAACGCATTGTCATCAATCACCAAAACACCATTTGGCTAAAAAGCCCTTACACTCTTTCCGAATAACATGTAACCGGAGAATTTTCGAATAACACTAGTTTACCTCAATGGGGATATGTATGTCCCCAACAATAAGAATGACATATGTCTTCTTAATAGTAGGAAGAGGAAATTCAAAACCTCCAATAGTAATAGTTGAAATTTTTCCAATATAATTGATACTATGGACCTGAGTTTGCTTCCTCAAACAGTGTACCGTATGCTCACTACCAATGACATGAAAAGTGACATTGCCTTCATTGCAATCAATAACAGCCCCTGCATTATTCAAAAAGGGTCTACCAAGGATAATAGACATACTATCATCCTCGGGAATATCAAGTATAACTAAATCCGTTAGAGTAGTAACATTTGCAACCACAATAGGCATATCCTCACAAATACTGACAGGTATGGCAGTTGATTTATCAGCCATTTGCAAAGATATTTTAGTAGGTGTCAACTTACTCAAGTCAAGTCTACGATATAAAGAGAGAGGCATAACACTAACACGGGCTCCAAGATCACATAAAGCAGTTTTAACATAGTTTCTTTTAATGGAGCAAGGTATAGTAGGTACTCCTGGATCTCCTAGTTTCTTAGGTATTCCACCTTTGAAAGTGTAATTGGCAAGCATGGTGGAATTTTCTACTTCAGGTATCTTTCTTTTATTGGTAATAATATCCTTCATATATTTAGCATAAGGATTTGTTTTAAGCACATCATTCAAACGCATACGCAAAAATATAGGTCTAATCATTTCAGCAAAGCGCTCAAAATACTCATCTTCCTTTTTCTTGGATGGTTTCGGAGGAAAAGGCATGGGTTTCTGAACCCATGGTTCTCTTTCCCTACCGTGCTTCCTAGCAACAAAGTCTCTCTTATCATAACGTTGATTCTTTGATCGTGGGTTATCAAGATCAACAGTAGGTTCAATCTCTACATCATTATCATTGCTAGGTTGAGCATCATCATGAACATCATCACTGATATTATCACTTGTTCATATTCATTACCAGATTGTGTCTCAGCATCAGAAACAGATATATCATTGGGATTCTCAGGTGTGTCAGCTATAGGTTCACTAGAGGCATGCAAAGTCCTATCATTTTTCTTTTTCTTCTTCTTAAAAGAACTAGGTGCATCTAGATTAGCTCTCTGAGAATCTTGCTCAATTATCTTAGGGTGGCCCTCAGGATACAGAGGTTCCTGAGTCACTGTACCACCTCTAGTTGCTACTCTAACATCATAGTCATTATTCTTACCATTTAATTCATTGAGCAAATCATTCCGAGCCTTAAGTACGTGTTCTACTTGAGTGGTAACCGTGGAAGCATGTATACTAATGAGTTTCAATTCACCTTTAACTCTAGACAGATAATCACTCAGGCATTCAATGATATAAGCATTATGTTGCAATAGTCAACCAACATAAGCATTGAAGTTTTCTTGTTTCACAATAAAATTGTCAAACTCATCTAAGCATTGGCTAGCAGACTTATAACGAGGAATATCACGTTCATCAAATATATAAAGAGAATTTACCTTTACTACCTGTGTCGGGTTATCAAGACCATGTATTTCTTCAATAGGTGGTAAATTCTTAACATCTTCAGATGTAATACCTTTTTCTTTCATAGATTTCTTCGCCTCTTGGATATCTTCAGGACTGAGAAATAGAACACCTCTTTTCTTCGGGGTTGGCTCAGGGGCCGGTTTAGGAAGTGTCCAATTATTTTCATTAGCCAGCATATTATTCAATAGTAATTCAGCTTGATCAACTGTTCTTTCCCTGAAAACACAACCAGCACAACTATCCAGGTGGTCTCTGGAAGCATTGGTTAGTCCATTATAAAATACATCAAGTATATCGTTCCTCTCAAGAGGATGATCATGCAAAGCATTAAGTAATCGGAGAAGCCTCCCCCAAGCTTGTGGGAGACTCTCTTCTTCAATTTGGACAAAGTTATATATTTCCCGTAAGGCAGCTTGTTTCTTATGAGCGGGAAAATATTTAGCAGAGAAGTAATACATCATATCCTGGGGACTACGCACACAACCAGGATCAAGAGAATTAAACCAAGTCTTAGCATCATCCTTTAACGAGAACAGAAATAACTTAAGGATATAGTAATAACGAATATTTTCATCGTTGGTGAAAAGGGTGGCTGTATCATCCAACTTAGTAAGATGTGCCACAACAGTTTCAGATTCATAGCCATGGAAAGGATCAGATTCAACCAAAGTAATTAACTCAGGATAAACAGAGAATTCATAATCATTTTCAGTAACAAAGATAGGTGAAGTAACAATAGCAGGGTCAAGTTTCATTCTAGCATTCAAGGACTTTTCTTAAATCTTAGCTAATAATTTCTTAAGATCATATCTATCATTGCAAGCAAGAAAGTCTCTAGCAGTTTCTTCGTCCATAACATAACCCTCAGGAACAACAGGCAATTCATATCTAGGGGGAGAAGCTTCATCATCACTTTCATAAATGTTATCAGTTTGAATATTTGCATTCTCCCTAACCCAAGCAATTTGTTCATCTAGAAATTCACCTAGTGGCACAGTATTATCAAGCATAGAAGTAGTTTCATCAGACATAGCAGAAGTGGCATCATCAAGAACATACGACATATCAGATTCAATAGTAGGAGTAGGTGTCGCAAATTTACCCATAACAGAGTGTGAATCAAGTGCAGAGCTAGATGGCAGTTCCTTACCTCCCCTCGTAGTTGAGGGTAAAATATTGGTTTTTGAGTCCTTCAAGTTCTTCATAGGGATCGACAAATATAAATCCCTAGTGACTTAAAGAATATAGCTATGATCCCTGGCAACGGCGCCAGAAAATAGTCTTGATAACCCACAAGTGTAGGGGATCGCAACAGTTTTCGAGGGTAAAGTATTCAACCCAAATTTGTTGATTAAACACAAGGGGAGCCAAAGAATACTCTTAAGTATTAGCAGCTGAGTTGTGAATTCAACCACACCTGGAAACTTAGTATCAGCAGTAAGGTAGTTTAGTAGCAAAGTAATATGATAGTAGCGGTAATAAAAGTAACGGTAGTGTTTTTGTAGTTTTTGTAACAGTAGCAGCGGAAAAGTAAATAAGCAACAAGCAATATGTGAAAAGCTCGTAGGCATTGGATCGGTGATGGGGAATTATGTCAGATGCAATTCATCATGTAAAAGTTATAACCTAAGGTGACACAGAGCTAGCTCCAGTTCATCAATGTAATGTAGGGATGTATTCCAAATATAGTCATACGTGCTTATGGAAAAGAACTTGCATGACATCTTTTGTCCTACCCTCCCGTGGCAACGGGGTCCTATTGGAAACTGAGGGATATTAAGGCCTCCTTTTAATAGAGTACCGGACTAAAGCATTAACACATAGTGAATACATGAACTCCTCAAACTATAGTCATCACCGGGAGTGGTCCCGATTATTGTCACTTCGGGGTTGCTGGATCATAACACATTGTAGGTGACAATAGACTTGCAAGATAGGATCAAGAACACACATATATTCATGAAAACATAATAGGTTCAGATCTGAAATCATGGCACTCAGGCCCTAGTGACAAGCTTTAAGCATAGCAAAGTCATAGCAACATCAATCTCAGAACATAGTGGATACTTGGGATCAAACCCTAACAAAAATAACTCGATTACCTGGTAAATCTCATCCAACCCATCACCGTCCAGCAAGCCTACGATGGAATTACTCACGCATGGCGGTGAGCATCATGGAATTGGTGATGGAAGAAGGTTGATGATGACGATGGCGACGATCTCCACTCTCCGGAGCCCCGAACGGACTCCAGATCAGCCCTCCCGAGAGAGATTAGGGCTTGGCGGCGGCTCCGTATCGTAAAACGTGATAATTCGTCCTCTCTGATTTTTTTCTCCCCGAAATTGAATATATGGGGTCCGGAGATACGTCGGTGGAGCGTCAGGGGGCCCACGAGGCACGGGCGCGCCTAGGGGGAGGGGCGCGCCCCCACCCTCGTGGACAGGGTGTGGGCCCCCTGACGTAGATCTTTTCATAGGTATTTTTTATATTTTCCAAAATGATTCTCCATGGATTTTCAGGTCATTCTGGGAACATTTTATTTCTGCACAAAAACAACACCAAGGGAATTCTGCTGAAAACATCGTCAGTCCAGGTTAGTTCCAGTCAAATCATGCAAGATAGAGTCCAAAACAAGGGCAAAAGGGTTTGGAAAAGTAGGTACGTTGGAGACGTATCAAGGTGGAGCAGCGCTGCTAGAGGAGGCAACAGAGGGCCTAGTGAGGATGCGATGGGGCTGGCTAGAGTTGGAGCTTCAAGCGTTCGACAGCGACACTCGAGCGGGTGCTGCAGCAGGCCGGAGGGGCGGCCATGGTGGGGGTAACCACGAGCAGAGGAGGTCCAGGGCTTGGGCAGCCGGCAAGGGCGGAGCAGGACGTCAAGGAGGGCAGGGCATAGGCAAACCATGGCGAGCCTGCGACTCGGTCGCGGCAGTGTGGCGGGTTGACGATGGGAGGTGGAGAGGCGACACTTGGCGGCGGAGGAGGGTCGGCAAGGGAGGAGGAGCGGCCATGGGCTCGCGCGGCCATGGAGTATGGCAGCGCGACGGCGGCGTTGCTTGAGACGATGAAGTGGCGACTCTGGTGGCCATGGCGAGGCCTAGGCAGCGAGGTAGGTGGGGAAGATGGGGTCGAGCGAGAGGGAGAAGCAGGTGGCACGGCGCGGGAATGATCAAGGGAGGAGGAGTCGAGCGAGAGGTGGGAGACGAGGGAGAGATGTGTGGGGATCGAGCGGGCGG
>LR738712.1:280533120-280621509 GCA_902687465.1 Secale cereale
GGGGAGGGACGGCGTCCCGCACTCTTCCATCTTCTTCCTCCTTCAGCTTCTACTCCTCTCTTCCGTTCGTCATGGAGAGAGGAAATCTCGGCCCTTCAACAGTGGCGGCGAGGGTCGCCGCTCGACAGCGCGTCCCTCCCTCTTCTGCACCTACGGTGGTAGAGCCAGGCGCGAGGGGAAGGGGGAGGGGGCGAGGCCGTGGGCGAGGCCGGGGCGCTCAGTGAAGAGGAGGACGGGGTGGCCCGCCGGCCTCGGCCCCGCCAGCAGCTCCTCCTCCAATGGGGGGCTATGTTGGGGATGACCCTTGTGAGCTCTTGGTCAGGTTGCGCTGACCGCCGAGCCGTCGCCTTCGTCTCCCGACTCCATTTGCGCGGGAGATGGAGCTGGATCCGCCGGAGTCGTTGCGGCTGCACATGAGGGGCTGCGGGATCAGTGGCACGCGGGTCCGCGTCGACTTCCCTGCTCCTCATGTGATGTATATTCGTCAGGGATGGAAGATGTTTGCTCGTATCCACTGCGTGACGGATGGGCTCACTCTCCATTTGAAGTTGACGGAGAATGGGCTCCTTTCCGTCAAGGTCTTTGGGCACTTTGGGACACGTGCAAGGTGCTGCGTGGAGAGCTCTTATGATAGTGAAGATTCCTCCTCGAGCGAGAGTGATGAGGAGGACAGCGACAACGACGACGAGGGCGCTAGGCGGCAGGATGACGGGTCCGACTAGGTGACGGGCGCCGCTCCTTGTGGCACCGGCGAACCCATCATCCGTGTCGCCGGCTCCTTGAACTTCTCGGGGCCGGCCCCTTGGGCAGCTGGCGTTGGGGGGGCTGCGGAAGAGGAAGAGGGCGGGCGGCAAGGTCATCATGTCGGAGTACGCGGGCACCGACGCCTTCTACGCGTACTGACGTCCTACCGCCTCGTCTTCGAGCTCTGCTTCCGGCGCCGCCATCACCATCCACCCTTTGGGCGGCCGCCAAGATGTTCTCTTGGTGTCTTCTGCCACCCGTAGCTCGTTTAGGCGCTCCTTTTTCCCTTCTCGCCTCCTTGACCTGCCTCCTGAGGAAAGGGACAAGAAAGGGATTACGGGCATCTTATCTCTTTTTAGTTTGTAAGCCTTCGGGCGTTTGTTAAATTTAAAACTTGTAATCCCCTCGTTCATGTTTTTCATTTCCTATGGACTGTACCTAAGTGGAATGTTTTTAATGAAAAAGGGATGTTTGCCGGGTCATTTGTTCGCAGGTAGAACCCACAACAGGGAACAAATCCTTGATATCTTTAAGATAAACATTTTCTCGCCCGGCAACAGGCCTCGCCATCCCCCCACTTCGCTCGACCTTTCTCACGCTTTTGGCGGAGGCTGGGATGAAGTGGGTTTAGGCTCCTTGTTTCATCCTTTCGCTGCCGCGACTACGACCAAACTTGGTCCCAGGAACGAGCCCTAGGGCCTAGAGTTATGGGAGCACGGTAGTTTTAAGGAAAGAAACGAGGTTTCACATACCTTAGTCCATAATGGAATGCATGATAAGGGATGAAGAACTTATCTGAAGCTGCGGCCCCCGGCAACCCTGGTTTGCCGTGGGTGAATCTTTGCTCTTGCAGCCCCCGGCAACATTGGCTCGCCGGGGCCTAGATGCTGGTATGATCCTTTTTCTTCTCCCCAAGTGGTTTCGGCAAGGATATCTGTGTGTCCTGTGAACCAAAGAAGATAAAAGAAAGACAAAGGGATGCAAACTCGACCTCTAAGCTAGGGGTTAGCCGCCACTAAGCACTATCAACCCTAACCAACGACGAGACTCGACCTAGCATGCATGTTATAACTTAGGGCGCCAACGCTTCATTTATTTATGCTCAGGGTCTGCGCCTGGCTTTGTACAAAGGATTACATGCCTTGTCGGCAAGGCTTGTACAAAAGGTGGCTTGTCGGGGGACCCGGCAAGCCGCGCCTCACGGGTAAAACTTGTGAAGATGCTCAATGTTCCAGGAGTTGCTGACCGGAACCGCATTTTCGGTCTCCAGGCGGACTGCGCCAGGCCTGGTGACTCGTATTACCCGATAAGGGCCTTCCCATTTCGGCGTCAACTTGTTGGTATTCTTGGACGATTGAACGCGCCAAAGAACAAGGTCGCCTTCCTCAAAGCTTCGGGCACGGACCTTGCGGCTATGGTAGCAACGCAAGCCTTGCTGGTAGCGTGCTGCTCTCACAACCGCCCGAAGACGATCTTCCTCAAGGAGCGTTGTGTCATCTTGCCGCAGTTGCTCTTGCTCAAGCTCATCATAAGCGAGCACTCGAGGTGACCCGTATATGAGTTTAGTGGGGAGAACTACTTCTGCCACGTATACTAGGGCAAAGGGTGTCTGGCCGGTGGCTCGATTTGGCGTCATTCTGATCGACCAAAGAACCGTCGGCAACTCATCAATCCAACGCCTTCCACTCTTGTGTAGCCTGTCAAAGGTCTTTGTCCTTAAGCCTCGCAGAAATTCAGCGTTTGATCTCTCAGCTTGACCATTGCTTCGTGGGTGAGCAACGGAAGCGAAACAGACTTTGCTGCCGAGGTCCTGGGTATATTGCATGAAGGTGCAGCTTGTGAACTGCGTGCCGTTGTCGGTGATGACCCTATTGTGTACACCAAAACGACACACTGGTCCCTTGAAGAACTTGACGGCTGACAGAGCTGTGACCTTCCTCACTGCCTCCACCTCCGGCCACTTTGTGAACTTGTCGATTGCGACGTACAAGTACTCAAAGCCCCCGACAGCGCGGGGGAAAGGGCCAAGTATGTCGATCCCCCAGACCAAGAAGGGCCAGGAGAGAAGAATGGTTTGAAGGGCTTGAGCTGGTTGATGAAGTTTCTTTGAATGGAACTGACACGCTTCACACCTGGTGACCAGTGTCGTCGTATCCTGGAGGGCGGTGGGCCAGAAGAATCCTTGCCGAAACGCCTTGCCGGCAAGGGTTCTTGACCCTATGTGGGATCCACATATGCCTCCATGTATCTCTGCCAATAGCCCTAGTCCTTCCTCTCGAGGGATACACTTCAATTTCACGCCGTTCGGTCTCTTTCTGTACAGGACGTCATCGACGAACTGGTACATAGCAGACCGACGGGCTCCTTTTTCCGCTTCTTCCTGCTCCTCAGGAAGTTCCCCAGTTTGGATGAATCAGACGGTATGCTGTGCCCACGCTGGAGCCTGAGGCTTGACGGCGAGGACTAAAGGCATTTCCTCCGCTATAGGAGCGGCTGTCTCGACGACAAGAGCTCGATGCTCTGCCGGAGCTAGCCGTCTCGTGGCGGGCTCAGGGTCCCCGGCAACATCCTTGCCGGCGGCTCCGGGGAACTCGGCGGAAAAGTACTTCCCGGGCCCTGATTTCCTCCTCTTGTTTTGCTCTGTTGATGGATCAATGGATGGCTGAGAAAGCCGAAGCAGAAAGGTACCTGGTTCCGCAGGCAACTTGAGGGCAGCGCGCTTTGATAGGTAATCGGCGATGTCATTCTCTGCTCGGGGAATGTGCTCCGCCTGTATACCATCAAAGCGCTCTTCCAGCTTTCTCACTTCATCGACGTAGGCCTTCATCAACGGGCTCTGGTAATCTTTGTTGACTTGTTTGACGACAAGCTGCGAATCGCCCCTGACAATGAGTTTCTTGATTCCGAGGTGTGCCGCGATCCTAAGACCAGCAAGCGGCCCCTCATATTCGGCAGTGTTGTTTGTTGACACCTCCCTGGGGAAGTGCATCTGGACCACGTACTTGAGGTGCTCACCGGTGGGCGCGACAAGCAGTACGCCAGCCCCGGCGCCCTGTAAGGAGAAAGCTCCATCAAAGTACATGATCCAGTTGCAACTTGCCTCTTTGCCGAGGAGAGCAGTTTCCTGGGCTTCTTCATCAGGCGTCGCGGTCCATTCGGCAACGAACTCCGCCAGGACTAGGCTTTGAATCGTCGAGGTACTTTCAAACTTGAGGCCAAAGCTGGACAGCTCCAGTGCCCACTCTACAATTCTTCCCGTTGCATCTGGATTGTGCAATATCCGTTGCAGAGGGAGGCGAGTGACGACAGTGATCTCGTGCGCCTGGAAGTAGAGACGCAGCTTCCTCAAGGCCATAGGAAGGACGAAGAGCAATTTCTGCACACCGGAGTACCTTCATCTAGCCCCCTACAAGAGGGAGCTAACAAAGTAGACCGGGTGCTGCATCATTTTCTTCCTTGGCGGCACTCCAACCGGCCGTGTCGTCTCTGCACCAATGGCATCAGGCTCTGTCGCTGCTATCACCTCGTCATCAATTTCTCTCTGTGCCACTAGTGCGGCGCTGAACACCTGGTTCGTTGCTGCCAGGTATAGCAGCAACAGTTCTTGTGGCCTAGGCGCAACTAGTACTAGCGTGGAGGAAAGATACCTCTTCAAATCTTGCAATGCTGCTTCGGCTTCTGGCATCCACTCCATTGGGCCCGCCTTTTTCAAAATCTTGAAAAAGGGAAGGGCGCGCTCGGCAGACTTGGAAATGAATCTGCTCATGGCGGCAACGCAGCCAGCAAGCCGACGCACATCCTTGACCCGTTTGGGTGCTTCAATCTGTTCTATAGCTTTGATCTTGTCCGGATTTGCCTCTATCCCACGCTCTATCCCACGCTGCGATACAAACAACCCGAGAAGCTTGCCGTACGGGACGCCGAAGACGCACTTCTCAGGGTTCATCTTGAGATTGATCTTGCGTAGGTTTGCAAATGTCTCTTGTAGATCCGGTATGATGGTTGCCCTGTTCTCGGTTTTGACCACTATATCATCCATATAAGCCTCCATATTTCTATGGAGCTGGGGTTAAAAACCAATCTGGACCGCCCTCGCAAACATCGAGCCAGCACTCTTCAACCCGAAAGGCATTCGTACGAAACAATATGTACCACATGGGGTGATGAATGTTGTCTTCTCTTCGTCTTCTCTTGTCATGAAGATCTGGTGGTAGCCGGAGTAAGCATCGATAAATGACAACAGGTCACACCGAGTCGTGGAGTCAACAATCCGGTCGATGCGCGGCAACGGGAAGGGGTCTTTGGGGGCCAGCCTTATTGATATCTGTGTAATCAATACACATCCTCCACTTCCCATTTGCCTTGCGCACTACCACCGGATTGGCCAACCACGTTGGATGGAGCACTCCTCTTACCAGACCCGCTGCTTCCAGTTTCCAGATCTCCTCTGTGATGAACTCTTGTCGTTCCAAAGCTTGCTTCCTGACCTTCTGCTTGACGAGTCGCGCATGAGGACAGACAGCAAGGTGGTGCTGAATCACCTCCCTGGGAACGCCGGGGATGTCGGATGCTTGCCATGCAAACACATCGACATTTGCCCGCAGGAAGGTGACGGGCGCGTCTTCCTATTTGTCGTCAAGGGTGGAGCCTATGGTGAAAGCCCCTCATGTGTCGTCCTCCTTGACAGAAACCTTCTTGGTTCCCAGCAGTGTGGCCCTGGACTTCGTGTTTCCGTCGGCAGAGCTCTCTGGCACGTCCTCGACGGGAGCACTACACTCCGAATAGGTGCGCTTGATGGAGTGGGTGTCCGAGGTCTCACCGGTCTTCTTCTTCTTCTTCCCGCCCGGGGCTCCAGTGGCAGGAGCAAGTGCCCTAGTGGCGGCAGCTGCTGCAACTGCCTGTTGGTATAGTTGGTCAGCGCAAATCAGCGCATCTTTCTTATCATAGGGGATGGTGATGATCGTCACAGGTCCTGGCATCTTCAGGGTGTTGTAGGCGTAGTGTGACGCCGCCATGAACTTGGTCAACGCTGGGCGGCCGTTGTAGGGCAAGGGGATCCTAGCAACATCGAACACGATCCTTTCTGTCCTGTAGTTCAGATCACTTCCAAAAGTCACGGGCAGCGTGACCTTCCCCCTTGGCTGGCTTCTCCCCGGGCTGACCCACTGAAACGTGCCCGTCTCTTCGAGGTCTCCGTCAGGAATCTGCAGCTTCTCGATCACGGTGGGCGAGAGTAAGTTCAGACCGGCCCCACCATCGACTAGCATCTTTGTCACCTTGAGGTTGCGTATTGTTGGTGAAACCAACAATGGCAAGCACCCGACCGTGGTAGTGCGATCAGGGTGATCCTCAGTGTCAAAAATGATAGGCGTGCTGGACCATTTTAGCGGCTTTGGGGCACCAGACGACGGCTCCGCCGCTATAATCTCACACGCCCACTGTTTAAGTTGGCGGTGAGAAGTATGTAGCAAGGCGCCGCCATCGACGCACATGGCCTCCGTGGCTTTTTGAAACTCTTGGTCGCCGGACTCGTCGTCCTCTTCGTGATCGTTGTCTTCTGGCTTTCTGTCACGGCCCTGGGCAAGCATATCCTGCTGTTTATCCTTGCCACGACGGCCTGCTTGGCCGTCACGCTTCTTGCTGGACCCCTCAGCACCGTCCTGGCCCCTCTCCTTGTCCCGCCTCTCATATTCAGCACTCTGCTTCTCAGCAAGGAGCTCAACCTGTCGGCAGTCCTGGAGATCATGGCCTTTGGTGTGATGGATCTTGCAGTATCGCTTGACGGAGTTTCCTCGCTTCTCGGCAGCCGCCAAGGCCCGGCAGGCGACACACCCGGCAATTTCCTTGCTGGGGTCATCCGCCTTGGTTTTCTTGGTGGAGCCGGTGTCATCAGATCCCTCGACTGCAAGCACGACTTTACCTTTGCGCTTCGTGTTGCGGTGCCGACCCTTCTTTGCTGGGGCTGCAGTATCCTCATCTGAAGAGTCGTTTTCCGCGCCGGCATCTTCGCCGGGGTACTTCCTTCCCTCTTCAGGCCGGGCACATCTGTCAGCAAGAACATAGAGTTCCGCCACATCTTTCACCTTGGTCATCGCCAGTTCTTCAAGCATCTTGCGGTTATGCACGTTCTGATGGAATGCGCTAATGATGGCGGCAGGGTCAACATCGGGGATATTGTACTGTACCTGGCTGAACCTCTGTATATACTTGCGCACACTCTCGCCTTCCTTCTGGGGTATGACGTGCAGGTCACTTGCTTGGCCATGGGCTTGGTGACCTCCAGTAAAGGCACCAACAAACTCATGGCACAAATCCGACCAGGAGGAAATAGAGTCTACCGGCAAGTGCATCAACCACGACATGGAGTTGGGTTTAAGAGCCAATGGGAAGTAATTCGCAAGCACCTTATCGTCGCAGGCTCCGGCAGCTTGCATCGCGATGGTGTAGATGCTGAGGAACTCCGACGGGTGGGTCTTCCCGTTGTACTTCTCGCCAACATCAGGCTTGAAGGTGCGGTGAGTTGGTGTCACACCCTGATTTTCATATCACATTGCTTAAGCTAATTTTCATGTTAAAAATGTGGATTTGCAAAAACTTTTGAGTGATTTTGACTTTACTTGATTTGACTTTTGTCTGCTGTTTGCTAGTGCTCTAAAAATCAAATAAATCCTCCAACTCTTATACTTCATCTCCTTGACCCAAAACCTTTTCCCAATGATCATGCCATGTGTATAGACCAGTATAGAATTTTCTTATAAAAATATTTTGGCCAAATGGTATTTTTCTAAAATTAGTTTTCCAAAAACCCCTGAATTGAGGTTTGCACTGCAAGTACCTTATTTAGGGTGAGAAAAATCTTTCAAAAAGTATATTTGAATCCTATTAGGTATAGGACTCCCAGAAACCACAAAAGTATAATTTTAAAAGTTATTTTTATATTTTATTGAAAAGCTTTTTCTTAAGGCCAGAAATGGTCTTTAATAGGGAAAAATTATTTAATCATTTCAAAAATATTTGCCAAAATTCAAGGAGACTCATAGGACATATATTGTCCATATATAAGAGTTTCAACACATGGTCATGTTCAAAATATTGGACAAATCCTTCCAAAACCCTTTCTGGATATTTCAAGCTTTTGAAATATTTACATAGGAAATATTCTCCAAAAATTCCAGGGAAATTCGATCATGTCATTTATGACATATTTGATGATCTTGCCAAGTCCCATGCCTTGGGAAGAAAGAAAACATCCTCAAACCCCTTCAAAACCATTCTGTCCATATTTGAAGTTTGAGCAACTCTACATTGCCAAACTTGTCCAAATGCTCTCAAGTTTGGTGCACATGCTAGAATGGCCTAATAAGGCATCTAGACCAAATGGCACAAGATTTGGAAAAGAGCAACTTGTTCAGATCACCCCAAAACCCCTTCCGATCAAATTCAAATTTGAACAACTTTACATTGTCAACTTTTTATCTGGAGCCTCAAACTTTGTGGGCATGTTCATAACCCCAACTGATGATGCTACACCAAGTGGTGCATCAAGGGGAGATGATTTGCTTGACTCAAACATGGTGAAACCATTTCTGTTCATTTCTAGGGTTCACCAAAGTTACATTGGCCACTTTGCCCAAATGAGTTCAAATTTGGTGTAGGGGCCTAATTATATGTGACATTTGATCCTGTTAAGTCCCATGCCAAGTGGATGTCATTTTCTTGACCAAACCCTGATCAAACACCTTCTGTCCAATTACCAAAACTAGTGGTTGAACCTCTTTTACTTTTCTCCATGGCCTCAAATTCTTACCACAGCTTCCCCTAGTCCTATTCTACCTCCAGTAACTCTCCTCTGCCTTATCTCAATTATTGGAGGGGGTAAAACCCCAATTTTCACTGCTGGACAGCAGGTTTCACCCTCTTCCCCACCTCCCTCCTCATCCCAGTGGTTCCCCAGAGAATCCAAGACCCCCACGCCATTGTTTACTATCCCCTAGTACTGCTGGACACTGGGGGACACGGCCTGGAAAGCATAGACACGACCATGCCGGCCAAAGACGTGCTCTGGAGCGTGCTACAGTGCGCTCCCGCACTGTAGCCGCCCCCAATCGGCTGCTTCCGACAACCTTGGGCAGAGAGAGCGTGTCCCCCGAGGTGCCCTCGACGTCCACGACCTGCAGGACGGTCGGCCCTATCCTCCCCGGCCCTCCTCCTCTCTCTCCACGAGCTCGACGTGCGTGCCCTGGACCGTGCTCACGGTGCACCGCAGCGGCCCTATAAGAGGCCTCCCCCCGAGCACCTCTCGCCTCTGCTGGATCCTCCTCTCTCCCGTACACCTCCCAGACATCTCCCCTCTTCCTCTCTTGCGCTCCTGCTCCCTCCATAGCCGGAGTGCCGCCGCCGATCGCCGCTCGGGATCGGGCGCCTCGGCCACTCCCTCCTTTCCCTTCTTCGTTTCGAGGTCCAAGCCGTCCTCAGGGAACCTCTAGGGACGGGCCGGTCCTCCCCTTGGCCTGGGAGCCCCTCCTGGCATGGTGCCGCCGGAGACCCCGCGGCCGCCGCGGCCTCCCTGTGGAGGCGAGGCTGTGGCCCTCCTTGGGCGGGCTCGCACCCACCCTCGGGTGCGGGGAGGGGAGCCGGAGCTCCTGGACACCTCGGCCGGCCCTCCCGCATCCCCAGGCCACGGTTGCGCCGGCGGCCGGAGCTTTCCCCCGCCCGGCGTCGGGCTGGAGAAGAAGACCGGGGGCGACGAGCAACCTGCGGCCGGGCCCCGCAGGTCAGTGACCTCGCCGGCTGCCACGTAAGATAAGTGGAGGCGGGACGGCTAGGAGGCGCTTTTCCAGCGCGAAGGCGCACTCCGAGGGGGCGCCTCCGACGTCACTGCCCCCCCGTGCACGCGGCCGAGCCATGGGCCGGCCCAGTTTCTACGCGGCTATCCTCCGCCCAGTGTGCAGCATAAGGGTATAACCCCTATTCTTTTCCTTTTTCTTTATTCTGCCAACTTCAAAAATGCCTAGAATATTCATATGAACTCCAAATTGCATGATTCAAAATTCCTATGACTCCATAAATCATGCTCTACCTGTTGGTACTACATGCACATTATTCCAGAAACTTTTCCTATACAAATATTTATCAAATGCCCGTTTTCCACTTTTTGTGATTAACTTTAGAAAATCGTAGAGAGCTCATTTTGGATCCAAATGCAGTGATTCAAGTTCCTAGATGCTTGTCATGTCCAAACTTAGTTTTGGAACATTTTTTATAATAGTTTCTGTACCCCACCAAATAATGAGCCATTTCTTCCTATTTATCAGCTTTGGAAAATCCTAGGAAATTCATTTCAATTCCAAATCCAGTGAAACCAACTCCTAAAGGCTTCTAAAATCATGACTTGATGATGGGTACCTTTGCTCATCATTCAAGGAAATATTTATGTATACTTCTTCCAACTCCATAAACCCTTTGGTTCCATCATATTGAAATGTTCCCAAATACCCATTGATCCAACACCTATGAAACCACCTTGGTCATTTCTAATATGACCAGAGGTATCCTAGAAAAGTCCAACTCCTATTTTTAGAGCACTTTTATTGTTGCTTTGATTGTGTTGCTTATTATGATTGTTTCCATCGTTAGTTGACGTAATAAACGGAGTATTCGGAGATGGACCAGAAGGTTTGAAGACTCTGAAGAATAAGGCAAGCATCCCTTTGACCATGTCCAAGAAACCTTTTTATGCATGTCTCATAGCACCTTATTATTCAATGCATCGGAATCCTGTTGAGGTGGAAACCACTTTGGTTGCTACCTTTGTTACTTTACTGTTGAAACTTGCATCAAACATGACCCTACCTTCCTATGAGGGTTATGTGGGTGGGAGTAGTTAGGATGCTTTAATAGTGGCTACGCAAATGGGACGGGTATATGCATGGTGACGGAGGCAGGATACTTTCAAAAGACTTTTCGAAAACCCCGTCGGGTGCCACTTATGCCTGAGGGAGATGGTGAGATGGGTAACCACTTGATGACGAAGTGGTGTACCGAGTCAAGTGTGTGTGTGTTGTTTTGAAAACGTATTGGTTTAAGTTGCGACCGTTATTCCAACCTTACATGCGCAACCACTCTACCCTTATATGGGAAAGGGCATTATTGAATACCTAGGTCGATACTAGCATGGTGCCTGCATTACTAGTGACGGGGGTGACATGAGGTCAGTCTCGGGACGGGGTCGTGCTTGGATAGGCGGCCATGACTGTTTTCACAGGGCACCGGACACACCGTTGGTACCCCGTGCTTGTGATGTGTGATGAATACGGAGCGAGTCTCCACAAACCTTGAGATGTGAAATGTTTGGCACGGGGCTGCTACCAATCGAGTGGACTCTATGTTAGTGTCGTCTAGGGAAAGATAGTGATCGGGTGCATACCCCGGGTACTTGAGGTATTGCGGGTCGTGGATGACACGGAAGTTCCCCGGATCTTGTGGGTAAAGTGTGCAACCTCTGCAGAGTGTCAAACTATTCGAATAGCCGTGTCCACGGTCATGGACAGTTGGGTAACCGCTCTTGGGCTACGTCCAATGTTTACGAAACCTGGTGTGTGTGTGAGGAAACAACATGGTTCAGTGATATTGATGATGTGATTGTGAGGAAGTCACAATGAGCTTGTGCATGTGCTGATTACAACTCTTTCTCGATATTGATGTCTGTGACCTCCTGATACTTGTTACAGACACTTGCATGCCCTTGTTATATGTTGATCATAAGTGCATATGAAAAACTAGCTTTCCGCAAAACTGCCAACCTAGCAGTAGAGCCTTGCATAATTATTCTGTTATCACACTTGGGTTTCTTGCGAGTACATTCAATGTACTCATTGGCTTGCCACTGGTTATTTTATTGGCCAGGCAGGAGAGAACAGGTTATGATGAAGAATTCTTGGTGACGAGCATGCGAGCTAGGACGCTTCCCAGTCAGAATGCCTGTAGGGTTAAGGCAGATGGCATGGGTCCCAGTTGTCTTTGAAGATTTTCCGCTGCGATGATATACTCAAGACTTGACCATTATGGTCCTATTTGTGTAACACGGTATGTAAGGATGTAAGACTCTTGTTATTCAGCTTCTGTGTGTGCGGTGAGCATTGATCTCTGGGATCACTGTACACGTGCATTCGGTGATCACGACTTACGAGTCGGGGTCCCCACAGAGCTGGTATCAGAGCCATCCTGACTGTAGGAAGCCTTAGTTAGCATGATCGTTAGTTAGGGTAAAACTATTTCCAAAACTAATACTAGTTTTCAAAACTATCTATACTCCTCTTCCCTTCTCAGTTTTTCGAAAACTAGGCTATACTTGATCTCTTCCCCTTCAAAACCATGGTCGCTAGAACCCTTATGCCCTGACCACTGGATTTTCTGTAATCCTCGTGGAGTGCACCTTGCCAAACACTCACCCACCACTTTCGCACACAAGATTGGTGACACCACGACAAGACGATACCAATGGAAGTTACATCCTCGATGGATAAGGACATGAAGACCCAGAAGATGGTGCAACCCTAGCCTATGATGACCAGGGTATAGGTTATGCAAAGTCATGATATGCATCGCTAATAGAGTAATCCTATCACTACCGTTGTTGTATCAACAACCACCGGTGGATGAGAACCTTGCCATTTGGTCCGCCTCACTATAGTGAGCAGGAAAACGGTTCTCTTCATCCCCCGCTCTTGGTGTCGTTGTTTTCATCAACGAACCCGACATGGTGGACCTCTATTATGCCTTGTTATTGTCATTACATATGGATTGCCTACCTGGTACCCTCGACGCCCCAGAAGGCACAAGGGATCGTCATGATTAAAAAGACAGGAGAAGACCAAGTCAACGCCAGCTACAAGGAGGCACCTTCACCACATCACCTCATCAGGCGAGAAGTTTTGAAGATTCTTTAGGCTCAACCCGGATCGTTCATCAAGCAACTACAAGGGACATGGCAACACCTGAGGAAGCCCATAAGACTGCATGAGGCACAAGTCACGACACATAGTCCGAGAACCCCTAGGGTAGGATGAGTCGTGTACCCCCTATGCGCAGTCGAGTCCATATGATGGTTCGAATAGAACCGTGATTGTGTGTTGTTTGCTTTTATTCGTTTGTGTTTTGATATAAGTCGCACTTTGCCCCAGTCAACAAGTGCATGGCTATATCACCTTCCTTGCATTGTTTCTTTTGCTTCGGCCTTTTTGCACCTGTTTGTTGCACCTGCACTATAGAACCCCCTTTAGGCATTTCCCTCCTCTATGCTGCTTCTCCTCTCTATTCTCCCTCTCCACAACTGAAGACCCGCAAGACAAGATGCACCAAGGATCCTACCTCGACAGCCAACTGGCACTGAAGACTTCTTCTACAACCCCCGTGACCAAGTGCAACCCCGTAGAGTTATGTTTAACCCTCCAGACCAGTAACCCCATTCCTAGACCCTTTGAGACTTCCCGAGACACTCCAGCACGAATCCTTAACCATGTGCCTAACCCATGGTAAAGCGAGAGAACCTGTTAAGCCTTTATAACCTTGCACAACACTGGGTTCGTAAAGGAACTAGTGGACACGGTGAACAAGCGCATTCTCATCCTAATATAGCACGAGGTCTGATGATGCCATAGATAGACCAGTTCGAGGATATTGGACAGATGACTTGGTGGTTTATATCAGTGACTTCGAGGAACTATCTGAGGCCTTGATGGATTGTGAGGTTTTCATGTTGGTAGGATCATGACTTTGGGGAAGTATGTAGAAGTGCCTGTTGGGCATGAGATTTGGATTTATGTAGGTGATTCTGGTTGGTATAGATGCTGGATATGTCTGCATGATTCGGAGTAAGATTGGATTTAGGCCTATGATCCTGATTATGATATCATGCTTCTCGGTGGACGATAACCTAGGAGATTGGATTATTTGTCGGAGTTGATTTAGAGATCTATATAGTCGTGATCTTGGAGTTTACTTGACCCGGATGACGGGAATTTGGTGGACATACTATCGTGATGCATAGTCCTTCCCAGTGTTTGGATATTATAGGGACTTGAGATCTTGTGGAACACCGTAGACGTCGGGTTTGTAGAATTGTTGGATTATGTGGTGATTGATGGTAATTACCGGGCTATTGGAGTTGATCTATAGGAAGGAAACAAACCTTGGAGTGGCATATGACGTGATTCCTTAGATTGGTGATGTTATCTTGAGCCTTGCAAGACTAGGTTGAGTGCTTGGATTATGGAGTTTAATTTAAGCTCAGCAGCATGTATGATCTACCTTTGGATTTTAGAGGTAGGCATACGTATGGATTTGGGGATCGTAGACTAGTGTAATTTGGTTAGACCGTCTCTTGAGAATCATGAGGATATGCATGACATGAGTGGTGATGAAGTTGGTCTCTGCGAGAGATGCTTTTTCCGTTCGGAGTACTAGATAGAGCTATTGGCATCTCAGAAACTGTGCTTAAGGGTAAGATGATATAAGTTCATTCACTCACTAGAACCCTTGAAACCCTTAAGCCCCACCGAGCCACAACCTGGTCAGATTCTGACCACGGGCCTTGACTTAGAGTCAGGAAGGCCTCTGCAAACACTCAACCGAGACCACCACCAATACCTCAGCTTACCTTGCGTACCCCTTAGACCTCATGGAGCAATTGGACAAGTTGGGTAACATCATTATTTGATGGCCTACTTGTCTACCCGAAGACAAGAAGAGACGGACAGCTGGATGGAAGACATCTGAAGACCGCCCTGTCAAGAAGGAAGATCTACACCGACCACCGTCATGAAGAAGAAACTTCCGCGATGAAGACCGGGCGTATCTGCAAACCACTCCTCCCGGAGGAACCGAGCACTCCCATGTCGAGGAACGCTCACACCAAGATTGTATCAAGACTTGAAGGCACGATTCTGGTGGCACGAGATGAAAAGAGAGATTTGCAACCTATGTTGCAAAGTGTGATGTTTGCCAAAGGGTCAAGTTGAATATCAGCGACCCGCTGGATTGCTTCAACCACTCAAGGCTTCTGAGTGTAAGTGGGATAAGTCGGAATGGACTTCATCACTAGATTACCAAGGTCCAATAACGGACATGACTCTATCTGGGTCATAGTCGATCATTTGACCAAGGTGGTCCATTTCATTCCTGTCAAGACCACTTATGATGGCAACCGGCTGGCAGCTCTCTACATCGACCAAGTCGTAAGTCTTCATGGTATTCCAAGGAGATTGTGTCGGATCGAGAAACCCAGTTCACCTCAAGGTTCTGGAAGAAGTTTTGAGAAGCCTTGGGAACCAAGTATCTTTCAGCACGACTTTCCACCCACAGACCGGAGGTCAGACTGAGCAAGTCAATCAAATTCTCGAAGTCACTACTCCGAGCCTGTGTCTTGGCATATGGAGCCAAGTGGGAGGATTGTCTCCTTTTTGCCGAGTTCTCCTATAACAACAGTTACCAGTCGAGTCTTCAGATGGCACCATTTGAGGTGTTGTACGGACACAGATGTCGCACACCCCTCAACTGGTCAGAGACTGGAGAAGGGCTAGTCTTTGGACCGGATATTCTCCGCGCAGCGGAAGAGCAAGTCCAACAAGTCAGAGAACGTTTGAAGGCAGCCAAGTCAAGGAAAAAGAGCTATGCTGACACTCACCGTCGGAACATGAGTTCCCATGTCGGGGACCACATGTACGTGTGGGTAACCCCTCTGAAGGGAACCAAGCGTTTCCACGTCAAGGGGAAGCTCGCACTAAGGTTCATTGGACCCTTTGAGATCA
The DNA here is from genome assembly GCA_902687465.1 of Secale cereale. Taxonomy (NCBI): domain Eukaryota; kingdom Viridiplantae; phylum Streptophyta; class Magnoliopsida; order Poales; family Poaceae; genus Secale; species Secale cereale. Next base: position 280,548,672 of record LR738712.1, read on the forward strand.
CTGCAAGTCATGTGGTAGACGGCTCCCCAGCTAGATCTACCACCTGAGATACCCTCCATGCACCAAATCTTCCACGAGCCCCCACTCTGGAAGTACTTCTTACCTCCTAGCTAGCCCGATGCCCGCAAGGATATCGATCACCGAGCCTTTGGCAGCTAACCCAACCTAACCTATGCAAGAGACCCCTCAGCAACCTCCATCAAGGACGGCATCAAGCAAGAAGCCATACCATCAAGCACTTCAGGATTCCAAGGAGCACCGCTCGGAAGCAGAATCAACAAGAAGAAGTGAAGACTACCCCGTATCCAAGACTCCGCCTTTCTTTCCACGCCTAGTCTGGGAATCTCGGGGACGAGATTCTTGTAAGGGGGGTAGGTCTGTCACACCCTGATTTTCATATCACATTGCTTAAGCTAATTTTCATGTTAAAAATGTGGATTTGCAAAAACTTTTTAGTGATTTTGACTTTACTTGATTTGACTTTTGTCTGCTGTTTGCTAGTGCTCTAAAAATCAAATAAATCCTCCAACTCTTATACTTCATCTCCTTGACCCAAAACCTTTTCCCAATGATCATGCCATGTGTATAGACCAGTATAGAATTTTCTTATAAAAATATTTTGGCCAAATGGTATTTTCTAAAATTAGTTTTCCAAAAACCCCTGAATTGAGGTTTGCACTGCAAGTACCTTATTTAGGGTGAGAAAAATCTTTCAAAAAGTATATTTGAATCCTATTAGGTATAGGACTCCCAGAAACCACAAAAGTATAATTTTAAAAGTTATTTTTATATTTTATTTAAAAGCTTTTTCTTAAGGCCAGAAATGGTCTTTAATAGGGAAAAAATATTTAATCATTTCAAAAATATTTGCCAAAATTCAGGGAGACTCATAGGACATATATTGTCCATATATAAGAGTTTCAACACATGGTCATGTTCAAAATATTGGACAAATCCTTCCAAAACCCTTTATGGATATTTCAAGCTTTTGAAATATTTACAAAGGAAATATTCTCCAAAAATTCCAGGGAAATTCTATCATGTGATTTATGACATATTTGATGATCTTGCCAAGTCCCATGACTTGGGAAGCAAGAAAACATCCTCAAACCCCTTCAAAACCATTCTGTCCATATTTGAAGTTTGAGCAACTCTACATTGCCAAACTTGTCCAAATGCTCTCAAATTTGGTGCACATGCTAGAATGGCCTAATAAGGCATCTAGACCAAATGGCACAAGATTTGGAACAGAGAAACTTGTTCAGATCACCCCAAAACCCCTTCTGATCAAATTCAAATTTGAACAACTTTACATTGTCAACTTTTTATCTGGAGCCTCAAACTTTGTGGGCATGTTCATAACCCCAAATGATGATGCTACACCAAGTGGTGCATCAAGGGCAGATGATTTGCTTGACTCAAACATGGTGAAACCATTTCTGTTCATTTATAGGGTTCACCAAAGTTACATTGGCCACTTTGCCCAAATGAGTTCAAATTTGGTGTAGGGGCCTAATTATATGTGACATTTGATCCTGTTAAGTCCCATGCCAAGTGGATGTCATTTTATTGACCAAACCCTGATCAAACACCTTCTGTCCAATTACCAAAACTAGTGGTTGAACCTCTTTTACTTTTCTCCATGGCCTCAAATTCTTACCACAGCTTCCCCTAGTCCTATTCTACCTCTAGTAACTCTCCTCTGCCTTATCTCAATTATTGGAGGGGGTAAAACCCCAATTTTCACTGCTGGACAGCAGGTTTCACCCTCTTCCCCACCTCCCTCCTCATCCCAGTGGTTCCCCAGAGCATCCAAGACCCCCACGCCATTGTTTACTATCCCCTAGTACTGCTGGACACTGGGGAACACGGCCTGGAAAGCATAGACACGACCATGCCGGCCAAAGACGTGCTCTGGAGCGCGCTACAGTGCGCTCCCGCACTGTAGCCGCCCCCAATCGGCTGCTTCCGACAACCTTGGGCAGAGAGAGTGTGTCCCCCGAGGTGCCCTCGACGTCCACGACCTGCAGGACGGTCGGCCCTATCCTCCCCGGCCCTCCTCCTCTCTCTCCACGAGCTCGACGTGCGTGCCCTGGACCGTGCTCACGGTGCATCGCAGCGGCCCCTATAAGAGGCCTCCCCCCGAGCACCTCTCGCCTCTACTGGATCCTCCTCTCTCCCGTACACCTCCCAGACATCTCCCCTCTTCCTCTCTTGCGCTCCTGCTCCCTCCATAGCCGGAGTGCCGCCGCCGGTCGCCGCTCGGGATCGGGCGCCTCGGCCACTCCCTCCTTTCCTTTCTTCGTTTCGAGGTCCAAGCCGTCCTCAGGGAACCTCCAGGGACGGGCTGGTCCTCCCCTTGGCCTGGGAGCCCCTCCTGGCGTGGTGCCGCCGGAGACCCCGCGGCCGCCGCGGCCTCCCTGTGGAGGCGAGGCTGTGGCCCTCCTTGGGCGGGCTCGCAGCCACCCTCGGGTTCGGGGAGGGGAGCCGGAGCTCCTGGACACCTCGGCCGGCCCTCCCGCATCCCCAGGCCACGGCTGCGCCGGCGGCCGGAGCTTTCCCCCGCCCGGCGTCGGGCAGGAGAAGAAGACCGGGGGCGACGAGCAACCTGCGGCCGGGCCCCGCAGGTCAGTGACCTCGCCGGCTGCCACGTAAGATAAGTGGAGGCGGGGCGGCTGGGGGGCGCTTTTCCAGCGCGAAGGCGCACTCCGAGGGGGCACCTCCGACGTCACTGCCCCCCCCCCCCCTGTGCACGCGGCCGAGCCATGGGCCGGCCCAGTTTCTACGCGGCTATCCTCCGCCCAGTGTGCAGCATAAGGGTATAACCCCTATTCTTTTCCTTTTTCTTTATTCTGCCAACTTCAAAAATGCCTAGAATATTCATATGAACTCCAAATTGCATGATTCAAAATTCCTATGACTCCATAAATCATGCTCTACCTGTTGGTACTACATGCACATTATTCCAGAAACTTTTCCTATACAAATATTTATCAAATGCCCATTTTCCACTTTCTGTGATTAACATTAGAAAATCACAGAGAGCTCATTTTGGATCCAAATGCAGTGATTCAAGTTCCTATATGCTTGTCATGTCCAAACTGAGTTTTGGAACATTTTTTATAATAGTTTCTGTACCCCACCAAATAATGAGCCATTTCTTCCTATTTATCAGCTTTGGAAAATCCTAGGAAATTCATTTCAATTCCAAATCCAGTGAAACCAACTCCTAAAGGCTTCTAAAATCATGACTTGATGATGGGTACCTTTGCTCATCATTCAAGGAAATATTTCTGTATACTTCTTCCAACTCCATAAACCCGTTGGTTCCATCATATTGAAATGTTCCCAAATACCCATTGATCCAACACCTATGAAACCACCTTGGTCATTTCTAATATGACCAGAGGTGTCCTAGAAAAGTCCAACTCCTATTTTTAGAGCACTTTTATTGTTGCTTTGATTGTGTTGCTTATTATGATTGTTTCCATCGTTAGTTGACATAATAAACGGAGTATTCGGAGATGGACCAGAAGGTTTGAAGACTCTGAAGAATAAGGCCAGCAGCCCTTTGACCATGTCCAAGAAACCTTTTTATGCATGTCTCGTAGCACCTTATTATTCAATGCATCGGAATCCTGTTGAGGTGGAAACCACTTTGGTTGCTACCTTTGTTACTTTACTGTTGAAACTTGCATCAAACATGACCCTACCTTCCTATGAAGGTTATGTGGGTGGGAGTAGTTAGGATGCTTTAATAGTGGCTACGCAAATGGGACGGGTATATGCATGGTGACGGAGGCAGGATACTTTCAAAAGACTTTTCGAAAACCCCGTCGGGTGCCACTTATGCCCGAGGGAGATGGTGAGATGGGTAACCACTTGATGACGAAGTGGTGTACCAAGGCAAGTGTGTGTGTGTTGTTTTGAAAACGGATTGGTTTAAGTTGCGACCGTTATTCCAACCTTACATGCGCAACCACTCTACCCTTATATGGGAAAGGGCATTATTGAATACCTAGGTCGATACTAGCATGGTGCCCGCATTACTAGTGACGGGGGTGACATGAGGTCACTCTCGGGACGGGGTCGTGCTTGGATAGGCGGCCATGACTGTTTTCATAGGGCACCGGACACACCGTTGGTACCCCGTGCTTGTGATATGTGATGAATACGGAGCGAGTCTCCACAAACCTTGAGATGTGAAATGTTTGGCACGGGGCTGCTACCAATCGAGTGGACTCTATGTTAGTGTCGTCTAGGGGAAGATAGTGATCGGGTGCTTACCCCGGGTACTTGAGGTATCGCGGGTCGTGGATGACACGGAAGTTCCCCGGATCTTGTGGGTTAAGTGTGCAACCTCTGCAGAGTGTCAAACTATTCGAATAGCCGTGTCCACGGTCATGGACAGTTGGGTAACCGCTCTTGGGCTACGTCCAATGTTTGCGAAACCTGGTGTGTGTGTGTGAGGAAACAACATGGTTCAGTGATATTGATGATGTGATTGTGAGGAAGTCACAATGAGCTTGTGCATGTGCTGATTACAACTCTTTCTCGATATTGATGTCTGTGACCTCCTGATACTTGTTACAGACACTTGCATGCCCTTGTTATATGTTGATCATAAGTGCATATGAAAAACTAGCTTTCCACAAAACTGCCAACCTAGCAGTAGAGCCTTGCATAATTATTCTGTTATCACACTTGGGTTGCTTGCGAGTACATTCAATGTACTCATTGGCTTGCCACTGGTTATTTTATTGGCTAGGCAGGAGAGAACATGTTATGATGAAGAATTCTTGGTGACGAGCATGCGAGCTAGGACGCTTCCCAGTCAGAATGCCTGTAGGGTTAAGGCAGATGGCATGGGTCCCAGTTGTCTTTGAAGATTTTCCGCTGCGATGATATACTCAAGACTTGACCATTATGGTCCTATTTGTGTAACACGGTATGTAAGGATGTAAGACTCTTGTTATTCAGTTTCTGTGTGTTCAGTGAGCATTGATATCTAGGATCACTATACACGTGCATTCGGTGATCACAACTTACGAGTCGGGGTCCCCATAGTTGGCCACTGAAACTGCCGCAGCTCACGGGTAAAAGCAGGACAGCCTACCTCGTAAGGGAGACCTCTAGGGCTCTCCGGTGCTGGGCGGTTCACAGCAGGCCCTGCTCGCCTGTTTGACTGGTGGCGTGCTACGCGGCGGCGCTCGATGGTGGTTCGAGCGTCTTCATGAGCTCGCTCCTGAAGAACTTGACGCTGATCGCCGTGGGTCCGTGGGTCGGATGACGCTATGGAGATGCCGTCACCCGCGATGTCCCGACGAGTCGACACACGCGGTACCGGGCGAGGAGGAGGCGAATGCACCATGGCCGCGGTGTTGTCGGTCCTCCCGCCACCGATGCGTGGGACCCCATCGGAGCGTCGACCCGGGGGCCTCGCTGGACTTGGTTCATCCTTGTTGGCGACCGCGACAAGGCTTCGGATGGTGGCTCTCCATTCGTCGACTTTCCCCCTAACGGGAGGAAAGTCGAGGAGCAACTGCGCGCGCGCCAGGGCTTCTGCTGGGGTTAGCGGTAGCACAACCTACACGGACCGCGACGCGCTTCAACCCCCGACCATGTCAGGAGGAGCTCCATCATTATCCCGCGGTCGCAGGACGTTTTCACCAGCGTTTCGGCGGGCGGGCAGGTCTTCTACATCTCGAGAGTGGCACTCGGGGGTCTTCCCGCGGCGACACCCGGGATCTTCGGTGTGATGACGCCGTTCGTCGCGCGCTGCTTGGGAGGAGCGCGCTGTTGGCGCCGGCGTGGGAGTCCTGGAGGCCCTTGCGTCACCTTCGGGTGATGTGGCAGCGATCCTGGAAGGCCCCGCGCCACCCGCGGAAGGCCTGGCTCTGTCTTTGGATTTGGCGGTGTGTGGCCTGTCACCAGGCGCACAAACATCGCCACCTCCCAATCTCCGGCTGCTAAGACGGTGTTGGTGTTCGCGAGCAGCGCCCCGGGTCCTTTCTACGACCGGTCCGCTGCTTGCCCGCGTCGGAACGGGCTGTCCGGCTTCCGACTGGCCAACCGCCACCGTCGTCTTCTTCTTGGGCGCCATGATGATGAAGAAGCGCCGAACTAACTGCTAAAGCCGATTCTCACAACTGCTCCCCCTACCTGGCGCGCCAAAGATGTCGGTGTATTGGGAACGACACCTATGGGATCACAAGAATCCCTACTACGGTTGCGGGGCGCGGGGTTGAGAGAAGAGCGGATCAAACAAATAGCACACGGTTTGTTTACCCAGGTTCAGGCCGCGAGGATGCATAAAACCCTAATCCTGCTTTGGTGGATTATATGTTTGTGTTCTTCAGCTAGCTACGGGGCGTGAGGAGCTCCAAAAAGCCGAATCCCCCTCCTGGTCGCCTCGGGCCTCCTTTTATAGGGAAAAGGGGTTGCCACAGTGGCACACAGGACGTGGAAAGGGTACAGTGATGCGAGGTTATCCCTCGCATTACATGACAAAGCGCATTTAATGCGTCTTGCTTAGGTGTCCTTGCTTTATCGGGGACGGGGGAGACATTCGTCTTGTCCGTCGCCGCTCCTTCTTGTGTCAACACGCGCCCTGGCCAGCGATGCTTGAGATGCCATGTAGGTAGGCAGGCAGCTGAGGTGGCGCTATGGTGGGTCTTCACGAAGATCTGCATGCCGCCACGCAGGTGCCTGCCCAGCTGGTTGGGTCGGCAGCTGCATAAGGCGGTGGACGTGTAGTTGGCGTGGGCCTGACGGTGGCCCCGCGGATGTCCCCGGCAAGGGTCTTGCCGGGGCCCCGGTAAGGGTCTTGCCGCAGCGCCTGCTGCCATCCCCGGCTGGGTTCTTGCCGGAGGTCTTGTGGTCTTCCTTGGCTGGGATCCCGCCAAGGGTCGTCGTCTTCTTAGTGCGTGTCTGATATTCAATGTCTTCACAAAGATCTGCATGCCACCAGGGGGATGTCTCCCGTATCCTTGCCCCATGGGGGCAGTGGACTCAAGGGTGATTTGCTCCATAGGCTTGGGGCGTGTTGCCGCGGCAAGGGTCTTGTCGGGGCAGCTAAAGCCGGCCCGGGCAAGGATCTTGCCGGGGCTGCTAAAATTGGCCCCGGCAAGGATCTTGCCGGGGGAACCCGCTTCGTCCCTTTGCTCTTTGTGGTCTTGTTCTTGGTGTTGCTCCAGTTCCATCGAGCTTCGGTCTCACCCCGGCTCACCTCCCTTGCCTTGCTTGGTGTGGTCGTGCCCGTGGCTCAGACTGCCCGTGCACAGTCATAGGGGTACAAAACTATACCCCCCCCCTTTTTGTACACCGACAAGCTTCCAGGCATGCCTCTGCATCGTCAAGTTGAATTCGTCATTGAACTCGAGCCCGGTACCGAGCCAGCATGTCGGCGTCCGCACAAGCTTTCCCCTGATGAGTTGAAGGAGCTGAAGAAACTACTCGATGTGTAGGAGCGTATGGGTCTAATCCGGCCTAGCACTTCTCCTTGGGGCTGTGGTGTTCTATTTGTCAAGAAGAAGGATGGCACGGAGCGCCTTTGAGTTGATTACCGGCAATTGAACAAGAAGACAATAAAGAAAAAGTATCCCCTCCCCAACATCAATGAATTGTTCGAGCAGCTCAAAGGAGCAAAGGTGTTCCCAAAGCTCGATCTCCGGATGGGTTATCACCAGATCCGTATCCCTGAAGAAGACATTCCCAAGACCGCATTCAGAACAAGTTTTGGCTTTTATGAATACACGGTCATGTCTTTTGGCCTCGCAAATGCTCCACCAACTTTCTCGAGGATGATGCACTTCATATTCCACCCCTACACCAATGAATTTGTTCTCATCTATCTGGACGACATCTTGGTATTCTCAAAGAATGAAGAAGACCATGCCAAGCACCTTCGTTTGGTTCTCGACAGACTCCGTGAACACAAGTTCTATGCGAAGTTCTCCAAATGTGAATTCTGGCTGGATAAGGTCTTATATCTTGGCCATATCATCTCTGCTGAGAGTATTTCTATCAACCCTGAGAAAGTTGAAGCTATTGTCAACTGGGAACCCCCGGAAAACATCAAGCAACTCTGAAGCTTCCTTGGTCATGCTAGCTATTGCAGAAGGTTCGTTGAGAACTTCTCCAAGATTGCCAAGCCTCTTTCGAACTTGCTGCAGAAGAATGTCAAGTACAACTGGACTCATGATTGTGATGTGGCATTCAAAACACTCAAAGAGAAGCTCATTTCTGCTCCGGTTCTTACACCTCCGGATGAGTCCAAGCCCTATGAAGTCTTCTGTGATGCTTCTTTACAAGGACATGGTGGTGTTCTCAAGAAAGACAAGAAGATTGTGGCTTACACTTCTCGTCAGTTGAAACCAAATGAGAAGAATTACCCCCACAAATGATCTCGAGCTAGCAGCAGTGGTACATGCCTTGATCACGTGGAGACACCTTCTGTTGGGCAGAAAACTGGACATCATCACTGATCACAAGAGCTTGAAGTACATCTTCACACAGCCTAACCTGAACCTTCGCCAGACTCGTTGGGTTGAGATGATCCAAGAGTATGATCCAAGCATTGAGTATACACATGGCAAGGACAATGTCATTGCAGATGCCTTGAGCAGAAAGGCATATTGCAACAGTCTCCTTCTCAAGCCGTTTCAGCCTGAGCTTTGTGAATCATTCAGGAAGCTCAACCTCCAAGTTGTTCCGCAAGGCTTTCTTGCAAACCTTGAAGTTACTCCTACCTTGGAAGATCAGATCCGTGAGGCCCAACTAAGTGATGTTATGGTGCAGAAAGTGAAACATGGTATTGCAAAGGGTACTCCCAAATACAAGTGCTATCGCGTTGATGAGAAATACACCTTGTTCTTTGAGGACAAAATTGTGGTTCCCAAGGGTGATCTCAGGAAGCTCATAATGAACGAGGCACATGACTCCCTCCTCTCGATTCATCCTGGAATTTCCAAGATGTACCAAGACCTCAAGCAATATTACTGGTGGACTCGCATGAAAAGGGAGATTTCCCAATTCGTGAATGAATGTGATGTCTGCAGAAGAGTGAAGGCAGAGCATCAATGTCCAGCCGGTCTCCTCCAACCTCTACCTATTCTCGAGTGGAAATTCGACCACATTGAAATGGATTTTGTCACTGGGTTTCCTAAATCCAAGAAGGGGAATGATGCTATCTTCGTTGTCATTAACAAGCTAACCAAAGTAGCTCACTTCCTTCCCGTCAAAGAATCCATCAACGCAGCTCAATTGGCAGAGTTGTACACTTCCAGAATCATTTTGTTGCCTGGCATTCCTCCAGTTATCTCCTCAGACCGTGGAAGTTTGTTCACATCCAAGTTCTGGGACTCCTTTTAGCCAGCCATGGGCACTAAGATTCGTTTCAGCACTGCGTTTCACCCTCAGACTAGTGGTCAAGTCGAAAGAGTGAACCAGATCCTCGAAGACATGCTCAGAGCTTGTGTCATCTCTTTTGGCATGAAGTGGGAAGATTGTCTTCCATTTGCCGAGTTCTCTTACAACAACAGTTTCCAAGCAAGTGCCGGCAAAGCTCCTTTTGAAATCCTCTATGGCAGAAAGTGTCGTACCCGTCTCAACTGGTCCAAGACTAGTGAACGTCAACTTCTTGGCAATGACTTGATCTCAGAAGCTGAAGATATGTGCAAAGTCATACGTGAGAATCTCAAAGCCGCTCAATCGCGTCAAAAGAGTTACTATGACGGCAAGCATCATGATTTGGCTTTCGACATTGGGGATCATGTCTATCTCCGTGTTTCTCCTATAAAAGGAACCCAAATATTCGGTATCAAAGGAAAGCTTGCTCCTAGATATGTGGGCCCTTTCAAGATTCTTGGCAAAAGAGGCAATCTAGCCTATCAACTTGAGCTCCCCTCCAACTTTGCAAATATTCATGATGGGTTTCACGTGTCTCAACTCCGCAAGTGCTTCAAGACACCTGAACGCACCATTCCATTCGAGGAGATTGATCTTCAACTAGACTTATCTTATCGTGAGCACCCTGTTCTATTCATGAGGAAACTAAGCGAAAAACCCGCAACAAGTCAATCAAGTTCTTGAAAGTTAAGTGGTCACACCATACCGACCGAGAAGCTACGTGGGAACGAGAAGATCACCTTCGTTCCGAGTATCATTCCTTCTTCCAGTCCTAGATCTCGGGATGAGATCTTTTTGTAGTGTAGGAGAGTTTGTAATGCCCCAAATGTAACACTTTCCTACAATGGCAATAAAGCTTCCTCTTTGATCCTTGTCATTATCCTTGGGGGTCCTTGTCTTTTATTTTATTTGCATTGCATACCTTTTATTAATTTGCATCCTTGCATTGCCCATCATCATATCATCTTGGCATCATAGTTTAATTTCTTTTGTGCATTGTGAGACCTTGTGATGTGTTATTGTGTGTGGGTTCAAGTTAACCTAGCTAAAACCCTACCCCTCTCCCACTTCTTCTTCTTCTTCTCCTCTTCTTATTTTTCTCCTTCTTTCTTTCAGGCCTCTTCTTTGATCTATTTTGCAAGCCACCTAGCAAGTGCCATAGTGGTTCTTCCTTCTCCTTTAAATCTTGCACCATGTGAGCAACCTCTCCACCAAATATCATCTCATTTGCATATGATATGGTTGGGTTTTAAAATATCAAGAGTTTGGCCTATATTCAAACTCCTTTTATTTTTCTGCCTCTAAAAATGTACAAGTCATTTATTTTAAATAAAACATAATTCATTGAGCTTAGGGGTATTTTTCTTTTCCCCTAGTTCTTCTTCTTTATTTCTGTGCATTCTTTTCTTTTTCTGCCTGAAGAAATAAAAATAAAAGAAGTAGAGAAGCAGCCTGCAGCACAACCTGGGCCTCTCCCTTTCTCACTCTCCCCCGAGGCCCATCTCCACCCGCAGGCCCACCCAGAGTCGCGCAATCGCGCCGTAGCCACTACGAGTGCGAGGCCCCACCAGTCAGCGACACATCTCCCTCGCCTCTGTCTTCCTCCGTCAGAAAAGCACAGCACGCCGCGCTCACCGTCGCGCCGTCAGCTCACGGACGTCGAGGCCATGCGCCGAGCCCCTCTTTTAAACCCAAATCATGTCCACCACTCCTTTCTAGGTCTTCCCGTTCCCCTCTCGCCGTCTGGAGAGCTGGAAACCCCCAGATCTGCCGCCACCATCAACGCCCGAGCGCATCTGAGAGCAGCCTCTCGTCGCCGGCGAGCTCCGCGTCATCCTCGGCCTCGCCAAAGTTGTCCAGCTTCTTCCATGACGTCGTCTTCTTCCACTACGTCAACCACACGGACCCGAGCGCCTCTCCGTCGAGCTCGTCTTCCTCTTCTTCCTCTACGGTGACCGTAGGTGTTCGAGGGACGCCGCTGATGACTCCGTCCACGCCAGGGCCAGCCGAGCACACCGCTGTGTTCGTGGTGAGCTCCTCTCTCTCCCGGTGCCCTTTTCCCTTTCTTGCGCATGCTCTAGGCCATAGTTCCACGAGTGGCCGATCACGCCGCCGTCGGACCTCGTCGCCGGCGAGTGTTCCGACCTCTCTAGCCCTTGTTGTGGTGCCCGTTCGCTCCGCCTAGATGCGTAGAACCTCTCTGTGCAGTCGCCGTGCCGTCTAGTGCCTTGCATCGCCTCGGCATTGTTCTGTCACCGTCGTGCTGTAATTGATCGCCGCCGGCGCTGTAGTGCCACGTAGTTGCTGCTAGTAGGTTGTTTGGATGCGGGACTCTGCAAGGAGTCTCTCGCACCCCTCCGCCGTGCCTAATGGTCGCCGGAGCGGCTCCGACGAGGGCCAGTGCTCCCCTGTTCTGCCTGTGCGTTATATTCTTCAGATATGGTGCCTCCTATCTACCAAGATCGATGCAGTGGCGTAGTGGTGTTTCTCCGTCAGTTTCGTCAGTAGGGCGCGGGTTCCATCCCTCGCGGGCGCTGTGGTATTTCGCCCCTTTTTAGTTTTCGCCTGAGGCTGAGAGGTAGGTCCCACATGCCAGCCTCACAGCTCCAGTTCCAACCCCGCGCGCACCCACTCACCAGCTCAGCTCCGCCTGGCCCCCCTTGTCAGTGTCAGTGGCTCGCTGAGCCAGGGTCAATTTAGACCTGGCAACTATTCTGTTTTTATTTCTTTTTCTGTTTTTCTTTTTCTTTTTCTTTTTTTCTGTTTTAATTTAAATCTGCATATTTATGCATCATATGAATTTGAGCCCTATATAGAAAGTGCTTAGAATTTTGTGTAGATTATGAATATGCCACTTGCTTCCATGTTTAAAAACATTTAAAATGTTCTTTGAATTTAAACTTGTTTTAAATATGTTTAAACTTGAAAAAATAAAAACTAAATCTCTGCAAGTCCAAATTTAACAAACTTTATATGCATTTGGGGTAGAAAAATGTGAAGAATATTTTGGTGCAGTTGCTTATCATGTTTGACAACTCTTTCACAGAAGTTTTGCAAATCTGTCCCAAATGCACATAAATGAATATGGGAGTTTCTGGATATTGTTGTTTTATATTTCCAGCCCATTTAAATATGCAAGCATGTTGCTGTTATGTTAGTGCACCCTTGCCATGTTAACCAACCTCTTTAAAACATGTTGGTTGCTTGTTTGATAATCTACATATACTTGCTAAGTTGTTGCTTCACTTGCTTCACATGTGTGGTTGATCTTGTTTGTTGGTGATGATATTGCATTCTTGTGCCCCTAGGTCATGCATCATGTCTTTTCATGTTCACATGCTTCATGTTCATGCATCATGTGATTGAGCACTGCATGTTGATTGATTTTGTTTCGTTCTTGCATTGTTGTGTTTGGTTAGAGCCTGGTGAAGATACTGAGTATGAGGTTTCTACCGAGGTTGAGTGTGAGGAGCAAGGTTACGTTCCATCTGAGGATTTAACAGGCAAGATGACCTTACCCAGATATCACTACTATCTTTGCCTATTGCTAGATGTCTCGCTCTTTAGCTTATTGCCTCGATGCCTATGTCTGTTTGTCAGCCTCCTATTGTTGCCATGAACCTCTCTAACCATCCAACCTAGCAAACCTTTGTTTGGCTACGTAAGCATTGCTCAGCCCCTCTTATAGCATTGTTAGTTGCAGGAGAAGATTCGAAGAATTTTGCTTGATGATGAAGTTATTGTTGGGATATCACACTATATAAACTGCTTAACTAAATCATCTATATACTTGGCAATGAGTGGGAGGCTAAGCCTTTGCTTGGTGTTTTTTTCCACTCATGCCTCCCTAGGAACCGTTCAAACCGGTGTTATGTTCCTTGATTTTTGCGTCCCTAACACGGTTGGGGTTTATGGGCCCCCCTCGATAACCCGCTTAGCGCTATAGCTTTTCCAGCAAGGCCCAACATTGGTTTTACATTTTCCTAACAACTAAAACTTGCATAGGGAGTTATAAACCCTTTTCTTAATCAACAACCCGGGACAGTGATCCACATGAGTGTTGGTCCAAACTGGGGAGCCTGCGGGGCCACCTTGGGGAAACCCGAGGGCTGGTAAAAACCTGTAGCATCACCCATCCGGTCATGGCCTGAGACGAGATACGCGCGGCTACTATCAGGGTTTCGGCACGCCGGGAGGTCTTGCTGGATTAGTTTTACCTTAGTCGGAATATCTTGAGCACGGGATTCCAAGAATACTCGGGTCTTCCCACCTTGGAGTAGCGACTCCGCAGATCGTGAGCTTGTGATGGGCTAAGTTGGGACACCCCTGCATGGTTTTGATCTTTCCAAAGCCGTGCCCGCGGTTATGAGGCAGATGGGAATTGGTTAATATCCGGTTGTAGAAAACTTGACACTATGATCATAATACACTATCAGCGTGAGTAACTGTGACGGTCGCTTTCCGAAGGGGTTCGGGAAGTGAACATGGTGGGGTTATGTTTGACGTGCTTAGTTAGGATCACTTCGTGATCACTTTGACGATCGTTGGCACTTCTCTTCTCGCTCTCAACACGTAAGCTAGTGCTAGTGCAGCTGCAACCATGTTCTTCAGCCTTGTTCCACACCAAAAGCTTAGATATCATTGCTACCCGGAAACGGGATTGCTGAGTCCTCCGTGGCTCACAGATTCTACACAACACCAGATGCAGGTACCGTGGAGAACTACACAGCTGGTGGTTCAGAGTTGTACTGGGAGTTCGACGAAGAACGTGGGTGGTACTTCATGTCTTATCTAGAGGATCAGTAGGGCTCTTACTAGGATGTTATGATTTGGACCTTGTGTTATTTATTTATGGTATCTTCCATTTGGATCTTCGTCCGTAGCCGGACTGTGATGTTATTTGGATGATGATTGCTTATGTAATGTATTGTTTGACGTTACGACTGTAAGCCAACTACTCTTTTGCAATTTCATCCCTCTTTTACATGAGTCGTGCAAAGATACCATACTTGAGATCATTCTAGTATGAGCTTATACCTTTAAGTCGTGCCTCGACACGTGGGAGGTATAATCTCATACTGGGCATTACAGGGTTGGAGTGGTGCAGCCGGGCCTAGGCCTTAATGGGCCGGCCTGGGTGGTGTGGCTATTGCGGCCTGGCTAGATATGGTTGGGCTCTCTCTCTCTCTCTCCCCCATCAAACTTTTCTCTTCTTCTTAGTATTTCTCAAATACAAAAAAATAGCAAAGAAGAAAAAAGGAGATGAAGGAAGAGATAGGGATAGAATCTGAGCATTTTGATTTCCCCGGACTAAAAAAATGAGTTCGATCCAGGAAAAATACAAGTTGCCTGATTGAAAGATTTAAATTCAAATCCATTTGAATTTAAATTCGAATGGTTTGAACTAGGACAATATTTAGAAGAGCCTAGAAATGATGAGTATTTTTGGAGGAACCTCAATAAAAGGGATAAGAATTATGGACAAGATTTGAAGGTCAAACTCGAAGTGGAATGGCATGGGGAATATTTGCAAGTGTGTTTTTTGGTGATTCCAAAGTTAATGGAATATTTTTAATATAGCTCCCTAAATATTGGGAGGATATGTTATAAAGAGAAATCACCATGTGAGTTCCCTCGATTTCAATAGATCAAAAGATCTATGTTTATTTAGTTGAGTTTTTGAAAATTAAATGACATGATGGCATGATGACATGATGCAAAGCAAAAGCAAATAAAACACACGGCGAAAACCTGAATAGCTGGATGTCTTTTGGAGGGTCGGTTTTGGGGCGTCACAACTCTCCCACACTAACAGGGGTCTCGACCTCAGATCCTGGAGATGGCACTAGATAGAAGAGGAAAAAGAAGAGGTAAAACAAAGTTGCTTCTTCGACAAACGAGTGAAACCACGAACTTGAGAGGTTGAAAAATCTTGAAAGATAGAATACAATGGACAAGAACGAGATTGCAAACACTTCGTTAGCAAAGGGGAATAAGGAACATTACAAGAACCTTGTAGGTTAACAGACATGAACAAGAGCTCACGGATGACGAAAGGATTTTGAAAGCACTCCGGTTAAAACAAGATGGAGAAGGAATAAGAATGAAATAATTCGGATAGCACTCCGACTGAAAATGGAAGGAATTGGCCTGAACTTGAGCAGATGGGATGATACTTGATGAAATAAACAACACACCGCTTTCGGAACAATTGAAAGAATGGCACAAGGGGTAAGAGGAATTTGGGACAGCACTCCAGTTGAAAATAGAGCCAAAACTTCATAAGATGAGAGAACTTGAATGAGAACACAACACTCCTGTTAACTGGACGAGAAAGGAAAAGAAACTGATCTTGAAGAAATGAGATGACGGGACGAAGAGATCAAGACCACAATACCTCCGGAATGAAAAAATAGAAGCTAGATCGTTAGGAAGAAAGAAAGTATAAGAAAATGACAAATTTTACCGCAAATGAATTTGAATGTATCCTTAGAAAGAAGGATTGAACGGAGTTGTTGAGAAATCAACAACAAGAGAATAAGCTTGTTGTGGGCTTATGGAAAACATCTCAAAACTTGAGGTGAAATTCTGCCACTAACGGAAAACAATTGATTGGATTGAGATCAACAAGGAGATGAAAAACTTATTTCGTCATGAGGATAAATGAAGGACTTGGATCATTTATAAGCACCATAAATATCAACAATCCTTAAGGAAAGCTTTTAGGTGAGATACAACCCAAGATTACTCCAACAAAATTGAGGGGTTGCAAGGATCTCCTCAAGAAGGAGAAATTATGGGTTTAAATATTTCATTCCTGACAATTTGTGAACCATGAAACATGTAGGGAAATTCTCAAGAATGACATAACACCACTTCAAAAGATAAGGTAGAAAGAATTGCACTTCAGAATGCAAGAAGAAGAATACCTGAGATCATCCAACAAGAATCTTGAAGAACACTTCGAGGATGAATTAAATCATGATGAACCACTATGAAGAACTCCAGTAACAAAAGGATGATAAGTGAAGGAAGAAAAGAATAAGATTGAAGCCTTGCAATGATTTAGATGGATCTTTGCGATGAGAAAATTGAGAGAGCTTAGAACACCGGGAAACAAGACAAACAACTTGAAACCAAGAATATATTCCTCCTGAACAACCTCCAGAAGAAGGAATTAATAACCTTGAGGAAAACAAGAATAAGAAATTATGTTATGATTATCCTCCATCAACTTAAATCGATGTGAACCAATGGATCTAGCATACTACTTATCTCGTTGCAAAAGATTAAAGAGAGATCTCGCACAATCTTGCAAAAGTATTCAACGAATCACCGGTAGGATTTTGGAAAGAACGAGTGAAATAATATGATAATATGGAAGAGGAATGTCCAATGAACAACCGTAAGAATTGAACCAAATGAGGAAAGAGAACAAATTGTCAGAAAAAATTAGAAAAGGAACAAAGGCACTTGAGGAAACTTAGATACAAAAGAACGAAGGGATCGCGAGTCAATTAAAGAATACATAAAGGATGCACCCGAGGAATACGGAGATGAATGAAGAGACAACATTTTAGGAGAACTAAAGAATGAGCGGTGAATGATGAGAACGAATAAATATTCAGAGATGGCCTCCTTGGAATCAAAATGAAAAATAGCTCTGAAATGCTTTGGATGGTTATGAAAAGAATTCCTCATGATGGAAAATAAATTGAGAAATGTCATGAGGCTAGAACATTGAATCTTCAGGAGAACGGACAAAATTTTAAGAGAAATTCTTCTTGGGTCTTCAAATGTTGAGAATGACGACGAGAAACACCTTAAAGAATTTGTGAGATACTCCAGAAGAATGAAAAGAGGAAAGGTTGAGCCAGAGATGAAAACAATTGGAAACATTCTTGGAGAAGGCATCTGACTGATGAAATTCATTCGTACGTCAAACTTTAAAAGATTTAAGAATAGCTCCGGAAAAAATTAGAAGAGTCAGGTAAGATCCTGGGAAAAGACTTGTCGGTTAGGGCACACTCAAAAGAAACACCGTTGAAATGATTACTTGAAAGATAGATTGCACCAGATGAATTGAATGTCATGAATGAGATAACAACCTCGAAATAGTTTGAACGGAATAAGAATGGATACAGGGAACTTCTGAGATATCTTGAGGCTCGGGAGAAGAAATAGAGGGAGGTGAATATAGACTTAGGATAAGAAATTCCAACATGCGAATACATGCAAAACAAGAGGAAGAAATATAATCAACACCGAAGCTTGGATTTAGTCCACCGGAGAAGAAAATGAGAATGGAACAACGATGAAGTTGAAGCTTCCTTAGCGTCTTCATGATAATCACCGAATAAGAACATTGAAGAAAAATGAATGAAGAGACTTCACATGAATATAATAGACATTTGATTAAGAATTACGGCTCCATAAAGAAAAGGGGTGGGAGGGTGGGGAAAAACAAAGACAACTTGGGATGAATTAAACAGACACCGTATAGAACAACGAAGAATTGGTCGTGCGCATATTGCAAGGATCGGGTTAGCTTGAAGAGAAGCACGCCGGTTAAGAAGAATTTAACATGAAAATCTTGATGATCAAGAACTAGCACTCCCATAGAAATATGAGAACACCGAATAGGAAAGGTATGGAATCAACACTTGACTTCGAAGCAACTTGAATACCATTACTCAAAACAAAAACAAAGGATGGGCTTGCAGAATATGCCGGAACAAACATATGATAGAGGTTTCGTCCAAAGTTTTCGTGATGAGGCCCCCCGGGCACGATGTTACAAAGGACATTGCATCCCCGAATCAGCATAGTCAAGAATTCATTAAGATGCAACCCCCAGTGTAAAATCGACCGTGACAAACGAACCACTAGACGTTGAACCACAACCTCATATCATGCATCCGTTGGAAGATTACTTAAGAGCTACTAGACTTCCCACCTATTCATTCCCGAAACTTTCTAGTTATGCAATTTGGTGTTGGGGATACAAGGGAAGAAATATATCTCACCCAACTAACAATGCCTACATCCAGTTGTATCCATCCGTCAACACAAAACCAGACACCTTCGGAAACCGTGTACCTCACAGCTTTGAAAAGCATCCGCTATACTAGCTGTGGCAATACTCCCGAACTATCCCCCTAGTACTGGGTGACGTCGGGGTTATCTCACCACCAGGCACGCATAGAAGAGTTTTCGATGTCGAACACCTCTGGTATACCGGAACTGTAACGATACACAATGCGATGACAAGACCCCAGAGCTCAACTCCCCGGGACTAAGCCTAAATTGACGGGAGGCACCAAGACAGAATTCTCATCACAAAGATATCGGAGCGATCCCAACAATACCCGTGTGATCCTTAAAAAATGGTGGAAAAGAGGGTAGGAAGTCAAAACTTCTACGTTAGGAGTCCTCACCTGAGCGACGAAGGGGATGAGGAGTTAAAGAATTCCTACTCTCCGACATATATAATCCTAAGACTCAAAACATTTTTTATTCTAGACTCAACATTGGCAGCGGTTCAATCAAGGAGGGGCTCCTAGGTCGGGGAAGGCTTTGATTACCAACTTGTAACTCCCAAGATGCTGCTATATCTACCACGTGTCGAGGCACGACTTAGAGGCATAACCGCGTTTTGGTATGATCGCAAGATGGTCATCTTCACACATTCCCATGTACGAGAACAAAGAGGAAGTACATAGTTGGCTTACAATCGCCACTTCACACAATGCATAAATAAGTCATACATTCATCCAAGTACAAACATGTCCAGCTACGGACGAATCCAAGTGAAAAGAAGATAACCACCCACTATGCCCGATCGTCCGTAGTAGGAACCACTACTGATCATCGGGTAACGTCACGTACATAAGCCCACGCTCCTCATCGAACTCCCACTTGAGTTCCTGGCCATCACCAATTTCGTACTCGGTTGTACCTGCATCTCTGTTGGTAGTAAACCATGAGTCATGAGGACACAACAATCCCATTCCCGGGTATCAAAATTATCAAAGCTTTTGGGTAAGGAGGAAATGTATATGTGGGCTACTGCAAGCACTAAGTGTAGATGAGGTGCCTAGCTTACGTAACTTCAGAGCGAGAAGAGAAGTGAAAGACATCGATCGTGAACTAGTCCATGATCACTGGATGATCGTGTATACCAACGAGTCATCCATAACCCAGCCATGTTCTCTTCCTGAACTCCCGCGAAAAGATACCATCACGACTACTCACACGGTAGTGTATTATGTTTGAGTGGTTGTGTCAAGTTATCTAAAACCGGATATTAACAAATTCCAATCTGTGACATAACCATAGGCACGGCTCTCGAAACATCATAACCCGGCACGGGTGTCCCAACTTAGCCCATCACAAGCTATCACGATCAGCGGAGTAACAACTCCATGTTGGGAAGGCCTAAGTATTCTCAGAATCCCGTGCACAAGATATTTCGACAATAGAAAAACTAATGCAGGAAGACCTCCCATCGTGCCGACACCCTGATAAGAGCTGCGCGTATCTCGTCTCAGGCCACGATCAGATAAGCTACGCGTACAGGTGCCAAACGCCCAAGTTGCCAAGGGGTGGCCCCGCACAGTGCTCTAGGTTGGACCAACACTCAAAACACAGAATGGCCTAGGGGGTTGATTAAATAATCGTCGGGTTTGCAACTCCCTCGGCAAGTTTTTAGTTATTAGGCAAAAGTAAAACCAAGGTTGGCCTTGCTGGAAAAACTTTACACAAAGAGAATTATCGAGGGGGGCCCATAAACCCCAACCGTGTTAGGAACGCAAAATCAAGGAACATAACACCGGTTTATCGATTCCTAAGGTGGCATGAGTGAAACAAAACATCGAGCAAAAGGCCAAGCCTTCCACCCATTGCCAAGTATATAAGGTGCATTATTTTAAATAGAGATATTGTGTTATTCCCAAAATATCCAATCCACATGGAGCAAACTTCATCTTCACCTGCGAGTAACAATGCTATAAAAGGGGGGCTTGAGCAAAGCATAAATTAACCAAACAACGGTTTGCTAGGAAGGAGATTAGAGGTTTCATGGCAAGGTAGGGGCTGACATGCAAAAGGATAGGTATCGCGACAAAGTAATAGTGCGAGGCATCTAGCATAGCAACAATAGAGGTGATATCAAGGAATGTTCATCTTGCATGGGATCCGCTAGGAAGAAGAACAAGTCCATGAAGTAGACGAACAATTGTAGCCGAACGAATCCTCCCAATTTTGGAACGAAACCGAAGCTAACGAGAGAAGCAACCGGAAAGAAGCAAACAACATGGTGAACACACAGGCATAAACAAGGCATGATGCACAATCAAGTATGATGCATGTCTGGTTTAAATAAGCATGCCAAAGTGCACATGCAATTCTACAAATTAAGTGGAGCTCAATATGCAACGAGTTGCATATTGACGAATCACCACATTAAATTATTTAGTTCACTTTCTTTATGAACCCAACAACTTAAAAAGTTGTTAACCATGGCAAGAGGTGCAACATAGTTAAACTACACTATCTAAGCAATTTAAATGGGCTCGGAGCAACAAACAACCACTCCGGTAATCCCCATGTGAAAATTTAGCAATTTTTAAAAGCAAACAACAATTTAAACATTTTAAATTTTGTTATCATGATGCGGATGACATTTGCAAGTTTTTATGCAATTTTATGAAAAATTTGGAATGAAGATGATATAGAGTATTTCGTCACCGTGGTGGCAAGGACAAAGGGGGTGCCACGGCGGCGAATCCGAAAATGATGCCATGACAACATATCGATTCCGGTAAGTCATTGAGAGATCGGTGCAAAGATCAAATGAGAGATAAGTGGAACGTGCAAAAGTGACATGGAATGATCCCGGATACCGGGTGTCCATATGTCGATGGCAAGGCAAACGAGGGGCAACATGCACCGACAATTCAGACTCGAACATAAGGTGCATCTCATACAACATGCATTCGTCCATGGTGATCGTCTCGGCGGTATACCTTTGAAGCGTGCGTTTCGGCGTGGTTCGAGTTTGGAGCGGTGTAGTTGTTCACAGGTCGTCGTTGAAGTAGTCGTTCATGTGACGTAGTCGTACACGCCAATGGTAGAGGTACTCTTGCCGAAGTGGAACTTGAATCCTAGGGTCGCCGTGTAGTCGTTCACTTGACGGTCTTGTGATTTGCCGGTCTCGACGAACCGTATGGGTACTTTGTCTTAGGTTTGGGCGACCGTAGTGAAACTTGACGCATCGCCGTGTGTAGTCATTTCGGCATTAGTGGTCTCCGAGGAACTGTACGGACTGGTTGATCTGAGACCTCGGTCTTCATGCTACTTGCCAAAAATCCAAGAGGCTCTTGGCAATATCCAGAACAACACAGGGCCTCCGTTGACAGCCACAAGGTAGGCAGGACGCGAGCGACGACGATGCTGAGAAGGAGCTTGACCCGATCATGTCCGAGGCGGTTCGTGAGGAGGCAGGACGGGGAGGTGCAGCAGCGCTGCTAGAGGAGGAAACCGACGGCCTAGCGAGGATGCGATGGGGCCGACCGGAGTTGGAGCTTTAGGCGTCCAGCAGCAGAACTGGAGCAGCGACTGCAGCAGGCTAGAGGGGCAGCCATGGCGGGGGTCACCACGAGTAGAGGAGTTCCGGGGCTTGGGTGTGAACTCTGATGCGAGGACAACAAGGGCGGAGCAGGACGTCAGGGAGGGCAAGGCGTAGGAGAACCATGGCAAGGCTGCGACTCGGTCGTGACGCCGTGGCAGGTCGACGACAGCAGGCAGAGAGGCGATGCTTGGCGGTGGAGGAGGGCCGGCAGGGGAGGAGGAGCGGCCATGGGCTCGCGTGGCGACGGAGCATGGCGGCGCGACGGCGGCGATGTGGGAGAAGACAAGGTGGCGACTATGGTGGCCTTGGCGAGGCCTAGGCCGCAAGGTAGGAGAGGTAGGCGGGGTCGAGTGAGAGGGAGAAGCAGGTGACACGGCATAGCAGGTATCGAGGGAGGAGGAGTCGAGCGAGAGGGAGAAGCAGGTGACACGGCATAGGAGGTATCGAGGGAGGAGGAGTCGAGCGAGAGGTGGGAGACGAGGGGGAGACGAGTGGGGATCGAGCGGGCGTGGGGTCTTCCTAGCGGCGCGAGGGGATCGAGTAGAGGAGTGGGTCCGGGCAAGGGTTAGTGGGTTGGAGGGGTGCAGCTGGGCCTAGGCCTTAATGGGCCAGCCTGGTTGGGCTCTCTCCCTCTCCCTCAAAATTTTCTCTTCTTCTTAGTATTTCTCAAATAGAGAAAAATAGCAAAGAAGAAAAAGGGAGATGAAGGAAGAGATAGGGATAGAATCTGAGCATGGTTTGATTTCCCCGGACTCAAAATAATGAGTTCGATCCAAGAAAAATACAAGTTGCCTGATTGAAAGATTTAAATTCAAATCCATTTGAATTTAAATTCGAAAGGTTTGAACTAGGATAATAATTAGAAGAGCCCAAAAATGATGAGTATTTTTGGAGGAACCTCGATAAAAGGGATAAGAAATATGGACAAGATTTGAAGGTCAAACTCAAAGTGGAATAGCACGGGGAATATTTGCAAGTGTGTTTTTTGGTGATTCCAAAAATAATTGAATATTTTTAATATAGCTCCCTAAATATTGGGAGGATATGTTATAAAGAGAAATCACCATGTGAGTTCCCTCGATTTAAATAGATCAAAAGATCTATGCAATTTATTTAGTTGAGTTTTTGAAAATTAAATTGCATGATGGCATGATGACATGATGCAAAGCAAAAGAAAATAAAATACACGGCGAAACCTGGAATAGCTGGAAGTCTTCTAGAGCGTCGGTCTTGGGACGTCACATCACATGTCCCAAAAACCTCTGCGCTACTCCTCTGGTCATCCTTGATCGGGGAAAAGAGCATTCCCGACTAGGACATGATGCTTGTTTACTTTGCGACACATGACAGGCTCGTCCCTGCACTGCAATTAGGAAGTAAACGAATGAATCACCTTCTTTTAGAATGCGTTGGTCATTTACCTAGTTACTACCAATATAGGAATACCTGGAACACGGGAGGTTAGACGATGATAATTAGGAATAGCCATCTGATTTTTTGCAGCTCTACTAAAATTGAGGTGTGTGATTCTGGTTGCACAAATAGAAACGATGTGGAGACAGACATCTCTGTTTGCGCAAATATGAAATATGGTTATTTAAGGAGTGATAGTTATTTGCAGTGGCATATGATTAACAGGAGCATCTACTATGTTGTAACTGGCACTACATGATAGTATGAAAAAGTGCCGTTAAGTACGAAGTAGCATCACATCACATCAACACTGCCACTAGATTAACATGCAGAACAATAGCATTAGTATTACTGTAATGAGAGTAGCACATGATCAGTAGCTCCGTGCTCAATGCAACCAAAATGTGCAACCAAATTTGTGAAGTTCCATTAAGATGAAGCAATGTTACTGGTTTGAGATTTAACTGCAACTCTAAAAGCACGATTCATGGGAAATAAAGCAAGACAGAAGCGCTTCATAAATGGTGGTGTCATTGCTTCAATTTATTGACGGAACTAGACTGACAAAAACATTACTTAATAGTGACATTAGGTGGAATTGCTCCATGTTTCATGTGATTTTACATTAACAGTTGCGATATGGGAATAGGGACAACAGGGGCATAAAGTGGTGAGGAAGATGTGGTTGCCGAGAGTGGCAAACATTAAGGCAGCATGTCCGCATTTGTCCCATTTTTATCTCCTCGGTCACATTTTCCTATGTGAGCGTAGGAAATCTAGACCTTCTCGCTCTCATTTCCCTTGTTTCCCCAACACCCCTCACTTTATTTCCTTTTACAACAAAGAGACAGGTCCACTTTACCCCACCCTTTGTTGGGGAACGTAGCATGCAATTTCAAAAATTTCCTACGCTCACACAAGATCTATCTTGGAGATGCATAGAAAGGAGAGGGGGAGAGTGTGTCCACGTACCCTCGTAGACCGAAAGCAGAAGCGTTTGACAACGCGGTTGATGTAGTCGAACCTCTTCTAGCTCCAACCGATCAAGCACCGAACGTACGGCAACTCCGAGTTCTGCACACGTTCATCTCGATGACGTCCCTCATCCCCTTAATCCAGCAAAGGTGTCGAGGAAGTAGATGAGTTCCGTCAGCAAGACGGTGTGGTCACGGTGATGGTGAAACGATCTGCACAGGGCTTCACCTAAGCACTACAAGAATATGATTGGAGGCATAAATTGTGGAGGGGGCGCCGCACAGGCCTAACAATAGTAGTTGCGTGTTCTAGGCACACCCTTCCCATGTATATATAGGTTGTAGGGGAGGAGAGGCAACCAAGGGGCGAGCCCAAAGTAGGAGGAATCCTACTTGGGGTCCTCTGTCCTATTCCTATTCGGATTAGGAAGGGAAGAGGGGGAAGGATCCTAACTTTTTCCTTTGCCACCTTCCCCTTTCCTTCTCCAAATTGACCAGCCCATATGGGGGTGCGCACCAACTACTTTGTGGCTAGAGTGTTTCTCCTCTTGGCCCATAAGGCCCATATCTTTTGCCGGGGGTGCCCAGAACCCCTTCCGGTGACCCGATAAGTACCTGGTGCATCCCAAAACATTTCCGGTGTCCGAGTACCATCGTCCTATATATCAATATTTACCTCTCGAACATTTTGAGACTCCTCGTCATGTCCGTGATCTCATCTACTAAGTCGAACAATATTCAGTCACCAAATCACATAACTCATATAATACCATATCGTCATCGAACGTTAAGCGTGCGGACCCTACGGGTTCAAGAATTATGTAGACATGATCGAGACCCAATAACCAATAGTGGAACGTGGATGCTCATATTGGTTCCTACATATTCTACGCAGATCTTTATCGGTCGAACCATTATGACAACATACGTTATTCCCTTTGTCATCGGTATGTTACTTGCCCGAGATTCGATCGTCGGTATCTTCATACCTAGTTCAATCTCGTTACCGGCAAGTCTCTTTACTCGTTCCGTAATGCATCATCCCGCAACTAACTCATTAGTCACATTGCTTGCAAGGCTTCTTATGATGTGCATTACCGAGAGGGCCCAGAGATACCTCTCCGATACTCGGAGTGATAAATCCTAATCTTGATCTATGCCAACCCAACAAACACCTTCGGAGATACCTGTAGAGCGTCCTTATAATCACCTAGTTATGATGCGACGTTTGATAGCACACAAGGCATTCCTTAAGTATTCGGGAGTTGCATAATCTCATAGTTGGAGGAACATGTATTTGACATGAAGAAAGTAATAGCAATAAAACTGAACGACCAATACACTATGCTAACGGATGGGTCTCGTCCACCACATCATTCTCCTAATGATTTGATCTTGTTCATCAAATAACAACACATGTCTATGGTTAGGAAACTTAACCATCTTTGATTAACGAGCTAGTCTACTAGAGGCTTACTAGGGACACAATGTTTTGTCTATGTATCCACACATGTATCAAGTTTCCGATTAATACAATTCTAGCATGAATAATAAACATTTATCATGATATAAGGAAATATAAAATAACAACTTTATTATTGCCTCTAGGGTACATTTCCTTCAGTCTCCCACTTGCAATATAGTCAATAACCTAGTTCACATCGTCATGTGATTTAACACCGATAGTTCACATCATCACGTGATTAACACCCATAGTTCACATCGTCATGTGACCAACACCCAAAGGGTTTACTAGAGTAAATAATCTAGTTCACATCGCCATGTGATTAACACCCAAAGAGTACTAAGGTGTGATCATGTTTTGTGTGAGAGAAGTTTAGTCAACATGTCAGTCACATTCAGATCTGTATGTATTTCACAAATTTCTATGACTACAATGCTCTGCATGGAGCTAATCTATCTAATTGCTTCCACTTTTAATATGTATCTAGACTGAGACTTAGAGTCGTCTACATCAGTGTCAAAGCTTGCATCGGCGTAACTCTTTACGACGAACTCTTTATCATCTCCATAACTGAGAAATATTTCCTTGGTCCTTTTTAATGCAACTAAGGATAATTTTGACAGCTGTCCATTGATTAACTCCTGGATCACTATTGTACCTCCTTGCCAAACTCATGGAAAGGTACATGATAGGTTTGGTACACAGCATGGCATACTTTATAGAACCTATGGCTGGGGCATATGGAATGACTTTCATTCTCTCTATATTTTTCTGCCATGGTCGGGCTTTGAGTCTTAATAAACTTCATACCTTACAACTCAGGCAAGAACTCCTTCTTTGACTGATCCATTTTTAACTACTTCAACATCAAGGTATGTACTTATCGAAAGTCCTATCAAGCGTCATGATCTATCTCTATAGATCTTGATGCCCAATACGTAAGTAGCTCCACTGAGGTCTTTTATTGAAAAATACTTATTTAAGTATCGTTTTATTCTACCCAGAAATTCTACATCATTTCTGATCAATAATATGCCATCCACATATAATATCAGAAATGCTACAGATCTCCCTTCACCGAGGTCTATCAAGCGTATTGTAAATTCAGGCTTCACCACAAGTCTGTATAAAACTATATTCTTTGATCAACTCATCAAAGTGTATATTCCAACTCTGAGATGCTTGCACAAGTCCATAGATGGATCGTTGGAGCTTACACACTTTGTTAGCACCTTCAGGATTGACAAAATCTTCTGGTTGCATCATATACAACTCTTCTTCCAGAAATCCATTAAGGAATGCAGTTTTGACATCCGTTTGCCAGATTTCATAAAATGCGGCAATTGCTAACATGATTCGGACAGACTTAAGCATCGCTACGAGTGAGAAAATATCATCGTAGTCAACACCTTGAACTTGTCGAAAACCTTTTGTGACAAGTCGAGCTTTGTAGATTGTAACACTACCATCAGTCTCCGTCTTCCTGTTGAAGATCCATATATTCTCTACGGCTTGCCGATCATCGGGCAATTCGACCAATGTCCATACTTTTTTCTCGTACATGGATCCCATCTTAGATTTCATGGCCTCAAGCCATTTTTCGGAATCTGGGCTCATCATCGCTTCCACATAATTTGTAGGTTTGTCATGGTCTAGTAACATGACTTCCAGAACAGGATTACCGTGCCACTCTGGTGCAGAATGTGCTCTGTTTGACCTATGAGGTTTGGTAATAACTTGATCTGAAGTTTCATGATCATTATGATTTGCTTCCTTACTAATTGGTGTAGGTATCACTGGAACGGCTTTCTATGGTGACCTGCTTTCAAATTCGAGAGAAGGTACAGTTACCACATCAAGTTCTAATTTCCTCCCACTCACTTCTTCCGAGAGAAAATCCTTCTCTAGAAAGGATTGATTCTTAGCAACAAAAATCTTGCCTGCGTATATGTGATAGAAGGTGTACCCAACAGTTTATTTTGGGTATCCTATGAAGACACACTTCTCTGCTTTGGGTTCGAGCTTATCAGGCTGAAGGTTTTTCACATAAGCATCACAAACCCACACTATAAGAAACGACATCTTATGTTTCTTGCCAAACCACAGTTCATACGGTGTCGTCTCAACGAATGTAGACGGTGCCCTATTTAATATGAATGCAGCTGTCTCTAATGCATGACCCCAAAACGATAGTGGTAAATCGGTAAGAGACATCATAGATCACACCATATCTAATAAAGTACGGTTACGACGTTCGGACACCATTATGAAGTGGTGTTCTAGGTGGCATGAGTTGCCAAACTATTCCACATTGTTTTAAATGAAGACCAAACTGGTAACTCAAATATTCGCCTCCGCGATCAAATCTTCGAAACTTTATTTTTTTGTTACTGAAAGTGCAGTATATCGACTAGAGGGGGGTGAATAGGCGATTTTTATGAAATGCTTCAAAACATGGTAGTTTCAAAGACAAAGGATAAAACCAATCCTATTTATATGAAGCGGAAAGTAGACTACACTAGACAAGCCATAATCAAGTATTCAATGAAGTGAAAGCACGAAGACTAATAGCAGCTAGGCAGTAGGGATCATGATGGAAGAAGGAAAGAAGCCAATCATAACAAGTAGATACTCAGTGAAGTCAATCAGATAAGGCAAGCAGGCAATGACTTCACAACATAGAACAGTAAGTAAAGGAAGGGGAAGGATAGAACCAGTAGCTCGGGGAGGACAGTGATTTGTTAGACTAGTTCCAGTTGCTGTGACAACTATACGTCTCGTTAGGGAGGCTGAGATTTAACTTAGAAGACCGCGTCTTCACCTTATTCCCCTTTAGCTAAGGACACCTAGTCCTCGCCCAATCACTCTGGTAAGTCTTCAAGGTAGACTTCCAAACTTTCACAAACTTCATTCACCGGCGATCCACAATGACTCTTGGATGCTCAGAACGCGACGCCTAACCGGCTGGAGGAAACACAGTCCTCAAGTGTAATAAGTCTTCAGGTCACACAGACAGAAAGACTTCAGTGATGCCTAACACTCTTTGGCTCTGGGTGTTTGGGCTTTGTCCTCGCAAGGATCTCTCTCTCAAACGCTTCGGAGGTGGGTTGCTCTCAAACGACAAAAGCCGTGTAATAACTCTGAGCAGCCACCAATTTATGGTGTAGGGGTTGGGCTATTTATAGCCACTGGGCAACCCGACCTGATTTGTCCGAAGTGACCCTGGGTCACTAAGGAACTGAGACATGTTCCAACGGCCAGATTTCAAACACTCACACGACAACATTACTTGGGCTACAAGTAAGGCTGACTCATCCAACTCTGGATAAGATTCGCTCGAAGACATAGGATTTGGTTGAGCATCACTTCAGTCACTCTGACTTAGATCACTTGGACCCCACTTAACAGTACGGTGGTTCCTATGACTCAACAAAGAAGAAAAGGAAACAACGAAACATCTAAGTCTTCGTTCTCCATAGTCTGCACACAATGTCTTCTCTTGTCATAGTCTTCAATATGATTACCTTCATATACCACCACTGATGTCAATGTCTTCATACATTTTTAGGGGTCGTCTCTGGTAGGTAAACCGAATCAATGAGGGACTACTACCTGTGTTATCCTGCAATTCTCACAAACACATTAGTCCCTCAACCAGGTTTGTCGTCAATACTCCAAAACCAACTAGGGGTGGCACTAGATGCACTTACAATCTCCCCCTTTTTGGTGATTGATGACAAACTGGTTGAAGTTTTCAACGGGGATAAAGGTATGTGAAATTGTAAAGGATAAAGGTATTGTCTTCGTAAGTAGCAAAAGGCTCCCCCTAAAGATGTGCATATAGTTGATTTGCCGTTGAATGCAAATGCACATGGCAGGTTGTACTTGTGGAGATCCTCTTCAACTTATGAAGACAATTCATCATGCACAATTGATATGTCGTATATAATGACATGCATAATGAAAAATGGACGTCTCCAATAATGACTAAGTGCGGAATATAAGGTAGCAGATGCGGAATTTATCATCACATTACAGAGTAGCTTAAAAACGTAGCACACGACCATCAGTTTAAGTGTTACAACTCAAAGAACCAAATGTAGCAAAAACGAGAGTTGTAAACACTAGGCAAAATATAAAGCACCCGCCCATATGGACCCGCTTGAAGACTATCAACTCATATGCTTCTCCCCCTTTTGTCAGTAAGGACCAAAAATGTTTGAAGACATAGAGCCTCTACTTGTTCCCAGTTGGAGCAGGAGAGGATGCAGGGTCGACATTGGTGATTGGCGATGCAGAAGTAGTTGGTGCAGTGTCGATGCGCGCTGACGTAGGAGGAGGTGAGGTAGCATCATCTTGATCATCGATCACCCTGGCGTCAATTGTTGCAGCGGAGGAGGAGTATTCATAATCTTCAAGAGATGGAGTTCGACGCATAACAGCATTCCTTGGAGGAGTGTGGTCAAACTTGAATCTCTCTGTGAAGCCATCGTCTTGAAGATCCGCTTCAGCACTCAGCAAGGTCAAACTCTTCCAAGACCTCTGACATGTTTCATGAGCAACAAAGGCATTCTTGGTGGCAAGATTGCGAATGCGATTTACATCCACCAAGAGGCTGTGCATCTGACGCTTTAGCCAGTAGTGATGATTATCCTGTTTCTGATGGAGGGCAACCAGAAGCTATCGGTTATTGAGAACACGAGATTGCTTTTGAGGCCTTTGGGCGATGGTGCTCTCAGTAGCTTCGGTTTCAGCGTGTCGTGGTAGACGAGTACGGCCAGCCAGAGGATACATGCGTGAGACTTCTGGAACTCCTGCAATTTGCTGAGTGAAGCTCTGGTGATCAGCGTTGTGAAGACTAACAGGCTCTTTGGCAGGCTCTTGGTATATAGGTTCAGCCGACATATCAACCTCAGGCAAGAATATATGATGGTTGCGAGCAGAGGGCTGATAGGTGATAGCTGAATGCAGCTTGATGAGGCGCATAATCCATGGGGCATAGAATTTCAGACCAAACAGATCAGATCCAGACATAGCCAATTGCCTAATGAAGAAATCTTGAGCATTGAAGGTGATGCCATTGAAGATATAGAAAACCAAAGTCCTCATGGTGCCTTCAAGCTTGGCTGATGAAGAATGTCCTTTGACGGGCCATAGAGTACGTCTGATGATATGATAGATGGTGCGTGGCAGGTACTCTAGGTCTTCAACAAGGAATTCCTTAGGATATTCAGCATCACTTGGTAGAGGCTTCATCATGCTTAGCATTTGGCTCATGTTGGGCTTGCGCTTCTGAAATATACTCTCCAAGGGTTCATTGTGCAATTGACAACCAGGTTCATACAGATCTCCTGGAGTGGGCAGGCCAGTAAGCTCAATGAGATCAAAGGCTTTGGCTTCATGATGGACATTGCCTGTCATCCACTCAAGGACCCATGTCTTCGGATCCCTGCTGTAGCCTCGAATGTGGAGTTGTCCCACGATCCCACGTACACCACGACTGTCGGAGTGGTCGTTCCGGCTTCTCCGGGTTTCGGGCATAAAGGATGGAGCATTAAAATCAGATTTAAAGTTTGTCTCCGTATCTTCTGCTGACAAGGATGCAGAGAAGATATTCGACAGATTCAACATAATGCATATGATTTGGACAGACAGAGTGTGAGATGAGAAAGCATAGAGAGGTCAGGGTCCGATCACATTCACTTAGTTCAAAAGATTCAATTACGAAGACATAGCTATAAGTGAATGCTGTTGAGGACAGAACACAACTCTCTCTCTCTCTCTCTCTCTCTCTCTCTATATATATATATATATATATATATATATATATATATATATATATGAAAATAAACCAAGTGCGAAGACTTTGCAAATATAACGCCACGGGAAACACTTCAAACAAGAATTTGGTGGTGGCGTTACCCACCGTATAGAAGTATTAGACCCAGACACGACGCACAATTATCGTGGCGCTCCGAAGTCAAATTCCATGTTAATGTATTCACACTTGGAATGTAAGTCTTCATTGATTGAAGATATACTTTACTTCGTGTGTTGCACATCTAAGTCATCAATATGCATAAGTGTTAGGATGTGTGCCTGATTACATGACATTTGAGGATTCTAAGATATTTAGCTCACACCGCAACTTGCAAAACCTTTTCTCATCCAAGGGCTTTGTGAAGATATCTGCCATTTGCTCTTCATTGTTGACGTGTATGATATCAATATCTTCCTTCATGACATGATATTTGAGAAAGTGATGATGAATTTCAATGTGCTTTGTCTTCAAGTGCTGAACTGGGTTGTTGGCAATCTTGATAGCGCTTTCATTATCGCAGTAGAGTGGCACATGCTTCAGATGAATGCCACAGTCCTTGAGCGTTTGCTTCATCCAGAGAAGCTGAGCGCAGCAAGATCCAGCAGCAATGTATTCAGATTCAGCAGTGGAGAGTGATAGACAGTTCTGCTTCTTTGAAGACCAACAAACAAGAGATCATCCTAGAAAGTGACATGTGCCTGATGTAGACTTGCGATCAACTTTGTCACCAGCATAATCAGCATCTGAGAATCCAACTAGTTCAAACTCTGAGCCCTTTGGATACCATAATCCTAGAGTTGGGGTGTAAGCCAAATATCGAAGTATTCGCTTCACAGCTAAGTGATGCGACTCATTTGGTGCCGCTTGATATCGAGCACACATGCAAACACTAAGCATAATATCTGGCCTAGATGCACATAAATAAAGAAAAGAACCAATCATGGAGTGGTATACCTGTTGATCAAACTCTTTACCATTGGCGTCGGAACCCAGATGGTGTTTAGCAGGCATTGGCGTCGAGTACCCTTTGTAGTCTTGCATTCCAAACTTTTTCAGGCAATCTTTAAGGTACTTCTCTTGAGATATGAAGATGCCGTTGCTTTGCTGACAAATTTGAAGACCAAGGAAGAACTTCAGCTCAACCATCATGGACATCTGATATTGCTCTTGCATCATGTGACCAAACTCATCACTGTATTTTTTGTCAGTGCAGCCGAAGATAATGTCGTCCACATAGATTTGGCAGACAAATAGTTCATCATCATATATCTTCGTGAAGAGTGTGGGATCTAGGGATCCATGTTTGAAGCCTTTGCTCTTCAGGAAGTCTTTGAGTGTGTCATACCAAGCACGAGGTGCTTGTTTGAGGCCATACAATGCCTTGTTGAGTTTGTATACCATATTAGGACGTTTTGGATCTTCAAATCCAGGTGGTTGTGCAACATACACCTCTTCTTCAATCCTTCCATTGAGAAAGGCACTCTTTACATCCATTTGATATAGAAGTATGTTGTGATGATTTGAATATGCTAGCAGTATACGAATAGCTTCAAGTCTAGCCACAGGAGCAAATGTTTCATCGAAGTCAATCCCTTCGATTTGAGTGTATCCTTGAGCAACGAGACGAGCTTTGTTTCTGACCACTTGACCATGCTCATCTTGCTTGTTGCGATAGATCCATTTTGTGCCTATTATGTTGTGCTTGCGAGGGTTAGGACGCTTGACAAGTTCCCACACATTGTTCAGCTCAAACTGTTGAAGCTCTTCTTGCATTGCTTGAATTCATTCGGGTTCCATAAAAGCTTCAGCAACTTTCTTGGTTTCAGATATTGAGACAAAGGCAAAGTGCCCATAGAAATTTGCAAGTTGTGTTGCTCTTGAGCGAGCTAGTGGACTAGGAGCATTTATGCTATCAATTATCTTCTCAACTTGTACTTCATTTGCAACACGAGGATGAGCTGGACGAAGATTTTACTCTTGCTATACATTGTCATCGTCAGGAGTGTTGTCTTCAGGCTGAGCATTGTCGTCAGGTTGATTTGGAGCAGAAATGATGAGTTCCTTGTCAGGTTGTGCTTCAGAAGGCATGATCTCACTGGTTCCCATTAGCTTGATAGATTCATTTGGTGGAGCCTCATCTAGCACATTTGGTAGGGACTCTCTTTGTGAACCATTTGTCTCATCAAACCGCAAATCCACAGTTTCAACAGTTTTATAGAGAAAGATGTTGAAGACTCTGTAGGAGTGTGAGTCCTTTCCATATCCTAGCATGAAGCCTTCATGTACTTTCGGTGCAAATTTTGACTTGTGATGAGGATCCTTGATCCAGCACTTAGCTCCAAATACTCTGAAGTAACTTACGTTAGGCTTCTTTCCAGTGAGGAGTTCATAGGATGTTTTCTTCAGAAGCTTGTGAAGATAAACACGGTTGATGATATGGCATGCAGTATCAATAGCTTCGGGCCAGAACCTTCTTGGTGTCTTGTATTCATCGAGCATCATTCGAGCCATCTCAATTAGAGTTCTGTTCTTGCGCTCAACGATCCCATTTTGCCGAGGTGTATACGGGGCTGAGAATTCATGAGTGATACCCATTGTATCCAGATAAAGATCAAGTCCAGTGTTCTTGAACTCTGTGCCATTGTCACTTCTGATATGCTTGATCTTGACGTCATAGTTGTTCATGGCACAGTTGGCGAAGCGTCTGAAGACATCTTGCACTTCAGTCTTGTAGAGTATTATGTGCACCCATGTGTATCTTGAATAATCATCAACAATGACGAAGTAATAGAGACAGGCTGTGGTAGAGAATGTGGAGTAGTGAGTAGGGCCAAATAAGTCCATGTGAAGCAGCTCGAAGGGTTTGGATGTCGTCATGATTGTCTTCGAGGGATGCTTGGCTCTAGTCATCTTCCCAGCTTCACAGGCACCACATAGATGATCTTTCTTGAACATGACTGCCTCGATGCTTATGACATGCTTCTTCTTTGCGAGAGTGTGCAAGTTCCTCATGCCAGCATGTCCTAGCCTCCGATGCCAGAGCCAACACTCTGAACCTTTTGCTAGAAGACATACGGCCATCTGCAGTCCAACTGAGAAATCTACCATATACAGATCACCTTTTCTGTATCCTTCAAATACTAAAGACTTGTCAGATTCCATTAGTACAACGCATAGAAATTTACCAAAGATCACAATCATGTTTAAGTCACAAAGCATTGAGACAGACATTAAGTTGAAGCCAAGAGATTCAAAAAGCATGACTTTATCCATGTGCTGATCTCTTGAGATTGCAACTCTACCTAGACCCAACACTCTGCTTTTACCAGTATCAGCAAATGTGATGTGACTCTCGTTAGATGGACGTAAGGTTGAGACCATGAGAAGATTCCGATCACCAGTCATATGATTTGTGCATCCTCTATCCATAATCCATTCTGAAGACTTTGCTGTCACTCCCTACAATGCAATTAGGAGGATAGGCTTCACCACAGGCCATTATGAAGCATAAAAATTTGACATATAAGTGGATTATGAAAGCTCAGACGAGGGTTAGGACTGATAAGATGTTTAGCAAGTGATTCATGCGCAGTAAGTCATTTGGGCATTTGATCTTGTGCCCAACAAGTGTTTTAGGTCCCCGGCAATAGCATCAGAAGCTTTTGATTTTCGGCTAGAGACCTTTCCCTGCAAGAGAAAGTTAGTTTTTCTTAACCACCCACATTTTCAGGGGTGGCTGAGAAGCAATGAGTCTAAGAGCAGCATCTGAGAATTTTGGCCTTGGGGCCCTAGAAAATAATCTTGCAGGAGGGGAATAATACTCATAAGAATAGGCAGAAAAAATCTTTGTTTTATGAATATAGCGGTTTGAAGAAACACGCTCATATTCACGGGTCTGAGTATGGTTTCCCTGCAAAACATCCGCGTTAGGGTGACTCAGGTGAGTCCTTTGTCTGTATGAAGCCTTAGGACCAGATGAAGCCTTTGGTCTGGGGTTTGTCTTCTTCCCAGGAGGTGTCATGATAACATTTGCTGGAAGTTTCTCAAGAAAACCTTTGGGTACCCAGATCTTCTTCATAGGTGGCCCGTTCCTGCAGTTAGTACCAATATACCTGGCAAACACTTCACCATTTTGATTCTTAAACAGTTTATAGTTTGCATCAAAGGATTCATCAATGATAACAGGATTAGCATAAGTGAAGCCAGATAGGGTAGATGGATCCACTGAAGGTTCCTTTGCAGCAACCCATGTGGTTTTGGGATACTGCTCAGGCTTCCAGTATGAACCATCAACATTCATTTTCCTGTCGAACCCAACACCCTCTTTCCTTGGGTTTCGGTTCAGTATCTGCTTTTTGAGGACATCACATAGAGTCTGATGCCCTTTGAGGCTTTTGTACATCCCTGTTTCAAGCAAAGTCTTCAACCTAGCATTTTCATCAGCAATAGTAGTGGCATCCTCAGCAGAGGGGTTAGTTACCACATTAGTAGTTGAAGATATTGCAATAGTGGCAGCAGTAGAACATCCAGCAACAAATGTAGCGTTATCACATTCAATGCATTTTAGACATGGTGGTTCAAACTCTTCGTGAGTGGAGCTGATCACTTGTGCGCGGAGTGACTCATTTTCTTTTTGAAGATCTTCATGAGCCGCTTTCAATTTCTCAAGTTCTCGTTTCCTTTGAATGTAATCATGGGAAAGATTTTCATGAGTTTTTGAGAGCGATTCATAAAGACCATCAAGTTCCTTGTACTTAACATGAAGATTTTTTATGTCTTCAATTAAGGACTGAGAACGGGTCATTTCCGCGTCCAACAGGTCATCGCTTTTGTCTAACAGTTTTTGAATATGTTCCATGGCTTTCTGCTGTTCAGTCGCAATTTTAGCAAGTGTTTTGTAGCTAGGTTTTGATTCACAATCATAGTCATCTTCACTAGATGTTTGAAAGTAAGCATCGCGTGATTTTACCTTGGCACCGCGTGCCATGAAGCAGTAGGTGGGAGCAGAGTCGTCGTCCTCATCAACAATGTTGGGGAAGGTGTCATTGTCTTCAGTGTTGAAGATGGACTTGGCCACGTAGGAAGTGTCTAGAGCCAGACTCGTAGCACCAGAATCAGACTCCTCCTCCGACTCCACCTCCGCCTCTTCAGAAACAGACTCCTCCTCAGAATCCATCTCCTTGCCAACAAACATGTGAGCCTAGCCACATGAATTCTTCTTGTGTGATTAATACTTTGATGAAGACTTGGAAGTAGACTTTGAATATTTCTTCTTTTTCTTGTCATCAGAATCATATTCCTTGCTCTTCTTCTTCTTCTTCTCATTATCCCGCTGAGGACACTCAGAGATGTAGTGACCAGGTTTCTTGCACTTATGGCACGTTCTCTTCTTGTAGTCATGGGTAGAAGCTTCATCATTTCTTGAGCTGGATCGTGAAGACTTTCTTAAGCCTTTCTTCCTAGTGAATTTCTGGAACTTCTTCACAAGCATGGCAAGCTCCTTTCCAATGTCTTCAGGATCATCAGAACTGCAGTCAGATTCTTCTTTAGATGAAGAAATATCCTTTGCCTTTAAGGCGCGAGATCGGCCATAGTTGGGACCATAGATGTCACGTTTCTCAGATAGCTGGAACTCATGTGTGTTGAGCCTCTCAAGTATGTCAGACGGATCAAGAGTCTTGAAGTCAGGGCATTCTTGAATCATCAGGGCAAGGATATCAAATGAGCTGCCGACTAATCTCAGGAGAGTCTTGACGATTTCATGCTTGGTGATCTCAGTGGCGCCAAGTGCTTGAAGCTCATTTGTGATGTCAGTGAGACGATCGAATGTGTGCTGGACATTCTCATTGTCATGTCTCTTGAAGCGATTGAAGAGATTGTGAATGACGCTGATCCTTTGATCTCTCTGGGTAGAAACACCTTCGTTGACCTTTGAGAGCCAGTCCCAGACTTCCTTTGACGTGTCCAGAGCACTTACACGACCATACTGTCCTTTGGTCAGATGACCACAGATGACGTTCTTGGCCGTTGAATCCAGTTGAACGAGCCTCTTGACATCAGCAGGGGTGATACCTTCACCAGTCTTGGGAACGCCGTTCTTGAAGACAAAGCAGAGGTCGACGTCCACGGCTTCAAGGTGCATGTGCATCTTGTTCTTCCAGTAGGGATATTCGGTGCCATCGAAGACGGGGCATGCAGCGGAGACTTTAATTATCCCTGTAGTCGACATAGCTAAAACTCTAGGTGGTTAAACCGAATCACACAGAACAAGGGAGTACCTTGCTCTGATACCAATTGAAAGCGTAGTATATCGACTAGAGGGGGGCGAATAGGCGATTTTTATGAAATGCTTCAAAACATGGTAGTTTCGAAGACAAAGGATAAAACCAATCATATTTATATGCAGCGGAAAGTAGACTACACTAGACAAACCATAGTCAATATTCAATGAAGTGAAAGCACGAAGACTAATAACACCTAGGGAGTAGGGATCATGATGGAAGAAGGAATGAAGCCAATCATAACAAGTAGATACTCAGTGAAGTAAATCAGATAAGGCAAGCAGGCAATGACTTCACAACATAGAACAGTAAGTAAAGGAAGGGGAAGGATAGAACCAGTAGCTCGGGGAGGAGAGTGATTTGTTAGACCAGTTCCAGTTGCTGTGACAACTGTACGTCTGGTTAGGGAGGCTGAGATTTAAATCAGAAGACCGCGTCTTCACCTTATTCCCCTTGAGCTAAGGACACCTAGTCCTCGTCCAATCACTCTGGTAAGTATTCAATGTAGACTTCCAAACCTTCACAGACTTCGTTCACCGGCGATCCACAATGACTCTTGGATGCTTAGAACGCGACGCCTAACCGGCTGGAGGAAACACAGTCCTCAAGTGTAATAAGTCTTCAGGTCACACATACAGAAAGACTTCAGTGATGCCTAACACTCTTTGTCTCTGGGTGTTCGGGCTTTGTCCTCGCAAGGATCTCTCTCTCAAAAGCTTCAGAGGTGGGTTGCTCTTAAACGACGAAAGCTGTGTAATAACTCTGAGCAGCCACCAATTTATGGTGTAGGGGGTGGGCTATTTATAGTCACTGGGCAACCCGACCTGATTTGTCCGAAGTGACCCTTGGTCACTAAGGAACTGACACGTGTTCCAACGGTAAGATTTCAAACACTCACACGGCAATATTACTTGGGCAACAAGTAAGGCTGACTCATCCAACTCTGGATAAGATTTGCTCTCATAGTCTTCGCTCGAAGACATAGGATTTTGTTGAGCATCACTTCAGTCACTCTGACTTAGATCCCTTGGACCCCACTTAACAGTACGGTGGTTCCTATGACTCAATAAAGAAGAAAAGGAAACAACGAAACATCTAAGTCTTCGTTCTCCATAGTCTTCACACAATGTCTTCTCTTGTCATAGTCTTCAATATGATTATCTTCATATACCACCACTGATGTCAATGTCTTCATACATTTTTAGGGTTCGTCTCCGGTAGGTAAACCGAATCAATGAGGGACTACTACCTGTGTTATCCTGCAATTCTCACAAACACATTAGTCCCTCAACCAGGTTTGTCGTCAATACTCCAAAACCAACTAGGGGTGGCACTAGATGCACTTACAGTTACGATGATTCTCTACTTCACTCTGAAATTCTTTACACTTTTCAAATGTTTCAGACTTGTGTTTCATTAAGTAGACATACCCATATCTACTCAAATCATCTGTGAAGGTGAGAAAATAACGTTACCCTCCGCGTGCTTCAACACTCATTGGACCGCATACATCGGTATGTATTGTTTCCAATAAGTTATTAGCTCACTCCATTGTTCCGGAGAACGGATTTCTAGTCATCTTTCCCATGAGGCATGGTTCGCAAGTATCAAATGATTCATAGTCAAGTGATTCCAAAATCCCATCTGATTGGAGTTTCTTCATGTGCTTTACACTAATATGACAAAAATGGCAGTGCCATAATTATGTTGCACTATCATTATCAACTCTGCATCTTTTGGCTTTGATATTATTAATATGTGTATTAATACGATCGAGATTCTATAAACCATTCATCTTGGGTGTGTGGCCATAGAAGGTTTTATTCATGTAAACAAAATAACAATTATTCTCTGACTTAAATGAATAACCGTATTGCAATAAACATGACCCAATCTTGTTCATTCTCAATGCAAACACCAAATAACATTTATTTAGGTTTAACACTAATCCAGAAAGTATAGGGAGTGTGCGATGATGATCATATCAATTTTGGAACCACTTCCAACACACATCGTTACCTCACCCTAAACTAGTCTCCGTTTATTCTGCAACTCCTGCTTCGAGTTACTAATCTTAGCAACTGAACAAGTATCAAAGTACCCAGGGGCTACTATGAGCTTCAGTAAGGTACACATCAATAACATGTATATCAAATATACATTTGTTCACTTTGCCATCCTTTTTATTCACCAAGTATTTGGGGTAGTTCCACTTCCAGTGACAATTTCCTTTGCAGCAGAATCACTCGGTTTCAGGCTTGGGTCTAGCTTTGGGCTTCTTCTCAAGAGTGGCAAATTTATTGCCATTCTTCTTGAAGTTCCCTTTGTTTCCCTTGCCCTTTTTCTTGAAACTAGTAGTCTTGTTAACCATCAACACTTGATGCGTTTTCTTGATTTCTACCTTCGCCGATTTCAGCATCGCGAAGAGCTCAGGAATCGTTTTTGTCATCCCTTGTATATTATAGTTCATAACAAAGTTCTTAATAGCTTGCTGATAGTGACAGGAGTACTTTTGTCAATCACTATCTTATATGGAAGATTAACTCACACTTGATTCAAGTGATTGTCGCACCTAGACATTCTGAGCACTTGCTCTGTCAGGACCCCGATCCTAAGTCACACCGATCTAGCTTGTAACACATCATATCACTTTGCGGCCTCACACACGGTATCCCCACGGGTGCCACCTTACCTGGCCCGGGACCGTTTGCGCATTTTGGCACACGCATATGATAGTGTCGCTAGCATCCATATGACAGAGAACCCGGGCCGACATGGCTAGTCAAAAACCAAAAGTGGCACTAAATTACAGAGACATGCATCCATGGCCCAACAACGAACGTGTCGGTCATCAACGTATGAACCCAAGTCGTAGCAAGCTACATGGACTTAAAGGAACAACGCGTGACATTTCCCCTAAGGGACAGACACAGGAACGACGAAGGACACATGCCGGCCAGCCTACGTGTTCCGGAGCAGTAGCAAGCTACCAAGGCTCAATGGAAGCACTAGGAGGCATTTCCCTGTAAGATAGGCTACCAAAGGTAAACAACTAGGTGTCGGATCCCACACATACCAAGCATTTCAAACATACACACAATATGCTCAATATGTGCAAATACAACATTGCATCACAACAGAACTCTATGACTCAAAGTACTTTATTTAAGAGGCTTCGAAGAGCCATACATAACATATCCATACAGATAGGGGTCACATGACCCAACACTCAAGTCATACAAGCATACAAGCACAAGCGGAAGCTAACATGTCTGAGTATAGACAACTTGGAAATAA
Organism: Secale cereale; assembly: GCA_902687465.1. NCBI lineage: Eukaryota > Viridiplantae > Streptophyta > Magnoliopsida > Poales > Poaceae > Secale > Secale cereale. The sequence continues at coordinate 280,589,962 of LR738712.1, forward strand.
AACAGGCTTGGTGTAGCCTGACAATCTACAAGGCCCTTCACAAGCTCAGGATCTCCGTCTGGGTAGCAAGCTACTCGTCGACGTCAACGTCTATGTAAAACCCATCAGAATTGGCAGGGTTCTCCTCTACAACAGTTATTAAGCAAACATGGGTACAAAGGTACTCAACAAGACTTACAACAGATCCTATCATACATGCATCATTATCAACAAGGGTAGTGGAGTTCATTGCAGCAAGCCAGCTTTGACTCTTGGATAACCTATACTACAACTCTCAGCAGATTGCAAGACGAGACTATGCACATGAGTCCTCTACTCACCACAACAATACACCACCGTGGATCCTCTTCCGTCATCCTACGGAAGGGCCATCCACGGCACTCACACTTGTCTTGAGACTTTTAGTAGTAACCATCAACTTGTCTATGAACTGTATAAGTAACCAAGTGGTCCGTACTGCGAACAACGGCTATTCGAATAGATTGGTAACCCTGCAGGGGTGTACTTCTTCACACACGCTTCCGCCACTTATCGCCGTTTACTCGACATGTACTCGGCAACCTTCAAGCGGAAGCCCAGCGCGGGTGTTGGCCACGACCTGACTAACCACACAAGTCCATAGTCCAGGTTTATTGCCTATTTGATTCCATCCGTGGGGAGATCCAGCCGGGGTGTCGCTCACGGCCCCAAACGATGTGTAGACGGTTCCCGAGTTACCAAACGAGCGATCGGTACACCGTGCCACGTACCTGCCGCATCACAGCCCACCCCGAGGGTCAGCGCTGCGCACGACCACCATTAAACTACAAACACCAGAAACTAGTTGCAACTCCTCGACACAGGACATGGGCGGGTAATAAGTCGAGAGAGTCAATTAAGGATCCCAATGTGTGGTAGTAGCTGAAACTTGAATCACACATACAGATCTCAGGTCCTATCGACGGCTCCAATGAAACAACCTACCATGTACTCCTACATGGCCTTTAATCGATACCTTTACCAAGCATATTCCACACTTCACCCTCTTTACCGGACATGATCATTTCACTCTGATCCATAACAAAGATGAACCAGACCTGACACGACTCTAAGCATAGCAGGCAACATAAACCAAAAAGCATGGTGGAACACACATCACATGGCTCAATCAACTCCTACACATGCTAGTGGGTTTCAACTATCTAGTGTGGCAATGACAGGTTATGTAAAGGAATAGGGTTCAACTACCGCTGCTAGTAGCAGTTCACACGCTGTTGCCTTAATGTAGAAAAAGAGAGCAGGAGCGAGAAGATGGGTTTGTTTCGGAATGATCAATGGGTTGCTTGCCTGACAGATTGGTTGTCGGGTACTGCTCTTAAGTTGGATACACAGATGTATCCTCGGGAACAGGACCTACCACAGAGAACACCGACGATACAATAAATATACAAACAAATGCAATAATATGATGCATGCTCATGACATGGCAAGATGAATGTGTTTTGGGCTAATGCAACTATAAACAGAAAGGTTTGAGCTCATTTGAATCAAAGATTCAAATTTATACCCAAACTAATATTTATTAAAGTGCATTATCATGTTTTGATGTGAACAACAAGGTTAACTTACTCAAACATGCATGAAACCAGTGCCATTGGAAAGATTGGACTTTTCTGATCAATTTTCATATATAAATCTTTTCCATCTGAGCTACTGTTGAATTTATATGATTTTTTTGAAGATTAAAGCATTTTATGGAATTTCCTGAATTGTGTTAAATCTAATAATCCCAGAAAAGCCTTTATTGCGTCAGCATGACATCATGCTGACGTCAGCAGGTCAACAGACTTGGCCCAAGTCAAACCTGACCGGTGGGTCCCGCGTGTCAGTGTCATTAACTTAACTAATTAAACAAAACTGCTAATCCTAATTTAATTAGCCGGCTGGGCCCACCTGTCATTGACTCCAGGGGGTCAACCTGGGCCCACCCGTGGTTAAAGCGGGGTCAAATAGGCCGGCGTATAGCCGCCGGCGAGGCCAGACGCGGCGGTGCAGGGCGAGATTCGTGCCCCGGCGACCAAATCGACGGCGGAGCACGTCTACGTGATGCGGGGGAAGAGCCGCATGTAGTGGTGGTGGTGATTTGCCTCGGGGTCGCTGCCGGAGCTCGGGTGAGCTCGGGCTAGTTGCTAGGAGGCACGGCGAGGCTCGTGGAGAGGTGCTCTAGGCTCCTGGGGGTGCGGTGAAGCTGATGGACAGGGTGGCGCAGCCGTTGGGTGGCCGGAGCCTCGTCGGCGATGAGCTCCGCGGCGGCGCGTGCGGGTGAGCTTCGTGTTGTCGTTACAGAGCTCAAGAGGGAGAACATAGAGGATGGGGAGGTGGCCAAGCTCACAGCGGTCGCGTTGGAACTGACGGCGAGGTCGGGGATGAACTGCTGCGATGGTGAGGTCGCCGGCGATCTCGACGACCGAACAGGGGAGAAGTTGATGGGGACGGCGTGTCGGGGCTTCCGGCGATGCGTGGCTCGTCGGGGAGACGTAGCAAATGGTGGCGGAGCTTCCAGACACTTAGGGGCGGCGAGGGGAGCTCGGTGGCTGTGGTGGTTACGACGGCGAGCTTGCGGGTGCTGCGGCCATGGCGCGGGGAGGGCGAGGGAGAGAGGCGGGGGAGGAGTGGATGTGTCCAGAGGCTCTAGGGCATGACATGGAGGTCGTCCAGCCCGTTCCCGCAGCGAGGCGGCAAGCAGGTGGCGCCGTGGCGAGCTCAGAGCTCGTCGGCGTCACCTCCCTGCCTGCCTGGCGGGGACGAAGCAGCTGGCTGGCTCGGGCCAGCACAGTGCTGGGCCGCCAGGTGGGCCGGGGTGGTCCAGGTAAGTGGGTTGTGCCCTCTCTCTCTCTTTCTATTTTATTTTCTGTTTTGTTTCTTTTTCAACTTTGTTGAATTAATAAAAATGCTAGAACATTTTTATAAATCATAAAACTACTCATGCCCACTCTATATAATATGAACAGCATGGACCATTTTGGTTTATGATTATTTGGGCACCTAAAATATTTTATAGCATTTAAATGCCCAAATGCAAATACAATATGAATTAATCAAGTGACATTTGGATGTCCTAGAAAATTGTGCACCATTTTTGTCAGAGGTTTAAGACCAAGGCAAAGATGATGAACATTTTTGAAGGGCATTTTGGGTACATTGGAAAAGATTTTATTAAACCCTAGTTTTCAGAAGAGGGGTGCTGGGGTTTCTGTCATTCCCATTTCAAGTTTCTGCAAAAAGTAAACATGATGCACACTCTAGCTAGTACTACTGCATGCACTACCTAGGGATGTGACAACTCACCCCCACTCAAAAGAATCTCGTCCCGAGATTCAGGTTCATCCGAAAAAAGGGTGGGGTACTCAAGTCGAAGACGATCATCCCTTTCCCAAGTAGCTTCATTGTCGGAATGGTGTGACCATTGAACCTTGAGAAATTTGATATTATGACGTCGAGTGGTACGCTCGGTTTGATCAAGAATACGAACGGGGTATTCTTGATATGTGAGATTGTCCTGGAGATCAAGCGTTTTGTGGTCCACTCCGCGGATAGGATCCGAGAAGCAACGCCTGAGTTGAGAAACGTGGAAGACATCATGAACTCTGGAAAGATGCGGAGGTAGTTCCAATTGGTAGGCAACTTCTCCCCCTTTGGCAAGAATGCGAAAAGGACCGATGTAACGAGGAGCCAATTTTCCTTTGATACCGAAACGATGGGTTCTCTTAAGAGGAGTAACCCGAAGGTAAGCCTTATCGCTGACTTCATAAGTCACAGCCTTATGATGAATATCATATTGGCTCTTCTGGTGAGACTGGGTTGTTTTCAATTTCTCACGAACGATGAGAACTTGCTCTTCTGCTTCCTGGATCATATCCGAACCAAAGAATTGTCTTTCCCCAGTTTCTGACCAGTTAAGAGGCGTTCGACACCTTCGTCCATACAGAACTTCGAAGGGAGCCTTGCACAAGCTAGCTTGATAACTATTGTTATAAGCGAATTCGGCGAATGGAAGACACTTCTCCCAATCCATACCAAAAGAGAAGACAGAGGCTCGAAGAATATCCTCCAGAATTTGATTGACTCATTCTACTTGACCACTTGACTAAGGATGAAAGGCGGTGCTAAAAGAAAGACGACTCCCCATAGCATTTTGGAAACTTTCCCAAAATCGAGAGGTGAAAAGACTTCCACGGTCTGAGTTAATCTCCAATGGCACACCATCAAGAGTAACTATTCGAGAGATATACAAGTCTGCTAGCTGGCTAGCGGTTATACTCTCTCGAATAGGTAGGAAGTGAGCTACCTTGGAGAGGCGGTCGATAATGATGAAGATAGCATTATTCCCTTTCCTGGTGCTGGGAAACCCGGTAATAAAGTCCATACCGATCTTGTTACATTTCCATTCAGGAATAGCTAAAGGTTGAAGGGTGCCAGTAGGCCGTTGATACTCTGCTTTAAATCGACGACAAACATCGTAGTTAGCAATGAACTGAGTGATTTCTTGCTTCATCCTAGTCCACCAGAACCTCTGGCGTAGGTCCTGATATATTTTGGTACTACCGGGATGAATCGTGAGAGGAGATTCATGAGCCTCCTTAAGGATCAACTGCCGTAGTTGTTGTTTCTTGGGAACCACCAAGCAGTTCTCTAAGTACACAAAACCTCGATCATCCATAGAGAAACTTTTAGCAACACCGCTAGTAATGTTCTCCTTGATCTGAGATATACCTCTATCATACCGCTGGGCAGCTATGATTTGATCCGTAAGGGTAGGTTTCGCCACCAAGGTGGAAAGAAATCCTCGAGGAACAATGTGCAGGTTATGCTTACGAAATTCCTCGTGGAGAAGTGGTTGCCCTTGTTGTAACATCAAATTGTTACAATAAGACTTACGACTTAGTGCGTCAGCTATGACATTGGCCTTCCCAGGAGTGTAAGTGATTCCTAAGTCGTAATCTATGAGAAACTCAACCCAACGTCTTTGCTTGAGATTCAAATCCGGTTGGGTGAAGATGTATTTCACACTTTGGTGATCCGTGAAGATTTCACAGCAATTACCAAGAAGGTAATGTCACCATGTTGTGAGTGCGTGGACTACAGCTGCAAGCTCTAGATCATGTGTAGGGTAGTTATCCTCATGTGGACGCAACTGTCGAGATGCGTAGGCAATAACTTGACGATCTTGCATGAGTATGCAACCTAGTCCTTGTCGCGAGGTGTCGCAATAGATAATAAAGTCCTTGGCAAAGTCTGGTAGTACCAGTACGGGTGCAGATGTCAGGCGTCTTTTTAGTTCCTGAAAGCTGGACTCGCACTGTGGGGTCCACTCGAACTTTTTATCTTTCTTGAGGAGTTCAGTTAGAGGTTGAGCAACCTTGGAGAAATTCTCGACGAAGTGTCGGCAATAGCTCGCTAAGCCAAGGAAACTCCTAACTTGCTTGACCGATTCAGGTGGAGTCCAATCAAGGATGGCCTGAACTCGCTCGGGATTGATAGCAATACCCTTGCTAGAGATTACGTGACCCAGATAGGTCACTTCTGGCAACCATAATTCACATTTGGAGAATTTGGCATAAAGGTGGTGCTCTCGAAGTTTCGTCAATACCGGCCTTAGAAGCTCGGCATGATCTTCCTTGTTCTTGGAGTAAATGAGTATAACATCGAGGTATACCATGATGAATTTATCCAAGTACTCCTTGAATATAGAATTCATTAGCTGGGAGAAAGTGGCTGGGGCATTGGTTAACCCGAAGGACATGACGGTGTACTCGTATTGGCTATAACGAGTAACAAAGGCTGTCTTGCGAATGTCCCCATTCTTGATTTTGATTTGATGGTAGCCCAACCTCAAATCCATTTTGGAAAAGACTGAGGATCCAGCGAGCTGATCATACAGGTCATTGATCCTGGGGAGCGGATACTTGTTCTTTATGGTGAGCAGATTGACAGGTCGATAATCTACAACCATCGGTTCCGTTCCATCCTTCTTCTTGACGAAGAGGACGGGACAAGCCCAAGGGGAAGAACTAGGACGGATGAAAACCTTTTTCAAGGACACATCGAGTTGATTCTTAAGCTCAGCTAGTTCTAGGGGTGCCATCTTATAGGGTCTCCTAGAGATTGGGATAGTTCCTGAACAAGATCTATCATGAACTCGACATCTCTGTCAGGTGGAACACCTGGCAGTTCTTCTGGAAAGACATCCGGAAAGTCACGGACTACCGGGATATCTTCGAGTTCTGGTAGAGGGCTGGCATTAAGAGAGTAGAGCTGACGCTCAGCCATTCGGGCCAAAACATTGACTGTCTTGCCGGACGGGTGTGTAAGATGAACAGTCCTACTGTAGGAATCAATCTTGGCATAATGAGCTGTCATCCAGTCCATACCCAAGATGATGTTTATGTCCGAGGACTTGACAGCTATTAGTGATGCAAGGAAAACAAGTCTACCGACAAGAATTTCATTTCCATGGCTTACCCTAGAGGTTTGCCATTTTGAACCAGGAGTTTGAATAACCATGGAAGTGGCATGTCACAAAAAGTCATGTTGTGCATTCGAGCATGTGGGGACCCCGACTTAGAAGTCGAGATCACCGAATGCACGTGTACAGTGATCCCAGAGATCAATGCTCACTGAACACACAGAAGCTGAAATAACAAGAGTCTTACATCCATACAAATAGTCTTACTCGAATTAAGGCCATTATGGCCAAGTCTTACATAGATAGAGCCTCACGGGCTGAATGGGAAATAACACAAGTAGCGGAAGTCTTCGATAAACGGGTAGAACCCATGCCATCTGCCTTAACCCTACAGGCATTCTGACTGGGATAGCGTCCTAGTTCGCATGGTCGTCTCCAAAGGACTCTTCCTCATAATCCTGTTCTTCCATGCCTGGGCAATTAAATAACCAGTGGCAAGCCAATGAGTACTTTGAATGTACTCGCAAGAAACCCATGATGTGGCTCAAGTAACAATGCAATTGAATAATAATGAACAATCTAGCAGGAGGCTAGAACAATATGTTATCGTCAAGTTATGCATCAATAACTTCGCGTAACCTCGAGAACAGGTTACCGACATCAACATGAATATGATTCATCTCATTGAGTCAAGTCACCATCTTGACTCATCACACACATACCAATACTGATGAAGTAATATTCTGGACATAGTTTAAGTAGCACCACCCAACTGTCCATGACCGTGGACACGGCTATTCGAATAGTTTTACACTCTGCAGAGGTTGCGCACTTTACCCACAAGATCCGGGGAACTTCCGTGTCATCCACGACCCGCGGTACCTCAAGTACCCGGGGTAAGCACCCGGTCATTACCTTTCCTTAGACGACACTAACATAGAGTCCACTCATTGGCACATGGCCCTCGGGTACAAACAATAGATCACGGGACTTGCCCTAATTTCAATGTTCACGCGTACCCGAAGGGACCAACGGTGTGTCCGGTGCCCTGTGAAAACAGTCATGGCCGCCTATCCAAGCACGACCCCGTCCCGGGGAAGACCTCAAGTCTTCCCGTCACTAGTAATGCGGGCACCATGCTAGTATCGACCTAAGTAATCAATAAAGCCCCGTCCCATAAGGGGTAGTGTGGTTGCACATATTTGGTTGGGACGGTAGTCACACATAAATCTAATCCATCATTCCACCATGCACATGATATTACCGGTACATCACTTCTTTCTCAAGTGATGACCTAACACTTCATCACCCTCGGGCATTAGGGGCACCCGATGGGTTCATAGAAAGTTTTCAACTACGGGGGTTCATCTCACACATGCATCATCTAGCATCATGACCAACATGTCATCTAGCACATAGCAAGATCAACATTAAAGCATGCATCATGTGGTGGTTCATCTAGGATACCATCGTAACCCTAATCATCATGCATCGGAAACAAACGGGTTCCGAAGAACAAGTGTATCATGGTCAAAGGGCTGCTTGCCTGGGTTGGCTTGGTCTTCAAAGTCTTCAAGTCCTTCTCCTTCTTCTTCCACTGTAACTTCGTCAAATACGGGATCTATACGTCGCATAATAATAACGGAAAAATAAGAATACAAATAAAACAGCAAAACCAAAGTGCTCAGAAAAATGTCAACTCATTTTTGTAAAATACTAGAGGGTTTTCTAAGATGGGGAAAAATCTTAGTTGGAGTTTTGGAGTTACAGAATAGGATATATTGATTTTTGAACAGGAGTTATACTGCTCAAATTTGAATTTATATTTGAACAGTACAGAAAAGTTTCATGGATTTGGATGAAAGTGGTACCATTAAATAGGTTGGAATATTACAAGATTTTTGGAGTTGGAAATAATTAATTTGGACCAATATTCTTTTCTGCATAAATGTTTAAAACATTAACAGAAAAGAAAAAGAGAAAAAGGGTCCTGTGCACTGGGCCAGAAGAGGCCACAGTGCACGGCCCAGACGGCTCGGCCTGGCCGCACAGAGCCAGCGCGCGCGCACGTCAGGTTTCAAACCTGACGGGCGGGGCCCGTGGGTCAGCGGCACAGAGGGGGGAGAGAGGTGGGGGGATGACAGGCGGGGCCCGCCTGTCATCTCTAACCCCACGGTCACGGCGGCGGCGAGCTCACCGGCGACGACTCCGGCCACGGCAACGGCAACGGAGGCCAGGGACGGACTCAGTGGCGTGTTGCGGTTGCAGTGGTGGTAGCGCGGCACGGCGGGTAGCCCTGGTTCACCGGCGGCGAGGTGCGACGGCGGAGGCTCGTCGGAGGGGAGTTGCTGCGGCCGTTTCCGACTGCAAACAGAGGGGGAAAGAGAGGGGAAAGGGTCAGTGGTGTGCTGCGGTTCCGAAACGAGCGGAGGGAGAGGCAGGGGAGGCCTGTACCTCGAGATCGCCGGCGGCCCGACGCGGCGGAGCTCCGGTCGATCCCGAGCACTGGGGCGCTCCGGGGTCGAACTGAGGGTGCAGGAGGGATCAGTGGAGAGGTGTGAGGCTTGTGGTGGAGTTGGAGAAGCTCGGGAAGGCCTATATATAGGGGTTCGACGAGGACCCGAGGTCCAGTGCGCCGGCGAGCTCCAGCTCGTCGCTACAGCGCACGGGAGGCTACGGGGATGAGTCTGGGGAGTTCCTGGACGAGCCCTACGCCCAGCTGAGGTAAGAGGAGGAGCGGGGGAGCGACAGAGAGGCGTGCGCGTGCGAGGCAGAGGAGTGCCTGCTGCGGGCGGCCGGTGCGCGTGCGGCGACGCTCACTGGAGGGCGCAGGAGGAGGGGGGACAGCGCCGGGGACGTTGCGGACGTCGAGGCGCCTCGACTGGCGCGAGGGGGAGGCTCGAGGTGGTCGGGGGAGGCTGGTTGGCCCGAGCTAGCGTGCGGGAGCACTGTTCACGCGCTCCAGAGCGCGCGTGTGACCGGCATCGACGCGCTCTCGTTGGTTTGGTCCGTTCCAGCGTGCCCAACAGTGTCTAGTGCATAGAGGGAGGACTAAAGAAATGCCCTGAGGCCTTGAATGCTCTGGGGTGCAGAGAGAGAGAGAGAGTGTTGGTAAAAATGGTGAAAGTTGGCTGTACAGCAAGGTAAAGCTGGGGTTTCACCCCTCAATCATGGAGCTGGGGTGCTGGGGGAGTTACTGGGGTTTGCTGGTAACCCAATGAGTCTGTGGTAAGAAGTTGAGGCCATGGAGAAAAGTGAAAGTGGTAAAAATGGGGGTTTTAGAATTTCTGCAGAAGGTGTTTGATCATGGTTTGATCAAGCCAATGAAGTCCACTTGACATGGCACTTGACAGGGTTGAAATACATGAGAAAATAGGGTGCTTCACCAAATTTGGGCCCATTTGAAGAAACTAGCCAATGTAACTTTGGTGAACCCTAGAAATCAACAGAAACAGTTTCACCTTGATTGGGTCAAGCTAATCATCTCCCCTTGATGCACCACTTGGTGTGGCATCCTTATTTGGGGTATTGATCATGCTCACAAAGTATGAGGCTCCATATAAAAAGTTGGTAATGTAAAGTTGTTCAAATTTGCATTTGAACAGAAAGGGTTTTGAGGTGATCTGATCAAGTTGCTCTATTCCAAACCATGTGCCATTTGGTCTAGGTGCCTTATTAGGCCATTCTAGCATGTGCACCAAGTTTGAGAGCATTTGGACAAGTTTGGCAATGTAAAGTTGCTCAAACTTCAAATATGGACAGAATGGTTATGAAGGGGTTTGAGGAGGTTTTCTTGCTTCCCAAGGCATGGGACTTGGCAAGATCATCAAATATGTCATATATGACATGATAGAATTTCCCTGGAATTTTTGGAGAAAATTTCCTTTGTAAATATTTAAAAAGCTTGAAATATCCAGAAAGGGTTTTAGAGGGTTTAGCCCATTATTTTGAACATGACCAAGTGTTGAAACTCTTATATATGGACAATATATGTCCTCTGAGTCTCTCTGAATTTTGGCAAATATTTTTTTGAAATAGTTAAATAATTTTCTCCTATTAAAGACCATTTCTGGCCTTAAGAAAAAGCTTTTAAATAAAATAGAAAAATAACTTTTAAAATTATACCTTTGTGGTTTCTGGGAGTCCTATGACTACTAGGTCCCAAATAAACCTTTTGAAATAATTTTCTCACCCTAAATCAAGTACTTGCAGTGCAAATCTCAATTCAGGGGTTTTTGGAAAACTAATTTATAAAAATACTTTTTTGGCCAAATTAATTTTGTAAGAAAATACTATACTGCTATATATCACTTGGCATGATCATTGGGCAGAAGTTTTGGATAAGGAGATGAAATCTACAAGAGATCATAGTTGACTTTAAAGAGCACATGAAAAAGCAAATGAAGAAAACTCAATACCAAATAAAAGCCAAATGATGCTAAAAATTTTTGCTGGTCCAAATTTTCATGCTTCAAAGTTACAAATAACATGTTACAAAATGCAGGGTGTGACAGAGCATAGCTCTCAGATATGAACAAATGAGATGCTCTAGTATCGAAAAGAATAGATGACAGATGGCAGTTAACAAGAAGCATACCAGGGACGACGTTAGGATCCTCATAAGCTTCCTCAGCAGAGACATAGTTGACATGACCACATGTAGTGGGGATTGGCTTGACATAGTTCACCTTGCATGTTGGCTTACCACGGCCAACGGACCTTCCTGGCTGGTTCTGAGGACACTCTGGCATGTAGTGCCCTGGTTCTCCACACTTGAAGCATGTCACAGTGCCATTGCATGGAGCATAGTTGGCAGGTGGTCCTCCATAAGTCTTGGCCGGTGCATACTGCTGGGTTGGGCGAGGCACCTCATAGGATGGCCTCGGAGTGAACCTGGGTGGCAGGGCAGTATTAGGAACCCACACACGGCGCTTGTGAGAGCCAGAGCCGGATGAGGAACCAAAGTCACGAGGATGCTTGCGTGTGGCTTCGAAATCAATCTGACCCGTCTCAGCGCTGATGGCTTTGTTCACTAGCTTCTGGAAGGAGGTGCACTCGTGCAGACTTAGATCTCGGCGAAGTTCAGGGCTGAGTCCATTGCGGAACCTCGGCTGCTTCTTGGCATCGGTGGACACTTCCTCGGGAGCATAGCGTGCCAAGTTGCCAAACTCGCGACTATAGCCATCCACGGTTGGCCGGCCCTGGGTGAAATTGCAGAATTCCTCCCGCTTGCGATCCATGAGACCTTCCGGAATGTGATGTTCACGGAATGCCTCGCTGAACTCTGCCCAAGTAGTGATTTGGCCAGCCGGACGCATAGCCTCAATGTTTTCCCACCAGAGGCTAGCAGGGCCCTCAAGATGGTAGGCGGCATAAGTAACCTTGTCACCTTCGGCCACACGGGCAGAGTGTAGCTTGTGGGTGATACTGCAAAGCCAGTCATCCGCATCAAGAGGTTCAGCGGAATGATGGAACTTCGGTGGGCACATCTTGATAAATTCATTAATTGACACCACGTCATTCCTCTGGCGTAAGGCAATATTCTGCTCTATGCGTTCCAGCAGACGGTTGGTCTCTCTCTTGTTCCTTTCTGCCTCGAGCATAACTTCAACCAAGGAGGGTGGTTGGGGCAGATTCTCATCTCTAGCCCCACTGGCCTCACCTTGCTCCTGGGCAGCAGGAGTGCTGCAAGTGTTGACCATCCTAGGAAAACAAAACAACGGTTTAGACAAGGATGGCAAAACTTTGACATAGGAGTGCAGAATGTAATGGATGACATGGAATGCAGATATGTTCATCTGTACGACATGGTAATATAGAAACTGCCATATATACACCAGTGGTCATACACACCATACATAGTTTAGTACAAGCCAAGGCTAAAGTACAACTACGGTGAAAGACGATACATCTCATCAGAGGCACTCCAAGATCCTATACATTATTTATCTACGCCTCCGGAACTCAGAACAAACTAAGTCATATTCCACAAGGCACGCAGGACTGTGGAGATACAACTACTACGGTACTACTACTGCCACGGTCTAACTCAGACATTCTCATGGTAATCTTCGTAAAGATTACCCCCGTAGCTTGGAAGTGGAACATGTGAGTCTGGAAACTCCCGAGCACTCGAAGGCTGTGGACCATAGCGACATGGATGTGGTCTCGGTCCCGCTGCTGGTGGTAACCGACGCCCACGTGGAGGTGTAATACCCCCAACGTCAGGCCAATCCGTACGATCAGGCAAACGAGTCTGCACGGGGTACAACTCCCGCATATCAAGATATCCGGTCTGCACGGCAGGTGCAAGCCGTGTCAAGGTAATCCAGTGGGCGGCTCGAGGGTTATAAAGCTCCATCCGGAGGGCACGGACCTCACGGTCCCTTTCCTCTAGCATCTGAGTAGTAGTCTGAAGCAGTGGCTCCTCATGAGCGGCATCAGTATACAGACCAGTGTAGTAGCCTTCCTCTCCAGGAAGTGAGGCTGGCATGTAGCAGAACTCAGTGTTCAAAAGCAGGGCATGCCTAGCCCGGATGATGGTCATCATCGAGTAAGCGGCATCCTGCACTGCCATCTCGATGGTAACCCCGAGTCCATAAGACCAATGGATGGGGTCGGTCGCTCCGGGATACGAAGGGTATATCCGGACTGTGCAGAAATACTGACTCTGGTTGAAATCCCGGTACTATTCCTCCACAGTGTACTCAGGATACCAACGGTAGCCGATCTCAGTCAACACATGGACTAGCATGGTCGTTTGACCTGGCACATTAATGCACCGGGTCAAACGTACCACCTGGTGAGGTGTGCAGTCTGACATCTGAAACACGAAATGAGGCAAAGGCATTAGAATTTCTGGAAGAAATTGGGCAGCATAACAACTGTAAATGCTGAAAAAAGGTTTTGAGACATCATACAAATGATAGCATAGCCACTCAACAACATCATATCAAGGTTCCGGTCCAACTAATCAACATACTAGAAGGGTAGAAACTGAACTGAGGCTTGAAACCAACAATCCTAAGAGTCTACGGATTAGTAACACGTGAACCTAGTGAAGATGAGAGGCCTAGTCCCAAACCCCCGTAGAAAGAATAGGCTGACTCAGATCAGAAGGGCATAAGGTAAAGAAGTAAAAAGAGCCTTACGTTCCCTTCCACAATCAATTCCCCTACATATAACTAAGAATTTTTCTAGACTCAACATCGATCAGTTTGGCTTGAAGAACCTACAGGTAGTCCGGCTCTGATGCCAACGCTGTCAGGACCCCGATCCTAAGTCATACTGATCTAGCTTATAACACATCATATCACTTTGCGGCCTCACGCACGGTATCCCCACGGGTGCCACCTTACCTAGCCCGGGACCATTTTCGCATTTTGGCACACGTATATGATAGTGTCGCTAGCATCCATATGACAGAGAACCCGGGCCGACATGGCTAGTCTTAAACCAAAAGTGGCACTAAATTACAGAGACATGCATCCATGACCCAGCAACTGTGGGGACCCCGACATAGAAGTCGAGATCACCGAATGCACGTGTACAGTGATCCCAGAGATCAATGCTCACTGAACACACAGAAGCTGAAATAACAAGAGTCTTACATCCATATAAATAGTCTTACACGAATTAAGGCCATTATGGCCAAGCCTTACATAGATAGAGCCTCACGGGCTGAATAGGAAATAACTCAAATAGCGGAAGTCTTCGATAAACGGGTAGAACCCATGCCATCTGCCTTAACCCTACAGGCATTCTGACTGGGATAGCGTCCTAGTTCGCATGTTCGTCTCCAAAGAACTCTTCCTCATAATCCTGCTCTTCCATGCCTGGCCAATTAAATAACCAGTGGCAAGCCAATGAGTACTTTGAATGTACTCGCAAGCAACCCATGATGTGGTAACAATGCAATGGAATAATAATGAACAATCTAGCAGGAAGCTAGAACAATATGCTATCATCAAGTTTATGCATCAATAACCTCGCGTAACCTCGAAGACAGGTTACCGATATCAACATGAATATGATTCAACTCATCGAGTCAAGTCACCATCCTTGACTTTTCACACACATACCAACACTGATGAAGTAAAATTCTGGACATAGTTTAAGTAGCACCACCCAACTGTCCATGACCGTGGACACGACTATTCGAATAGTTTTACACTCTGCAGAGGTTGTACACTTTACCCACAAGATCCGGGGAACTTCCGTGTCATCCACGACCCGTGGTACCTCAAGTACCCGGGGTAAGCACCCGGTCATTACCTTTCCTTAGACGACACTAACATAGAGTCCACTCGTTGGCACACGGCCCTCGGGTACAAACAATAGATCACGGGACTTGCCCTAATTTCAATGTTCACGCGTACCTGAAGGGACCAACGGTGTGTCCGGTGCCCTGTGAAAACAGTCATGGTCGTCTATCCAAGCACGACCCCGTCCCGGGAAAGACCTCAAGTCTTCCCGTCACTAGTAATGCGGGCACCATGCTAGTATCGACCTAAGTAATCAATAAAGCCCCGTCCCATAAGGGGTAGTGTGGTTGCACATGTTTGGTTGGGACGGTAGTCACACATAAATCTAATCCATCATTCCACCATGCACATGTTCTACCGGCACATCACTTCTTTCTCAAGTGATGACCTAACACTTCATCACCCTCGGGCATTAGGGGCACCCGATGGGTTCATGCAAAGATTTCAACTACGAGGGTTCATATCACACATGCATCACTAATCATAACCACTAACCATATGCATGTCATCTAGCACGTAGAAAGATCAACAATAAAGCATGCATCATGTGGTGGTTCATCTAGGTTACCATCGTAACCCTATCATCATGCATCGGAAACAAACGGGTTCCGAGAACAAGTGTATCATGGTCAAAGGGCTGCTTGCCTGGATTGGCTTGGTCTTCAAAGTCTTCAAGTCCTTCTCCTTCCTCTTCCACAGCAACTTCGTCAAATACGGGATCTATACGTCGCACAATAACCACGGGAAAATAAGAAAACAAACAATACAGAAAAATCAAAGTGCTCAGAAAAATGTCAACTCATTTTTGTAAAATACTAGAGGGATTTCTAAGACGGGGAAAAATCTTAGTTGGAGTTTTGGAGTAACAGAATACAATATATTGATTTTTGAACAGGAGTTATACTGCCCAAATTTGAATTTAAATTTGAACAGTACAGAAAAGTTTCATGGATTTGAATGAAAGTGGTACCATTAAATAGGTTGGAATATTACAAGATTTTAGAAGTTGGAAATATTTAATTTGGATCAATATTCTTTTCTGTATAAATGTTTAAAACATCAACAGAAAATAAAAATGAAAAAGGGTCCTGTGCACTGGGCCAGAGGAGGCCACAGTGCACGGCCCAGACGGACTGGCCCAGCCGCACGGAGCCAGCGCGCGCGCACGTCAGGTTTTCAAACCTGACGGGCGGGGCCCGTGGGTCAGCGGCACAGAGGAGGGGGAGAGAGGTGGGGGGATGATAGGCGGGGCCCGCCTGTCATCTCTAACCCCGCGGCCACGGCGGCGGCGAGCTCACCGGCGAGGACTCCGGCCACGGCGACGGCAACGGAGGCCAGGGACGTGACCAGCGTCGTGTCGCCGTTGCAGTGGTGGTAGTGCGGCACGGCGGGGAGGCCTGGTTCGCCGGCGACGAGGTGGGGCGGCGGAAGCTCGTCGGAGGGTCGTGGTCGAGGTCGTTTCCGACTGCCACAGAGAGGGAAAACGAGGGGGAAAGAGTCAGTGCGGTGCGGCGGCTCCGAAACGAGTGGAAGGAGAGGCAGGGGAGGCCCGTACCTCGAGATCGCCGGCGGCCCGACACGGCGGAGCTCCGGTCGATCCCGAGCACTAGGACCTCCTGGGGTCGAGCTGGTGATGCAGGAGTGATGCTGGGGAGGAGGAGGTGCTGCTGGTGCTGTTGGAATGGCTCGGGAGGTCCTATTTATAGGGGCTCGGCGGAGACCCGTGGTCCAGTGCGCCGGCGAGCTCCGGCTCGACACTATAGCGCACAGGAGGCGACGGGGATGAGTCTGGGGAGTTCCTGGACGAGCTCTACGTCCAACTGAGGTGAGCGGAGGAGCGGGGGAGCGTCAGAGGCGCGCGCGCGTGTGAAGCAGAAGAATGGCCGAAGCGGGCGGCCGGTGCGCGTGCGACGTCGTTCACTGGAGGGCGCAGGAGGAGGGGGGACACCGCCGGGGAGGTCGCGGACGTCGAGGCGCCTCGACTGGCGCGAGGGGGAGGCCCGAGGCTGTCGGGGATCGGCGATTGGCTGGAGCCAGCGTGCGGAGGGCACTGTTCGCGCGCTCCAGAGCGTGCGTTTGACTGGCATCGCCGCGCTCTCGCCGGTTTGGTCCGATCCAGCGTGTCCAACAGTGTCCAGCGCGTTGAGGGAGGAGTAAAGAAATGCCCTGAGGCCTTGGATGCCCTGGAGATGCTGAGAGAGAGTGAGAGTGTTGGTGAAATGGTAGAATCCTGCTGTACAGCAAGGTAGAACAGGGGTTTCACCCTCCAATCATGGAGTTGAGGTGCTGGGGGAGTTACTGGAGGTAGCTGGTAACTCAATGAGCCTGTGGTAAGAAGTTGAGGCCATGGAGAAAAGAAAAAGTGATCAAGTTGAGGGTTTTAGAAATTCTGCAGAAGGTGTTTGATCTGTGTTTGGTCAAGTAAATGAATTCCACTTGACATGGCACTTGACAGGGTTGAAAGACATGAGAAAATAGGGTGCTTCACCAAATTTGGGCTTATTCGGAGAAACTAGCCAATGTAACTTTGGTGAACCCTAGAAATCAACAGAAACAGTTTCACCTTGATTGAGTCAAGCTAATCATCTCCCCTTGATGCACCACTTGGTGTAGCATCATCATTTGGGGTATTGATCATGCTCACAAAGTTTGAAGCTCCAGATAAAAAGTTGGTAATGTAAAGTTGTTCAAATTTGCATTTGAACAGAAAGGGTTTTGAGGTGATCTGATCAAGTTGCTCTATTCCAAATCTTGTGCCATTTGGTCTAGATGCCTTATTAGGTCATTCTAGCATGTGCACCAAGTTTGAGAGCATTTGGACAAGTTTGGCAATGTAAAGTTGCTCAGACTTCAAATATGGACAGAATGATTATGAAGGGATTTGAGGATGTTTTCTTGCTTCCCAAGGCATGGGACTTGGCAAGATCATCAAATATGTCATACATGACATGATAGAATTTCCCTGGAATTTTTGGAGAAAAATTCCTTTGTAAATATTTCAAAAGCTTGAAATATCCAGAAAGGGTTTTAGAGGGTTTAGCCCATTATTTTGGACATGACCAAGTGTTGAAACTCTTATATATGGACAATATATGTCCTCTGAGTCTCTCTGAATTTTGGCAAATATTTTTGAAACAGTTAAATAATTTTCCCCTATTAAAGACCATTTCTGGCCTTAAGAAAAAGCTTTTAAATAAAATAGGAAAATAACTTTTAAAATTATACCTTTGTGGTTTCTGGGAGTCCTATGACTAATAGGTCTCAAATAAACCTTTTGATATAATGTTCTCACCCTAAATCAAGTACTTGCAGTGCAGATCTCAATTCAGGGGTTTTTGGAAAACTAAATTTATAAAATACTTTTTGGCCAAATTAATTTTGTAAGAAATTACTATACTGTTATATAACACTTGGCATGATCATTGGGCAGAAGTTTTGGGTATGGAGATGAAATCTACAAGAGGTCATAGTTGACTTTGATGAGCACATGAAAAAGCAAATGAAGAAAACTCAATTCCAAATAAAAGCCAAATGATGCTAAAAAATTTTGCTGGTCCAAATTTTTATGCTTCAAAGTTACAAATAACATGTTACAAAATGCAGGGTGTGACAGCAACGAACATGTCGGTCATCAACGTATGAACCCAAGTCGTAGCAAGCTACATGGACTTAAAGGAACAACGCGTGACATTACCCCTAAGGGACAGACATAGGAACGAAGAAGGACACATGCCGGCCATCCTACGTCTTCCGGAGCAGTAGCAAGCTACCAAGGCTTAGTGGAAGCACTAGGATGCATTTTCCTGTAAGATAGGCTACCAAAGGTAAACAACTAGGTGTCGGATCCCACACATACCAAGCATTTCAAACATACACACAATATGCTCAATATGTGCAAATACAACATTGCATCACAACAGAACTCTATGACTTAAAGTACTTTATTTAAGAGGCTCCGAAGAGCCATACATAACATATCCATACAGATATGGGTCACATGACCCAACACTCAAGTCATACAAGCATACAAGCACAAGCGAAAGCTAACATGTCTGAGTACAGACAACTTGGAAATAATACAGGCTTGGTGTAGCCTGACTATCTACAAGGCCCTTCACAAGCTCAGTATCTCCGTCTGGGTAGCAAGCTACTCGTCGACATCAACGTCTATGTAAAACCCATCAGAAGGGGCAGGGTTCTCCTCTGCAATAGTTATTAAGCAAACATGGGTACAAAGGTACCCAACAAGACTTACAACAGATCCTATCATACATGCATCATTATCAACAAGGGTAGTGGTGTTCACTGCAGCAAGGCAGCTTTGACTCTTGGCTAACATATACTACAACTCTCAACAGATTGCAAGATGAGAATACGCACACTAGTCCTCTACTCACCACAAAAAATACACCACCGTGAATCCTCTTCCGTCATCCTACGGAAGGGCCATCCACGGCACTCACACTTGTCTTGAGACTTTTAGTAGTAACCATGAACTTGTCTATGAACTGTATAAGTAACCAAGTGGTCCGTACCGCAGGGGTGTACTTCTTCGCACACGCTTCTACCACTTATCGCCGTTTACTCGACATGTACTCCGCAACCTTCAAGCGGAAGACCAGCGCGGGTGTCGGCCATGACCTGACTAACCACACAAGTCCCCAGTCCAGGTTTATTGCCTATTTGGGTTCCATCCATGGGGAGATCCGACCGGGGTGTCACTCACGGCCCCAAACAATGTGTACATGGTTCCCGAGTCACCAAACATGCGGGCGATACACCGTGACACGTACCTGCCGCGTCATAGCCCACCCCGAGGGTCAGCGCTGCGCACGACGACCAGTTAACTACAAACACCAGAAACTAGTTGCAACTCCTGGACAGAGGACAAGGGCAGGTAATAAGTCGAGATAGTCAATTAAGGATCCCAATGTGTGGTAGTAGCTGAAACTTGAATCACACATACAGATCTCAGGTCCTATGGACGGCTCCAATGAAACAACCCACCATGTACTCCTACATGGCCTTTCATCGATACCTTTACCAAGCATATTCAACACTTCACCCTCTTTACCGGACATGATCATTTCACTCTGATCCATCACCCAGATGAACCAGACCTGACACGACTCTAAGCATAGCAGGCAACGTAAACAAATAGCATGGTGGAACACACATCACATGGCTCAATCAACTCCTACACATGCTAGTGGGTTTCAACTATTTACTATGGCAATGACAGGTCATGCAAAGGAATAGGGTTCAACTACCGCAGCATGTAGCAGTTCACACGTTGTTGCCTTAATGCAGTAAAAGAGAGCAGTAGCAAGAAGATGGGTTTGTATCGGAATGATCAATGGGTTGCTTGCCTGACAGATTGGTTGTCCAGTACTGCTCTTCAGTTGGATACGCAGATGTATAATCGGGAGCAGGACCTACCACGGAGAACACCGACGATACAATCAATATACAAACAAATGCAACAATATGATGCATGCTCATGACATGGCAAGATGAATGTGTTTTGGGCTAATGCAACTATAAACAGAAAGGTTTGAGCTCATTTGAATCAAATATTCAAATTTATACCCAAACTAATATTTATTAAAGTGCATTATCATCTTTTAATGTGAACATCAAGGTTAACTTGCTCAAACATGCATGAAACCAGTGCCATTGGAAAGATTGGATTTTTCTGATCAATTTTCATATATAAATCTTTTCCATGTGAGCTACTATTGAATTTATATGATTTTTAAAGTTTAAAGCATTTTCTGGAATTTCCTGAATTGTTTTAAATCAAATAATCCCAGAAAAGCCTTTACTTTGTCAGCATGATATCATCCTAACGTTAGCAGGTCAATAGACCTGGTCTAGATCAAACCTGACTGATGGGTCCCGCGTGTCAGTTTCATTAACTTAACTAAGTAAACAAAACTGCTAATCCTAATTTAATTAGTCGGCTGGGCCCACCTGTCATTCAGTCCAGGGGTCAACCTGGGCCCACCCATGGTCAAAGCAGGGCAAATAGGCTGGCGTTTAGCCGCCAACGAAGCTAGACGCGGCAGTGCATGGCGGGATTCGTGCTCCGGCAACCAAATTGACGCCGAAGCACGTCTACGTGATGCGGGGGGAGAGCCACATCTACTGGTGGTGGTGGTTGGCCTCAGGGTCACCATAAAAGGCGCCGTCGACGACCTTGGTGGCTGCCGGAGCTCGGGTGAGGTCGGGCTAGTTGCTAGGAGGCACGGCGAGGCTCGTGGAGAGGTGCTCTTGGCTCCTGGGGGTGCGGTGAAGCTGATGGACAGGGTGGCGCGGCCGTTGGATGGCCGGAGCCTCGTCGGCGACAAGCTCCATGGCGGTGCGTGCGGGTGAGCTTTGTGCTGTCGTTACATAGCTCGAGAGGGAGAACGGAGAGGATGGGGAGGTGGCCAAGCTCACAGCGGTCGAGTTGGAACTGACGGCGAGGTCGGGGATGAACTACTGCGACGGTGAGGTTGCCGGCGATCTCGACGGCCGTACGGGGGAGAAGTTGACGGGGACGTCGTGTAGGGGCTTCCGGCGATGCATGGCTCGTCGAGGACACGTAGCAGACGGTGGCAGAGCTTCCAGACACGGATGGGCGGCTAGGGGAGCTCGGTGGCTACGGTGGTTACAGCGGCGAGCTTGCGGGCGCTGCGGCCATGGCGCGGGGAGGGCGAGGGAGAGAGGTAGGGGAGGAGTGGATGTGTCCAGAGGCTCTATGGCGCGACGTGGAGGTCGTCCAGCACGTTCCCGCGGCGAGGCGGCAAGCAGGTGGCGTCGTGGCGAGCTCGGACCTCGTCGGCGTCACCTCCCTGCCTGCCTGGCGGGGACGAAGCAGCTGTCTGGCTCCGAGCAGCACAGTGCTGGGCCGCCAGGTGGGCCGGGGTGGTCCAGGTAAGTGGGTTGTGCCCTCTTTCTCTCTCTTTCTATTTTATTTTCTGTTTTGTTTCTTTTTCAACTTTGTTGAATTAATAAAAAATGCTAGAACATTTTTAGAAATCATAAAACTACTCATGCCCACTGTATATAATATGAACAGCATGGAACATTTTGGTTTATGATTATTTGGGCACCTAAAATAGTTTATAGCATTTAAATGCCCAAATGTAAATACAATATGAATTAATCCAGTGACCTTTGGATGTCCTAGAATATTGTGCACCATTTTTGTCAGAGGTTTAAGACTAAGGAAAAGATGATGAACATTTTTGAAGGGCATTTTGGGTATATTGGAAAAGATTTTATTAAACCCTAGTTGTTAGAAGAGGGGTGCTGGGGTTTCTGTCATTCCCATTTCAAGTTTCTGCAAAAAGTAAACATGATGCACACTCTAGCTAGTCCTAATGCATGCACTGACTAGGGATGTGACATGCTCACTAGCTGAGCTATTCTCCTCCATCTTGTAGGAAAAGTATTCGTCAGATGTCTCATACCTCTCGACATGGACATTTTTCTGAAATATCAATTACAGCTCTTGGAACATGTCGTATGTTCCATGGCATTCAAAACATCTTTGTTTCCTCGATTCTAAGCTGTAAAGCATGGTGCACTAAGCTATCAAGTAGTCATCATATCATGCTTGCTAAACGTTCATAACGTCCGCATCTGCTCCTACAATAGGTCTGTCACCTAGCAGTGCATCAAGGACATAATTCTTCTATGCGGCAATGAGCATAATCCTCAGATTATGGACCTGGTCCGCATAATTGCTACTATCATCTTTTAACTTAGTATTCTCTATGAATATTTCAAAAACATAGGGGAGCTAACGCGAGCTATTGATCTACAACATAATTTGGAAATACTAAGAGGACTAAGTTCATTATAAATTAAAGTTCAATTAATCAAATTACTTAAGAACTCCCACTTAGATAGACATTCCTCAAGTTATCTAAATGATACATGATCCAAATCAACTAAACCATGTCCGATCATCACGTGAGATGGAGTAGTCTTCAATGGTGAACATCTCTATGTTGATCATATCTGCTATATGATTCACATTCGACCTTTTGGTCTCCAGTGTTCCGAGGCCATGTATGTACATGCTAGGCTTGTCAAGTTTAACCCGAGTATTCCGCATGTGCAAAACTGTCTTGCACCCATTGTATGTGAACTTAGAGCCTATCACACGCGATCATCACATGGTGTCTTATCATGAAGGAGTGTCGCAATAGTGCGTACTCAGGGAGAACACTTATACCTTGAAATTTTAGTAAGGGGTCATCTTACAATGCAACTGCCGTACTGAGCAAAATAAGAAGCATAGAAAAATAAACATCACATGCAATCAAAATATGTGACAGGATATGGCCATTATCATCTTGTTCCTTTGATCTCCATCTCCAAAGCACCGTCATGATCTCCATCGTCACCGGCTTCACACTTTGATCTCCATCGTAGCGTTGTGGTCATCTCGCCAACTATTGCTTCTACGACTATCACTAATTCATAGTGATAAGGTAAAGCAATTACATGGCGTATGCATTTCATACAATAAGAGAAAACCATAAGGCTCCTGCCGGTTGTCAGATATCTTACAAAACTTGATCATATCATACAACATAATATAACTCATCAAATCTTGAGCATATCACATCACAATATGCCCTACAAAAATAAGTTAGACGTCATCTACTTTGTTGTTGCATGTTTTACGTGGCTGCTACGGGCTCCTGGCAAGAACCGTTCTTACATATACAGCAAAACCACAATGGTTTTCGTCAAGTTTGATGTTTTAACCTCCAACAAGGACCAGCCATATTCAAATTCGATTCAACTACAGTTGGAGAAACAGACACCGGTCATCCACCTTTATGCAAAACTAGTTGCATGTCTGTCGGTGGAACCGGTATCATGAACGTGGTCATGTAAGGTTGGTCTGTGCCGCTTCATCCAACAATATTACAGAATCAAAATAAGACGTTGTTGGTAAGCAGTAAGACTGTCACCGCCCACAACTCTTTGTGTTCTACTCATGCATATCATCTACGCATATCATGATGCCATAGTTGGGGAACATAGCATGCAATTTCCAAAGTTTCCTATGCTCACGTAAGATCTATCTAGGAGATGCATAGCAACGAGAGGGGGAGAGTGTGTCCACGTACCCTCATAGACCGAAAACCTGGTTGATGTAGTCGAACTTCTTCTACCTCCGACCGATCAAGCACCGAATGTACGGCACCTTCGTGTTATGCATGCGTTCAGCTCGATGGTGTAACTCGTCATCTTGATCCAGCAAAGGTGTCGAGGAAGTAGATGAGTTCCGTCAGCATGACAGCGTGGTGACGGTGATGGTGAAACGATCAGCGCAGGGCTTCGCCTAAGCACTACGAGAATATGGCCGAAGGCATAAACTGTGTAGGGGGGGCGCCGCACACAGCTAACAATAGTTGTCGTGTGTTCTCGGAACCCCGTCCCCATGTATATATAGGTTGGAGGGGAGGAGAGGCAGCCAAGGGGCGCGCCCCAAGTAGGAGGAATCCTACTTGGGGTCCTCTCTCTTATTCCTATTCGGATTAGGAAGGGAAGAGGGGGAAGGGGAAATCCTAGTCCCATTTTATTTTTCCACCTTCCCCTTTCCTTCTCCAAATTGACCATCCCATATTAGGGATGCACCAACCCCTTTGTGGCTGGTGTGCTTCCCCTCTTGGCCCATAAGGCCCATCTCTTTTGCCGGGGTTGCCCGAAACCCCTTCCGGTGACCCGATAAGTACCCGATGCATCCCAAAACACTTATGGTGTCGGCATACCATCGTCATATATATCAATATGTTCCTCTTGACCATTTCGAGACTCCTAGTCATGTCCATGATCTCATCCGGGACTCCAACCAACATTCGGTCACCAAATCACATAGCTCATATAATACAATATTGTCACTGAACGTTAAGCGTGCAGACCCTACGGGCTTGAGAACTATGTAGAAACGACCCAGACACTTCTCCGGCCAATAGCCAATAGAGGAACCTGGATGCTCATATTGGTTCCTACATATTCGATGAAGATCTTTATCGGTCGAACCGTTATGACAACATACGTTATTCCCTTTCTCATCGGT
The DNA here is from genome assembly GCA_902687465.1 of Secale cereale. Lineage (NCBI taxonomy): Eukaryota > Viridiplantae > Streptophyta > Magnoliopsida > Poales > Poaceae > Secale > Secale cereale. The sequence continues at coordinate 280,614,758 of LR738712.1, forward strand.
ATGTTACTTGCCCGAGATTCGATCGTCGGTATCTTAATACCTAGTTCAATCTCATTACCGGCAAGTCTCTTTACTCGTTTCGTAATGCACCATCCTGCAACTAACTCATTAGTCACATTGCTTGCAAGGCTTCTTATGATGTGCATCACCGAGAGGGCCCAGAGATACCTCTCCGATACTCGGTGTGACAAATCCTAATCTTGATCTATGCCAACCCAACAAACACTTTCGAAGATACCTGTAGAGCATCTTTATAATCACCCAGTTAAGTTGTGACCTTTGATATTACACAAGAATTTCCTCTGGTATCCGGGAGTTGCATAATCTCATAGTATGAGGAACATGTATTTGACATGAAGAAAGCAATAGCAATAAAACTGAATGACCAATATGCTATGCTAATGGATGGGTCTTGTCCATCACATCATTCTCCTAATGATGTGATCCCATTCATCAAATGACAACACATGTCTATGGTTAGGAAACTTAACCATCTTTGGTTAACGAGCTAGTCTAGTAGAGGCTTACTAGGGACATAGTGTTTTGTCTATGTATCCACACATGTATCATGTTTCCGGTTAATACAATTCTAAAATGAATAATAAACATTTATTATGACATAAGGAAATATAAAATAACAACTTTATTATTGCCTCTAGGGCATATTTCCTTCACCCTTCACCATCCATCCCACTTTCTTCCCCTTTTCAACAAAGAGCCCGATTGGGTAGCAAGTCTCTACTACTTTCCCCCGTTTCCTCATAGAACCAAGTCCTAGATTCATGTTACAGCTTTCCCACTTTCTTCCCTATTTGAACTAAGTCTTAGATTCAACTAGGTGAATACCTCTAATAATTGTAAAAGTCTTGGTGGCTTTGTAACGATCGATGGAAGTACAAACAGATCCACATGCGGCCATGTGGGGAGCTGGGGCAATAGAGCAATGCCGGTTTCGAAGGAAGATATACATGAGGGTCATCGGGATGTGGCAAGGACGGCACCAGGAGGCCGCATCTTGGCCAAAATACCGCAGGGAGGAGGAAGGGGTCTGAATCCCTCTCGAGTCGGTGTTGTGTCGAAGAGAACGACATGGTCGTCGATTGGGACGTGTGGGCAGCTGTTGGTCCCCTCCGTAGCCGCCGACAACCGTGTGAATGATGCACCTATACCCTTGCCCCGGTCGAGGTGGTCCATCCGGATCTGTGACCAGCGGTGAGAAGAGAGAGAGTGTGGCCACCTATTTCTTGTTTAGATATGTAGATCATGGCAGAGTGAATGAGAGCAACCATAGTAAAGCAAACGCCAAGACTCTAGCTTATATATATAGTGGAGTGATTTTGCTGTACCAAACATTATTAAATTGAATACGCGTGAACCATTGTTTTCATTTGAAGTTAAAGTAAAAATAAAACTCGATCAATAACATGCCACCGCTTCCAGGTCGAACTATCAAATCACCGCGTCCAGGACGCACTATGTACTATATCATTCATGTGTGGTCCCCGACCCACCATGAAGTTGAAAACTACACGAGTCAAAATGTCAATTGGGATGCCTCTTTGTAAACAAATGGGCTCCTAGCTTCAAGAAAAATGTCTCGTACGTCTACCCGCGCATCGGTGTGATTGTACTAGTGCATGCGTGCACCGGTTGTCTTCTTGAAAGTACAATGTACTGCGCCCAAAGAACATTCTCCATAAGATGAGTATTATAAGTGTGTGATGTGTGAGTTAAAAAAGGTGTGTGACGTGTATTATTTTGTAGAAGTTCTATGGGCATGGGGTGAAGAGCACATATGTGTGTGACGTCGACCTACAGAGAGATGGTGGGTGTGAGAGGACTCAGGAGAGTTGTGACTCGTGAGGGTGCATGTGTGCGTGAGAGGGAGAGGGGGCTCATATCAATGCAATGCATGTGCCTGAAAATTGTATCTGACAAAAACATTCTCCAGAAGCCATTTCTAGATGAACCTTGAAAGAACCATTAGATCGGCATCCGACAGTGTCTTAAAAACCACACATCCGACACATAAATCTTCCACATGAGTATTAGCAACTGTCGTATGCTCTTCCCTCCGTTCCAAAATGTAGTGCATATAGCTTTATTGAAAATTCGAACCTCGCAAACTTTTACCAAAATTTTGAAGAACAAAATGCACATATAGAATACCCAATATATATCATTCCGTTCATCATTGAGAGGTACCTATAGAGATGGGGGAGGAGTGTACAAAGAAAGATCGTTGTATCACCTGCACCAATTTCAACCATCCCTTGGTGTGGAGAAATATCATAGGAATTCTATATGATGTGATTTTCATAGGATTTTTACCTTTAGATCCAATTGGTTCATATGAATATATTCATATACTCCACATTACGAAGGAAAATAAACATGATATGATTTTTATAGCTTTTAGAGCAACTTGGTTCATATGAATGGGTTCTTATACTCCCATAATTTCGAAGGAAACTAAACATTAGCCTAGATTCAATAGAAAATTTCCTATGAACCAAACGACATCTCTTTTCCAATCCCTACTCATAGCAATTGAGATACATGTCATCTATTTCCATAAAACTTCCATATACATCTTCTATTCTTGAATGGCTAGTAGAACCCACTAGCTTTTTTTCTAGACATGCAACTATGGCAGATGAACATGTCATGCATGCAGGTCATAAATTACATTGTTTTAGTACTCTATGCATGCAAGAACAACATCATCAATTCGTGCATGTTACTCATAAGTGATTTTTTTCATTAGATTATGTATGGACAATATTTGTGTTTGTCATGTGCACACCTATGTAGTTCAGATCTACATTTTTTTGGTTGAAATCTAACTCTCTTAACTACAATGCATTTTTTCTCTTTTTGTAACCTTCTTCTTTTATCTTCATTATTAGCTTACATTCACTTCCCATTAGTTATAGATGTTTTTGGAGCAACTTTTATGCATTATTTTGAGTAAAAAAATTCATGCGGCTCCAGGTATATCAAAATGCGGGGCCCATACGGCATTGCCTTTCGGTCGAACCTATATCCACAATTTTTTTACTTATATATCCCCACCGCCCCTCATACCCGAAATTATGCCTCACTCTCGTATAACCGAAAGGCCCACGCCGTATGAAGGCGCTGACTCAAACTCAATCCCTCTCCCGTTTACTACGGCGTGGGCCCCGCACATCGTAGTACTCCTAGAAACCCTACCTGCCACATGCATCATCGGTTTTATTCGAGAAGACGAGGGAGAAGCGGATTTGTAGCGCCCTAGGTAGCTGCCGCACGGATCATTGGTTTTCTTTTTTCTTTAAGCTCTTGCGCGCTAGAGTGAAATGACGGTTGCTTCGTCCGTCCAGCTTAATGTGGGAAAGCTGGGGTTTGTGATTTGACCTCTGATTGCTCATTTACTACTAGTGCGGCACTATGATCGAGGTGCCTCAAAGTCCAACCGCTGCTCCGATTTGATGCGTCGCACGTGGAACAAGATGTTGGCTGACACACATGCCGGCGAAAGACTAGTGCAAAAAGGGCCATTTGTCCCGGTTCGTCAGGGCCATTTGTCCCGGTTGGGGAACCGGGACTAAACGGTCGATACAAATGCCCTAGACCATTAGTCCCGGTTCTTATACCAACCAGGACAAATGGCCCTACACGTGACAGTTGCGGCTTCCGCTGGCAGGGGGGCCTTTTGTCCCGGTTGGTAGCACCAACCGGGACAAATAAGCTTCCACGCATCAGCACTTCAGGGGCTAGGGTTTTTTTTTCTGAAAGGGAGGGGGGGGGGGGTTTGTGGGTGTTGTATGGTTAATTTAGGGGTTTCATATATTGTGTTATCTAGCTAATAGAGAGAAGTGTCCTCTCTTATCTCTGTGCATGCTCATATAACAATGCATCATCATAATTAATAATAAATCATCATCGTCGTTGTCATAATAAAAAAGTCATACCCAGCATCATCGTCATCTCACAACTTCTACTCATTGTCATAATAACAAGTCCTGCTCATCATCATCATCATCATAGTCATCTAACAACTTCTTAGCACATGATCATAAGTAGCCAGACTTAATTAAGTACACCCTCTCTAAGGTGAAATAGCATAAAATAAGATAGGCCCTGACTCTCCATTATGGAGAATGCAGATTATCATTTCTCCAATTCTTGGCTTTTGCACAATGTCACTTCCATGTAGCTCCCTACGACTGACCATACATTTCTTCCAATCTTTGATTGTCAAGTCTTCATTGGATTTAGAAATCCTGTATGGACAGTTATGTGTAGGATGATGACCTGACGAGTATGGTAATAAGCTCGTAACATTGAGGTGACCTTTCTAAAACATCATATGAGGCACACAATCCGAAGGGATTTTTCGTTGATAAACATAGTAATAACTTCGTACTTAGTAATGTAGTTTAGTTTTAGAAGAATTTATGCAAAAGATGATCGGCCACAAATCTTACCATGACATCTCCATGGATGTTACCGTAGTTCAACACGTGCACTAGTGGCATGTATTGACCATAATGTGCAGGAGTTTTAGCATAGGTATTGTAACGCTCAAAACAAGAAAGTAACGAGACAAGATGATTTTTCTTCTGACAAGTTAATTCCGCACCATCAGTGTAGTGGGTTTTGTCTACCATCTTCCGCACATTTCTTGAAGAATGGAAATAAGCTGTTAATGGAAATAAGTTGTCAATTATTTTGAAAGACACAACATAAATTACTTAATAAACATGTTTGAGAAACTCACATAGAGGTAGAACTGGAAGCGTATCAACAAGGACCCACATGCCATCGTCATCATCACCAAGGTAAAAGGTGACATACATACCCTCATGAAAATCATATGCCTTGCATAGTCCTCTCCAGTTCGAGCAACCAAAACGGGTTACGCTCTCCGAATTGTATAGCTTTACAAGAAAATCATAATCAGATGGGTCCTGAGATGAATTTTCTTTGTTTCCATACTTTCATGATCTTCGAAATCCAGATGCTCCAAGACATAGGGTCTTGCATGGCATGGGATAAGCTAGTCAAATTGTAAAAGACAAAAATTACACGTTGAAAAGAAGGCATAAGTCATGCTTAATTACCAAATAAGACTTGTCGTGTTGCATACCATCTCAAAATCGAAGGCCTCATCGAGCTTAACACTGAAGCATCGATCGTCTACCAGGTGAGGCCTATCGCACTGACCCCGGTCGTCGCCACACCAATCTCATGCTGGGATCCTATCGTCATCGTCAGACGACGACATTTCCTACATATTGTAGCACACGTCATCCAAAATTCAATGGTTGAAAATATAAACAAAAACATTTCAAAATATCTTAATTATAGGACTCATATATATTGACATGGAGATTTGGTTGGACTCCAGTTTGAGCATTCAACAAGCAAAACTAAATCATCTCTTGCGTCCGTAAATCGTCGAATATTATCACTAATACATCTCGAATAGTATCATCCATATAGCATCACTAATTAGTTAATACAGCTAAAACCCTAGTGAACGACAGGTATCGGCGCGGGCGGTGGACACCCAAAGAGAAGGAAGCATCACATGATCATAGCTCCAGTGAGATCCCTGAAGAACCTGCCATGTATTGTCGAACCTGCCCTCCAACGCAACCATGTAGCGACGGACGTGTTCGTCCTCCTCGCTGACACGGTGACGTACAACCTCCGCGGGGTCCTCAAGCCTCCGCACCATCACTGTCTCGTGGGCCCGCCACCAAATAAGGTTAGGGTCAACAACGGGTTGGCTCCTCATCAAGTTGTGCCCACCGGAAGGAAGCACCTCCCAATACCAGCCCGGCGGAGCCCTATCCCGAACATGACCCATCTAATCAAGCAGGCCTCCGTTGAGTCGACGATGAGGATGCGGGATAGGCATCGTCGATGTCGATGCGGGAATAATTGCTTGAACTAAAAGAATAAACTAGTTCTATTAATTCAACTAGTTCAACTAATAAGCACTTACTATAAATAAAAATGAACTAGTTCTACTAAATTTAAACTAGTTTTACTAAGAATAAACTAGTTCTATTAATTCAACTAGTTCAACTAATAAGCACTTACTATAAATAAACTGAACTAGTTCTTACTAAAAATAAACTAGTTTTACTAAAATTAAACTAGTTTTACTAAAAATAAACTAGTTCTATTAATTCAACTAGTTCAACTAATAAGCACTTAATAAAAAAATGAACTAGTTCTTACTAAAACAACTACATTCTATCACTAAAACTATAAAAAACTATAAAAACAGAAAATTCATACATCAATACATCAATACATCCATGCATCATATACATACATCTACAATTACATATATATCCGTATATAATGAAAAAAAGCAGAGCATGCAGATCGAGCAGAGCCGGGGCGGCGGCGGCGATGTGCGGCAGGGGCTACAGCGGAGGGGAAGGCCGGAGTGCTCACACTGTGCGGCGACAGCGAGGTCGGGGAGGGCGGCGACGGCAAGGTAGGGGAGAGGGCGACGACGGCGAGGTTGCGGCAGAGGCGGCGACGACGAGGTCAGAGGAGGGCGTCGATGGCCAGGTCGGGGCACAGGTGGCGACGGCGTCGAGGGCGAGCAGCCTGGCGGCGTAGGGGAAGAAGTGACGATGGCAATCTGAAAATCTCCCATGTGCGGCTTATATAGAAGAATAATTGGTCCCGGTTCATGGCACCAACCAGGACCAATGCCCCCCTTTAGTCCCGGTTGGTGCCAC
>LR738712.1:280621523-280642198 GCA_902687465.1 Secale cereale
CGGGACAAATGGCCAGTTTTCAGCAGCCCAAAGGGCGGGAAAAAGAGGCCATTTGTCCCGGCTGGTGGCACCAACCGGGACTAAAGGGGGGCATTGGTCCCGGTTGGTGCCACAAACCGGAACTAATGAGCACCTTCAGTCCCGGTTGGTGTAATCAACCGGGACCAACGTCCTAGTACTGCCCGCGTCGCGGCCAAAAGTTTTGTCCCACCTCGCTAGTTGAGAGAGCTCGAGAGTGGTTTATAAGCGCTGCTGCGCCCACCCTCTCGAGCTCCTCTCAACTGTAGGCTTTCGGGCCTAATTGTGACTCTGTTCCTGTGGGCCTACTGGGCCTTATGCGGGCCTGAATCCTGGCCCATTGTTGGGTTTCTAGTCGTATTCAGGCCGTGGTGACCCTGTAGGTGGCATATTTTTATTTTTTACCATTTTTTCTTTGTTGCTTTATTTTTTTAATTTTGTTTCTACTTTCAACAAAATACTTACTATTGCTATTTTTATTTATTTTATTAAAGTTTATTTATTTTACTTTATTTAAGTTTATTTTGTTTCCACTTACTTATTTTATTTTTATTCTACTTATTTATTTTATTTTATTTTTTGCTTTTTGGTTGATTCCTTTAGCTATTAGTGTTTCATTAAAGTTTTCTAGTTCATTCTTTTAGTTTATTATTTTTGCTATTAGAGTTTCATAAAAGTTTTGCAGTTCATTCTTTTTTATATTAGTTCATTCTTTGAGCTAAATGACCCTGAAATTGAAAAGCATTTCAAATGAAATTTGAAAAGGTTGAAAGTTGGCATGGTATCATCATTTCACCCACATAGCATGTGCAAAAAAGTAGAGAGGGTTACGGCAAAAACTAGATGCACTTCGTGTACAAACAAACAATCTCTTTTGAGGTACCAGGATTACAAATGAGAACTCGTCTGTTACAAAGGGATTTCATTTTTTGAACTTATTTGAACTACAGACTTTTTCTATGTTCAAAATGCACCATTCAAAGCAACATCATCAATTTTCAACCATTTCTGACTTCATTTGCTCTTTTTCATGCATTTACTGATTTTTTGAGCTAAATGACCCTAAAATTGAAAACCATTTCAAATGAACTCTGAAAAGGTTGAAATTTGGCACGGTATCATCATTTCACCCACATAGCATGTGCAAAAAAGTAGAGAGGGTTACGACAAAAACTGGATGCACTTCGTGTACAAAACGGACAATCTCTTTCGAGGTATTAGGATTTCAGACGAGAACTCGTCTATTACAAAGGGATTTCATTTTTTTGAACTTATTTGAACTACAGACTTTTTCTGTGTTCAAAATGCACCATTTAAAGCAACATCATCAATTTTCAACCATTTTTGACTTCATTTGCTATTTTTCATGCATTTACTGAATTTTTTGAGATAAAGACCTTGAAATTGAAAAGCACTTCAAATGAACCCTGAAAAGGTTGAAAGTTGGCATGGTATCATCATTTCACCCACATAACATGTGCAAAAAAGTAGAGAGGGTTACGGCAAAAACTGGATGCACTTCGTGTACAAAACCATTACAGAACATCATGGATAGATAAGTGATGAAATTAATATAAGTTCATCATCACATGCCATTCAAAGTACATGGATATCTCTAAAGCATCTAATTAAACCATACATTGAAACTATGTAGAACATTTCAACGCAACAACAAATGCGATCATAATCGCAACCAAGGTAACAATTAATCCAATGGCATAATGATACCAAGCCTCATTATGAATGGCATATTTTCTAATCTTTCGAATCTTCAAGCGCATGGCATCCATCTTGATCTTGTGATCATCAACGATACCCGCAACATGCAACTCCAATATCATCTTCTCATCCTCAATTTTTTAGTTTTTTCCTTCAAGTACTTGTTTTCTTCTTCAACTAAATTTAACCTCTTGACAATAGGGTCCATCTTGATCTTGTGATCATCGACGACTTTCGTAACATGCAACTCCAATTCCATCTTCTCCTCCTCCGTTTTTTCCAATTTTGTCTTCAAGGAAATGTATTCCTCTTCAACTAAATTTAACCTCTCCACAAGAGGGTCGGTTGGAATTTCCGGTTCAACTACCTCCTAGACATATAAAAACATCTATGTCAGGTTGGTCGGCATAATTGTCATAAACACCAAAACAAATAGTTATAAATTAAAGATAATATACCACATCCGAATCGTAGACAGGACGAGGGCCGACGTGGGCGGATATCAAAACCATCGCACTATATAATAACAAGCAATAATAAACGTAAGAAAATTAGACAAATATCTATCTAAAGCAATAATAACAAGCAACAATAAAAGTAAGAAAAGCATGGACAGAACAAGAGGCTCACCACGGTAGTGCCGATGACGAGATCGGCGGGGGCGATCGACGGCGGTGAAGACGGGGACGGAATGTGACGGACCACTAAACCTAGACAAATCTTCGAGAAAATGGAGCTCGGAGTTCAAGCTTCGAGAGGAGAAAAGCTTAACTAGTGTGACTCGGGCATTTCATTGAGCACCTCATGTACATAGGAGGTGAGCTAGCTAGAGCACCACAGCTCCCCCCGGTCGGCCAGAAAAAACAAAGCAGTGGAAGTGGTGGGCGAGGGGTTATATATAGGAAACTCATTGGTCCCGGTTCGTACCAGGAACCGGGTCTAAATGCCACCCATTAGTCCCGGTTCTACGCACGAACCGGGACCAATGGGTCTGGGCAGAAGCGAGGCCCATTGATCCTGGTTCGTGCCTGGAACCGGGACAAATGGGCCCAGACCAACCGAGACAGATGCCCAACGAGGCCCGGCCGGCCCCCTAGCAGCACGAACCGGGACGTATGCCCCCATGGGTCCCGGTTCGTGGATGAACCAGGACTAATGGACTTGCCAGGCCCGAACTAAAGCCCTGTTTTCTACTCGTGAAAGGGGTCCTGAAAATGTGTTGCCAATTTGCCATTTCGTGTGCAGACTGGCCCTGCTGAGTTGCTATGCCAACGCGATAAGAGCATCCTACCACTTGGTTTTGCTGCTTGGTGAATCCCTATTATATTGCTATAAAGAAGATAGTATATCAAAATTAGTAAAAATGAGGTGATTTTACACAGTGTTGGGCGGGGGGAGCATGTCCTGTCATGCGGTCCCACATGCCATGATGTACTATCCGATGCGCGTCCCTCTTGAGGGGGAACAATGGCAGAAGAAATACATGGTTTTCTTGAAGGAGATGATGGAGAAGCGGATTAATTGAAGTGTGAAATAATTTTTGCTTCATGCGTCTCCGGGAAATATGCAGCTTTGTGATTTGAGGTCTCGTTGCTCATTACTACTACTGTGGTGCTACGACTTGAGTGTGGCCCCTGCTGTTCTGCAATATTATTTTTTGCATGACATGTGGACCCGGTTGTTGTATGTCTCACATGTCGGTGAGAGGAAGTAGAACATTTATGAAAGAGAGCATCTCCACTCTTAGTACGATAGAGGAGTACAAGACACGACTTGGTTTTTGCTGCTTCATGTGATCCTGGTTACAAACCCTGACTAAAAAGGCGAGTGCGGGTCTTTTCCCGCGCGGTAGGTAGGGTAGTTTGGCATAGTCTATTCAACAGATAGAGCGAGAGAAAGATGTGATGAAATGCTGGAATGTGTATTGGGCCATTGTGGCACCCCGGCTCAGAGCAACCGGTTTACCATGCATTATCTTATGGCAACACACACATCTTGGTACATAAAAGAACATCTTTATTGATGCTAGCGGATCAAAGTTTACATTACAACATGTAGCGAGGCCAAGCGGCACACATGGTGCGGCTGAACAATATGTACATTATTTAGTGAACATAAAGGACCTCGGTCATAAATACTACGCGGCAGCGGAACAAACTTCGTAGCGGAACTCCATAGCACAGGGACACCGATGTGGACACGATCTAGACTTGGACGGCACTCCTTTCCAGCGAGACTTTCCTGAAATCTGGCATGACACGCCAGGTCAGTACATTGAATGTACTTGCAAGCTTACAGCAAGAATAAACATAATGACAAAACAATATCATTATAATTATTCAATTATTAAAATGCAACAATATATATAAATATATCCAACATGTTGTGCTCATGCCTTTGTGAAGACAGTCGCTCAGACTGGCTTACCAGCGGTGATATTTCTTAGAACACTAACATACCAACTTCTTGGTCTCAATACGGATTACCCCGTGATCTTTCCGGCGATCACAACCATGACCAACCCTTGGTCTCAAACATCTCGATTGTCTTTCCACCATCTACGATAGTGCAAAGTTATTGACTTATCGTGCAAAATTTTATTAAATGTTGACCCATGCTGTGACCTACTTTCGAGCGTGTCCGTGATCCTGGACTCAGCTATTGATAGATTAATTACGCTCTGCAGAGGTAGTGCAATGTACCCACACCACGGAACCTATGGCCTCGCACTCCCATTCGGGTGGACCAATGGCATTCCGGCGAAACCCCTCCATTGCCATGACACTCTCTCGGCCACTCCGACGCACTCCCCATCGGGCTAGTCCTGGGTGGCCGCGTGTCTACCAAAGACACAGTGACAACCGTCATGGCCAAACATAAACTGTCCCAAACGGGGTCACTGTCGTGTATTTAGCACGGCAGATGTCCGGTTTACAGGACTTAGGTGTGGAGCCATCGTGCGGGTTAGCTTGAAGAGGTTAAAGCACACAAAGAACACAGAGGGTTTATACTAGTTCGGCCCCTTCGATGAAGGTAAAAGCCTACGTCTAGTTTGGTTTGGTATTGCTTGGGCATCGATGAACAGGGAGCGGATTGCTTGCCTGTGTCTCGACGGGTTGTTGCCTGTCCTTGAACCGTCACCGGGTCATCCCTTTATATAGGAGGCAACGCCCGGTCCGGTTTACAGAGTCCCGAGGCTGGTTCATAATCGTGTCTACCCCGGTCTCTACCCTTTCTACCTTATACCTCAAGTTACATGATAGGACGGTTCATAAACCGTAAACTTTACATATGGGCCCTAAGCCTTCATGGGCCGTAACCTCTACTGGGCTTATGATAACACAGCTACGTTAATATAATCCGGATCTTCTTAGCCGGTTTATACCTGCTAGTAATATCCCTGACATTAGGCCCCAGAGTGATTTGAACTTGTTCATGTCAGTCTTCTAAATCCTGCATAAATTTCCTCCTTGTAACTTCTCTGCTTTGTAAACCGGCTATGACGTCATCTCCAGAAATAATTTTATTCTGTCGTGACATCACCTCCGCATTTATTGCTCACAGCTGTTTGTTACCTTTGTTTAATGGCTATCCCGAAAATCGAGGCGACAACGGAATCTTTATCCAATCTCTGACCTCCTTGATTCTCGCGCTTGCCGTTTCACCTCACCAGTCTTTATAAATACCGCTGAGCCCTATTCTTTTCCTTCCTTCCGCACTTCTTCCTCCGTCGCCCGAAGCTCCGCCGCTGCCTTCGAGCTCGTCGCCGTTGTCCAGCCAGGTTGCTGCATCACCCTGAAACGTGTCCAGAGTACTTCGCTGCCGTCTCCTTCTTTCTCAGGTATTCCTTTCTTCTCGCTGTAGATCTTTAATCTTGGGTTTCTCCATGGCTTCCGCCATGAAACCTCGAAGCTTTGTTGTTCGTACTGTAGGTTATATTTGTAGTAGATTCAAACCCTGGATTTGTTTCGAACGCGTCCCCGCTCCGTAGTTTAATCCTTAGATTCAAACCTTTAGACGTAAGCCTTAGATCCATTTAGTCTATCAAAACCCTTCGTCATTCTTCATATATAAGCAGAGCATATATTTCATCTTTTCCTACGTCTGAGATCCATTTTTACTTTAGTCTTCTGTAGAAACCTGTTTCTTCGTCTTGGTAGATCTGTAAGTTAATCACCGGTTTAACCAATCATATACTTCTCTTGCAAAGAATTGACCATGAGCCCGACGGTTTAGCCTCCTCTTTTTTGTTATCATAAACCGGTAGCAGTTTGTTTCACATCTGCCTCCGGGTTGCCAATGCCATTAGTCCCCTGTCTAAACTGTCGATGTAATTTGATGATACACTCCTGTTTATGCTTCAGTACTTAATAATCTGGATTTTGCACTGTACTTTTTCAGCGTTTTCCATTTTGCTCAGATGGCTGCCAAGCAGTTCGTTTGTTGCAACTGGGTTCCTTCCCACATTACGGAAGAGGACTTAACCAACGCCGCTTCAATTGGTATTCTGGGCCCCCAAGCGGTTCTGAAATGGCGGGTCCCAGGGAATGAATGTCCTCCTACCCCTAAAGAAGGAGAAGTCATCGTTTTCTTTGATCATATGGCCCGGGGTTTTAGCCCTCCCGGTTCTAAGTTTTTTCGGGATGTTCTGGCCGCTTTTTAGCTCCATCCTCAAGATATAGGTCCGAATTCTATATCAAACGTCTGCAATTTCCAAGTCTTCTCGGAAGTATACCTTCAAGAAGAACCATCAGTAGACTTGTTCCGAGACTTTTTCCACTTAAACCGGTGGACAGAGTTTACTGCCGAACCACATCAAGAGCTGGGCGGTGTTAGTATTCAGAAGAGAAGAGATGTGGTCTTCCCTCACGCTGCTCTCCATACACACCCCAAGGATTGGAACCAATCCTGGTTTTATTGCAAAGATACCTCGCCTGAAGGAGAAAACCCACTGCCGGGTTATCGCGAACATCGTCTTCCTGAGGATCATCCCCTGCCGTAGCGGCTTAGTTCCTCAGAGCGGGCCCGGTTTGCCCCTCAGCTTGCCAAGCTTAAGGCCTTTATGGCCAACGGTTTGACCGGAGTAGTTTTCGTTCGTTGTTGGCTTGCCTGGAGCATCCTTTCACTGAGCCGGCGCTCCGGTCTGATGTATGAGTATACCGGAAAGACGGATGACCCTCAACGCCACATTGACATAATGCTTCCTGAGAAGGAAGTCACTGAATCCGCAAAGAAAATGCTCAACATCTCTCTAGAAGAGTGCAGTCAGAACGGATTGGCTCGATACTGTGAGAACAACAAACTACCAGCAATAACATTTTTCTGACCTCTTCTGTTTCTTTCTAATCCGTCCATATCAATTATCTTCTATTTATCTTTCATCTTCTGTGCAGGCCAACGATCCTTTTTGGAAAAGAAAACCTCAGGACAAGTCAGGCAAACAGCCATGCCGGAAGACATGCGCTGTCAAGAAGAAGAAGGCGGCCGCTGCCTCCGGTTCACATCTTGAGGAAGATGATCCGGATTCTGAGGTATGAGTTGATCCTGATATGTTTTGATCTCTCTTTATCCAAATCTATGTTAACAGTGTCTTTCCACAGGATTTGGCTGAAGGAAGTAAAGCGACAGAAGTTGAGGTAATCTCTCTTTGTTCACACTCTGAACCGCCGGTGCCCAAAATTCGTCGGGCATCCCGGAAGTACCCTTTTTCTCATCCTTACGCTCAACTGGACCCCAAATTTCTATTGAAGAAGCAGCAACATGAAGCCCGCCGGACTACGCACATAGTGGCCATGTAGTAGAATCTTCCGGAATATCTCTTACTCCGGCTCGCAGGCGCCGCTCTGAGGTTTTACTTTTTCCAACTCTTCTCTATCCAAAGGCCGGACTTATACGTAAACCGCTTAAACCGTCTGATCCTAACTATCAGGAGACACCTTTGTCAACTTCTGGTAAATCGAGTGCCACATAGGTCCCTATACTGAAGACCGTGCCTGGGCAAGTCCCTTTCAACATCCGGTTTATATTTGTATTTGTTCCTTGATGATTCTCATTGTCCCTTCAATTTCCTTCAGCAAGCCCAAGCCTAGCAAGAAAGCGAAGGCCACCAAAGCAGCTGCTGAAACTGCTGCCGCTGATCCGGCGGCTGATCCGGATGAAGTCATCCCTCCAGAGAGCGATCCTGCAACTCAAATTGATGATCCTGCTCCCATGGACCATGATAACATTGTCGCTCCGGAAGACACGAATGTGGAAAATGTCATTGAACCGACGAGTCCTGTCCGGGTTAGCCCTCATCAGACTAATCCTGCTCCTGCTAGTCCGGCTCCTACTGCTGCCCCTTCTCAGCCAACCACTGCCTCTTCTCCGAATGTTCAGATAACCGGGACAGGTTTTACCGCTCCTGCTGAGCCTATCATCTTGGCCAAGCACACTGCTAAAGCGGAGAAGCTTCAACAAGAGAAGGGCAAGTGGAGCACGGACTTGTCCAACTATGCCGAATTGAGTGCCCAGGAACTTTATTCCGGGTATTTGAATCGGCTTCATACCAGCCGCGATTATGAATTCGGCTTGGTTAATATGATGAAGGATAAATATGAGGTACCTTCCTTCATTTGTCTTTGTTTTGCCTTCATTATACTTCTGTCTTTATGCCATAGTAGCCCCCAAGTACCGGTTTAGCTTCGTTGTAGGTGAACCGGTACTTCCAAATGTATGAAAAATGAACTTACATTAGCCCCCAAGTGCCAGGGGCATAACTTGTTTTATGTGCCTGGGACTTGTCTGAATTTCTCTTTTGATACATCAACTACCCATTAGCCCCCAAGTGTCAAGTGGATAATTTGTTTATGTGCTTGAGACTTGTCTTAATTGTCGTCTACTCCACTTGATTTTCTTGTAGGCTGACTTGACACGGAGGGCTGCAGAAGTAACTAAGCTCCGGAATAGACTTACTGTCACTGAAACTGCTTCTGCCAAGGCCAAGGATGAGCTGGTGCTGAACTTGACCAATATTGAAAAATTGAAAAAAGATTTTGAAGCGGAGCAATCAGCCTGGGAAGTGCAGAGGAACGCCCTTGAGAAAAGGGCAAAGGATGCTGAAGAGGCCCTTAATCCGGTAACGCAAGAGCTGACCGGCTTAAGGCAGCAAATAGAGCTTATGACCTCTGCCATCTTTGGTGAGTACTTAATTTACATATGCTTTCATCTCTGCAATCTTTATTCTGCTCCGGTTTAACTGTAATAATCATATGCAGGGCGACGCATCACCCATCTTGGGGATGATATCCGGAAGAAACTCAAGGCCTCTTATACTCTGGTTGAGCAGCTGTATTCTGGCGCTCAAAGGATTATAAGTGTGATGTCCCATCACAAAGCGGCCCCCACTACTATCCAAGGTACTTTGGAGAAGCTTTCTATATTGCCTGTACGCTTGGAAGAAGTGAAGAAATCTGTTGCACGGGCCGGCTCTCTTGTAGCGCTGACTAGAGCCAAGGCATGGGTTCCGGACTTTGATCCGGAGGAAGCTATGAACGGGTACCCCAACAACAAGGAGGATGGATCTGCCTTCTCTGGCAAGGACCTTCGTGCTTTAACTAAGGTAATGCGCCCTCTTGCCAGCAAGCTTGCTGATGAAGCGGACCTGACCAGGTATCATCCGGCATATGACTTAGAGAATGAGCGGGTGGACCGGCCGGTTTATGACACTGAGAATCTAATCCCACCAGTGCGCGCCCATACTTTTGTCCTAGATGTTGATCCGTCCGATCTCATTTCTGAGGAGATATACTTTCGTGCACTATCCAAGATCGACTGGCGCGTTCCTGCTTTTCAGCCGCTTCAAGAAGACGAAGAAGTTCCGGAACAAGCCGATCCTCAGCCTTCGTAGCAGGAAGAAGAAGCATAAGCCGCTCAGTTTAACTTTTAGCTGCTGTAATCTGTTGTGTTGAAAACTTTAATCCGTTCAGGCTTGCCAGTGCCTTGTAATAGGATAGTTCGAAACATTTTCTGTCTTAATCCAGATGTCACAGCTTTGATTTGGCATCTGCCAATTTTAATCCCTTGTCTGCTATGGTTGATCCCTTATATTACCTGAATCTACATAGACAACACTCAGAAAATGTCCTGGCGGTTTACCGCCGGACCGATTATAGTGCTCTCATAGGTATATATGTTGAACGAGTATCTACTTTATACCCAAAAATACTTTCATACCTTTAATTAAGTATGCTTGACATCCTTAATCCGGTGGACATTGTAGATTCCGAGGAGGCTCTTGGCTCTGTTGGTGTTTGCCCAATGATTGTTCGGGGTTATAGTATCTACCGGTTTAAATCATGCTGGTGCTCTATGACCCAGACTTTTGTAAATATGTGGTCAACTTTGAAGTTGCCCAGTTCTGGATCAAAAAACCATAGAAAAATTTGAAAAATCACAAAACACAAAACACAGTTTGCAAATAAAACCATGTAGTCTTGGCTTTTTGCGAGCTGCCAGGCTCCATATTTGCCAATCAATGGATGCGACCCAAAGGGCTATGATTCATTTTGCCAATCAATGGGTGCAATCCAAGGAGCAATGATTTATTTTGCCAATCAATGGGTTTAATCCAAGGAGCTAGAAAGTTTTTCTTTTGCCATCAAAGGATGTACTCCAAGGGGCAAGAACTTTTTCTTTTGCCATCAAAGGATGTACTCCAAGGGACAAGAACTTTTTTCTTTTGCCATCAAAGGATGTACTCCAAGGGGCAAGAACTTTTTCTTTTGCCATCAAAGGATGTACTCCAAGGGACAAGAACATTTTTCTTTTGCCATCAAAGGATGTATCATCCAAGGGGCAAGAATTTTTTCTTTTGCCATCAAAGGATGTACTCCAAGGGACAAGAACATTTTTTCTTTTGCCATCAAAGGATGTATCATCCAAGGGGCAAGAATTGTTTCTTTTGCCAATAAAGTATGTACTCCAAGGGACAAGAACATTTTTTCTTTTGCCATCAAAGGATGTATCATCCAAGGGGCAAGCATTTTTTCTTTTGCCATCAAAGGATGTACTCCAAGGGGCAAGAATTTTTTTTCTTTTGCCATCAAAGGATGTATAATCCAAGGGGCAAGAACATTTTTTTGCCAATCAATGGATGTAATCCAAAGGGCGCTGATGTGAAGACGATCATATAAACCGGACCAGAAGGGATTTAAGCGAGGATTCACATGTGATCCGTAGCCCCCTAATGATCATGGAGGTAGGGTTCCTATGAAGGAGTTGCACTTGAAAGGCAAGTCCTGTTTGGTCCCTTATATAATTGTCCTGTATAGCAAAATAGACTGTTCGAAATATCTGTATTAACTTTCATAAGACACTTATTTAGAAGAAAAAAGGCTGATCCCCCGGTTTACCAGGGGTGCCGGTTTATTTATTAATCATAATATATATAGGATACATGAAGCGGAGCTCATGGCTCAAGTGTAGTAAGGCCGCAGGAGGGCAATGTTCCACGGCCTCTTCGTCTCTTCTTCTCCTGTCCGTGAGTCTTTGTGTTCTCGAACGTCCACCAGGTAGTATGAACCGTTGTGTAGGTTCTTGCTGACCACAAAGAGCCCTTCCCAAGGTGGGGATAGCTTGTGCATATCTGTCTGGTCCTGGATGAGCCGGAGTACTAAGTCCCCCTCCTGGAACGTCCTGGTTTTAACCCGGCGGCTGTGATATCTGCGCAGGTCCTACTGATAAATTGCAGATCGTGCTGCTGCTATGTCACGCTCTTCATCTAGCCGGTCAAAGCTGTCCTGTCTTGCTTGCTCATTGGCTGTTTCAACATAAGCTGCCACCCGTGGTGAGTCGTGGCGGATATCACTTGGAAGAACCGCTTCAGCACCGTACACCATGAAGAAAGGTGTGTAGCCTGTGGACCTGTTCGGTGTAGTATTGATGCTCCAGAGAACAGAAGGTAACTCCTCAACCCAGCACCTTGGTGTTCTTTGCAAGGGAGTCATAAGCCGGGGCTTGATACCTCGCAAAATCTCTTGGTTGGCCCTTTCCGCTTGACCATTGGATTGAGGGTGAGCTACAGAAGACACATCTAGGCGAATATGCTCCCTTTGACAAAACTCTTCCATCTCTCCTTTAGATAGATTGGTGCCATTGTTAGTGATAATGTTGTGTGGAAAGCCAAACGGGAAAATTACCTTCTTGATGAATTTAACCGTCGTTGCCGCATCACACTTGCTCACAGGCTCTGCCTCAATCCACTTTGTAAACTTATCCACTGCGACCAACATGTGAGTTTTTTGATCTTGGGATCGTTTAAAAGGCCCGACCATATCAAGCCCCCAAGTCGCAATCGGCCAAGTAATTGGAATCATCCGCAGCTCCTGTGCCGGAACAAGAGCACGCCGTGAAAATTTCTGACAAGCGTCGCATTTCCGGACTAGATCCTCCGCATCAGCATGGGCTGTCAACCAGTAGAACCCATGACGGAAAGCTTTAGCTACCAAGGATTTTGAACCGGCGTGATGACCACAATCCCCTTCATGAATCTCTCGAAGGATGTCACAGCCTTCTTCTGATGATACACACCGCTGAAACGCTCCAGAAACACTGCGGTAATGAAGTTCTCCGTTAACAATTGTCATGGACTTGGATCGCCGGGTTATCTGCCTAGCTTCAAGCTCATCATCTGGCAACTCTCCTTGGCTCAGGTACGCTAAGTAAGGGAGTGTTCAATCCGGAATAATATGAAGTGCCGCAACCAGCTGCGCTTCCGGATCAGGAACAGCCAAATCCTCCTCCGATGGTACCTGAACTGATGGACTGTGTAGCTCATCCAAGAAAGTATTCGGCGGCACCGGTTTACGCTGAGAACCTAGCCGGCTTAGAGCATCAGCCGCTTCATTTTTCCGCCGGTCTATGTGATCCACCTGATATCCCTTGAAACATCCTGCAACTGCTTCAACTTCTCGCCTGTAAGCTGCTATGAGAGGGTCTTTGGAGTCCCACTTGCCAGATACTTGTTGCGCCACTAAATCTGAATCACCAAAACACTTGACCCGGCTCAAGTTCATCTCCTTAGCCATCCATAGGCCATGAAGCAGTGCCTCATATTCGGCCGCATTGTTCGTGCAAGGAAACATTAATCGGAGGACATAACAAAATTTGTCACCTCGTGGGGAAGTTAACACAACTCCAGCCCCTGAGCCTTCTAATTGCCTTGAACCGTCGAAGTGAATAGTCCAGTATGTATGATCCGGCTTCTCCTCTGGTGCTTGCAATTCTGTCCAATCATTGATGAAATCTACCAATGCTTGGGACTTGATAGCAGTATGTGGTACATACTTCAACCCATGTGGGCTAAGCTCAATGGCCCACTTTGCTACTCTGCCAGTGGCTTCTCTGTTCTGGATTATATCCCCCAACGGAGCTTAACTAACAATAGTGATTGGGTGGCCTTGAAAGTAGTGCTTCAGCTTCCGGTTTGCCATAAACAAGCCATACACTAGGTTCTGCCAGTGTGGGTACCTTTGTTTTGATTCAATTAGAACCTCACTGATGTAATAAACCGGGCGCTGAACCGGATATTCCTTGCCTGCTTCTTTGCGCTCCACCACTATTGCCACGCTAACTGCGCGGGCATTGGCGGCCACGTATAACAGCAGCGGCTCCTTATCCACAGGGGCAGCAAGGACCGGTGGTTCTGCTAATTGCCGCTTCAAGTCCTCAAATGCGGCGTTTGCAGCATCGCTCCATATAAACCGGTCTGTCTTCTTCAGCATCTGATAAAGTGGAATTGCCTTCTCTCCCAAACGACTGATGAATCGGCTTAATGCTGTAATCCGGCCAGCGATACGCTGGACATCATTGATGCAAGCTGGTTTAATCAAGGATGTGATCGCCTTGATCTTCTCTGGATTGGCTTCTATTCCTCTGTTTGATACCAAGAATCCAAGGAGCTTGCCAGCTGGAACACCAAAAACGCACTTCTCCGGATTAAGCATCATCTTATAGACCTGGAGGTTATCAAAGGTTTCCTTTAGGTCCTCTACGAGCGTCTCCTCCTTCCTTGACTTTACAACAATGTCATCCACATAAGCATGGACATTTTTCCCTATCTGCCCCTTAAGACAGTTCTTTACGCAACGCTGGTAAGTTGATTGGGCACTCTTGAGCCCAAAAGGCATAGATACGTAGTAAAAGGCACCAAAGGGAGTTATGAATGCTATCTTTTCCTGGTCCTTAATCGCCATCTTGATCTGATGATACCCTGAATATGCATCCAAAAAACTTAGCCGCTCACATCTCGCCGTGGCATCAATGATCTGATCAATACGGGGGAGAGCAAAAGGATCGGTTGGACAAGCCTTGTTTAAGTCTGTGTAATCCACACACATCCTCCACTTCCCATTTTTCTTTAACACCAAAACCAGATTTGCCAACCACTCCGGGTGGAGCACTTCAACTATGAACCCTGCGGCCAAAAGCCTGGCCACTTCTTCACCAGTAGCCTTGCGCCTTTCTTTATTGAAGCGGCGCAAATACTGCTTGACCGGTTTGAACTTTGGATCAATATTAAGACTATGCTCAGCGAGTTCCCTCGGTATACCTGGCATGTCAGAAGGTTTCCATGCAAAGATATCCCGGTTCTCACGGATGAACTCGATGAGCGCGCTTTCCTATTTGGGGTCAAGGTTAGCGCTGATAGTGAACTGCTTGGATGAATCGCCTGGTACAAAGTCAACTTGCTTGGTTTCCTCTGCCGATTTAAACTTTAATGCCGGATCATGCTCTGTAGTTGGTTTCTTTAATGGGGACATATCTGCCGGATCAACGTTGTCTTTGTAGAACATCAACTCCTCCGTAGCACATACTGCCTCTGCATAAGCAGCGTCTCCTTCCTCGCACTCCAATGCAATCTTGCGACTTCCATGAACCGTGATGGTTCCTTTGTGACCCGGCATCTTGAGCTGTAGATAAACATAGCACGGTCTAGCCATAAACTCGGCATAAACCGGCCGTTCAAACAGGGCATGATATGGGCTCCGGATCTTTACAACTTCAAAGGTTACTATCTCTAACCTGGAATCTTGTTCATCTCCAAAGGTGACCTCTAGATCAATTTTCCCAACCGGGTAAGCCGATTTACCTGGCACCACTCAATGGAGCATCGTATTGGACTGTCTTAGCTTCTTGTCCGTTAACCCCATGTGACGGAAAGTCTCGTAATATAAGATGTTGATGCTGCTGCCGTCGTCCATGAGTACTTTAGTGAATTTGTAGCCACCACCTGTGGTGCCACCACTAAAGCCAACTGGCCCGGGTTATCAACCCGCGGCGGGTGATCCTCTCTGCTCCACACAATAGGCTGTTCCGACCAGCGCAGGAAACGTGGTGTTGCCGGTTCAACTGTGTGTATCGCCCGCTTTAGGATTTTTTGATCTCTTTTGCACAAACTCGTGGTAAACACATGGTATTGTCCACTACTTAGCTCTTTCGGATTACTCTGATATCTGGATTGCTGCTGCTGCTGCCGCTGCTGATTGCCTTGGTTATTGTGACTACCCGGACCATTCTGGTGGTTGCCGTGGTTATTGTAACCGCCCTGACCATGCTGGTGGTGGTTGCCTTAGTTGTAGCTATTGTTGCTGCCATGATACCCTGATCCGGAACCATTATCCTGGTGACCCGGACCATGAAAACCGGGACCTGAGACGCCGCCCGGTGGTCCGTTGTCAAATTTGGCCTGTCTCATGGCCTCTACCATGACCCGGCATTGCCCCCATGTATGTTTAGCTGGGCGTTCCTCCGTGCTATGCTTCGGGCAAGGCTCGTTCAACTGTTGATCCAGATTAATGAATCCTCCGCCGCTCCGTGGAGGCGGCCTACCCTTGCGGCGTTGAAAGTTTCCTTGAACATTGGTATTGGACACAAAATCAGAGATGCCTTCTGCCTTTCGCTTACCATTGAAGCTTGATCCTGCTGGATTAGCCTGCGCCGATTTACCAGCCTTGTTTGTTTTCCCGGATTTGTCTCCATCCGCTTCTTGGTATTTAGTGTTGTCAGAGTCCCCATACTTCACCAGAGTGCTCATGAGTGTCCCCATGTCATTACAATCCCGCTTGAGCCGTCCCAACTTCAACTTCAGAGACTCAAACCGGCAATTGTATTCCAGTGTCACTATTGTCGTACTAGGATTGATGCCATTGGAAGAGTGTATGATTTCTGACACTCGCCGTACCCAGGTGCTCGTAGGCTCCTGTTCTCCTTGAACACACGCCGCCAAGTCCACTATTGACATCGGTTGCTTGCACGTGTCTTTGAAATTTTTGATAAGGAGTTAGGTGGTAGGCCCTTTAACCATGTCCGGGCTGTACCCTCAAGCATCATGGTAAAATACTTAGCGCATGCCGCTTCATCCACCTCTAGCATCTCCATGGCCATCTCATAGCTCTCAATCCAAGCCTCTGGAGCCAGATCTGCCGTATAGTTAGGCACCTTGCGCGGTCCTTTGAAGTACTTGGGTAACCTTACGCTTCGTAAAGCGGGAACAAGACACTGTACTCCAAAAGAACTCGCCGTGACTCCCGTCTCTGCTGTGGTTGGGGAACCGGCGTCGTTTGACGGATATCCTCGCGGGCATTAGGTCTGGCCCGGTTCATCGCCTCCTGAGCGTGGGCCTCTGCTCCCGCCGGATTATCTTGCCTATGATGGTGACGTCTCCGCTCGTTGCTGGACACCTCCGGTTCATCCCAATGCCTAGTGTAACTCCTGCTGTGGCGGGGTGTTGAATGAAGTCTCTCCCTGCTGTAGGAGTACACCTGCTGCTGTGTCAACGCTGTGTCCAGCAATTCCTTGGCCCTGCGTGCTTCCATCGCCACGGGGGATGTTCCCTCAATGGGTAAAGCGGCCAGCCGTGAAGGGGCGGTGATAATGTTATCCAGTGGGTTTGAGTAATGGCCAGGAGGTGTGGGGACGTGCGGCGTGGGTATAACCCGACGATTTTGTTCCGAGGTTGGTTGTTGAACCGGTGCGCCTGTTGCTGGGGCTCCCCTCCGGTTTACTTCTAGATTATTGCTGGCTCCTGCTCCTGGCGTGCCAAAGAGATTCATTGCCTCATAGACCGACCGTAGACGAGTCTGATACCTTCTGTTCCTTACTTCCTGCGCAAAGGCCTGATCAATCCTGAGCCGGAAAGCTTGGGAATCCAGCTCTTCTTGCCTTGTCACCATCATGGCTTTCTCTGCATCCAGATCCCGTTTGGCTTGTTCGATTCGGCCCTTTAACTGAAGGATCTCTGTATCATGTTGCGCCTTGTTAGCAGGAGCCACCTCTACTACTACACGGGCTGTCAACTCCTCAACCAAGGTGGATAGAGCATCAGAGGGTGAGGGGGCTTGGTTGCTCGCCCCTGCACCAGCTACCTCTGCTGTGAACGCCCTAGTCACCGTGGGCTGCTGCACAGATTGTGATCCGGCCATAAAGATAGCCACCTGGTTTGGTGAATCAAAGGGGTCCGGAATACTATCACCATCGGATACACCCCCGGATCGACCGTCCCGCAACAGATACAATGATTCGGTCTCTCCAGATGAAGATTCATCGTCGGAATAGACAACTGTCTCGCCACCAGAATCCGATCCGTCCTCGGCTCGGACACCATGTATTGCTCCAACGAAAACACGCTTCATGACGGGCTGAATCCAGGCCAATCTCGCACACTGAGCTGGCTCGACGATGTTGGGGAAGCTGTCCGGCTCAGGTCCCGGTTCACCAATCTTGCCGATGAAGACGTGGATGCCGCCGAAGGGGACCCGATACCCGTATTCGATTGAATCGGCATCAGGGCCCCAGCCTGCATCATCGATGTAGATCCAGCCACGGCGACTATTGGTCACCTGGCCGACCGCGTAACCCTTGAGTCCTTCAAAGCTGCCCTTCAAGAACTCGAAACCATCGTGCGATAGCCCCACGGTGGGTGCCAACTGTCGTGGATTTAGCACGGCAGATGTCCGGTTTACAGGACTTAGGTGTGGAGCCATCGCGCGGGTTAGCTTGAAGAGGTAAAAGCACAAAAAGAACACAGAGGGTTTATACTAGTTCGGCCCCTTCGATGAAGGTAAAAGGCTACGTCTAGTTTGGTTTGGTATTGCTTGGGCGTCGATGAACAAGGAGCGGATTGCTTGCCTGTGTCTCGACGGGTTGTTGCCTGTCCTTGAACCGTCGCCGGGTCGTCCCTTTATATAGGAGGCAACGCCCGGTCCAGTTTACAGAGTCCCGAGGCCGGTTCATAATCTTGTCTGCCCCGGTCTCTACCCTTTCTACCTTCTACCTCAAGTTACATGATAGGACGGTTCATAAACTGTAAACTTTACAGATGGGCCCTAAGCCTTCATGGGCCGTAACCTCTACTGGGCTTATGTGTCACAACCCTAGTTCTGGTATGCACTAGGTTAGTTCTTGTGGTTTGCATCATGTTTAATTTTCAAATGAAATTGAAATGAGGACTTGTGAAACCCTCAGAAACCCTATTGAAAATGACCCAAATAAAAGTTGCTCCAAAAAGGTCCAAGAAAATGTTCATGTGGCCCTCTAAAAATATTGGTCAGAGATAAAAATCAAACCAATATTATTAGGAGCTCATAAGTATTCATTTTGGGCTTTTGGAATTAATGCAATAAATATTTGCTTGGATATATAATTATTATATATTTTTATATGTCCAAAATTCTGGTTCTTTATTTTTAGGGGTTTGGGTTAATTCCTAGGTCCCTGCAAAATAAAATGTTAGAAGAAAATAAATGATTTAGTTTAGAAATTAAATCAAAACAAATGTCAGAAGAAAATAGAAAAGAAAAATAAAAAGGGCAGGCTTACCTGTGCTGGCCCAGCACAGCACGGCCTGGCCGGCCCAGCTGGCCAGCCCAGCCCGCTCCTCCCTGTCGTCTTCCTCCTCGACAGAAGGACGAGCGTGTGCTCGTCGCGCGCCGGCCAAGCGCCGTGCCACCTCCTGCTTCCCGCCGCTGCCGACGCGCCTAGCAGCCCCTGGACGACGCCACGCACCCCTGGACCCTCTCACTCCCCCTCGGTCCCTTCTCCCCTCTCCTGGTGCTCTTCCTCGCGAACGCCCGAACGCCACCGTCGCCGCCGCTCGCCGTAGCCGTGGCCACCGTCCCCCTCTCGCCTCGCCGGAGTGCCCAGAAGCTCCGCTGCGTCCTTCTCATCCTCTCCAGCAAGCTACGGGACGCCGGGAGGCCCTGCCTCGTCGTCATCGTGCTCGTCTTCAACCTCCGGCCGCCGTCGACCTCGCCGCCGATTCGTCAACTCCGGTGCCTCCCCGAGCCCACTCAGCTGCTCTTCGACCCCGCTGTGAGCTCCTCCGCCGTTTCCCCCTGTCCCCGTGGTCTGTACCTCACCGTAGCCGTCGCCCCCTTCCTCATCGTCGCCGGCCGCCGCTGAGCTCGTCGCCGTCGTAGCCACAGACACGCAATCCCGGAACTGAACGCGTCACCGTGCTCACCGTGCTCCAAGGAGCCGAACGCACCCACTAGCCCCTCCCCTAGTGCACCGTAGCCTCGTTTCCCTCGACGCCCGAACTCCGGCCGCCGCTGGGCTCGACGCCGGCGACGATTCCGGCCGCTCCAGCTGCTGCCACCTAGCGCGTTGGATGCGCAAGAGGCTGCGCATCCCGTAGCTGCCCTCCGCCGCTCGAATGGTCGACGGAGGCGAGTTTCCGACGCCCTCCGCCGCATTCCGCCTCGCCGGCGGCTAACCGCCGGTGGGATTTGACCCAAACCCACTGGGTTTGACTTCCCTGAGCCTATGACATGTGGGGCCACCTTTGAATAATTTTTAGTTTAGGGTTTAATTAACTTTTAATTACTGACATTAATCTAATTAGACACTGACATGTGGGCCCTTGTCTAATTAGTTTAGTTTTAAACTTTAGTTATTTAACTGAGTCACTGACTAGTGGGACCCCACTGTCAGGTTTGACTTTGGACAGCCCCTTTGACCTGCTGACGTCATGCCTGTGTCATGCTGACGCAGTAATCCAGTTCTGGTTTTTAAATAAATCTTAAATGATTTATTTATTTTAGAATTTGGCCTAAACTTCAAAAAATCATAGAAATTCAACCGTAGCTCAGAATGAAATAATTTATATATGAAAAATTATCAGACAAATTCAATCTATCCATCTGTACCATTTTCATGCATGACAAATGAAGTTAAACCTACTGTTTATTTGAAAACACATATTTGGCATTTAGAATGCTTATTTTAAAATTGCATTTGAACCCTTGGTTCAAATGGACTTCTTTCAAATTGAATGCTAGTTGCACTAGCCCAAACAACATCATAACTTCATGCTATATTCATGCATCATATTGTTGCATATGCTTGTGTTTGATTGTCGGCACCGTTTTTCTCGATAGGTCCAGCTCCGGAGACCGATACAGAGTACCTGTCAAAGGAGCAGTGTTCTGCACGTTGTTTTACCAGGCAAGCAAACCCCCTTGTTCATTCCGATACAATCCCTCTCTCGCTCCTGCTCCCTGTTATTGCATTAGGACAACAACGATCTCAACTGCTACTTTATGCTGCGGTAGTTGAACCCATTCCTCTGCATGACCTGTCTTTCCACAGTAAATAGTTGAAACCCACTAGCATGTGTAGGAGTTGATTGAAGCCATGATGTGATCTTACCATGCCTTGCTTGCTATTGCTTAGAGTGTGTCAGGTCTAATTCATCGGGAATGAATTGGAGTGAAATGATATGTTCTGATGCTGAGGGTTAAGTGTGTGAACACGATTTGGTAAAGGTAGTGGTGAGAGGCCATGTAGGAGTACATGGTGGGTTGTCTCACTGGAACCGTCCCTAAGAACTGAGTTCCGAGTATGTTGTCCAATGACTAGTTACTACCACACATTGGGTTCCGGTAACTCGACCCCTCTCG
>LR738712.1:280642208-280708313 GCA_902687465.1 Secale cereale
CAGGGTGGGCTTGGGACAGACTAGGCACACGTGGCCCGGTGTACCGAGTGGCACCCGGATGGTGGGCTCGGGAACCCTGTACACATCGTTTGGGTCCGTGATGGAAACCTCGGCCGGAGTCCCTTGCGGATGGAACCCGAATAGGCGATAAACCTGGACGAGAGACTTGTGTGGTTAGTCAGGTCGTGGCCGACACCCTCGCCAGGCTTCCGCTTGAAGGTTGCCGAGATACACGACGTGTACCTGGCGGTAAGTGGCGAGAGCGTGTGTGAAGAAGTACACCCCTGCAGGGTTATCATAATCTATTCGAATAGCCGGGTCCGCGGATATGGACTTCTTGGATGCTTACGTGGTACATAGACAACTTGAAGTGGATACTCTAAAATACTCAAGACAAGTGTGAGTGCTATGGATGGCCTTCTCGTAGGGAGACGGGGATGAATCCATAGTGGTGTATTGTGTGGTGCTTAGTGGACTCGTGTGCGCCACCTCAAAAGAGTTACCAGCAATCGTAGAATAGGATAGCCACTAAGTCAAAGCTGGCTTGCTGCAACTAAACCCCACTATGCCTTCTTGATACAAGTGCATGTATGATAGGATCTGATGTAAGTCTTGCTGAGTACCTTTGTACTCATGTTTGCTTAATTTATGTTTTGCAGATAGGATTGATGTCTCACTAGTAGTTCCGCTTGGACTTCGACAAGTAGCTTGATACCTCAGCTACGATCTTGGACGAGTGTTGTAGATAGTCAGGCTCTTCAGCCTTTTTCATTTGTAGATGTCTGTACTCAGACATGTAGTGCTTCCGCTTGTTGCTTGTATGCTCTGAATGTTGGTTCATGAGACCCATGCTTGTAATACTTGGCTCTTCGGAGCCTAATGAATGAATACTTGTTTATTAGAGTCTTGTTGTGATGCCATGTTGTATTTGCACATATTGAGCATATTGTGTGTATGTTATTGAAATGCTTGGTATGTGTGGGATCCGACACCTAGTTGTTTACCCTTGGTAGCCTATCTTACAGGGAAATGTTTCCTAGTGTTTCCACTGAGCCTTGGTAGCTTGCTACTGCTCCGGAACACTTAGGCTGACCGGCATGTGTCCTTCTTTGTTCCTGTATCTGTCCCTTAGGGGAAATGTCACGCGTTGTTCCTTTAAGTCCTTGTAGCTTGCTACGACTTGGGTTCATACGTTGATGACCGACACGTTCGTTGCTGGGTCACGGATGCCTGTCTTTGTAATTTAGTGCCACTTTTGGTTTATAACTGGTCATGTCGGCCCGGGTTCTCTGTCATATGGATGCTAGCGACACTGTCATATACGTGAGCCAAAATGCGCAAACAGTCCCGGGCTAGGTAAGGTGGCACCCGTGGGGATACCGTGCGTGAGGCCGCAAAGTGATATGGTGTGTTACATGCTAGATCGGTGTGACTTAGGATCGGGGTCACGACAGCGTTGGTATCAGAGCCTGATTGCCTGTAGGATTACCAAGCCAAAATGGTCGAAGTTGAGTCTAGAGATTCCTTAGTTATATAAGGGAATTGATTGTGGAAGGGAACGTAAGGCTCTTTTTACTCCTTTTACCTCATGTCTTCTGATCTGAGTCATCTTACCTTTCCTACGGGGTTAAGGAACTAGGCTTTCTTTTCCGTCTATCAGGATCACGAGTTACTAATCCGTAGTCCCTTAGGATTGGTTGATCAGAGTCCTACTCCTGTTTTCAAGTTCTTCCGGTATAGTTTGTTTAGTACTATCACAGTACCTTGAGTGATGATGTTGAGATGTTGTACTACTCTTTTCTAGCAGGATGTCTCATTCTGAGCATTTTACTGCCGTTATGCTGCCGGAATTATCCTAGTAGTTCGAGAGATACTAAATCCTTGTTCTACCATTATGCATCCTATAGTTGTTGATGTTTCCGTCTTCGGTTTCGCTTCTCAGGATGTCTTCAGTTAAGCGAAGCTCAGCTGCTCGTAGACAGAACCACGGAAGTGGTAGGGATAAGGAGGATCCTCCCGACCAGCCTTCGTTGGCAGAGTTAATGTTAGAGATGGAGAGAAACAAGCGTGAGTCTAACCGCTTGTTGTCACGTATTGAGGAGAACACCGCACATCAGTGCAAGGAATCGGCAACCATCCATGACTACATTCGTCTGAAACCACCCACCTTCCATCATCCCATTGAGCCACTCGACGCAGATGACTGGCTCCGTAGTATCACTCACAAGCTGCGTTCTCCAAACGTAGCTGAAGATGACAAGGTCATCTATTCCACTTATCACCTGGAAGGTCCTGCTAGTCTTTGGTGGCAGAACTATGAGGCCATGATTCCAGCTGGCCAGATTCCTACCTGGAGAGATTTCACCGAGGCTTTTCGTGAGCATCATATTCCTCAAGCCCTTATCGATCGTAAGAGAGAAGAGTTCTGTAGTCTTACACAGGCTAAGATGGCTGTTGATGCTTATAGTCGAGAGTTTGAGAACCTCGCCCGCTATGCTACAGAAGAAGTGTCCACGGACGCCAAGAAGCAGGCTAGGTTCCGGAAGGGTCTCAACCCCAAACTGCGTCGTGATCTCCACTTGCATCATTGCAACACATTCCAGGCTCTTGTGAACAAGGCCATCAATGCAGAGACAGCTCAACTCACTTACGAGGAGTCTCGTAAGCACACCCTTGATTTGGGATCTTCCTCCGGTTCTAGTTCCCAGAAGCGCCGGATTTGGGTTCCGAACTCTGTTCTTCCACCCACTTATCCTCCGAGGCCATCTTGTGTGGTACCTTATCCAGCTCAGCCTTATGCTCCACCCAAGCCTATTGGCAAACCGCTTGTCAATGCGGGTCCACGACCTACCTCAGGGACTTGCTTTACATGCGGAAAGCCAGGACACTATGCACGTGACTGTTCTCAGGCCAGTCTTGCTCCACCCCAGCCCGAGAAGTCCGTTCCTCGTAGTAAGACACCACGCAAGACTATCATTGCCAATCCAGCTCCCACTAAACATGGACGTGTGCATCACGTCTCAGCTAAAGACGCTCATGATGATCCAAATGTCGTTCTTGGTACACTCCTTGTCAATTGCCATCCGGCTTCGGTTCTGTTCGATACCGGAGCATCTCACTCCTTTATCTCTGAAGGCTATGCTCGTTTGCACGACATGTCATTTTGTGACATGCCAACTCCACTTGAAATCCAAACCCCGGGGTCTAGATGGCTACCAGAATAAGCCATGGTAATGGAATCCTTGTTGACAGACTTGTATTCCTTGCCTCACTAATAGCCCTCAAGTCTTCAGATATTAACATCATCTTCGGTATGGACTGGATGACAGCTCATCATGCCAAGATCGATTGTTACACTAGGTCTGTTCAGCTTACACACCCATCTGGCAAGTTAGTCACTGTCTCCACTAGAGTTGCAAAGCGTCAACTCTATTCTCTTAATGCCAGCCCTCTCCTAGACCTTGAAGATATCCCGGTAGTCCGAGACTTTCCGGATGTCTTTCCAGAAGAACTACCAGGTGTTCCACCTGATAGGGATGTAGAGTTCGTCATAGATCTTATCCCAGGAACTGTTCCAATTTCTAGGAGACCCTACAAAATGGCACCCCTAGAACTAGCTGAGCTTAAGAAACAACTTGATGAGTCCTTGCAAAAGGGTTTTATTCGTCCTAGTTCTTCTCCTTGGGCTTGTCCCGTCCTCTTCGTCAAGAAGAAGGATGTCACGGAACGGATGGTTGTAGATTATCGTCCTATTAATTTGGTCACGATAAAGAACAAGTATCCGCTCCCCAGGATCAACGACCTGTATGATCAGCTCGCTGGATCCTCAGTCTTCTCCAAAATGGATTTGAGGTTAGGCTACCATCAAATCAAAATTAAAAATGGAGACATTCCTAAGACGGCTTTTGTCACTCGTTATGGCCAGTACGAGTACACCGTCATGTCTTTCGGTTTAACCAATGCTCCAGCCACTTTCTCCCGCTTGATGAACTCGATCTTCATGGAGTATTTGGATAAGTTCGTCGTGGTTTACCTCGATGATATTCTTATTTACACGAAGAACGAGGAAGAGCATGCCGAACATCTTAGACTTGTTCTAGAAAAACTCAGAGAGCACCGCCTTTATGCCAAGTTCTCCAAGTGCGAATTTTGGTTGCCAGAAGTAACCTATCTCGGCCACGTAATCTCAGGGAAAGGCATTGCTGTCAATCCTGAGAGAGTTCAGGCCGTCCTTGATTGGACTCCGCCTGAAACAGTTAAACAAGTTAGGAGTTTCCTTGGTCTAGCCAGCTATTGTCGCCGCTTTGTTGAAAACTTCTCGAAAGTGGCCAAACCCCTCACAGAACTTCTTAAGAAAGATAAAAAGTTTGAGTGGTCCCCACAGTGTGAACACAGTTTTCAGGAACTGAAAAGACGCCTGACCTCTGCTCCCATACTTGTGCCACCGGATTTCACTAAGGACTTTGTTATCTACTGTGATGCCTCACGACAGGGACTAGGTTGCATTCTTATGCAGGATCGTCGTGTGATTGCCTATGCATCTCGACAGTTGCATCCACATGAGGAGAATTATCCTACACATGATCTAGAGCTTGCAGCTGTAGTCTATGCACTTAAGACCTGGCGGCATTACCTCCTTGGTAATCGTTGCGAGATCTACACCGATCACCAGAGTCTCAAGTATATCTTCACCCAACCAGATTTGAACCTTAGGCAAAGACGTTGGTTGGAGTTGATCTCAGATTACGACTTAGGAATTACCTACACCCCAGGCAAGGGAAATGTCATGGCTGATGCACTAAGTCGTAAGACCTATTGCAACAATCTCATGTTGCAGCAGGGCCAACCACTTCTCCATGAGGAACTATGTAAGCTTAACCTTCACATTGCTCCTCACGGATTCCTTTCAACTTTGGTGGCGAAACCTACTCTTGTGGATCATATCATAGAAGCCCAAAAGCATGATACCGGAATTACCCGGATCAAGAGAAACATTAAAAAGGGAGTTGGTGGATGTTTCTCTATGGATGATCGAGGTGTTGTTTTCTTCGAGAATCGCCTGGTGGTTCCCAAGAAGCAACATCTTCGGCAATTGATCCTTAAGGAGGCTCATGAATCTCCTCTCACGATTCATCCCGGTAGTACTAAGATGTATCAGGACCTACGCCAGAGGTTCTGGTGGACTAGGATGAAGAGAGAAATTGCTGAATTCATTGCTAAATGTGACGTTTGTCGCCGCGTTAAGGCAGAACATCAAAGACCTGCTGGCACCCTTCAGCCTCTAGCTATTCCTGAGTGGAAATGGGATAAAGTTGGTATGGACTTCATCATCGGCTTTCCCAGGACCAAGAGAGGGAATAATGCTATCTTCGTAGTCATTGATCGTCTCTCCAAAGTGGCTCACTTCCTACCTGTTCGAGAGAGTATCACTGCTAGTCAGCTTGCTGACTTGTATATTTCTCGAATAGTGTCACTTCATGGTGTCCCACTAGATATCAATTCAGACCGTGGTAGTCTTTTCACTTCTCATTTCTGGGAGAGTTTCCAGACTGCCATGGGCACCCATCTTTCTTTCAGTACCGCTTTCCACCCTCAGTCAAGTGGTCAAGTGGAACGGGTTAACCAAATTCTCGAAGACATGCTTAGAGCTTGCGTTATCTCTTTCGGTATGGATTGGGAGAAATGTCTTCCTTTCGCCGAGTTTGCTTATAACAATAGCTATCAATCTAGTCTCAAACAAGCTCCTTTTGAAATACTCTATGGACGAAGATGTCGAACACCTTTGAACTGGTCAGAAACCGGTGAAAGACAATTCTTTGGACCGGATATGATCAGGGAAGCAGAAGAGCAAGTTCGTATCATTCCTGAGAATTTGAAATCATCCCAGTCTCGTCAAAAGAGCCAGTATGATCGTCATCATAAGGAAGTGGCTTACGAGATTGGTGACAAAGCTTATCTTCGGGTTACTCCTTTGAAGGGTACCCATCGTTTCGGTATCAAGGGCAAGTTGGCTCCTCGTTACATTGGTCCTTTTCGCATTCTTGCTAAACGAGGAGAGGTTGCCTACCAACTGGAACTACCCCCACATCTTTCTCGAGTTCATGATGTCTTCCACGTCTCTCAACTCAGGCGTTGCTTCTCGGATCCCATCCGCGGAGTGAACCACGAAACGCTTGATCTCCAAGATAACCTCACATATCGAGAGTATCCCATTCGCATTCTGGATCAAGCAGAGCGTGTCACTCGACGTCATAACATCAAGTTTCTCAAAGTTCAGTGGTCCCATCATTCCGAGAGAGAAGCTACTTGGGAGCGAGAAGATCGTCTCCGACTGGAGTACCCCACCTTCTTTCCGCCTACTCCTGAATCTCGGGACGAGATTCTTTCGAGTGGAGGCGAGTTGTCACAACCCTAGTTCTGGTATGCACTAGGTTAGTTCTTGTGGTTTGCATCATGTTTAATTTTCAAATGAAATTGAAATGAGGACTTGTGAAACCCTCAGAAACCCTATTGAAAATGACCCAAATAAAAGTTGCTCCAAAAAGGTCCAAGAAAATGTTCGTGTGGCCCTCAAAAAATATTGGTCAGAGATAAAAATCAAACCAATATTATTAGGAGCTCATAAGTATTCATTTTGGGCATTTGGAATTAATGCAATAAATATTTGCTTGGATATAAAATTATTATATATTTTTATATGTCCAAAATTCTGGTTCTTTATTTTTAGGGGTTTGGGTTAATTCCTAGGTCCCTGCAAAATAAAATGTCAGAAGAAAATAAATGATTTAGTTTAGAAATTAAATCAAAACAAATGTCAGAAGAAAATAGAAAAGAAAAATAAAAAGGGCAGGCTTACCTGTGCTGGCCCAGCACAGTACGGCCTGGCCGGCCTAGCTGGCCAGCCCAGCCCGCTCCTCCCTGTCGTCTTCCTCCTCGACAGAAGGACGAGCGTGTGCTCGTCGCGCGCCGGCCACGCGCCGCGCCACCTCCTGCTTCCCGCCGCTGCCGACGCGCCTAGCAGCCCCTGGACGACGCCACACACCCCTGGACCCTCTCACTCCCCATCGGTCCCTTCTCCCCTCTCCTGGTACTCTTCCTCGCGAACGCCCGAACGCCACCGTCGCCGCCGCTCGCCGTAGCCGTGGCCACCGTCCCACTCTCGCCTCGCCGGAGTGCCCAGAAGCTCCGCTGCGTCCTTCTCATCCTCTCCAGCAAGCTACGGGACGCCGGGAGGCCCTGCCTCGTCGTCATCGTGCTCGTCTTCAACCTACGGCCGTCGTCGACCTCGCCGCCGATTCGTCGACTCCGGTGCCTCCCCGAGCCCACTCAGCTGCTCTTCGACCCCGCTGTGAGCTCCTCCGCCGTTTCCCCCTGT
Source organism: Secale cereale (assembly GCA_902687465.1). Classification (NCBI taxonomy): domain Eukaryota; kingdom Viridiplantae; phylum Streptophyta; class Magnoliopsida; order Poales; family Poaceae; genus Secale; species Secale cereale. The sequence goes on from LR738712.1 coordinate 280,649,584, forward strand.
CCCCGTGGACTGTACCTCACTGTAGCCGTCGCCCCCTTCCTCATCGTCGCCGGCCGCCGCTGAGCTCGTCACCGTCGTAGCCACAGACGCGCAAGCCCGGAACTGAACGCGTCACCGTGCTCACCGTGCTCCCAGGAGCCGAACGCACCCACTAGCCCCTCCCCTAGTGCACCGTAGCCTCGTTTCCGTCGACGCCCGAACTCCGGCCGTCGCTGGGCTCGACGCCGGCGACGATTCCGGCCGCTCCAGCTGCTGCCACCTAGCGCATTGGATGCGCAAGAGGCTGCGCATCCCGTAGCTGCCCTCCGCCGCTCGAATGGTCGACGGAGGCGAGTTTCCGACGCCCTCCGCCGCATTCGGCCTCGCCGGCGGCTAACCGCCGGTCGGATTTGACCCAAACCCACTGGGTTTGACTACCCTGAGCCTATGACATGTGGGGCCACCTTTGACTAATTTTTAGTTTAGGGTTTAGTTAACTTTTAATTACTGACATTAATCTAATTAGACACTGACATGTGGGCCCTTGTCTAATTAGTTTAGTTTTAGACTTTAGTTATTTAACTGAGTCACTGACCAGTGGGACCCCACTATCAGGTTTGACTCCGGACAGCCCCTTTGACCTGCTGACATCATGCATGTGTCATGCTGACGCAGTAATCCAGTTCTGGTTTTTAAATAAATCTTAAATGATTTATTTATTTCAGAATTTGGCCTAAACTTCAAAAAATCATAGAAATTCAACCGTAGCTCAGAATGAAATAATTTATATATGAAAAATTATCAGAAAAATTCAATCTATCCATCTGTACCATTTTCATGCATGACAAATGAAGTTAAACCTATTGTTTATTTGAAAACACATATTTGGCATTTAGAATGCTTATTTTAAAATTGCATTTGAACCCTTGGTTCAAATGGACTTCTTTCAAATTGAATGCTAGTTGCACTAGCTCAAACAACATCATAACTTCATGCTATATTCATGCATCATATTGTTGCATATGCTTGTGTTTGATTGTCGGCACCGTTCTTCTCGATAGGTCCAGCTCCGGAGACCGATCCAGAGTACCTGTCAGAGGAGCAGTGTTCTGCACGTTGTTTTACCAGGCAAGCAAACCCCCTTGTTCATTCCGATACAATCCCTCTCTCGCTCCTGCTCCCTGTTATTGCATTAGGACAACAACGATCTCAACTGCTACTTTATGCTGCGGTAGTTGAACCCATTCCTCTGCATGACCTGTCTTTCCACAGTAAATAGTTGAAATCCACTAGCATGTGTAGGAGTTGATTGAAGCCATGATGTGATCTTACCATGCCTTTCTTGCTATTGCTTAGAGTGTGTCAGGTCTAATTCATCGGGAATGAATTGGAGTGAAATGATATGTTCTGATGCTGAGGGTTAAGTGTGTGAACACGATTTGGTAAAGGTAGTGGTGAGAGGCCATGTAGGAGTACATGGTGGGTTGTCTCACTAGAACCGTCCCTAAGAACTGAGTTCCGAGTATGTTGTCCAATGACTAGTTACTACCACACATTGGGTTCCGGTAACTCGACCCCTCTCGACTTATTAATCAACATTATCTCTGTCCAGGAGTTGCAACTAGTTTCTGGCGTTTGTAGGTAGTGTTATTTCTCTACCAGGTGGCACCCGGCAGGGTGGGCTTGGGACAGACTAGGCACACGTGGCCCGGTGTACCGAGTGGCACCCGGATGGTGGGCTCGGGAACCCTGTACACATCGTTTGGGTCCGTGATGGAAACCTCGGCCGGACTCCCTTGCGGATGGAACCCGAATAGGCGATAAACCTGGACGAGAGACTTGTGTGGTTAGTCAGGTCGTGGCCGACACCCTCGCCAGGCTTCCGCTTGAAGGTTGCGGAGATACACGACGTGTACCTGGCGGTAAGTGGCGAGAGCGTGTGTGAAGAAGTACACCCCTGCAGGGTTATCATAATCTATTCGAATAGCCGGGTCCGCGGATATGGACTTCTTGGATGCTTACGTGGTACATAGACAACTTGAAGTGGATACTCTAAAATACTCAAGACAAGTGTGAGTGCTATGGATGGCCTTCTCGTAGGGAGACGGGGATGAATCCATAGTGGTGTATTGTGTGGTGCTTAGTGGACTCGTGTGTGCCACCTCAAAAGAGTTACCAGCAATCGTAGAATAGGATAGCCACTAAGTCAAAGCTGGCTTGCTGCAACTAAACCCCACTATGCCTTCTTGATACAAGTGCATGTATGATAGGATCTGATGTAAGTCTTGCTGAGTACCTTTGTACTCATGTTTGCTTAATTTATGTTTTGCAGATAGGATTGATGTCTCACTAGTAGTTCCGCTTGGACTTCGACAAGTAGCTTGATACCTCAGCTACGATCTTGGACGAGTGTTGTAGATAGTCAGGCTCTTCAGCCTTTTTCATTTGTAGATGTCTGTACTCAGACATGTAGTGCTTCCGCTTGTTGCTTGTATGCTCTGAATGTTGGGTCGTGAGACCCATGCTTGTAATACTTGGCTCTTCGGAGCCTAATGAATAAATACTTGTTTATTAGAGTCTTGTTGTGATGCCATGTTGTATTTGCACATATTGAGCATATTGTGTGTATGTTATTGAAATGCTTGGTATGTGTGGGATCCGACACCTAGTTGTTTACCCTTGGTAGCCTATCTTACAGGGAAATGTCTCCTAGTGTTTCCACTGAGCCTTGGTAGCTTGCTACTGCTCCGGAACACTTAGGCTGACCGGCATGTGTCCTTCTTCATTCCTGTGTCTGTCCCTTAGGGGAAATGTCACGCGTTGTTCCTTTAAGTCCTTGTAGCTTGCTACGACTTGGGTTCATACGTTGATGACCGACACGTTCGTTGCTGGGTCACGGATGCCTGTCTCTGTAATTTAGTGCCACTTTTGGTTTATAACTGGTCATGTCGGCCCGGGTTCTCTGTCATATGGATGCTAGCGACACTGTCATATACGTGAGCCAAAATGCGCAAACGGTCCCGGGCCAGGTAAGGTGGCACCCGTGGGGATACCGTGCGTGAGGCCGCAAAGTGATATGGTGTGTTACATGCTAGACCGGTGTGACTTAGGATCGGGGTCACGACATTATGATAACACAGCTACGTTAATATAATCCGGATCTTCTTAGCCGGTTTATACCTGCTAGTAATATCCCTGACAGACACGGTACCATAATCTCAACAACGGGCACACAAGGTTATGTCTGCTTACCGGGCCAGGGTACCGCACGGCCATAACCTTCCCTAGTTGGAGGCACCGACCAGAGGCATGACAACGAACTGAATAAAGGCCTTCCCATAAAAGGCAAATGTGGTTGCACTGGGAAAAACTTGATTCAGTGGCACCATAACCCGGTCAACGATATATTCAATTTGAGTGATTAACGGGTTCAACTTAAAAAGAATAACCGGTGTCATAAAATACCATGCAAATGCAACACAACATATGCATCAATGTAAATAACTGGGTCAGCTCCTCCACACTAAGCATAAACATCAACAACTTCTAATACTTCACTGGTTAGGATTAAACCTCAATTTAAACAGAATCTTTTCTAGTGAATTTTATCATATTTCTTATGCAAGAAGAATAACTCCAAATAATTACTTATATCCACAACCATATTAGTTCTTCATAACCCAAACTTACTTCTAGTTACATTAGCAACTTAATTAACTTCCAACTTTATGTAAACTAAATATGACAACTAAAACAAGCAACCAACATAATAAAAATAATAAAAGTGATTTATATGCATGGATTAAATCTTCAAGTTGGAAAATCACAAATATTGTAATGGCACCATGAAAATGTTGTTGTGGCTTGCCTTCGCGCATATGAGGTTCACAAACCTCTTGGTGATCCTCAAGACAAGCTTCACCTTCTGAAAATATTGAAAAATACAAAAAGAAAACATCAAGAACCCTTCTGAAAATCACCAAAAAATCTAGACAGCAGATAAAAGTCTCATTTATGGTGAGCTGCAAGATTTCTTCACAGAGAACACTTTGCAAAAAGAATCAATTCATTTGGAATTATGGTTAAAAACTTATTGCTGTTTGAAGCTCTGTGGAATATATATGAATTTGAATTTATATAAAAACAGACTAGGGAGGGGGTGACATCGAAGGCGTAAAGCCTCGGGGCGCTACCACTTGTACCGCTTCGCGCGCATACTGAGTGGCTGACTAGCGGGCCGCGCTAGTCAGGTGAGGGGGAGAGGGAGAAGGAAATAGAGACGGCCGCGGCTTCGCCGGAGCTCACGCCAGCGATGAGGGCTCCTTGGCCAAAACGAGAGGGAGTGATCAAGAGAGGAGATGGAGACGCACCTGCCCGTGCCCGTAGCGTAGCTAGGGTGGTAGGACGGCGTCGGAATCAACCTCGCAAGGGGAGGCATAGAGCGGTGGTCGCTGGAGACGAAGAAGACGACGAGCAGCGACGACTCCAAGGGCTCCAACCAGGCGGACCAGCACCACCGGAGAGTGGCGGAGGCCCTGTCAGGATTACCTAGGCCTGGGAGAGGCTGGAGCTACCGCGACGACCCGAGAGGATCGCCGGCGAGCTCAAGCTCGGGAACGGCGGCCTGCGGCCTGCCCGACTGGGCTACGGTTTCCTACGTGGTTGTGGCGTGTGTGGGAGTGGTGGATGGTGCTCGAGGAGGCTGGGGGTGGCTCCATATATAGGCGATCCGCGAGGGGGAAATCGGGCTCTGCCGTCCACACCTAGACACTGTGCCCGATGACGAGCAGCGTCAGTGAGAGGGGGAGAAGGCGACACAGCTCACGCGGGGACTGTGGGCAACGAGCACAGGATCGAGGAGAAGGCCACGAGCACAGTGCACACCGCACTTTTACTTTGGCCGGACTGTGCCCGTGCTCGCTGCGGCGAGCTCCGGCGTCGGTGACTGCCAGGGGGAGTTAATGGAGTTGGGACGAAGATGGTGGCAAGGTTTGGCGCGCTATGGCAGTCGGGAAAGCGAGCACGCGCGAAACAGAGCGCTCGGCGGCACTCAGAGCGCGTCGACACGCAGGCTCGCATCGTGTACACGCGTGGCCACCGCGTGAACATTGCCCCCAGGCGGACCTGCGTCCAAAGTTCATGTCTGGCTTGTTGTTCATGGTAGTTTTGAAGATTACCACGATTTGGTTTGGACGCAGACGCAGTAGAAAAGATTTCACAAGCGAGGTAAGTTTCTGGACAGTACCTTTGAGAGTTTACTGAGGTCAAATGGCTGGGAGTTGGGAGATGGGCTTTGGAGGTTAGCAATCATCTACTAAGGTGAAGATGCACAAGAAAATCCAGCTACAATGGAGCAAGTAAAATGGTAGTTGTTTTAGAAACTACCATTTCTGTCCAAAACAGAAAATATTTTCTGTAGGAAAAATATTCCAAAAAGTGGTGCAATGCTTTTGCTCAGGAAGGTGCCCTAGGGTTCAAAGATATTTGTGAATTTTCTCAGATTTTTGTGGCAAGAAAAATTGGGGATGCTTTGGAGCACATTGAGCGAGCTACGGTTTTAGAGAGGAAAATGAATATTTTTCATTTAATAAAAATATTCCAACTATTATTTTGGGGTGAACCAGAGAGGAAATTATGATTAGAGATGGAGATGAGTCACTTGGGTGAAAGCCAAGGGTATCCAAGTGTTTATGTCCACATGAAAAGATTGAAAAATTCCAAGTGTCAAAATCAATCCAACTGAAAATCAGGAAAATAAAAGAGGGCAAAAATAAGGGTGTCACAAACCTCCCCCGCTTAGAATGAATCTCGTCCTCGAGATTTGGTTTCTTGGGAAAACCATTCTGGATAATGTGCCTTTAGGAATTCCTCCCGTTCCCAAGTCGATTCTGACTCGGTGTGATGCTCCCACTGGACTTTGTACAACTTCATCATTTTGCTGCGAGTGACCCTTTCCATCTGATCCAAAATTTTGAACGGCCTCTCTTCGTATGTTAAATCCTTTGCCAACTCTATTTTGGCCATAGCAGTCCTTTTCTCCGGCGGCGATATGCATCGCCTCAACTGTGAGACATGAAACACGTTGTGCACGTCGGACAATTCTGGGTATAGTTCCAACTGATAAGCAACAGTACCCACTCGAGGCATGACTAGAAATTATCCAATAAACCTAGGTGCTAACTTTCCATGAGTCTGGAATCGCTTGACTCCTTTCATAGGAGTGACTCAGAGGTATACGTGTTCTCTGGTTTCAAAACTGATTTGTCGGTGTTTTGCATCATAATAACTCTTCTGTCGAGATTTGTCCAATTGCAATCTGTCTTTGATCTCCTTCACTTGTTTCTCAGCTTCCATCATGAGATATGTTCCGAAGATACGGCTATCTCCAGTTTGAGACCAATTTAAAGGAGTGGCGCACTTACGGCCATACAAAGCCTCATACGGTGACATCTTTAGATTGGTTTGGAAGTTGTTGTTGTAAGAGAACTTGGCATATGGCAGACAGTCTTCCCATTTAGATCCTTGGGCCAAAACGCAGGCTCGCAGCATCTCTTCGAGTATTTGGTTTACCCGCTATGTCTGTCCATCAGTCTGAGGATGATAAGCGGTACTGTATTTCAGCGATGTCCCCAAGGCTTGATGGAGACGTGATCGAAAAGCGGAGGTAAAGAGTGAACCTCGGTCGGAAGTGATGGTTCGAGTTACTCCATGTAGACTGACTATTCTAGATACATACAAATGTGCAAGTTGATCTGCTCGATATGTGGTTCTAATCGGGATAAAGTGAGCTACCTTGGTTAAGGTGTCCACTATGACCCATATTGCATCATTGCCTCGCTGAGTCTTAGGTAGTCCTATAATGAAATCCATGCAAACATCATCCCATTTCCATTGCGAAACTGGGAGCGGTTGGAGAAGTTCGGCTGGCTTCTGATGTTCTTCCTTCACCATGTTGCATATGTCGCAACAGGCCACAAAATAGGAAATGTCTTTCTTCATTCCATCCCACCAGAATATTTGCCGAAGGTCTTCATACATTTTTGTACCTCCAGGGTGAATAGAATATGAGGATTCATGTGCTTCCGACAGGATTTTCTTCTTTAAGTCCGATTCATTGGGTACACAAATCCTTCCACGGAATTAGAGAGTACCAAATTGATCCTTTGAGAAATTAGAGGTACGTCCTACTACCATATTCTTGGCATGCCTCTGCAGGACGATGTCAGCTGCCTGGGCCTTGCGGATCTCTTCCTCAAGTGAGGGGGTAACTTCCAAAATATCAGGGAGACCAGCATCAACTATGATCAGGTTGAGTTGAGCAATCTCCTCTTGAAGTTTAGGGGGCAAGGATTTCAATATGACATTTAGGCTGACAAGCTTTCTACTAAGTGCATCGGCAACCACGTTGGCTTTACCCGGGTGGTAATTTATTCCAAGATCATAATCCTTGACCAACTCAAGCCACCTTCGTTGACGGAGATTTAAATCTAGCTGAGTAAATATATACTTGAGACTTTTGTGGTCGGTAAAAATTTGGCACCTCTTCCCGATGAGGTAGTGTCTCCATATTTTTAGAGCGTGAAACACCGCGGCCAATTCCGGATCATGAGTAGGGTAATTTCCCTCGTGTGGTCGTAGCTGTCGCGATGCATATGCTACTACATTGCTGTCTTGCATAATTATGCATCCAAGTCCTTGCCTGGAGGCGTCACAGTACACATCAAAACTGCGGTAGATATCTGGAAGATTCAATACGGGTGCGGTCGTCAGTCATATCTTTAGCTCATTGAAACTTTTATCACAGTCTTCAGTCCATTCAAACTTCTTATTCTTTTTTACCAGCTCTGTCATGGGTTTAACAATCTTGGAGAACCCTTCAATGAAGCGACAGTAATATTCGGCTAGTCCAAGGAAACTCCGGATCAGTGATACTGTTGTGGGTGGCAACCAATCGAGCAAATCCTTTACTTTGCTTGGGTCCATGGCTATACCCTCGATGGATAGCACATGTCCAAGAAATCCAACTTGCTTCATCCAAAACTCACATTTACTGAACTTCGCTTATAGCTGATGGTCGCGGAGTCGTTATAGCACTGCTCGGAGGTGTTCTCTGTGATCCCCTTCACTTTTTGAGTATATAAGTATGTCATCGATAAAGACTACCACGAACTTATCGAGGAAGTCCATGAATACTTTGTTCATCATATGCATGAAGAAAGCAGGGGCATTGGTGAGACCAAATGACATAACTGTATATTCATAAAGACCGTATCGAGTGGTGAATGCGGTCTTTGGAATATCTTCCTTTTTAATCTTGAGCTGATGGTATCATGTCCGTAAATCAATCTTGGAGAATACCTTGGCCCCACTGAGCTAATCAAACAAGTCATCAATTCTTGGTAGCGGATATTTATTTTTGATGGTGACATCATTCAGCTGACGGTAATCCACACACATGCGGAGTCTGCCATCCTTCTTGTTCACGAAGATAGCAGGCGATCCCCATGGTGAAAAGCTGCGACGGATATATCCTTTCTGGAGCATTTCATCGAGCTGTTTCTTTAGTTCCACTAACTCCGATAAGGGCATCTGGTAATACTTCTTGTATAACGGTGCGGTTCTGGGTACAAGATCTATTGCAAACTCAAGCTCTCGATCTGGTGGCATGCCTGGCAGTTCTTCTAGAAATACATCAAGAAATTCACTGACCACGTGAATTAATTCCTACTCAGCCACAATGGTGAAGACCATTCCTTTCTTGGGTATGCTTCCGCGAGAATAGAATTTGGTACTCTGCCGCTTCTGATTGGTCAGGGTGACTTCTTGAGTCGCACAATTTATGCATAGTTGATATTGGGTCAACCAATTCATACCCAAAATAACATCCAACTGTACCGACTCAATGAGTATCAAGGATGTTGGAAAACAGACCCCGTTGATATTTATTTCCAAATCACGGCAGACCAGATTACTATTGATTAAGGATCCCGGGGTTTGTACCAGCATATTCTTGCCCAAAAGCGAACAAGGAAATTTGTTTTCGGCAACAAAACTCCGAGAAATAAAAGAGTGGGGAGCCCCAGAGTCAAATAAAATTATGACTGGTATGCTATTAACAGAAAACATACCAATGACTACTTGGGGTTTTCTTGGGCTTCATCTGTGGAGAGGTGATGAACGTGCCCGGCGATGTTTTGCTGGTTCGGGTATGAACCCATAAAATTGACTTGTGGCCTGAATAGGGCATTCGCCTTGCTGTTCATGGGGCACTGTCTGGCATAATGTCCGTATTGCCCACAACTCAAACAAGAATTGTTGCGCTGACGCTCCTCGTGCACTGGGTTGGTCACAACATTCTAGACTTGGGTAGTGGTCTTGTTAACATTCCGTTGCCAATTGGGCTTGTATTCTACCCGAGTCCGCTGCCAGGTACGAGCCTTTTGCACTGGTTGCCCTTCCTTCCTTGGTTCAAAGTTGCGCTTGTGATCGTTATTAGTAGGCCTATTGTCTGATGCAAGTTTGTGCTCCCTTTCAGCAATGAAAGCTTTGTTCACCAAGGTTTGGAAGTATGGAAAATTGAGCATGCTGAGGGTACACCTGAGTTGCGAGTTTAATTCTCCAAGAAATCTATCAATCTTTCTTTCTTTAGTGGCCACGTCGTAAAGGGAGTAACGGGCCAGATGATTGAATTTTTGCAAATATTCACCCACAGACTGATTTCCTTGGGTGAGTGCAAGAAATTCATGCTGATTAGTCATCATAATTCCAGTAGGGATATAATATTTCCGGAACTAATCCTTGAATTTTGACCAGGTGATTTCTTCATCAGCAGGCCAAATGGCTTTTGCATTCTCCCACCATATGGCAGCATCGCCTTCAAGATAATGAGTTCCAAATGGCACTTTATCGTCTTCTGCAGTACGCGCAATCTCCAACTTCCTTTCAATGGTCCGCAACAATTCGTCGGCATCCAAGGGGTCAATAACCTGACTGAAACTGGGAGGCTAGGTTCTCTGAAAATCTGATAGCTTGGAGTGATGACCGTTCTGATTTCCATTATGTCCAACCATAGCTTGAACACTTCTTAATATCTCAATTAGATCATTATTCCTCCTTTCCTCAAACATACGCAAAATTTTCTCGGTGGTAAGTGGATTTGGCGATGGAGGCGGTGGTGGTATGTACGGCTCGGGAGAGTGTCCTACATGTCGGGCGGAACGACGAACAGGAACATCCTCGTGAGCGCTGCTACTGTTGCCTCCCGGCGGCATCCTATTTTGGATTTTTTCCAAGACAACACAACCAAGATGAGAAACATCCAAAAGTAAATTGGGGAAAAGCTAGCAACAAATCACGAGAGAAAATGAAATGACGAAGAAAATACAGCGAATAGAAGAAATAAAGTTCTAGCATAATTATACATAGACTCAGACATGCAACTTAATTAACATGTCAGGTTCCACTACTCTCATACATGAAACGAAACATCATGACTCGTACGGCTACATCCGTACACCATCCTGATAACTTGGGATACTCAGAAGCTCTACTGCTCTCCTGGTGCTGCGGGGTCCTCTCCTGAAGCAGACCCGGATCCTGAACTGGCGAGGTTAACTAAAACCTCCGGGTTAAAGGTAACACGACGGCGCTGCCTCGGGGGATCTCCCTCCGGGGCAGGAGTAGGGTGAAGCATAGGAGCTACTGGAGTAGTGAGAAGAGAAACCCACTCAGCAGAAGCACTGAGAGGATTTATGGTCGAGGCGCCCGAGCTACTCGGAGGAGTAATCGGTGAAATAGTGGAACCAGAACTGGCTGGAATGTAAGGGGTAAATCCCATGGATGCTGGAATAGTGACAGACCTAGAGTAGTTGCTAAAGCAATACGAGTACAAATCAGCTCTCAAGCCAGCTCATGGATCATAAGATAGCTAGCAGTAATATAACGGGAAAAGTGGCTAGCAACACTATCAGACTCCAGATCAATGGTAGGGAAATGGACACGACCGTTGTCGTACAGAGAAGGATAGTATTGGAAACCTGGGTGGTTCTACATTTGGACCTCGCTGTAATGAAGCTCGACAAGGACCTCGAATGCAGCCAATCGGACGGCCTGGGAAGCGGTAGAAGCGTAACCGCTCCGAGAGGTACGAGTATAAGTGCTGGAATCGGAACTGGTGCGCAGAGTAACCACTGCCTGATACTCATACACTGAGCCTGCTAGACGCTCCCGGTACACACGATAGACTGGGTCGTCTCCGAGAGGGTACAACCTACGCCACACGTTACGAAGGAGGTGCGGTGACATGTACGGCATCAGCTGCAACTGGCACGGATACGGCACCGGATCTATGTACACTCACAACCATTAGTAGGTTAGCATAAAAATAAAGCATGTATATGCAAAGCAACAACCAGCTACACATGCTACCGGCACTCAACTTAAACTCGTATCTAACATCCAGCTAACACGTCATAGTCTGGTGTGGATTACAGTCAGCGCGGCTCTGAAACCAAGCGTTGTGGTACCCCGCCTCAGAGCAACCGGTTTACCATGCATTGCAAGCCCAGAGACCATGTATTCTAGCAATACACAACATCTTGGTACAGAAAACAACCGCTTTATTGATGCTAGAGGATCAAAGTTTACATTACAACATGTAGCGAGGCCAAGCGGCACACACGGTGCGGCTGAACAATATGTACATTATTTAGTGAACATAAAGGGCCTCGGTCATAACAACTACGCGGCAGCGGAACAAACTTCGTAGCGGAACTCCATAGCACAGGGACACCGATGTGGACACGATCTAGACTCGGACGGCACTCCTTTCCAGCGAGACTTTCCTGAAATCTAGCATGGCACGCTAGGTCAGTACATTGAATGTACTTGCAAGCTTACAGCAAGCATAAACATAATGACAAACAATATCATGATAATTATTCAATCATTAAAATGCAACACTATATAGAAATATATCCAACATTCTGTGCTCATGCCTTTGTGAAGACAGTCCCTCGGACTGGCTTACCAACGGTGATCTTTCTCTGATCACTAACATACCAACTACTCGGTCTTAATACGTATTACCCTGTGATCTTTCCGACGATCACAACCATGACCAACTCTTGGTCTCAGACATCTCGATGATCTTTCGGCCATCTAGGATAGTGCAAAGTTCATGACTTAGTGTGAAAATTTAATTAAATGTTGACCCATGGTGTGACCTACTTTCGAGAGTGTCCGTGACCATGGACTCGGCTATCAATAGATTAATTACACTCTGCAGAGGTAGTGCACTGTACCCACACCATGGAACCCATGGCCTCAAATTCCCATTCGGGTCGACCAACGGCATTCCGACGAAACCCCTCCATTGCCATGACACTCTCTCGGCCTCGGACTCTCTCCCCATCGGGCTAGTCCTGGGTGGCCCCGTGTCTACCAAAGACACAACGACCACCGTCGTGGCCAAACATAAACTATCCCAAAGGGGGACACGGTACCATAATCTCAACAAGGGGCACGCAAGGTTATGTCTGCTTACCGAACCAGGGTACCGCATGCCCATAACCTTCCCTAGTTGGAGGCACCGACCAGAGGCATGACAACAGACCGAATAAAGGCCTTCCCATAGAAGGCAAATGTGGTTGCACTAGGAAAATCTCGATTCAGTGGCACCATGACCCGGTCAACGATATATTCAAGTTGAGTGATTAATAGGTTCAACATAAAAAGAATAATCGGTGTCATAAAATGCCATGCAAATGCAACACAACATATGCATCATCGTAAATAACTGGGTCAGCTCCTCCACACTAAGCATAAACATAAACAACTTCTAATACTTCTCTGGTTAGTATTAAACCTCAATTTAAATAGAATCTTTTCTAGCGAATTTTATCATATTTCTTATGCAAGAAGAATAACTCCAAATAATTACTTATATCCATAACCATATTAGTTCTTCCTAACCAAACTTACTTCTAGTTACATTAACAACTTAATTAACTTCCAACTTTCTGTAAACTAAATATGACAACTGAAACAAGCAACCAACAGAATAAAAACAATAAAAGTGATTTATATGCATGGATTAAATCATTAATTCAAGTTGGAAAACCACAAATATTGTAATGGCACCATAAAAATGTTGTTGTGGCTTGCCTTAGTTCATATGAGCTTCACAAACCTCCTGGTGATCCTCAAGACAAGCTTCACATGCGCCTGTTGGTGCCTGACTGGCCTTGGACATCATGGCTCACGTCACGTGCACCTCATGAGGTGGACCTTGCATAGATATCTCCGCTCCTCGGGAGCCAGCCTTGAGAGGCTACCCTCAGGGAGGTCTTGTCGTCGTCCGCCTCGCGAGGCTTGGCCCCTTGCGAGGGTCTTGAGTTGTGGTTGCTGAAGTTGGGCCATACCAGGCCGCCGACGGAGCCACGTCATGGGTCGCAGACAGGAAAATCTTGGTACTCCGGTTCCCAGAACGCTGACAGTAGCCCCCGGGCCCAAGGTGCGCTCGAACTTGGCGTCGAGGCGAAGCCAAGGGGCAAGTATGGGGTGCCGCGGGCCCCAATCTCCTGTGGCCCGGTCAAAGCGTGGCGACTGATTGGACGTGGGCGTCTCCACTTCCCCATGCTGCCTCGGCAACGTCCCGACTTGACAAGACCTTGCTACATGCATAGAAAAATCATCATTACATGTGATCGTGGAGGTTAGCGGTTGGCCTCCTCCTGGCTATAAATGAAGAGAGGGTGAAGCCCCCGCTGCTCATCTCCTTCTTCTTGCCGCCTGCCCCTTCTCCTTCCTCCTTGCCGTGCTGGCTAGCCATGATGCTCATGGTGCTGATAAGGTGATTCACCAGTGCTGAGAAAGGGAAAACCCCCTGCGAGGAGCGGGAACCCCTTTCGCCGAAGAAAAGGTCCAGCCACCCCCGTTGCACCGACGAGAGGTTGGAGCTAAAGAGGCCTTGGTGCGAGAGGCCTTCTCTCGGCTACCAGTTGCACTTGTACACCCAAGCGCAAGGCTCCGGAAGAGGGGGTTGCACCCCGGGCTGCTTTCATTGTGGTCGAGGTGGCCCAGCTGGGGTCGCACGACCACTGGCCCCTGAACCCACGCCGAGGGCTCCTCGTGCGAGTTCGTGGTGTGGAAAGCAATGCCACCTTCTTCTTAGATCCGGCTCCCGGGATTCTTCGCGAAGGTGATGCCGGCGAAGTGTCCTGCTGAGCTGTGGTTGCAGCACATCGGGTGGTGCAGCCACGCTTCAGAGGCGGAGATCGAGGTCGTCCCCCTAGCCGGTGTCTTCATGACTCGAGAATGGGGCAAAATCGCCCGCGTGTTCCGCCCTGATGGAGCCTTCGTCATCCACTCCGAGTTCGACGGTGCCTCCACGTTGTTCTTCTACGTCTTTGACGGGGAGGGCCGCCGCCTGGAGTGCTGCCTTGGAGGGAGCCGCCAGGGTAGCGCGGTGGCGGACGTCGTGCCTACCCTCGGCCCTGCCGATAGGTCCTCCAGCAGCAGCGACGGCCCCAGGGAATCCAGCGCTCTCCCGGGCCTGACGAGTCTCCGGAGACGAGCAACGATAGCTATGCGCCACCGAGCTCACGCCGCGCCCGGAGCGTGACAGCTGCATCAGCTCATCGTCGTTGGTGACCTGAGTGGGGTTGGTGCCGGCCTCTCGTGGCCCTCTATTGATGATGGCGTCGGTGGCAGCAGCTGCAGTTAGGGCCCCTTTGGATCTCCTTCCTTTGTTCCCTGTGAGGAATCAAAACAAATCCCATGGGGGTGTGTAAAGAACCTGTAATGCTTTTGCTCTGATGTTTATTATTCTTTTTATGAACCGCGATCGCTCATCTTGCTTCGGCAGTGGCCCTCCTTTTCGTCCTTACAGTAGCTTTGCTCTCTACACCGGCAGGTCCCAGTCCCAAGGCAAGCTTCAGACTTCGCTGGTATGCCATGTCGCGATGCCGTGCTCAAGGCCAGGAGGTGAGCGGACCGGGGTTCGGTAAGAGGTCCTGAGGCACAATGCTCAAGAGGTCCCCCTTGGCATGCAAGCAGCTTCCCGGAAGCTAACAAGGAAGGCGGCATTGCCCGAGCAAGACTGCAGAAATCAAAACTTGTCAGGTCGTAGCGTCGTGCTAATTTGAATTCGCGACTTACCTTGATGGGCCTGAGGTGATTCTCTACATGGGATGCCTGGTCCATTCTTAAGCGGTGGTGCGGCCAGGATTTCGCGATTTCCTTCCCGCTTGCCTTAGTGTTCTGCGTCGGTAGAACCCGACCCTGTGCATACCTCATCCGCCGTTGGCTCGTCCGGATCGCCAGGACGAGTTCAGGGGGTGAGGGGCTACATGACCAGTTAGGCTCCTGAGTCGCGATGCTCCGGAGTCCCCCTTGACATACGAATGGCCCTCGGGAAGGAAACACGAAACTAGGCCTTAGCACTCCACGCCGGCCTCCCCTTTCTCACTCTTATAGATGCTCTGCTTCCTCGGGTCCTAACCATCGAGTGGAGCTCAGCCGCCGGTGGTATGCTAGGTTGCGTTGCCGTGGTCAAGGCCAGTGGGTGAGGGCTTGAGAGTCAGTAGGTGCTCCTGAGATGCGATGCTCAGAAGCTCGCCCTTTAATGCGCAAGCGAATCACGTGAGAAGGAAATAGCCGGCAGGGCCGCCTGTTGCTAAGCTTTGGAGACTCCAGCGGGTTAGTTTGACGAAACACCACAATTCACAATCGTGTCTGCCTCTATGCTGCTGATCTTTCCGCAGGAAGATGAAGGCACTGAGGATCTGGTGAGGTGACATGCGCGAGGCTTGCCGCGAGCTAGATCTCGATCTCTCAGATTTGTTAGTGTTGCAGGGACGAACCCGAGCACAAGCGTTGTGCCAACGTGTGTAGCCCTCGTTGCGGGATGAGAAGGAGTCAATTCAGTAGCGCGTGAGGCCACAAAAGGTGGTGAGTGAGTAGGTGATGATCATAAGGTAATTCATAGGAGAAAACAAGCTAATTCAGGTAATCTGAATGCGATACATGCCACAGGGACGGACCCATGTGGCATGGGGATGATGCAGCCTGAGGGGCGCCTCCAATAGAGTAAGCTAAAGATGCAGGAGGATACATGTCCCATGGGCACACTCATGTGACTTGGGGATGATACATCCCGAGGGGCGCCCTCGAATGAATAAACTGAAACAGAGTCACCTAGCACCGTTGCTAGAGAGATGTTGATGTAGCTGAAGACACTCACTGTAGATGTCACTCCTCATGAGCCGCCTGATTCCAGCACCTCGCATGGCTCTTGAGGTTCCGAGAGCTCCCGAAGAACCGACGCCACCTTGGCTAGGATCTCTTGAATCCTGGCCTCGCGAGCCACAAGGACTCCCTGCATGTGGCGCTGGTAGAGGGCCGCCTGGTACGGCAAGCCGAAGGGCATGTGGACGTAGCTATGAGGAGGGCCCTCAGACCATCCCACCTGGGACAGCCAGCAGATCTCCTGAGATGCGACTCTTTTGAGTCATGGGATGTTGACGCAGACACGCAGGCCGTCACCCGAGCCTGGGAAGACAGCTGCACTTGGTGGCGCGGGGCAGCGCTTGCCTCGCATTGCCCTTGGTACCTGCAAGTCTTCGATGGTATGGTCGATGAACTCCTGAGCACCTGGCGCTTCACGCCTTGTGCTCCCGTGAGGGAAACGTGCGGTGAAGCATGCCTCCACATGGTGCCCGAGCGCCTCCCTCGTGACATTGGCTAGGTGGAAGGCCCTCCAGAGGAGAGCTCCCGAGCCCAACCTAAGAGGGGCGCCAGGCGCGCCTCTCTATGCGAGGGAGGGAGGCGCTCCGTCCATGGGCGCGGATCCTGAGGCACGGCCATCAGGTGCCACTTCCTCATGAGGTTCCAGGGCAAGAAGATTCTTCTTCTTCTTCGGGATGGCTTCAGGGGGGTAGATGATGCTTTCGTTGTATGGGTCCTCGACTGCAACAGCCTGCTAGGCGCGCTCAAGGGAGCACACAACTTCCTTTTCCTCGCAGCGATGGTGATGATGTCGCGACTTCCTGGCATCTTGAGGACGTTGTAGCCATGGTGAGTCACCACCATGAACTTGGCTAGGGCGGGATACCCAAGAATGGAATTTTATGGGAGGCGTATGTGAGCGACGTCGAAGTCGATGAGCTTGGTGTGGTAGTTGTCGCGGGTGCCAAAGGTAACAGTGTGTCGGATCTGCCCGATTGGGGTGGTGGAGCCATCGGTCACCCCCGAGAAGGGCTTGGTAGGCTGCAGCTGGTCATATGGCACTTGGAGACCGTCAAATGTGTTGATGGAGAGAACATTGAGCCCGGCACCGCCATCGATGAGGGTCTTGGTAACTTGGACGTTGCTCATGATGGGTGAGCAGAGCATTGGGAAAGCGCCGACGGTTGCCGCGCACTTGAGCTGGTCAGCTGAGATGAAGGCGATGGTGCACATGGACCACTTGAGTGGCCACGTGGCTTCTATCCAGGGAAGAGCCGCTTTCACTTCTCGGGCGAACTGCTTGAAGATGCTGAGAGGCTGGAGCCTGTGAAACGCCCAAGATGCAGGCGATGGCGCGAGCTCCTGAATGCCCCCAACCCCTTTGTCTTGGTCCTCGTTCCACCTTGGCGGTGGTGGCAGCGGAGGGAGTCCGGCCTTGCCCTGAGGGCAGACCTCATGAGGCTGGTCCCCCAAGCACCCTCGCGAGGCTGGTCGTGCCAGCGGTCCTCGCAAGGCTGATCGCGCCACTCCTGACGGGGGTCGCAGTCGTCGCAGCACCTTCCAGTTTGGCTTCCTCCACGGTCGTATCCTCGGTCGTTGCGCTCGGGGCGTTGGCCAAAGCGCCCATCGCGAATGGCTCTAAGATCCTAACAGTCATTGGTGTTGTGATTGTGCACGTTGTGGAAGGAGCAGAATGGACGGCTGCTCCTGGATGACTCTGGGTGGTCGCGGCCATGCTTCATCTCTGGTTGTGCCGCGATCCCGGCCACCCCCTTACGCTTCACGTCTTTAGCCTTGACCTTTTTATCTTCTGGGTTAGCAGCGGGGAGCTCGACGAGGGAAAGGCACTCTTCCTCAGCTCTCGCGCACTTGGTCGCTATGTTCAACAGCTCCGGGGCTGTGCACGGATCCTCATGGATGGCGAGCTCCTCCTTCATCTTAACAGTGCGGACGCCATCGGAGAATGCTGAGATGATGGCCTCGTTCGTCACCTTGGGAATCTTGAGGTGGACGCTGTTGAAGTTGTCGGATCTCGGGTTCCGGAAAAACCCTTAAGGTTCGAACTCTGGGGTGCACACGAAGATCTCTCTTTCCGCCCAAGCTCATCTACTCAACAGCCCTAGGCCTAGCTCGTCAGATCCGAGGAAGAAGGGACACAAAGTTTATACTGGTTCGGGCAACCATTGTGGTGTAATACCATAATCCAGTGTGGTGTGGTGGATTGCCTTGCAGGCTGATGAAGAACTAGTACATGGATGAACTGCCTCCTGAGGAGACGGGTTATTGTGCTCGGGTGAGCTTGTGGTGTGTGGCCATCTATCTTATCAGCCCAAGATGAGATGATCTCCAATGGTGGTGGCTAGTCCTATTTATAGTGACCCGGGTCCTCTTCCCAAATATTGTGCGGGAAGGGATCCCACAACGGCCAAATTTGATGGGGGCAGCTAGTACAAGCTATCCTGATAAAAGGTGGTCCTCACCTGTCAAAGGCTTTGGTGGTGACGCTGTCGTGGGCTCCGCGATGACCTCCATTCTTCCGTCCTACTGGTCTTGGTCTTGTTGCACCGATATGGAAACCTTTGCCTAATGCCTCTGGACTCTTCGCCTCCACCTACTCCTTTAGCACCAAGGAGAAAACTAGAACTGTGCACCCGCTGGCGCCCGCCTGCCCTTGGTCGTCAATGCTCACATCACGAGGACCTCACAAGGTGTCCCTCGCCTCGATATCTCCAATCCTCATGAGCCGACCTAGTGAGGCCGCCCTAGGGGATGCCTTGTGTCGTCCGCCTCGCGAGGCTCGGCCCCTCATGAGGGTCTTGAGTGGTCGCTGAAGATGCCGGGCTGTACCAAGCTGCCTGGTGAGCCACACCCTGGGACGCACGCAGTGAAATATGGGTACCCCCGTTCCCAGGACGCCGACAATAGCCCCCGGGCCAAGGTGCGCTCGGGCTTGGCTTCACGACGAAGCCAAGGGTCAAGTGCGAAGCGCCGTGGGGCCCTAAAGCCTATCGCCTTGAGTAACGCATAGCGATTGACGGGACATGGGCATATCCACTTCCCCACATAGCCTCGGCAACTGCACGACTTGACAAGTCCCTGCATGCATAGAGGATCATCATTACCTGCGATTATGGAGTCCGATGGTTGGCCTTCTCCTGACTATAAATAAGGTGTCGAGTGGGGGGGGGGGGTCCTCGCCACCCATCTTCTTCCGTCATTCCTCTCGCTTCTTCTTCTCTCTTGCCCTTTGCCCGGCCGAGCCGGTTATGGCGCCGCCCAGGAAGTTCTTGTCCGTGGGGAAGGGCAAGGCCCGGCAAGAGGGGCCCGGCTCTCCACCGGCTAAGAGGGGACAAGGCCGTCCCCGCAAGCGTGCCATGACTCCTGTCGGAGCAGCTAGCTAGCGTGGGCGGGCCCCCACGGTGCCGGCAGCCGCTCCTGGTAACCGTGGCGGCGGCCCTTCGAGCGGGAGGGGCCGTCGTGGCGCCGGTTGTCCCGTGAATGAAGGGAGGCGCTCTGGGGTCGCCAGGCCTCCTCAGCCGCGCCCCTACTTGGTGGAGGTGACGTTGGAATTTATCGTGTGGCCGGAGAGCCTAGTCGGCACCCGGCTCCGGCTCCCGCGCTCCCTTGCCGGCGAACTTCTTACCGCGAGCTCCAAAGGCTTTTGGCTGCAAGCAGATGGTTCTTGCAGCAGGGCTTCGTGGGTTGCGGTGGAGGTCTCCACCTCAGGCGCCGTGACTTTGGCTCACGGGTGGCAGACGTTTTCCCGCGCGCGCGGCTTGGGCGGACGGTGAACCCTTCATTTCAGATATGGCGACGACTCGACCCACTTCGAGGAGGGTGTTTGGGGAAGACGGGCGGCGCGGCGAGTGCTACCCCAAGGACAACGGCGGTGGCGAGGTGCTTGGTCTGGGTGATGGACATAGCTCGTCCAGCTACGGCGGCTCCTCCTTCAGCGGTAGCTCCAGCAGCAGCGGCTATGACCAGCCGCCCCGCCTCCGTGCCTGCCCGAAAGGTGGTGCTATGTGTACTCGCCATCACACTCGGGTGAAGCGTGAGGAGGACTCCGGCTGAGCTCGAGGTTCAGGTTCTCAGGAGCAGTCGCACCTCGAGGGTCATCGTCTACCGTTCTTGGTTTTTCTTTCCACCTGCATTACTTGAACAAACAAGTATGGAGCCCTAGAAGGGCATGTAATGAACCGTGACTTATGATATTCAGCACCATGCTTAGTGTCTCTGTCCATTGTCGCTTAATCTGTGTGTTACGCGGTTTAGGGCGAGGAGACCTATCTTGACGCACATGGGATTGCCTTCATCCTCTGACGTTTGACCCCTCATGAGGCTGCAAAAACTCGTTAGGTGGTTATTATCCTTTACTGCCCGAAGCCCTTGACGTGGGCTGAGCATGGTCGGTCGCCCTTTGTCGTCGTACCCATGTGGCACAGACATGAGGATGGGGCGCGTGCTAATCACAAGCCTTAGTTTGGGCGCCTCGTGAAGGCTAAAGGGGGGAGCGCTGGGGAGATCACCGTGCAACTGACACTCTCCCGAAAAATTAGAGAAGGACCACAGAGGGAAATCAAAACCAAGCAATCAAGGAACGCCACAACCTTTCACAATCCATTAAAAAGGGAACACAGGGGCAAGCCAACCCCAGAAAGCAAATGAACAGCCGCGTCTGGTACCTAATCTAGTCTTCTCACCAACGCTTAGCTAAGTGCTGCCACTAGGACGTGGGAGGGACCCCCGAGGCCCGAGGGCGGCTCACCGGAGACTCCGGGGCGTGTACAACCCCACTCATTATTATGTGAGAGTTTCACGAGCGGAGATCTTCATAGGCATGAGCCTTGCTTCACATGCACTGGGCCTTGGCTTCTTAGGCGCAAGGGCCTTGTTCCTCATAGGCACCGAGCCTAGTCTTCTCACGCGCAAGGGCCTTGTTCCTCGCAAGCACGAAGCCTAGTCTTCTCAGGCGCAAGGCCTTGTTCCTTGCAGGCACGGAGCCTAGTCTTATCAGCTGCAAAGGCCTTGTTCCTCGCAGGCACGGACCATTGTCTTCTCAGACGGAAGGGCCTTGTTCCTCGCAGGCACGGAGCCTAGTCTTCTCAGGCGCAAGGGCCTTGTTCCACGCAGGTACGGAGCCTAGTCTTCTTAAGCGCAAGGGCCTTGTTCCTTGCAGGCGCGGAGCCTAGTCTTCTCAGGCGCAAGGGCCTTGTTCCTCGCAGGCACGGGGCCTAGTCTTCTTAGGCGCAAGCGCCTTGTTCCTCGCAGGCATGGAGCCTAGTCTTCTCAGGCGCAAGGGCCTTGTTTCATGGATAGAACGTCCGGAGGTGCCAGATGTTCCACGCGTTCAGGACCGAGACGCTGTCCCCTGTTTCCAGGCACACGGCGCCAAGTCTGGAGACGTGGGTGATCTTCAACAGGCCTTCCCACATGGATGAGAGCTTGTGCGGCCCCTCCCTGGAGAGGACTCTCCTCAAGACGAGGTCACCTACCTCGAGTGTCCTGGGGTGAACGCTGCGGCAATGGTACCGCTGCAATGCCTGCCGGTATCTTGCCGCTCGGAGTGAAGCGTCACGCTGGTGCTCCTCCCCCAGCACATGGTCCGCTCCGTGCATGGCGCCCTGCCGCTCCTCATCGAACGCTAGAACTCATGGGGACCGGTGCTAGACCTCGTGAGGGAGGACTACCTCGACTCCGTAGATGAGGAAGAATGGGGTCTCGCTTGTTGGCTTAGTGGCAGTGGTGCAGACCGACCATAGCATGGAAGGGAGCTCATCATGCCAACCCAGGACCTGGTCTTGACGCCACTCAGGACCTCCGCGTTGGCGCGCTCGGCCTGGCCATTGCTCCTGTGGTGTGCTACAGAGGCATAGAAAATCTACGTTCCAAGGTTAGCACAATATGTCTTGAAAAGGTTGCTAGTGAACAGCGAGCCGTTGTCTGTGATGACGCGGTTAGGGACCCCAAACCGGTTTACAAGGATCTTGATGGACTTGACTGCGGAGCCGTCTGGGATGGTTCGGACAGCTTCCACCTCATCCCAATTCATAAACTTGTCGACGGCGACATACAGGTATCGGTAGCCCCCGACCGCTCGAGGGAAAGGGCCCAGGATGTCCAGCCCCCAGACCTCGAACGACCAGGAGAGTGGGATGGTTTGGAGGAACTAAGCCGGTTGGTGGATCTGCTTGGCATGGAACTGGCAAGCCTCGCAGGACTTTACCAGTTCGGCGGTATCATTGAGTGTTGTTGGCCAGTAAAAACCACTGTGGAGCTCCTTGCCAACCAAGGTGCCCGATGATGAGTGATGACCGCAATCCCCGGCGTGGATGTCAGCTAGTAGCTCGCCTCCCTGCTTCCTGGAGATGCATCGTAAAGAAACGTCATTTGGTCGCTTCCTGTAAAGCTCACCATCTTGGATGCAATATGCCGTAGCCTATCGGGCAACGCGTTCGGTGTCCTCCTCCTTTTCCGGTAGTGCTCCTCGCACCAAGTATGACTTGAGTTCCTCGGTCCAGCATCCTCCTAAGGCTCGAGCGCCAGGAGCAAGCGGGCTCCTGAGACCGGGCCGCAGGCGGGGGCTCCCGAGGCTGGTGGTTGGGGGAATTCCTCATGAGGCTTCACCGACCCTTCTCGCGGGGTTGTCGCTGAGAGCCTGAGGAGCTTCTCCTCGAAGACATCCGGCTCTTGGGGCAGGCGCCTAGACGCTCTCTTGGCGATGTCGTCGGCCTCCTTATTGATGCCGCGGGGAGCATGCTCTAGCTCCAGGCCCAAGAACTGCTTCTCCATTTTGCATACCTCTGCAGGGTATGCCTCCATATGCTCACCCCTCGTCTCGTATACCTTGTTGGAGAAGTTGACGAGGAGCTGGGAGTCGCCCCTGATGACGAGGCGCTTCACCCCCAGGGCCTTCGCCGCCTTGAGACTGACGATGAGGCCCTCGTACTCTGCAATGTTCTTGGAGACCTTATCTCCTGGATGAAAGCAGAACTGCACGACGTAGTAGAGCTTGTCTTGAGTGGGTGAGATGAGCACGGCCCCAGCCCCCGCGCCCTAGCGGGCGAACGTGCCGTCGAAGTACATGACCCAGCCATCCGGCGCTTCGCTCCCCGGCGAGAGGGACTTTCCCTGATTTGCTTTGGGTCGTGGGGCATCGGTCCATTCTACCACGAAGTTAGCAAGTGCAGCCCCCTTGGTGACTCTGGTGGTGCTGAACTCTGGCTGGAATGCCTGCAGCTCTATATTCCACTCCGCGACCCTTCCTACTGCGTTTGGGCTTCAGAGTACCTGTCACATCCCTAGTCAGTGCTTGCATTAGGACTAGCTAGAGTGTGCATCATGTTTACTTTCCATAGAAACTTGAAATGGGAATGACAGAAACCCCAGCACCCCTCTTCTAACAACTGGGGTTTAATAAAAACTTTTCCATTGTACCCAAAGTGCCCTTCAAAATTGTTCATCATCTTTGCCTTGGTCCTAAACCTCTGCCAAAAATGGTGCACAATTTTCTAGGACATCCAAAGGTCTCTGGAATAATTCATATTGTAATTGCAATTGGGCATTTAAATGATATAAAATATTTTATGTGCCCAAATAATCATAAACTAAAATGTTCCATACTGTTCATATTTTATACAGTGGGCATGACTAGTTTTATGAGTTATAAAAATGTTCTAGCATTTTTATTAATTCAAGAAAGTTCCAAAAGAAATAAAACAGAAAGAAAATAGAAAAAAGGAGAGAGACAGGGGGCAGCCCACTCACCTGGGCCACTTGCTTGGCTGGCCCAGCTAGGCCCAGCCCGCTGGCGCACGCCAATCGTCCCCCTCCTCTTGCCAGGAGGATGGGGCGCGTGGCCGCGGCGTGCACGCACGCGTCCGGCCACCTCCTGCCTGGCAGCCTGCGTCCCCCGGCGCCTCGACGCCCCTAGGCGTCGCCACGCAGCCCCTGGCCCCTCTCCCACTCTCCCCCGTGTCGTTCCCCCTCCTCTATCCCTCTCCGCCGAGCTCCACCGAGCGGGCTCGTCGCCGCCGTTCGCTGCCACCGCGCCCTAAGCGACCCCCTCGCCTCCCAGACGCACCCATCGGCTCCGCCGCATCACCCTGAAGCTCCCCACTGACGCACACGATACCAGAAGCCCTGCAACACTGTCCTCGCCGTCGTCTTCAACCTTCGGCACCGGAGATCGCCGCCGCCCGTACGTCGCCGTCCGACCTTCCCCAAGCCCGCGTCGACCCCGTCTGCGACCGCTGTGAGCTCACGCATCGACCCCCCTCTCCCCGGGCTCGATTATGTCTCATAGTCGCCATCCCGCAAGCACCCGAGCTCACCGCCGGCGTCCTCGTCACCGCCGTCGTTCTAGTGGGCCTTGGACACGCCCGAGAGCTTCATCATGCTCCTGACCTCACCAGGATGCCGTTGAGCCCTTCCCCTTGCTCGCCCGTGCCCCGCAACGCCTAACCCGATGATACCCGTGTTGCGGCCACCGCCACGAGCTCTGCTCCGGCGAGCTCCGGCCACCCTAGCTCCAGCCACAACCACCATTAGATGCACAAGAGCTCTAGCTCGCCGTAGGACCAAACCCCGTTGCAAACCGCAGCCTGTAGCGCCGTTCCGAGCAACTTCGGTGAGTCACCGCCGCGCGATTTGGTCGCCGCCGGCCAAACTCCGGCGGGCTGACGTGGCCTGTTAGTTAGGAACTAATGGTGATTAGTTTAACAACCACAGCCACTAACATTGGGCCCCACCGCGTGGTCAAACCCAATCTGCCCCAGTTTTGACCGGGATTAGCTTCTGTGCCACTGACATGCGGGACCCACCAGTCAAGTTTGACCTGGACCAGGTCTGTTGACCTGCTGTCGTCAGCATGATATCATGCTGACGTAGTAAATGATTTTCTGGGATTATTTGTTTTAAAACAATTCAGGAAATTCCAGAAAATGCTTTAAACTTCAAAAAATCATACAGATTCAACAGTAGCTCAGATGGAAAAGATTTATATATGAAAATTGATCAGAAAAATCCAATCTTTCCAATGGCACTTGTTTCATACATGTTTGAGAAAGTTAACCTTGCTGTTCACATTAAAACATGATAATGCACTTTAATAAATAATAGTTTGGGTATAAATTTGAATCTTTGATTCAAATGAGCTCAAACCTTTCTGTTATAGATGCATTAGCCCAAAACACATTCATCTTGCCATATCATGAGCATGCATCATATTGTTGCATTTGTTTGCTTATTGATTGTATCATCGGTGTTCTCTGTGGTAGGTCCTGCTCCCGAGGATACTTCTACGTATCCAGCTGAAGAGCAGTACCCGACAACCACTCTATCAGGCAAGCAACCATTGATTATTCCGATACGAACCCATCTTCTCGCTCCTACTCTCTTTTACTACATTAAGGCAACAGCGTGTGAACTGCTACTTGCTGTGGTAGTTGAACCCTATTCCTTTGCATGACCTGTCATTGCCACAGTAACTAGTTGAAACCCACTAGCATGTGTAGGAGTTGATTGAGCCATGTGATGTGTGTTCCACCATGCCATTTGTTTATGTTGCATGCTATGCTTAGAGTTGTGTCAGGTCTGGTTCATCTGTGTGATGGATCAGAGTGAAATGATCATACTGGTAAAGAGAGGGAAGTGTGGAACATGTTTGGTAAAGGTATCGATGAAAGGCCATGTAGGAGTACGTGGTGGGTTGTTTCATTGGAACCGCCCATAGGACCTGAGATCTGTATGTGTGGTTCAAGTTACAGCTACTACCACACATTGGGCCCTGAAATATGACCCCGCTTGACTTATTGACTGCCCATGTTCTCTGTCCAGGAGTTGCAACAATTTTCTGGTGTTTGTAGTTTACTGCTGGTCGTGCACAGCGCTGACCCTCGGGGTGGGCTATGATGCGACAAGTACGTGGCCGGGTGTACCGAGCGCCCGTTTGGTGACTCGGGAACCTTGTACACATCGTTTGGGGCCGTGAGCGACACCCCGGCCGGATCTCCCCATGGAAGGAACCCAAATAGGCGATAAACTTGGACGAGAGACTTGAGTGGTTGGTTAGGTCATGGTCTACACCCACGTCGGCTTTCACTTGAAGTCTGCCGAGCACATGTCGTGTGCAGACGCTAAGTGGTCGAAACATGTGTGAGGAAGTACACCCCTGCAGGGTTACCAATCTATTCGAATAGCCGTTGCTCGCGGTACGGACTACTTGGTTACTCTTACAGTTCATAGACAAGTTTATGGATACTACTAAAAGCCTCAAGACAAGTGTGAGTGCCGTGGATGGCCCTTCCGTAGGATGACGGAAGAGGATCCATGGTAGTGTATTGTTGTGGTGAGTAGAGGACTCGTGTACGTAGTCTTATCTTGCAATTTGTTGAGACTCGTAGTATAGGTTAGCCAAGAGTCAAAGCTGGCTTGCTGCTATGAACTCCAGTACCCTTGTTGATAATGATGCATGTATGTTAGGTTCTGTTGTAAGACTTGCCGAGTACCTTTGTACTCATGTTTTCTTAATAACTGTTGCAGAGGAGAACCCCGCCCCTTCTGATGGGTTTTACATAGACGTTGACGTCGACGAGTAGCTTGCTACCCAGACGGAGATCCTGAGCTTGTGAAGGGCCTTGTAGATAGTCAGGCTACACCAAGCCTGTTTTATTTCCAAGTTGTCTGTACTCAGACATGTTAGCTTCCGCTTGTGCTTGTATGATTGTATGACTTGAGTGTTGGGTCATGTGACCCCTACCTGTATGGATATGTTATGTATGGCTCTTCGGAGCCTCTTAAATAAAGTACTTTGAGTCATAGAGTTCTGATGTGATGCAATGTTGTATTTGCACATACTGAGCATATTGTGTGTATAATTGAAATGCTTGGTATGTGTGGGATCCGACACCTAGTTGTTTTCCTTTGGTAGCCTATCTTACAGCGAAATGCCTCCTAGTGCTTCCACTGAGCCTTGGTAGCTTGCTACTGCTCGGAACACGTAGGCTAGCCGGCATGTGTCCTTCTTCGTTCTTGTGTCTGTCCCTTATGGGAAATGTCACGCGTTGTTCCTTTAAGTCCATGTAGCTTGCTACGACTTGGGTTCATACGTTGATGACCGACACGTTCGTTGATGGGTCATGGATGCATGTCTCTTTAATTTAGTGCCACTTTTGGTTTATAACTAGCCATGTCGGCCCAGGTTCTCTGTCATATGGATGCTAGCGACACTATCATATACGTATGCCAAAATGCGCAAACGGTCCCGGGCCAGGTAAGGTGGCACCCGTGGGGATACCGTGCGTGAGGCCGCAAAGTGATATGACGTGTTACAAGCTAGATTGGTGTGACTTAGGATCGGGGTCCTGACAGCGTTGGCATCAGAGCCGGACTGCCTATAGGTTTCTCAAGCCAAACTGGTCGATGTTGAGTCTAGAAAATTCTTAGTTATATGCAGGGGAATTGATTGTGGAAGGGAACGTAAGGCTCTTTTTACTTCTTTACCTTATGGCCTTCTGATCTGAGTGAGACTATTCTTTCTACGGTGGTTTAGGACTAGATCTCTCATCTTTACTTGGTTCATGTGTTACTAATCCGTAGACTCTTAGGATTGTTGGTTCTAAGCCTTAGTGCAGTTTCTACCCTTCTAGTATGATGATTAGTTGGACCCGGAACCTTGATATGATATTGTTGAGTGGCTATGCTATCATTTGTATGATGTCTCAAAATCTTTTTGAGCATTTACAGTTGTTATGCTGCCCGATTTCTTCCAGAAATTCTAATGCCTTTGCATTATTTCGTGTTTCACCAGGTGGTCCGTTTGACTCGTTGCATTAATGTGCCCGGTCACACGGCCATGCTAGTCCGTGTGTTGACTGAGACCGGCAACCGTTGGTATCCTGAGTACACTGTGGAGGAACAGTACCGGGATTTCAACCAGAGTCAGTATTTCTGCACCGTCCGGATATACCCCTCATATCCCGAAGCTAACGACCCCATCCATTGGTCTTATGGACTCGAGGTTACCATCGAGATGGCAGTGCAGGATGCCGCTTACTCGATGATGACCATTATCCGGGCTAGGCATGCCCTACTGCTGAACACTGAGTTCTGTTACATGCCAGCCTCACTTCCTGGAGAGGAAGGCTACTACACTGGTCTGTATACTGATGCCTCTCTTGAGGAGCCACTACTTCAGACTACTATCCAGATGCTGGAGGATAGAGACCGTGAGGTCCGTGCCCTCCGGATGGAGCTTTATAACACTCGAGCCGCCCACTGGACTACATTGACACGGCTTGCACCTGCCGTGCATGCCGGATATCTGGATATGCAGGATTTGTACCCTGTGCGGACTCGTCTGCCCGATCGTATGGATTGGCGTGACGTTGGGGGTATTACACCTCCACATGGGCGTTGGTTACCACCAGCATCGGGACCGAGGCCGCATCCATGTCCCTATGGTCCACAGCCTTCGAGTGCTCGAGAGTTTCAAGATCCATCTGTTCAACTTCCAAGCTACGGTGGTAATCTTTACGAAGATTACTACGGAAGTGTCTGAGCTAGACCGTGGCAGTAGTAGTATCATAGTAGTTGTATTTCCATAGTCCTGCGCGTCTTGTGGAATATGACTTAGTTTGTACAGAGTTCCGGAGGTGTAGTTAAATAATGTATAGGAGCTTGGAATGCCTCTAATGATATGTATCGTCTTGCACCGCTGTTGTACTTTAGCCTTGGCTTGTACTAAACTATGTATGGTGTGTATGACCACTAGTGTATATATGGCAGTTTCTATATTACCATGTCGTACGGATGAACATCTCTGCATTCTGTGTCATCCATTACATTCTGCACTCCTATGTCAAGTTTTTGCCATCCTTGTCTAAACCGTTGTTTTGTTTTCCTAGGATGGTCAACAATCGTAGCACTCCTGCTGCTCAAGAGCAGGGTGAGGCTAGTGGGGCTAGAGATGAGAATCGGCCCCAGCCACCCTCCTTGGCTGAAGTTATGCTCGAGGCTGAGCGGAACAAGAGAGAGAGACCAACTGTCTGCTGGAACGCATAGAGCAGAACACTGGGTTCCGTCAGAGGAATGACGTGGTGTCAATCAATGATTTTATCAATATGTGCCCACCAAAGTTCCATCATTCCGCCGAACCTCTGGATGCGGATGACTGGCTTCGCAGTATCACCCACAAGCTACACTCTGCCCATGTGGCCGAAGCTGACAAGTTTATCTACGCTGCCTACCATCTTGAGGGCCCTGCCAGTCTCTGGTGGGAAAACATTGAGGCTATGCGTCCTGCTGGCCAAATCACTACTTGGGCTGGGTTCAGTGAGGCATTCCGTGATCACATTCTGGATGGTCTCATGGATCGCAAGAGGGAGGAATTCTACAATTTCACCCAGGGCCGATTAACCGTGGATGGTTATAGTCGCGAGTTTGGCAACTTGGCACGCTATGTACCCGAGGAAGTATCCACCGATGCCAAGAAGCAGGCGAGGTTCCGCAAGGGACTCAGCCCTGAATTTCGCCGAGATCTACATCTGCACGAGTGCACCTCCTTCCAGAAGTTGGTGAACAAAGCTATCAGTGCTGAGACAGGCCAGACTGATTTCGAAGCCACTCGCAAGCATCCTCGTGACTTTGGTTCCTCATCCGGCTCTGGCTCTCACAAGCGCCGTGTGTGGGTTCCTAACACTGCTCTGCCACCCAGGTTCACTCCGAGGCCATCCTATGAGGCGCCTCGCCCAACCCAACAGTATGCACCTGCCAAGACATATGGAGGACCACCTACCAACTTTGCTCCACGCACTGGCACTGTGACATGCTTCAAGTGTGGAGAACCAGGGCACTACATGCGTGAGTGTCCTCAGAACCAGCCAGGAAAGCCCGTTGGCCGTGGTAAGCCAACAGGCAAGGTGAACTATGTCAAGCCAATCCCCACTGCACGTGGTCATGTCAACTATGTCTTTGCTGAGGAGGCTTATGAGGATCCTAACGTCGTCCTTGGTACGCTTCTCGTTAACTGCCATCCGACATCTGTTCTTTTCGATACTGGAGCATCTCATTCGTTCATATCTGAGAGCTATGCTCGAATGCACAACATGACTTTTTGTGACATGCCCACCACCATGGAAATTCAAATACCCAGCTCTAGATGGCAAACCTCTAAAGTAAGCCATGGGAATGAAATTCTTGTCGATAGACTTGTTTTCCTTGCATCACTAATCACTCTCAAGTCCTCGGACATAAACATCATTTTGGGTATGGACTGGATGACAGCCCATTACGCCAAGATTGATTGCTACACTAGGACCATTCAACTTACACACCCATCCGGCAAGACAGTCAATGTCTTGACCCGAATGGCTGAGCGTCAGCTCTACTCTCTTGATGCCAATCCTCTACCAGAACTCGAAGATATCCCGACAGTCCGTGACTTCCTGGATGTCTTTCCAGAAGAACTGCCAGGTGTTCCACCTGACAGAGATGTCGAGTTTGTGATAGATCTTATTCCAGGAACTGTCCCAATCTCTAGGAGACCCTATAAGATGGCACCCCTAGAACTAGCTGAGCTTAAGAAACAACTTGATGAATCCTTGAAAAAGGGTTTCATCCGTCCTAGTTCTTCCCCTTGGGCTTGTCCCGTCCTCTTCGTCAAGAAAAGGATGGAACGGAACGGATGGTTGTAGATTATCGACCTGTCAATCTGGTCACCATAAAGAACAAGTATCCGCTCCCCAGGATCAACGATCTGTATGATCAGCTTGCTGGATCCTCAGTCTTTTCCAAAATGGATTTGAGGTTGGGTTACCATCAAATCAAAATCAAGAACGGGGACATTCCTAAAACGGCTATTGTTACTCGTTATGGCCAATACGAGTACACCGTCAGGTCCTTCGGGTTAACCAATGCCCCAACCACTTTCTCTCGGCTAATGAATTCTATATTCATGGAGTATTTGGATAAATTCGTCGTGGTGTACGTCGATGATATACTCATCTATTCCAAGAACAAGGAAGATCATGCCGAGCATCTAAGGCTGGTATTGACGAAACGTCGAGAGCATCGCCTTTATGCCAAATTCTCTAAATGTTAATTATGGATGCCAGAAGTGACCTATCTAGGCTATGTGATCTCTGGTAAGGGTATTGCCGTCAATCCCGAGCGAGTTCAAGCCGTCGTTGATTGGACTCCCCCTGAATCGGTCAAGCAAGTTAGGAGTTTCCTTGGCTTAGCAAGCTATTGCCGACGCTTCGTCGAGAATTTCTCCAAGGTTGCTAAACCTCTAACTGAACTCCTCAAGAAAGATAAAAAGTTCGAGTGGACCCCACAGTGCGAGTCCAGCTTTCAGGAACTGAAAAGACGTCTGACATCTGCAACCGTGCTGGTACCACCAGACTTTTCCAAGGATTTTATTATCTACTGCGACGCCTCACGACAAGGACTAGGTTGCATACTCATGCAAGATCGTCAAGTGATCGCTTACGCATCTCGAGAGTTGCGTCCACATGAGGATAACTATCCTACACATGATCTAGAGCTTGCAGCTGTAGTCCACACACTCAAAACATGGCGACATTACCTTCTTGGTAATCGCTATGAAATTTTCACTGATCACCAAAGCTTGAAATACATCTTCACCCAACCAGATTCGAATCTCAGGCAAAGACGTTGGGTTGAGTTGCTCACAGACTACGACTTAGGAATCACTTACACCCCTGGGAAGGCCAATGTCATGGTTGACGCACTGAGTTGTAAGTCTTATTGTAACAACCTGATGTTACAACAAGCGCTACCACTTCTCCACGAGGAATTTCGTAAGCTTAACCTTCACATTGTTCCTCGAGGATTCCTTTCCACCTTGGTGGCGAAACCTACCCTCATGGATCAAATCATAGCTGCCCAGAAGCGTGATAAGGGTATATCCCGACTCCAGGAGAGCATTGCTAGCGAAGCCGCTAGAAGTTTCTCTACGGATGATCGAGGTGTTGTCTTCCTCGAGAACCGTTTAGTGGTTCCCAAGAACCAACATCTGCGGCAGCTGATTCTTAAGGAGGCTCATGAATCTCCTCTCATGATTCACCCCGGTAGTACCAAAATGTATCAGGACCTACGCCAGAGGTTCTGGTGGACTAGGATGAAGAGAGAAATCGCTCAGTTCATTGCTAACTGCGATGTTTGTCGTCGAGTCAAAGTAGAGCATCAACGGCCTGCTGGCACCCTCCAACCTTTAGCTATTCCTCAATGGAAATGGGACAAGATCGGTATGGATTTCATTACCGGGTTTCCCAAGACCAGGAAAGGGAATAATGCTATCTTCGTCGTTATCGACCGCCTATCTAAAGTAGCTCATTTCCTACCTGTTCGAGAGAGTATAACCGCTAGCCAGCTAGCAGACTTGTATATCTCTCGGATAGTATCACTTCATGGTGTGCCGTTGGAGATTAACTCAGACCGTGGATATCTTTTCACTTCACGATTTTGGGAAAGTTTCAGAATGCTATGGGGACTCATCTCTCTTTCAGCACCGCTTTTCATTCTCAGTCAAGTGGTCAAATGGAACGAGTTAATCAACTTCTGGAAGATATGCTTTGAGCCTCTGTCATCTCTTTCGGCATGGATTGGGAGAAGTGTCTTCCAATTGCCGAATTCGCTTATAACAATAGTTATCAAGCCAGCTTGGGCAAGGCTACCTTCGAAGTTCTTTATGGAAGAAGGTGTCGAACACCTCTTAACTGGTCAGAAACCGGGGAAAGACAATTCTTTGGTCCGGATATGATCTAGGAAGTAGAAGAGCAAGTTCGCATCGTTCGTGAGAAATTGAAAACAGCCCAGTCTCGCCAGAAGAGCCAATATGATAGTCATCGTAAGGCTGTGACTTTTGAAGTCGGCGATAAGGCTTACCTTCGGGTTACTCCTCTTAAGGGAACCCATCGCTTCGGTATCAAAGGCAAATTGGCTCCTCGTAACATCGGTCCTTTTCGCATTCTTGCCAAACGAGGAGAAGTTGCATACCAATTGGAACTACCTCCGCACCTTTTCAGAGTTCATGATGTCTTCCACGTTTCTCAACTCAGGCGTTGCTTCTCGGATCCTATCCGCGGAATGGACCACGAAACGCTTGATCTCCAGGACAATCTCACATATCGAGAATACCCCGTTCGAATTCTTGCTCAAACCGAGCGTACCACTGACGTCGTAATATCAAGTTTCTCAAGGTTCAATGGTCACATCATTCCGAGAGTGAAGCTACTTGGGAATGGGTGGATCGTCTTTGACTTGAGTACCCCACCCTCTTTCCGGAGGAACCCGAATCTCGGGACGCGATTCTTTTGAGTGGGGGTGAGTTGTCACATCCCTAGTCTGTCACACCCTGCATTTTGTAACATGTTATTTGTAACTTTGAAGCATGAAAATTTGGACCAGCAATTTTTTTTAGCATCATATGGCTTTTATTTGGAATTGAGTTTTCTCCATGTGCTTTTTCTTGTGCTCATTAAAGTCAACTATGATCTCTTGTAGATTTCATGTCCACACCCAAAACTTCTGCCCAATGATCATGCCAAGTGTTATATAACAGTATAGTATTTTCTTACAAAATTAATTTGGCCAAAAAGTATTTTTATAAATTTAGTTTTCCAAAAACCCCTGAATTGAGATTTGCACTGCAAGTACATGATTTAGGGTGAGAAAATTATTTCAAAAGGTTTATTTGAGACCTAGTAGCCATAGGACTTCCAGAAACCACAAAGGTATAATTTTAAAAGTTATTTTCCTATTTTATTTAAAAGCTTTTTCTTAAGGCCAGAAATGGTCTTTAATAGGGGAAAATTATTTAACTGCTTCAAAAATATTTGCCAAAATTCAGAGAGACTCATAGGACATATATTGTCCATATATAAGAGTTTCAACACTTGGTCATGTTCAAAATAATGGGCTAAACCCTCTAAAACCCTTTCTGGATATTTCAAGCTTTTGAAATATTTACAACGGAAACTTTCTCCAAAAATTCCAGGGAAATTCTATCATGTCATATATGACATATTTGATGATCTTGCCAAGTCCCATGCCTTGGGAAGCAAGAAAACCTCCTCAAACCCCTTCATAACCATTCTGTCCATATTTGAAGTTTGAGCAACTTTACATTGCCAAACTTGTCCAAATGCTCTCAAACTTGGTGCACATGCTAGAATGGCCTAATAAGGCACCTAGACCAAATGGCACAAGAATTTGAATAGAGCAACTTGATCAGATCACCTCAAAACCCTTTCTGTTCAAATGCAAATTTGGACAACTTTACATTACCAACTTTTTATCTGGAGCTTCAAACTTTGTGGGCATGATCAATACCCCAAATGATGATGCTACACCAAGTGGTGCATCAAGGGGAGATGATTAGCTTGACTCAATCAAGATGAAACTGTTTCTGTTGATTTCTAGGGTTCACCAAAGTTACATTGGCTAGTTTCTTCAAATGAGCCCAAATTTGGTGAAGCACCCTATTTTCTCATGTCCTTCAACCCTGTCAAGTGCCATGTCAAGTTGACTTCATTTACTTGATCAAACACTAATCAAACACCTTCTGCAGAAATGCTAAAACCTCCAATTTGACCACTTTCACTTTTCTCCATGGCCTCAACTTCTTACCACAGGCTCATTGAGTTACCAGCTACCTCCAGTAACTCCCCCAGCACCCCAGCTCCATGATTGAAGGGTGAAACCCTTGTTTAGCTTGCTGTACAGCAGGTTTCCACCATTTTACCAACACTCTCACTCTCTCTCTGCATCCCCAGGGCATCCAAGGCCTCAGGGCATTTCTTTACTCCTCCCACAACGCGCTAGACACTGTTGGACACGCTGGTTTGGACCAAACCGGCGAGAGCGCGGCGATGCCAGTCAAACGCACGCTCTGGAGCGCGCGAACAGTGCCCTCCGCACGCTGGCTCCAGCCAATCGCCGATCCCCGACAGCCTCGGGCCTCCCCCTCGCGCCAGTCGAGCCGCCTCGACGTCCGCGACCTCCCCGACGATGTCCCCCCTCCTCCTGCGCCCTCCAGTGAACGTCGTCGCACGCGCACCGGCCGCCCGCTTCGGCCATTCTTCTGCTTCACATGCGCGCGCGCCTTTGACGCTCCCTCGCTCCTCCTCTCACCTCAGCTGGACGTAGAGCTCGTCCAGGAACTCCCCAGACTCATCCCCGTCGCCTCCCGTGCGCTGTAGCGTCGAGCTGGAGCTCGCCGGCGCACTAGACCACGGGTCTCCGCCGAGCCCCTATAAATAGGACCTACCGAGCCATTCCAACAGCACCAGCAGCACCTCCTCCTCCCCAGCATCACTCCTGCATCACCAACTCGACCCCGGGAGGTCCCAGTGCTCGGGATCGACCGGAGCTCCGCCGCATCGGGCCGCCGACGATCTCGAGGTACGGGCCTCCCCTGCCTCTCCTTCCACCCGTTTCGGAACCGCCGCACCTCACTGACTCTTTCCCCCTCGTTTCCCCTCTGTGTTGCAGTCGGAAACGGCCGCTGCAACCACCCTCCGACGAGCTTCCGCCGTCCCACCTCGCCGCCGGCAAACCAGACCTCCCCGCCGTGCCGCACTACCACCACTACAACCGCAACACGACGCTGGTCACGTCCCTGGCCTCCGTTGCCGCCGCCGTGGCCGGAATCTTCACCGGTGAGCCCGCCGCCGCCGTAGCCGTGGGGTTAGAGATGACAGGCGGGCCCCGCCTGTCACCCCCCCACCTCTCTCCCCCTCCTCTGTGCCGCTGACCCACGGGCCCCGCCCGTCAGGTTTGAAAACCTGAAGCGCGCGCGCTGGCTCCCGTGCGGCTGGGCCAGTCCGTCTGGGCTGTGCACTGTGGCCTCCTCTGGCCCAGTGCACAGGAACCTTTTTCATTTTTCTTTTCTGTTGATGTTTTAAACATTTATACAGAAAAGAATATTGATCCAAATTAAATATTTCCAACTCCTAAAATCTTGTAATATTCCAACCTATTTAATGGTACTACTTTCATTCAAATCCATGAAACTTTGCTGTACTGTTCAAATTTAAATTCAAATTTGGGCAATAATACTCCTGTTCTAAAATCAATATATTCCATTCTGTAACTCCAAACCCCCAACTAAGATTTTTTTCCCCATCTTAGAAATCCCTCTAGTATTTTACAAAAATGAGTTGACATTTTTCTGAGCACTTTGATTTTTCTGTTTTATTTGTATTCTTATTTTCCCGTGGTTATTATGAGACGTATAGATCCCGTATTTGATGAAGTTGCTGTGGAAGAAGAAGGAGAAGGATTTGAAGACTTTGAAGACCAAGCCAATCCAGGCAAGCAGCCCTTTGACCATGATACACTTGTTCTTCGGAACCCGTTGTTTCCGATGCATGATGATTAGGGTTACGATGGTAACCTAGATGAACCACCACATGATGCATGCCTTATTGTTGATCTTGCTATGTGCTAGATGACATGCAAATAGTTGGTCATGATGCTTATATGATGCATGACATGATCTTGATCTTGCTATGTGCTAGATGACATGCATATGGTTAGTGGTTATGATTAGTGATGCATGTGTGACATGAACCTTCATGGTTGTAGTCTTTGCATAAAACCCCGTCGGGTGCCATTTATGCCCGAGGGAGATGATGATGATGAGTTGGGTGACCACTTGTTGACGAAGTGGTGTGCCAAGGCAAGTGAGTGTCTTTTTCAAATGGATTGGTTGAAGTTGCGACCGTTATTCCAACCATACATGTGCAACCACACTACCCCTTATGGGACGGGGCTTTATTGATTACTTAGGTCGATACTAGCATGGTGCCCGCATTACTAGTGACGGGAAGACTTGAGGTCTTTCCCGGGACGGGGTCGTGCTTGGATAGACGACCATGACTGTTTTCACAGGGCACCGGACACACCGTTGGTCCCTTCGGGTACGCGTGAACATTGAAATTAGGGCAAGTCCCGTGATCTATTGTTTGTACCCGAGGGCCGTGTGCCAACGAGTGGACTCTATGTTAGTGTCGTCTAAGGAAAGATAATGACCGGGTGCTTACCCCGGGTACTTGAGGTACCGCGGGTCGTGGATGACACGGAAGTTCCCCGGATCTTGTGGGTAAAGTGTACAACCTCTGCAGAGTGTCAAACTATTCGAATAGCCGTGTCCACGGTCATGGACAGTTGGGTAACCGCTCTTGGGCTACGTCCAATGTTTGTGAAACCATGTGTGTGTTTATGAGTCAAGGTGGTGACTTGACTCGATGAGATGAATCATATTCATGTTGATATCGGTAACCTGTCTTCGAGGTTACGCGAGTGTATTGATGCATTAACTTGATGGTAGAATATTTGTTCTAGCCTTGCTAGATTGATCATTGTTATTCAATTGCATTGTTACTTGAACCACATCATGGGTTGCTTGCGAGTACATTCAAAGTACTCATTGGCTTGCCACTGGTTATTTAATTGGCCAGGCATGGAAGAGCAGGAATATGAGGAAGAGTTCTTTGGAGACGAACATGCGAACTAGGACGCTATCCCAGTCAGAATGCCTGTAGGGTTAAGGCAGATGGCATGGGTTCTACCCGTTTATCGAAGACTTCCGCTACCTGAGTTATTTGCTATTCAGCCGTGAGGCTCTATCTATGTAAGACTTGGCCATAATGGCCTTAATTCGTGTAAGACTATTTGTATGGATGTAAGACTCTTGTTATTTCAGCTTCTGTGTGTTCAGTGAGCATTGATCTCTGGGATCACTGTACACGTGCATTCGGTGATCTCGACTTCTAAGTCGGGGTCCCCACAGAGCTGGTATCAGAGCCATCCTGACTGTAGGAAGCTTTAGTTAGCATGGGCGTTAGTTAGTTGAGACCCCTTTTCAAAAACCTTCTGAACCTCTCTTCTTTTCTAAACCTGAGATTTCCTCAGCTTATTAACCCCTCCTATTCCACCTTTGTAGATGGCCGCTGTTCCCGAAGAGCACCTGGGCACTGGGTTTCCCTTACTTCTCGAGGATAGCCTCCAGGAGTGTCAGTTCCACCGAGCACCCATCCTCACCTACCTTGAGCATTGGGTGAGCGATACTGAGGTGGAGTACCATGTGGAAGTGATCGTGAAGGCAAGCTATCCTCCCACAAGTTGGTTCTTCGAGGGACCCCAGATGGCGACACTACCACTCGCTGTTGAGGCTGCTGCACTCAAGGCACTAACCCGTCTCTGCGAGCTTCTTCCGGAGATGGCAGCCAAGATGGCAACTCGCTTCTTACCTTACCGGAAGGAAGGTGACGAAGAAAGCAGCGCACTAGCCCCTCCACTGAAGGAAGGACTCTCGCTTCGGTTCCAGACCTACTTCAGTCTATGTTCCGACAGCCTGGCACAAGACTTGGCCTCGGAATCAATGAAGCTTCGAGAAGAACTTTACAAGACCAAGGCACTTCTTCGTCGAGCTCAAGAGAAGGCAAACAGGATCAAGAAGGAAGGAGCACCTTCTGGACAATCCGCTATCGCATATCGAGGCGGAAGGCCCTCCGAGGATGTATCTTCCAAGGGTGAAGAACCACCTCGGCGACGCCGGATGACAGCAAGGGAATATCGCAAGCTTTTCCCTGCACCTCCGTCGAAGCACCGTCGTATCCAACTCCTCCACTCCCCCACTCCCTCCAGCGACAAGGGAGCCCAGACAGATGAAGACAAGGAGGAAGACCCAGAAGAGCCGGAATACGCGACCGAGCATTCCGCCGCTTAGGCATTATTCGCTACTTGGATATGCCAGTTGTAACCCCTATGGTAGGATAGGTCGTGTAACCCCTATGCGCAGTCGAGTCCTTGTATGGTTCATATGAAACCATCTAGTGTTTGCTTTTGTTGTGTCTGGATGTATGTCGTATTCTTCCTTCGGGAATGTGTAAACGACTGCATCACCCATTTGGATTTTAATGGATGTGTTTTGGCCTCTCGGCCCTTGCATTATTTGATTTAGTGTCACACCCATCCCCTTACTAGGCACCCATCTATCTTGCTTTCCCTCTTCCGAGTCATGAGACCTTTTACCGCTCCAACAGGATGCCTGTTGTAACTCGTACTGGTACCTCTACCCAGCAGCCCGAAGCCGGAGCATCCTCTCAGCCAGAGGCAGGACACGACCAAACCAACGACCAAGCTCCGCCACCACCTCCTCCAAGCATGGACATGGCTCAGCTTCTCCAGGCTTTCCGAGAGGAACGCCAAGCCAACACTGCAGCTCTCCAGCTGATTGCTCAAGCTGTCACCAACAACCGCCAGCCGGCGGGGAATGGCAATGGACGTTCCACGTTGGCAGAGTTCAAGAAGCATGCACCGCCAACCTTCATCGAGACTGCTGAACCCCTGGATGCAGATGACTGGGTCCGTTCCATTGAGGAAATCCTGGAACTAGTCGGATGCACCGAAGATCGCGAGAAGGTGGCTTATGCAGCCCACTGCCTCGGGGGAACTGCTAGAGCTTGGTGGGATGGATTCAAGGTCATGCATGTTGAACAAGACATCACTTGGGTTAACTTCAAGGCAGAATTCCGCAAGGCCCACATTCCTTCCGGAATCATGGCTATCAAAAAGCGCGAGTTCCGAGCCCTGAAGCAAGGAAGTGGCACTGTCAAGGAGTACATGCAGAAGTTCAGCATTCTGTCAAGGTATGCCCCTGAGGATGTCAGCACTGATGCTGCCAAAAGGGAGCGCTTCATGGAAGGCCTTAATCAGACTCTGCAATACTCGCTTGTCGTGTGCGACTGCCCGTCTTTCCCTGACCTGGTGAATAAGGCACTTATGCTTGAAGACAAGCGGCGTGCTTTGGAAGACACTCGCAAGCGCAAGTTGGTCAGTAAGGGAAGTTCCAGCAACCAGAAGCCTCGTCCGTGGCAGTCAGCCCCGGCCAAGCCAACCTATCAGCAGCCAAGAGCTCCTGCACCTCGTGCCAATCCTCAGCCTCAACAGAATGCCAACCCCAGGCCAGCCTTCAACCCCAATGCCAGTGGTGGCAAGATCAACACTCCAAACCAAGTCACTTGCTTTGGATGTGGTCAGCCCGGACACATCTCCAGGGTGTGCCCCAACAAGAAGCCTGATGCCCCGCGCCCCAATGCGCAGAACCAGGGACAAGGCCGTGGAATGCCACCAAGGAACCCAGCTCCTCGCAATCCACCGAGCTATGGGAAGGGGCGTGTGAATCACATCACTGCTGAAGAAGCCCAGGAAGACCCGGACGTCGTGCTGGGTACGTTCCTTGTCAACTCAGCACCTGCAACTGTCTTGTTTGATTCTGGAGCAACGCATTCATTTGTCACTCAAAGATTTGCATTAAAAAGTGGCATGACCCCTACACCCCTGAATAACCCTATGGTGGTACAAACCCCCGGAGCCGAGATGAGAGCCAAGATAGGCTGTAAAGGAGTCGGTATTACCATCAATGGTGTAGAATTCCTAGCAGACCTTATCATCCTGAGATCGCAAGGCTTGGATGTGATCATAGGGATGGATTGGCTCAGTAAGCACCAAGGCTTGTTAGACTGTGCCAATCGGACAGTCGCTGTGACTAGTGACCAAGGAGTCGAAGTCAAGTTTGCCCCCAACTCCTCTTCCGCTCAAGCCGCTAAAGTCAACTGTCTGTCTGAAGTTGGGCTAGATCAAGTACCGGTGGTATGTGAGTATCCTGATGTCTTTCCGGATGAACTACCGGGAATGCCCCCTGACCGTGACATTGAGTTCATCATCGAGCTCGTGCCCCGAGCAGGACCCATCTATTAGAAGCCTTATAGAATGGGGACGGAAGAATTAGCCGAGTTGAAGAAGCAGCTAGAAGAGCAGCTAAGGAAGGGATTTATCTGCCCGAGTGCCTCCCCTTGGGGATCTCCTGTTCTGTTTGTGGCAAAGTGGGACGGTACCATCCGCTAATGCATTGACTATCGTTCCCTCAATGAAGTTACAATCAAGAACAAGTACCCACTTCCCAAGATCGAAGATCTGTTTGATCAGCTCAGCGGAGCCAAGGTATTCTCCAAGATCGACCTCAGATCTGGGTATTACCAGCTGAAGATCAGACCCCAAGATATTCCGAAGACGGCATTCGTAACCAGATATGGCCTGTACGAGTGCACGGTCATGTCTTTTGGGTTAACCAATGCCCCAGCTTACTTCATGTATCTCATGAATAAAGTCTTCATGGAATATTTGGACAAGTTTGTGGTTGTCTTCATTGATGACATTCTTGTGTTCTCGAAGTCGGAGGAAGAGCATGAGCAACATCTGAGGATGGTCCTAGACAAGCTTCGTGAGCACCAACTGTATGCCAAATTCAGCAAGTGTGAGTTCTGGCTGCATAAAGTTGGATTCTTAGGTCATGTCTTGACCGAGGAAGGATTATCTGTTGATCCTGCAAAAATCGAAGCTGTGACCCAATGGCAATCTCCAACGACCATCAAGGAAGTCAGAAGCTTCCTCTGATTAGCGGGCTATTACCGCAAGTTCGTGGAATGATTCTCTAGCATTGCACGACCAATGACTCAGCTCCTCAAAAAGGACAAGAAGTTCGAGTGGATGCCAAAATGCGAAGAGAGCTTCCAAGATCTCAAGAAGAGATTGACCACCGCCCCAGTTCTGGCAACACCTGATATTCACAAGGAGTTCGTGATATATTGTGATGCCTCTCGAACCGGATTGGGAAGCGTTCTGATGCAAGAAGGCCGCGTCATAGCATACCTCTCCAGGCAGCTACGACCCCATGAGGAGAACTACGCTACTCACGATCTTGAGCTAGCGGCAGTAGTTCATGCCTTGAAGACATGGCGGCATTACCTCCTAGGGAAACGGTGTGAGATTTACACAGACCACAGAAGTCTGAAGTATATTTTCACCCAAAAGGAATTGAACAGGAGGCAGCGGAGATGGTTGGAAGTCATCAAAGATTATGACCTCAGTGTTCAGTATCACCCTGGGAAGGCTAACGTGGTGGCCGATGCCTTAAGCAGGAAGGCCTGCTCTTTGAATGTCATTATTCGAGAAAGGCAGCCAACCTTGTTTAAGGAGATCGAACAATTCAGTTTGGAATTGGTCACCCCCGGATTTCTGGATCATTTGGAAGTCAGACCGACCCTGCTGGACGATGTCACGAAGGCTCAAGATGGACATGCAAGCATCGAAGGCATCAAGAAGAAGATGAAGCTGGGTAAGGCCCCAGGATTCTCTGAAGACGAGCACGGGATTGTTTGGTACAAAGGTCGTCTCTGCGTACCAAACAACACCGAGCTGAAGACGCTGATTCTGCAAGAAGCCCACGACACCCCGTATTCCATCCACCCCGGAGGAACCAAGATGTACCAAGATTTGAAGGCACGATTCTGGTGGCACGGTATGAAGAGAGAGATTGCAACCTATGTTGCAAAGTGTGATGTGTGCCAAAGGGTCAAGGCTGAGTATCAGCGACCTGCTGGATTGCTTCAACCACTCAAGGTTCCTGAGTGGAAGTGGGATAAAGTCGGAATGGACTTCATCACTGGATTACCAAGGTCGAATAGAGGACATGACTCTATCTGGGTCATAGTCGATTATTT
This sequence comes from Secale cereale, assembly GCA_902687465.1. Lineage (NCBI taxonomy): Eukaryota > Viridiplantae > Streptophyta > Magnoliopsida > Poales > Poaceae > Secale > Secale cereale. The sequence goes on from LR738712.1 coordinate 280,692,378, forward strand.
GACCAAGGTGGCTCATTTCATTCCTTTCAAGACTACCTACTCAGGCAACCAGCTGGCAACTCTCTATATCAACCGAATCGTAAGTCTTCACGGTGTTCCCAAGGAGATTGTGTCAGATCGAGGCACCCAGTTCACTTCTAGGTTCTGGAAGAGATTCCAAGAAGCCTTGGGAACCAAATTGTCTTTCAGCACAGCTTTCCACCCACAGACCGGAGGTCAAACTGAGCGAGTCAATCAGATTCTCGAAGACATGCTCCGAGCCTGTGTCTTGGCGTATGGAGCCAAGTGGGAAGACTGTCTCCCTTTTGCCGAGTTCTCCTATAACAACAATTACCAGTCAAGCCTTCAGATGGCACCATTTGAGGTGTTGTACGGACGCAGATGCTGCACACCCCTCAATTGGTCAGAGACTGGAGAAGGACTAGTCTTTGGACCAGATATTCTCCGCGCAACAGAAGAGCAAGTCCAACTAGTCAGAGAGCGATTAAAGGCAGCCAAGTCAAGGCAGAAGAGTTATGCTGACACTCGACGCCGAGACATGAGTTTCCGTGTCGGAGATCATGTGTACCTGCGGGTAACTCCTTTGAAGGGAACCAAGCGTTTCCACGTCAAGGGGAAGCTCGCGCCAAGGTTCATTGGCCCTTTCAAGATCACCGACCGACGAGGAGAAGTGGCTTATCAGTTGGAACTACCACCTGAGCTATCCGATGTGCACAATGTATTCCATGTGTCACAACTCCGGAAATGTCTCCAAGTTCCAGACAAGCCCAGTCTCTACAAGGATGTGGATCACCAAGCCATTGATATGCAGCCTGATTTGACCTACCGCGAGAAGCCCATTCGTATTCTGGACGAAGCAGAACGACGTACGCGGAGCCGTGCCATCAAGTACTTCAAGGTCCAGTGGAGCAACCACACCGAAGCAGAAGCAACCTGGGAGCGAGAAGACTATCTTAGATCCGAGTTTCCTGACCTCTTTTAAGCCCTAGTTTAGGAATCTCGGGGACGAGATTCTTGTAAGGGGGGTAGGTCTGTCACACCCTACATTTTGTAACATGTTATTTGTAACTTTCAAGCATGAAAATTTGGACCAGCAAATTTTTTTAGCATCATATGGCTTTTATTTGGAATTGAGTTTTCTCCATGTGCTTTTTCTTGTGCTCATTAAAGTCAACTATGATCTCTTGTAGATTTCATCTCCACACCCAAAACTTCTGCCCAATGATCATGCCAAGTGTTATATAACAGTATAGTATTTTCTTACAAAATTAATTTGGCCAAAAAGTATTTTTATAAATTTAGTTTTCCAAAAACCCCTGAATTGAGATTTGCACTGCAAGTACTTGATTTAGGGTGAGAAAATTATTTCAAAAGGTTTATTTGAGACCTAGTAGCCATAGGACTTCCAGAAACCACAAAGGTATAATTTTAAAAGTTATTTTCCTATTTTATTTAAAAGCTTTTTCTTAAGGCCAGAAATGGTCTTTAATAGGGGAAAATTATTTAACTGCTTCAAAAATATTTGCCAAAATTCAGAGAGACTCATAGGACATATATTGTCCATATATAAGAGTTTCAACACTTGGTCATGTTCAAAATAAAGGGCTAAACCCTCTAAAACCCTTTCTGGATATTTCAAGCTTTTGAAATATTTACAAAGGAATCTTTCTCCAAAAATTCCAGGGAAATTCTATCATGTCATATATGACATATTTGATGATCTTGCCAAGTCCCATGCCTTGGGAAGCAAGAAAACCTCCTCAAACCCCTTCATAACCATTCTGTCCATATTTGAAGTTTGAGCAACTTTACATTGCCAAACTTGTCCAAATGCTCTCAAACTTGGTGCACATGCTAGAATGGCCTAATAAGGAACCTAGACCAAATGGCACAAGAATTTGAATAGAGCAACTTGATCAGATCACCTCAAAACCCTTTCTGTTCAAATGCAAATTTGAACAACTTTACATTACCAACTTTTTATCTGGAGCTTCACACTTTGTGGGCATGATAAATACCCCAAATGATGATGCTACACCAAGTGGTGCATCAAGGGGAGATGATTAGCTTGACTCAATCAAGATGAAACTGTTTCTGTTGATTTCTAGGGTTCACCAAAGTTACATTGGCTAGTTTCTTCAAATGAGCCCAAATTTGGTGAAGCACCCTATTTTCTCATGTCTTTCAACCCTGTCAAGTGCCATGTCAAGTGGACTTCATTTACTTGATCAAACACTGATCAAACACCTTCTGCAGAAATGCTAAAACCTCCAATTTGACCACTTTCACTTTTCTCCATGGCCTCAACTTCTTACCACAGGCTCATTGAGTTACCAGCTACCTCCAGTAACTCCCCCAGCACCCCAGCTCCATGATTGAAGGGTGAAACCCTTGTTTACCTTGCTGTACAGCAGGTTTCCACCATTTTACCAACACTCTCACTCTCTCTCTGCATCCCCAGGGCATCCATGGCCTCAGGGCATTTCTTTACTCCTCCCACAACGCGCTAGACACTGTTGGACACGCTGGTTTGGACCAAACCGGCGAGAGCGCGGCGATGCCAGTCAAACGCACGCTCTGGAGCGCGCGAACAGTGCCCTCCGCACGCTGGCTCCAGCCAATCGCCGATCCCCGACAGCCTCGGGCCTCCCCCTCGCGCCAGTCGAGGCGCCTCGACGTCCGCGACCTCCCCGGCGCTGTCCCCCCTCCTCCTGCGCCCTCCAGTGAACGTCGTCGCACGCGCACCGGCCGCCCGCTTCGGCCATTCTTCTGCTTCACACGCGCGCGCGCCTCTGACGCTCCCCCGCTCCTCCTCTCACCTCAGCTGGACGTAGAGCTCGTCCAGGAACTCCCCAGACACATCCCCATCGCCTCCCGTGCGCTGTAGCGTCGAGCCGGAGCTCGCCGGCGCACTGGACCACGGGTCTCCGCCGAGCCCTTATAAATAGGACCTCCCGAGCCATTCCAACAGCACCAGCAGCACCTCCTCCTCCCCAGCATCACTCCTGCATCACCAGCTCGACCCCAGGAGGTCCCAGTGCTCGGGATCGACCGGAGCTCCGCCGCGTCAGGCCGCTGGCGATCTCGAGGTACGGGCCTCCCCTGCCTCTCCTTCCACCCGTTTTGGAACCGCCGCACCTCACTGACTCTTTCCCCCTCGTTTCCCCTCTCTGTTGCAGTCGGAAACGACCGCTGCAACCACCCTCCGACGAGCTTCCGCCGTCCCACCTCGCCGCCGGCGAACCATACCTCCCCGCCGTGCCGCACTACCACCACTACAACCGCAACACGACGCTGGTCACGTCCCTGGCCTCCGTTGCCGCCGCCGTGGCCGGAATCTTCGCCGGTGAGCTCGCCGTCGCCGTAGCCGTGGGGTTAGAGATGACAGGCGGGCCCCGCCTGTCATCCCCCCACCTCTCTCCCCCTCCTCTGTGCCGCTGACCCACGGGCCCCGCCCGTCAGGTTTGAAAACCTGACGCGCGCGCGCTGGCTCCCGTGCGGCTGGGCCAGTCCGTCTGGGCTGTGCACTGTGGCCTCCTCTGGCCCAGTGCACAGGACCCTTTTTCATTTTTCTTTTCTGTTGATGTTTTAAACATTTATACAGAAAAGAATATTGATCCAAATTAAATATTTCCAACTCCTAAAATCTTGTAATATTCCAACCTATTTAATGGTACTACTTTCATTCAAATCCATGAAACTTTGTTGTACTGTTCAAATTTAAATTCAAATTTGGGCAGTAATACTCCTGTTCTGAAATCAATATATTCCATTCTGTAACTCCAAAACTCCAACTATGATTTTTCCCCATCTTAGAAATCCCTCTAGTATTTTACAAAAATGAGTTGACATTTTTCTGAGCACTTTGATTTTTCTGTTTTATTTGTATTCTTATTTTCCCGTGGTTATTATGCGACGTATAGATCCCGTATTTGACGAAGTTGGTGTGGAAGAAGAAGGAGAAGGATTTGAAGACTTTGAAGACCAAGCCAATCCAGGCAAGTAGCCCTTTGACCATGATACACTTGTTCTTCGGAACCCGTTGTTTCTGATGCATGATGATTAGGGTTACGATGGTAACCTAGATGAACCACCACATGATGCATGCCTTATTGTTGATCTTGCTATGTGCTAGATGACATGCAAATAGTTGGTCATGATGCTTATATGATGCATGACATGATCTTGATCTTGGTATGTGCTAGATGACATGCATATGGTTAGTGGTTATGATTAGTGATGCATGTGTGACATGAACCTTCATGGTTGTAGTCTTTGCATAAAACCCCGTCGGGTGCCATTTATGCCCGAGGGAGATGATGATGATGAGTTGGGTGACCACTTGATGACGAAGTGGTGTGCCAAGGCAAGTGTGTGTGTTTTTCAAACGGATTGGTTGAAGTTGCGACCGTTATTCCAACCATACATGTGCAACCACACTACCCCTTATGGGACGGGGCTTTATTGATTACTTAGGTCGATACTAGCATGGTGCCCGCATTACTAATGACGGGAAGACTTGAGGTCTTTCCCGGGACGTGGTCGTGCTTGGATAGACGACCATGACTGTTTTCACAGGGCACCGGACACACCGTTGGTCCCTTCGGGTACGCGTGAACATTGAAATTAGGGCAAGTCCCGTGATCTATTGTTTGTACCCGAGGGCCGTGTGCCAACGAGTGGACTCTATGTTAGTGTCGTCTAAGGAAAGATAATGACCGGGTGCTTACCCCGGGTACTTGAGGTACCGCGGGTCGTGGATGACACAAAAGTTCCCCGGATCTTGTGGGTAAAGTGTACAACCTCTACAGAGTGTCAAACTATTCGAATAGCCGTGTCCACGGTCATGGACAGTTGGGTAACCGCTCTTGGGCTACGTCCAATGTTTGTGAAACCATGCGTGTGTTTGTGAGTCAAGGTGGTGACTTGACTCGATGAGATGAATCATATTCATGTTGATATCGGTAACCTGTCTTCGAGGTTACGCGAGTGTATTGATGCATTAACTTGATGGTAGAATATTTGTTCTAGCCTTGCTAGATTGATCATTGTTATTTAATTGCACTATTACTTGAACCACATCATGGGTTGCTTGCGAGTACATTCAAAGTACTCATTGGCTTGCCACTGGTTATTTAATTGGCCAGGCATGGAAGAGCAGGAATATGAGGAAGAGTTCTTTGGAGACGAACATGCGAACTAGGACGCTATCCCAGTCAGAATGCCTGTAGGGTTAAGGCAGATGGCATGGGTTCTACCCGTTTATCGAAGACTTCCGCTACCTGAGTTATTTGCTATTCAGCCGTGAGGCTCTATCTATGTAAGACTTGGCCATAATGGCCTTAATTCGTGTAAGACTATTTGTATGGATGTAAGACTCTTGTTATTTCAGCTTCTGTGTGTTCAGTGAGCATTGATCTCTGGGATCACTGTACACGTGCATTCGGTGATCTCGACTTCTAAGTCGGGGTCCCCACATAGTCAGTGCTTGCATTAGGACTAGCGAGAGTGTGCATCATGTTTACTTTCCACAGGAACTTGAAATGGGAATGACAGAAACACCAGCACCCCTATTCTAACAACTAGGGTTTAATAAACACTTTTCCAATGTACCCAAAATGCCCTTCAAAAATGTTCATCATCTTTGCCTTGGTCGTAAACCTCTGCCAAAAATGGTGCACAATTTTCTAGGACATCCAAAGGTCTCTCGATTAATTCATATTGTAATTGCAATTGGGCATTTAAATGCAATAAAATATTTTATGTGCCCAAATAATCATAAACTAAAATGTTCCATACTATTTATATTATATACAGTGGGCATGATTAGTTTTATGAGTTATAAAAATGTTCTAGCATTTTTTATTAATTCAACAAAGTTGCAAAAGAAATAAAAGAGAAAGAAAATAGAAAAAAGGAGAGAGACAGGGGGCAGCCCACTCACCTGGGCCACTTGCCTGGCTGGCCCAGCGCGGCCCAGCCCGCTGAAGCACGCCAGACGTCCCCCTCCTCTCGCCAGGAGGATGGGGCGCGTAGCCGCGGCGTGCACGCACGCGTCCGGCCACCTCCTGACTGGCTGCCTGCGTCCCCGGCGCCTCGACGCCCCTAGGCGTTGCCACGCAGCCCCTAGCCCCTCTCCCACTATCCCCCGTGTCGTTCCCCCTCCTCTATCCCTCTCCACCGAGCTCCACCGAGCGGGCTCGTCGCCGCCGTTCGCTGCCACAGTGCCCTAAGCCACCCCCTCGCCTCCCCGATGCACCCATCGGTTCCGCCGCATCGCCCTGAAGCTCCCCACCGACGCACACGACGCCAAAAGCCCTACAACGCCGTCATCGCCGTCGTCTTCAACCTTCGTCACCGGAGATCTCCGCCGCCCGTTCGTCGCCGTCCGACCTTCCCCAAGCCCGCGTCGACGCCCTCTGCGACCGCTGTGAGCTCACGCATCGACCCCCCCTCTCCCCGGGCTTGATTACGTCTCGTAGTCGCCGTCCCGCAAGCACCCGAGCTCACCGCCGGCGTCCTCGTTGCCGCCGTTGTTCTAGTGGGCCTTGGACACGCCCGAGAGCTTCATCGTGCTCCTGACCTCACCAGGATGCCGTTGAGCCCTTCCCCTTGCTCGCCCGTGCCCCGCAACGCCTAACCCGATGATACCCGTGCTCCGGCGAGCTCCGGCCACCCTAGCTCCAGCCACCACCACCATTAGATGCGCAAGAGCTCTAGCTCGCCATAGGAACAAACCCCGTTACAAATCGCAGCCTGTAGCACCGTTCCGAGCAACTCCGGCGAGTCACCGCCGCGTGATTTGGTCACCGCCGGCCAAACTCCGGCGGGCTGACGTGGCCTGTTAGTTAGGAACTAATGGTGATTAGTTTAACCACCACAGCCACTGACAGTGGGCCCCACCGCATGGTCAAACCCAATCAGCCCCAGTTTTGACCGGGATTAGCCTCTGTGACACTGACATGCGGGACCCACCAGTCATGTTTCACCTGGACCAGGTCTGTTGACCTGCTGACGTCAGCATGATGTCATGCTGACACAGTAAATGATTTTCTGGGATTATTTGTTTTAAAACAATTCAGGAAATTCCACAAATTGCTTTAAACTTCAAAAAATCATATAAGTTCAACAGTAGATCAGATGGAAAAGATTTATATATGAAAATTGATCAGAAAAATCTAATCTTTCCAATGGCACTTGTTTCATGCATGTTTGAGCAAGATAACCTTGATGTTCACATGAAAACATGATAATGCACTTTAATAAATAATAGTTTGGGTATAAATTTGAATCTTTGATTCAAATGAGCTCAATCCTTTCTGTTATAGATGCATTAGCCCAAAACACATTCATCTTGCCATATCATGAGAATGCATCATATTGTTGCATTTGTTTGCTTATTGAGTGTATCGTCGGTGTTCTCCGTGGTAGGTCCTGCTCCCGAGGATACTTCTGTGTATCCAGCTGAAGAGCAGTACCCGACAACCACTCTGTCAGGCAAGCAACCATAGATCATTCCGATACAAACCCATCTTCTCGCTCCTGCTCTCTTTTACTGCATTAAGGCAACAACGTGTGAACTGTTACTTGCTGCGGTAGTTGAACCCTATTCCTTTGCATGACCTGTCATTGCCACAGTAACTAGTTAAAACCCACTAGCATGTGTAGGACTTGATTGAGCCATGTGATGTGTGTTCCACCATGCCATTTGTTTATGTTGCCTGCTATGCTTAGAGTTGTGTCAGATCTGGTTCATCTGTGTGATGGATCGGAGTGAAATGATCATACCGGTAAAGAGAGGGAAGTGTGGAACATGTTTGGTAAAGGTATCAATGAAAGGCCATGTAGGAGTACGTGGTGGGTCGTTTCATTGGAACCGTCCATAGGACCTGAGATCTGTATGTGTGGTTCAAGTTACAGTTACTACCACACATTGGGCCCTGAAATATGATCCCGCTCGACTTATTGACTGCCCATGTTCTCTGTCCAGGAGTTGCAACTAGTTTCTGGTGTTTGTAGTTTACTGCTGGTCGTGCACAGCGCTGACCCTCGGGGTGGGCTGTGATGCGACAGGTACGTGGCCGGGTGTACCGAGTGCCCGTTTGGTGACTCGGGAACCCTGTACACATCGTTTGGGGTCATGAGCGACACCCCGGCCGGATCTCCCCATGGATGGAACCCAAATAGGCGATAAACCTGGACGAGAGACTTGAGTGGTTGGTTAGGTCGTGGTCTACACCCACGTCGGCTTTCGCTTGAAGTCTGTCGAGCACAAGTCGTGTGCAGACGCTAAGTGGTGGAAACATGTGTGAGGAAGTACACCCCTGTAGGGTTACCAATCTATTCGAATAGCCGTTGTTCGCGGTACGGACTACTTGGTTACTCTTACATTTCATAGACAAGTTGCTGGATACTACTAAAAGCCTCAAGACAAGTGTGAGTGCCGTGGATGGCCCTTCCGTAGGATGACGGAAGAGGATCCACGGTAGTGTATTGTTTTGGTGAGTAGAGGACTCGTGTACGTAGTCTTATCTTGCAATATGTTGAGAGTCGTAGTATAGTTTAGCCAAGAGTCAAAGCTGGCTTGCTGCTATGAACTCCACTACCCTTGTTGATAATGATGCATGTATGTTAGGTTCTGTTGTAAGACTTGTTGAGTAACTTTGTACTCATGTTTGCTTAATAACTGTTGCAGAGGAGAACCCCGCCCCTTCTGATGGGTTTTGCATAGACGTTGATGTCGACGAGTAGCTTACTACCCAGACGGAGATCTTGAGCTTGTGAAGGGCCTTGTAGATAGTCAGGCTACACCAAGCCTGTTTTATTTCCAAGTTGTCTGTACTCAGACATGTTAGCTTCCGATTGTGCTTGTATGATTGGATGACTTGAGTGTTGGGTCATGTGACCGCTACCTGTATGGATATGTTATGTATGGCTCTTTGGAGCCTCTTAAATAAAGTACTTTGAGTCATAGAGTTCTGTTGTGATGCAATGTTGTATTTGCACATATTGAGCATATTGTGTGTATGATTGAAATGCTTGGTATGTGTGGTTTCCGACACCTAGTTGTTTTCCTTTGGTAGCCTATCTTACAGGGAAATGCCTCATAGTGCTTCCACTGAGCCTTGGTAGCTTGCTACTTCTCGGAACACGTAGGCTGGCCGACATGTGTCCTTCTTCGTTCCTGTGTCTGTCCCTTAGGGGAAATGTCACGCGTTGTTCCTTTAAGTCCATGTAGCTTGCTACGACTTGGGTTCATACGTTGATGATCGACACGTTCGTTGCTGGGTCATGGATGCATGTCGCTGTAATTTAGTGCCACTTTTGGTTTTTAACTAGCCATGTCGGCCCGGGTTCTCTGTCATATGGATGCTTGCGACACTGTCATATACGTGTGCCAAAATGCGCAAACGGTCTCGGGCCAGGTAAGGTGGCACCCGTGGGGATACCGTGCGTGAGGCCGCAAAGTGATATGACGTGTTACAAGCTAGATCGGTGTGACTTAGGATCGGGTCCTAACAGTACCTTTTCCAGAGGGTAAGCTGAGATGACCTGGATGGGGTGGCCTTGGAAGTAGTGGCACAGCTTGACAGAAGCGACGAGGAGCGCTAGCAAGATCTTTTGCGGCATGGGGTAGCATACTCGGGAATCACGTAGCACCGTGTTGACAAAGTATACCGGGTGCTCGACGGGGGTGAAGTCCGGACTCGCCTGCGGCTGTGTGGTCTGACTAGGTAAAGGTGCTCCTGGGGCTTGGTCATTAGTTGGGGTAGCTGTGGCCTCAAGGGAGTCGTCTTGCAGGACGCGGTCGCCCTCCGGCCCTGATGGGGCCTTGGGAGTGCCGTCCCTGGGTTGTAAGGTCTTGTCTTGATGCTCCTCTTGAACAGCCACCAGCGCTGCGCTAGCCAAATGTGGTGTTGCGGCCAGGTAAAGCACTAATTGTTCTTCGGGCTTGGGTGCCACCATCACCGGTGGATTGGTGAGGTATCTCTTGAGGTCTTCGAATGCTGCATCAGCCTCAGTGGTCCACTCGAACGGGCCCTTCCTTTTCATCATCTTGAAGAAAGGGAGGGCTCTCTCCCCCAACTTGGAGATGAAACTCCCGAGCGACATTACACAGCCGGCCAGTTTCTGCATCTCCTTGAGATTCTTGGGTGGACTCATCTTTTCTATGGCCTTGACCTTCTTGGGGTTTGTCTCGATCCCTCGGTGCAACACCACGAAGCCCAAAAGCTTGCCTGACGAGACACCGAACACACACTTTTCCGGATTGAGCCACAAGTCTATCTTGCGCAGGTTTGCGAACGTTTCTTCCAGGTCTGTGATGTGGGTTATGGCCTCCTGAGAGTTCACCAAGATGTCATCTACGTACGCCTCAGTGTTCCTCCTGAGCTGTTTTCCCAGTGCGATGTGCATTAACCGCTGAAAGGTGGCTCCTGCATTCCGTAACCCAAACGGCATGCAAGTGTAGTAGTATACTCCACACGGGGTGAGGAAGGTAGTCTTCTCGACATCTTGCAACGCCATCATGATCTGGTGGTAACCTGAGAAGGTGTCCAGGAAGCACAACAAGTCACACTCAGCAGTGGAGTCGACGATCTGATCGATGCGGGGCAGAGGAAACGGGTCTTGCGGACAAGCTTTGTTGAGGTTGGTGAAGTGGACACACATGCGCTCTTTTCCTCCTTTCTTGGGCACGACGACGGGGTTCGCCAGCCACTCTGGGTACCGGACCTCGCGGATAACACCCGCCGCCTCCAACTTGCGAGTCTCCTCCACGATGAAGGATTGTTTCTCCGTAGATTGGAGCCTGGCCTTCTGCTTCACGGGGCGCATATTCGAGCATACATTTACGTGATGCTCGATCACCTTCCTCGGGACTCCCGCCAGGTCCTTGGGTTCCCATGTGAACACATCCCTGTTCGCACGCAGTAACCCAACCAGCACGTCTTCTTGAGCTTGGGGGAGACCAGCTCCTATGGTGAAGGTGACACCCGACGGCTCGTCTTCATCTACGGGCACCTGCTTCGTCTTGACTTGGTCTTGAGAGAAAAGTTGCTTCTTGTTGGCCGGTGGAGCCCCCTCAATTTGAGGTGCGACTTCACCGGATGGTTGCACCACCGCAGTGGTCCGGAAGACGCGCTTGAGGGCCGCCAGAGCATCCTTGGTGTCCCCCACCACGGTGAGGACACCGCTACTCCCTGGCATCTTCATGAGGTTATAGGCTGGATGAGTCACAGCCATGAACTAAGCCGGCGTGGGGTACCCAAGGATGGCGTTGTACGGGAGGCTGATTCGAGTGATGTCGAGGTCGATTAGCTTGGTGCGGTAGTTGTTTCGGGTGCCGAAGGTGACCCAGAGGTGGATCTGCCACAGAGGGCTGGTGGAACCACTGCAGTCTCCTGAGAAGGGTTTGGTGGGGCGCAACCGCTCGAGTGGCACTTTAAGCAAGCTGAAAACCTCCACTGAGAGGACATTGAGGCCAGCCCCACCGTCGATGAGGGTCTTGGTGACTGCCACGTTGCAGATGGTGGGGGTGCGGAGCATCGGGAGAGCACCTGAGCCCGCGGTGGAGGTGGGTTGGACCCCGAGTCAAAGGTGAGGTCGGCCTTGGGCACCACCCATCCAGGAGGAGCCCCCTGGCGTATGGAGGCGACGCCCACCTGGCAAAAGATCTGCTTGATGTGGCGGTCGGAGGGTGGTGCTTGGGAGCCGCCAAGGAGGTCCGTGACGACGTGGGGCACCGGCGCCCCGAAGCGTGCGACGAAGAGGTCGCGCAGCTCCTCCCAGGACGCCACGGATGAATCTGGCAAGCTGACGAACCAGGCGCGCGGCACGCCGGTGAGCGCAATGGGGAACCAGCTGTCCATGACCTTGCTGTCGCCGCCGACCGCCGAGATAGCCTCTTCGTAAGCCTGGAGGAAGACGATTGGGTCCTATGCCCCGTTGTAATGGGGCGACAGATCCGCCCTGAACCTGGGTGTCCACTGCACCCATCGGAAGGCGGGGGTGAAGGCTCGGTGGCCCGTGGTGCCGCCGCACGCGGCCGCAAAGCCGGTCAGAGGAGGGACACCTGCTATGGGAGCTTGGCCGATGGAGAGCAGGATGGACAGGGGAGAAACTTCGGCACACCCCTACATGGCGCGCCAAATGTCGGATCTCGGGTTCCTGCAAAACCCTTAAGGTTTGATCTCTGGGGTGCGCACGAAGATATCTCCTTCCGCCCTAGCTCGTCTACTCAAAAACCCTAGGCCTAGCTTGTCAGATCCGAGGAACAAGGGACACAAAGTTTATATTGGTTCGGGCCACCGTTGCAGTGTAATACCCTAATCGAGTGTGGTGTGGTGGATTGCCTTGCAGGATTATGAAGAACTAGTACATGGATGAACTGCCTCCTGAGGAGAGGGGTTCTTGTGCTCGGGTGAGCTTGTGTTGTGCGGCCTTCTATCTTATCAGCCCAAGATGAGATGATCTCCAATGGTGGTTGCTAGTCCTATTTATAGTGGCCCGGGTCCTTTTCCCAAATATTGCACGGGAAGGGATCCCACAACGGCCAAGTTTTAAGGGGGGCAGCTAGTACAAGCTATCCTGACAAAAAATGGTCTTCACCTGCCAAAGGCTCTGGTGGTGACGCCATCGTGGGCTCCGCCATGACCTTCGTTCTACTGTCCTACTCGTCTTGGTCTTGTTGCACCGATATGGAAACATTTGCCTGATGCCTCGGGACTCTTCGCCTGCACCTACTCCTTTAGCACCAAAGAAGAAACGTGCACTCTGCACCCGCTGGCGCCCACCTGGCCTTGGTCATCATTGCTCACGTCACGAGGACCTCACGAGGTGTCGCTCTCCTCGATATCTCCCATCCTCACGAGCCGGCCTTGTGAGGCCGCCCTAGGGGATGCCTTGTGTCGTCCGCCTCACGAGGCTCGGCCCCTCGCGAGGGTCTTGAGTGGTCGCTGAAGATGCCGGGCCGTACCAGGCCGCCTGGTGAGCCACGCCCTGGGCCGCAGGCAGGCAAGTCTAGGTAACTCTATTCCGAGGACGCCTACAGAAGCTCTGGATGTACTTCTGCGGGGTTTCCCCTTGTTGGTGCTTGACGTGCTGCAGGTCACCTGCGGCTAGCAGGCAGTCGCGGGTGCACTCGAAATTGATGATGAAATGCTCAGGTATCTCACCTCAGGAGGAGATTGATCCCGCGAGTAGGTTCAGGAGCCACGAGCGCGCGCCATCCTTGAGAGCCATGGGGAACCAGTTCGCCATAATATTCTCATCGCTGTTGGCCGCCTCGATGCTCAGCTCGTAAAGCTGCAGGAACTCAATAGGGTCGGGGGTGCCGTCGTAGCGTGGAGGCACGTCAGGCTTGAACTTCTCAGGCCAGATGATGCTACGTAGCTCAGGGGTGAAGGATCGGCAGCCTGCTGTGGCCACCGGAACCCGTCGTGGAGGCGAAGCTAGGTCTTGGTTCTCATGCGCCGCCATCACAGGGAGTGCTGCATCTGCTCCTTGCGGTCGCTGGACCTCTTGACAGCTTCCTTCTTCATGCACGGGCGCCCCGCGTGGTGGGTCGTGCCACGGGGCCGTGTGCCTTCGAGCTTGAACGACATCTTGACGTGGAGGGGGCAGAGGCGCTTCATGGGCCATGTCGCCCACAAAGGGAGGCTGTGGGGACCCCGACTTAAGAGTCGAGATCACCGAATGCACGTGTATAGTGATCCCAGAGATCAATGCTCACTGAACACATAGAAGCTGAATAACAAGAGTCTCACATCCATACATACCGTCTTACACAAATCATGACCATTATGGCCAAGTCTTACATAGATAAAGCCTCATGGGCTAAATAGCAAATAAACTCGAATAGCGGAAGTTTTCGTAGACAAGTAGAACCCATGCCATCTGCCTTAACCCTACAGGCATTCTGACTGGGAAAGCATCCTAGTTTTCATGTTCGTCTCCATAGAATTCTTCTTCAAATTCCTGCTCCTCCATGCCTGGCCAATTAAATAACCAGTGGCAAGCCAATGAGTACTTTGAATGTACTCAAAAGCAACCCATGATTTGGTTCAAGGTAACAATGGAAGTTGTACAACAATAAGTAACCTAGCTACAAGCTAGATAAGATATTCTAGCATTTGTGAAACATGCATCAATGTACTTGGGTAACCTCGAGGACAGGTTACAGATATCAACATAAATAGAGTTCAATTCATTTCTGGTTCTTTCAAAGAGTCAAGTCATCACCTTGACTCATCACACACACACTTTCACCAAGATTGTAAAATTCTGGACATAGTTTAAGTAGCACCTCTACACTATCCATGACCGTGGGCATGGCTATTCGAATAGTTTTACAGTCTGCAGAGGTTGCGCACTTTACCCACAAGATCCGGGAAGCTTTCGTGTCACCTACGATCCCGCGGTACCTCAAGTACTCGGGGGAAGCACCTGGTCATTACCTTTCCCTAGACGACACTAACATAGGGTCCACTCGTTGGTACACAGCTCTCCTGTACAAATAAAAGATCGTGGGACTTTTCCCTTTCACATTGTCACGCCTACACGAAGGGACCAACGGTGTGTCCAGTGCCCTGTAAAAATAGTCATGGTCGCCTATCCAAGCACGAACCTGTCCCGGGAGTGACCTCAAGTCTCCACCGTCAGTAGTGATGTGGGCACCATGCTAGTATCAGCCTAAGTAATCAACAATGCCCCGTCCCATAAGGGGTAGAGTGGTTGCACATGTTTGATTGGGACGGTAATCACACGTAAATATAATCCATTATTTTATCCACACACGAGAACTTTCTTTGGTTCACCACTTCTTCCTCAAGTGGTGGCCTTAACTCAACATCACCCTCGGGCATTAGGGGCACCCGATGGAGTTTTCGGAAGGATGCAACCATGAAGGGTTCATGGTACATATACAACATCATGTATCAACAAATAATCTTTCGACATTGCATCTATGCACATGGTAAAGATTATGAGTAGGGGTATGCACCATGTGGTAGTTCCCAACAAGTTTACCACCGTCATATTTCATCATCATGCAATCAGAAAAGGGTACCGATGAGCAAGAGGGGTATCATGGTCAAATGGTTGCTTGCCTGGATTGGCTTGGTCTTCAAAGTCTTCAAATCCTTCCCCTTCTTCTTCTTCAGCAACTTCGTCAGACACGCTATCTAATCGTCCCAATAAAATAACGGGAAAATAAGACAACAATAAAAATAGAAAAATCAAAGTGCTCAGAAAAAGGTTCATGAATACTAGAGGGAAAACTAAAAAAGCAAAAATTCTTAGTTTTGGATTTGGAGTGATAGAATGGGGTAGATGGATTTTTGAACATAGTTTTTAGTGTTCAAATTTAAATTTAAATTTGAACAGTACAGGAAAGGTTCATGAATATGTGTGAAAGTTATATCATTAAATAGGTTGGAATATTACAAGGTTTTAGGAACTGGAATTATTTCATTTGGATTAATATTTAGACCAGGGGAATTTTTGCAAAATTGACAGAAAAAGAAAAAGAAAAAGGGTTATGTGCCTGCTAGGCCAGAACAGCCGCAGTGCGGCAGGCCCAGCGAGAGAGGCGGCCCAGCGCACAGGTGCACGCGCGCGCGCTAGGTTTTAAACCTGACGGGCGAGGCCCAGGCGTCAGCGAGAGAGAGAGAGGGGCGATGGAGAGGAGAGGCTAACAGGCGGGGCCGCTGTCATCCCTAACCCTGCGACAGAGGGCCGGCGAGCTTACCAGCGTCGATGCAGGGCACGACGAGGACGAGCAAGGGCACGGCTGAACTCAGCGTCGAGTCGCCGTTCGGGTGGAGGTAATTGCACTTGCCGGGGTGGCCTGGTTCACCGGCGACGAGGACACGCGGTAGAGGGGCTTCGGGTGTCGATGGTTCCGGCAGTTTCCGGCTGCAAAAGAAGCGGGGGGGG
>LR738712.1:280710024-280926435 GCA_902687465.1 Secale cereale
GGAAATGGTCTATGAGCCGCGGCGGTTCCAGATCGAGGAAGAGGAGCGGCGGAGAGGGCCTGTAACCTGAGGTCGATGGCGACCCGAGGCGGCGGAGCTCAAGCTCGATCTCGAGCTCGGGCTCGTCTAGAGAGGGGTGAGTGGTGTAGGGGGATGATTAGGGGTGTGTGGAAGCGAGTGGTGAGGAGAATAGGGCGTGGGGTGTCCCTTTTATAGGCGAACGGCGGGGTGCCATGGACCCGTGCGCCGGCGAACTCCTGCTCGTTGCCACAGGGCTCGGGAGGAGCTGGCGCCGTGTCTGGGGTGTTGATGGATTCGGTCGAGAGCTAAGGGAGAGAAGAGAGAGAGCATGGGGAGGCCAGGGGCACCGCACGTGTGAGCTTGCTCATTGGAGCTCTCGGGTGGCCGGCGCACGTGCGAGCTGGGGCGAGAGGAGGGAGAAGGAGGAGGGGGCCGACCAGCTGCCGTGTTGTGGACGTCGAGGCGGACTCGAGAGACTCCATCCCGACGCCCTAGGTGGTCGGGTGCCTCGGGCAGGACAAGGCTACAGGGCGGGAGCACACTGTAGCGCGCTCTAGAGCACCCATATGGCTGGCATGGTCGTGTCCCACGCGCTCTGGACGCGGCCACCTTGTCCATTGGCTCTAGGGGGAGTAAAGAATGTGGGAGGGGCGTTGGATGCCATGGAGGGCTTCTAGAAGGAGAGAGTGCTGAGAGAGAAGGGTGAAAGTGGCTGTCCAGGAATGTGAAATGGGGTTTTACCCCCTTCAATCATTAAGCTGTGGTGCAGCCATTACTGCTGGAGGTAGAAGGGGTCTAGTAGATGCTGTGGTAAAAAGCCTAGCTCAAGGAGAACAAGGAAACAGGTAAAAATGATAGTTTTGGAAAATTACCAGAAGGTGTTTGATGTGTTTTTGGGCAAGTAAATGATTTCCAGTGGACATGAGACTTAACAGGATTAAATGGTATATAGAAATAGGGTGTTCCACCAAGTTTGAGCTCATTTGAATAAACTTGCCAATGTAACTTTGGTAAACCCTAGAAATCAACAGAAATGGATTTTGCAATATTAAGTTAAGCAAATCATCCCTCCTTGATGCACCACTTGGTGTAGTGTCATAATTTGGGGTTGTGATCATGTCCACAAAATTTGAGGTCACAAGTAAAAAGTTGGTAATGTAAAGTTGTTCAAATTTGAATCTGAACAGAAATGGTTTTGGGGTACTCTGATCAAGTTACCCTCCTCCAAAACTTGTGCCATTTGGTCTAGATGCATTATTAGACCATTTTAGCACGTGTACCAAGTTTGAGAGCATATGCACAAGTTTGGCAATGTAAAGTTGCTCAAACTTCAAAAATGGATAGAATGGTTTTGAGGGGTTTTGATGATGTTTTCTTGGTTCCCAAGGCATGGGGCTTGGCAAGATCATAAAATATGTCATATATGGTTTGATATAATTTCCCTCGAATTTTTAGACAATATTTCCTTTGTAAATATTTCAAAAGCTTGAAATATCCTGAAAGGGTTTCTGAGGGATTTGCCCAATATTTTGAACATGACCGAGTGTTGAAACTCTTATATATGGACAATATATGTCCTAAGAGTCTCTCTGAATTTTGGCAAATATTTTTGAAATAGTTAAATAATTTTTACCTATTAAGGACCATTTCTGGCCTTAATAAAAAGCCTTTATATAAAATAGGAAAATAACTTTTAAAATTATACTTTTGTGGTTTTGGGGAGTCCTATACCTAGTAGGATTCAATCATACCTTTTCAAAGATTTTTATCACCCTAAATAAAGTACTTGCAGTGCAAGTCTCAATTCAGGGGTTTTTGGAAAACTAATTTTTGAAAATACTATTTGGCCAAAATATTTTTATATAAATATACTATACTGTTATATACACTTGGTATGATCATTGGGCAGAAGTTTGGGGTAAGGAGATGAAGTATATAGGATGGAGTAGTTGACTATAAAGAGCACTTAAAAATCACAGAGAGAAAAACTTAATTCCAAATAAAAGCCAAATGAAGCCAAAAAAATTGTTGGTCCAAATTTTCATGCTTTATTAATGCAATAACCATGTTACAAAATGCAGGGTGTGACAGACCTACCCCCCTTACAAGAATCTCGTCCCCGAGATTCCTAAACTAGGCCTTAGAAGAGATCAGGATACTCGGATCTAAGATAGTCTTCATGTTCCCATGTTGCTTCTGCTTCCGTGTGGTTGCTCCACTGGACCTTGAAGTACTTGATGGTGCGGCTTTGCGTCCGTCGCTCTGCTTCATCTAGAATGCGAATGAGCCTCTCACAGTAGGTCAAATCAGGCTGAAGATCAATGGCTTGGTGATCGACATCCTTGTAGAGATCAGGCTTGTCCGGAACTTGGAGACACTTCCGGAATTGTGACACGTGGAATACATTGACGCTTGGTTCCCTTAAGAGGAGTTACTCACAGGTACACATGGTCTCCAACACGGAAACTCATATCTCGGCGATGAGTGTGAGCATAGCTCTTTTGTCTCGATTTGGCGGCCTTCAAACGTTCTCTGACTAGTTGGACTTGCTCTTCTGCTTCGCGGAGAATATCTGGTCCAATGACTAGCCCTTCTCCTGTCTCTGAACAGTTGAGGGGTGTGCGACACTTGCGTCCATACAACACCTCAAACGGTGCCATCTAAAGGCTCGACTGATAACTGTTCTTATAGGAGAACTCGGCAAAAGGGAGGCAATCTTCCCACTTGGCTCCATATGCCAAGACACATGCTCGGAGCATGTCTTTGAGTATTTGATTTACTCGCTCTGTCTGACCTCCGGTCTACGGGTGGAAAGTCGTGCTGAAAGACAACTTGGTTCCCAAGGCTTCTTGGAACTTCTTCCAGAACCTTGAGGTAAACTGGGTTCCTCGATCTAACACAATCTCCTTAGGAACACCATGAAGGCTTACGATTCTGTCGATGTAGAGAGTTGCCAGCTAGTTGTCATCATAGGTAGTCTCGACAGGAATGAAATGGGCTACCTTGGTCAAATGGTCGACTATGACCCAGATGGAGTCATGTCCTTTATTCGACCTTGGTAAACCAGTGATGAAGTCCATTCCAACTTTATTCGACTTCCATTCAGGAACCCTGAGTGGTTGGAGCAATCCAGCGGGTCGCTGATATTCAGCCTTGACCCTTTGGCACACATCACACTTTGCAATATAGGTTGCAATCTCTCTTTTCATCCCATGCCACCAAAATCTTTCCTTCAAGTCTTGATACATCTTGGTTCCTCCGAGGTGGATGGAATACGGAGTGTCATGGGCTTCTTACAAGATCAAATTCTTTAGCTCCATCTTGTTTGGTACGCAGATGCGGCCTTTGTACCAAACAATCCCGTGCTCGTCCTCGGAGAATCCCGATGCTTTGCCTAGCTTCATCTTCTTCTTGATGACTTCAATGCTTGCGTGCCCACCTTGTTATTTCTTGACTTCGTCCATCAAGGTTGGTTTGACTTCCAGATGGTCTAGAAATCCATGGGTGACAAATTCCAAACTGAATTGTTCCAGCTCTTCAAACAGGGCTGGCTGCCTTCTTTGAATTATGGCATTCAGGGAGCAAGCCTTTCCGCTTAAGGCATTGGCTACCACGTTAGCCTTCCCGGGGTGATATTGAACACTGAGGTCATAATCCTTGATTAGTTACAACCATCTTCGTTGCCTCATGTTCAATTCCTTCTGGGTGAAAATATACTTCAGACTTTTGTGGTCCGTGTATATCTCACACCGTTTCCCTAGGAAGTAATGACGCCATGTCTTCAAGGCATGAACTACTTCTGCTAACTCAAGATCATGAGTAGCGTAGCTCTCTTCATGAGGTCATAGCTGCCTTGAGAGGTAAGCTATGACTCGTCCTTCTTGCATCAGAACGCTTCCCAATCCGGTTCGAGAGGCATCACAATATATCACGAACTCTTTGTGAATATCAGGTGTTGCCAGAACTGGGGCAGTGGTCAATCTCTTCTTGAGCTCTTGGAAGCTTTCTTCGCATTTTGGCATCCATTCGAACTTCTTGTCCTTCTTCAGGAGCTGAGTCATTGGCCGAGAAATGCTAGAGAATCCTTCCACGAATTTGCGGTAATAGCCCGCAAATTCGAGGAAGCTTCTGACTTCCTTGACGGTCGTTGGGGATTGCCATTGGGTCACAGCTTCGATCTTCGCGGGATCAACTAACAATCCTTCCTCGGTCAAGAGATGACCTAAGAATCCAACTTTATGCAGCCAAAACTCATATTTGCTGAATTTGGCATATAGTTGGTGCTCTCGAAGCTTGTCTAGGACCATCCTCAAATGTTGCTCGTGCTCTTCCTCCGTCTTCGAGAAGACAAGAATGTCATCAATGAAGACGACAACAAACTTGACCAAATATTCCATGAAGACCTTATTCATAAGATACATGAATTAAGCTGGGGCATTGGTTAATCCTAAGGACATGACCGTGCACTCATACAGGCCAAATCTTGTTACAAATGCCGTCTTCGCAATATCTTGGGGTCTGATCTTCATCTGGTAGTACCCAGATCTGAGGTCGATCTTGGAGAACACCTTGGCTCCGCTGATTTGATCAAACAGATCTTAAATCTTGGGAATTGGATACTTGTTCTTGATTGTAACTTCACTGAGGGAACTGTAGTCAATGCATAAGCGGATGGTACCGTCCCTTTTTGCCACAAACAGAATAGGTGATCCCCAAGGGGAGGCACTTGGGCGGATAAATCCCTTCCTCAACTGCTCTTCCAGTTCCTTCTTCAACTCGGCTAATTCTTCCGTCCCCATTATATAAGGCTTCTTATAGATGGGTCCTGCCCCGGGCATGAGCTCGATGATGAACTCAATGTCACGGTCAGAGGGCATTCCCGGTAGCTCATCCGTAAAGACATCGGGATACTCGCATACTACCGGCACTTGCTCTAGTCCAACTTCAGACAGACAATTGACTTGAGTGGTTTGAGCAGAAGAGGAGTTGGAGGCAAACTTAACTTCGACTCCTTGGTCATTGGTAATGGTGGTAGTCCAATTGGCACAGTATAATAAGCCTTGGTGCTTGCTGAGCCAATTCATGCCTAGGATCACATCCAAGCCTTGTGATCTCAGGATGATAAGGTCTGCTAGGAAATCTACCCCGTTAATGACGATACTGACTCCCTTACAGCCTATTTTGGCTCTCATCTCTGCTCCGGGGGTTTGTACGACCATAGGATTATTCAGGGGTGTAGGGGTCATGTCACTTTTTAATGCAAATCTTTGAGTGACAAATGAATGCGTGGCTCCAGAATCAAACAAGACAATTGCAAGTGCTGAGTTGACAAGGAACGTACCCAGCACGACGTCCGGGTCTTCCTGGGCTTCTTCAGTAGTGACGTGATTCACACGCCCCTTCCCATGGTTGGGCGGGTTGCGAGGAGCTTGGTTCCTTGGTGGCATCCCGCGGCCTTGTCCTGGGTTCTGCGCATTGGGGTGCGGGCCATCGGGCTTCTTGTTGGGGCACACCCTTGAGATGTGTCATGACTGACCACATCCAAAGAAAGTGACTTGGTTTGGGTAATTGATCTTGTTGCCACCACTATTATTGGGGTTGAATGCTGGCCTTGGGTTGGCATACTGCTGAGGCTGATAGTTGGTGCGAGGTGCAGGAGCTCTTGGCTGCTGATAGGTTGGCTTGACCGGGGCTGGCTGCCACGGGCGAGGCTTCTGGTTGCTGGAACTTCCCTTGCTGATCATCTTGCGCTTGCGAGTGTCTTCGAGAGCGCGCCACTTGTCTTCAAGCATGGGTGCTTTGTTCACCAGGTCAGGAAAGGTTGGGCAGTCACACACGACAAGCAAGTACTGCAGAGTCTGATTGAGGCCTTCTATGAAGCACTCCCTTTTTGAAGCATCCGTGCTGACATCTTCAGGGGCATACCTTAACAGAACACTGAACTTCTGCATGTACTCCTTGACAGTGCCACTTCCTTGCTTCAGGGCTCGAAACTCACGCTTCTTGATAGCCATGATTCCAGAAGGAATATGGGCCTTGCGGAATTCTTCCTTGAAGTTATTCAATGTGATGTCTTGCCCAGCATGCATGACCTTGAATCCATCCCACCCTGCTCTAGCAGTCCCCCCGAGGCAGTGGGCAACATAAACCGCCTTCTCACGGTCTTCGGTGCAACCGACTAGTTCCAGTAAGTCCTCAATGGTGCGGACCCAGTCATCTGCATCCAGGGGTTCGGCAGTCTCGATGAAGGTTGGCGGTGCATGCTTCTTGAACTCTAGCAACGTGGAACGCCCATTGCCATTCCCCACTGGCTGGCGGTTGTTGGTGACAGCTTGAGCAATCATCTGGAGGGTTGTGGTGTTGGCTTGGCGTTCCTCTCGGAAGGCTTGGAGAAGCTGAGCCATGTCCATGATCGGGGGAGGTGGTGGTGGAGCTTGGTCGTGGGTTTGGTCTTGGCTGGCCTCTGCTTGGGCGGATGCTCTGGCTTCGGGCTGCTGGGTAGAGTTACCAGTACGAGTTACAACAGGCATCCTGTTGGAGTGGCAAAGGTCTCATGATTTGGAATGAAGAGGGAAAGCAATAAAGATGGGTGCCTAGTAAGGGGGTGGGTGTGACACTATTTATTTTCATGCAAGGGCCAAAAGGGCCAAACACATTCATTAAAATTCCAAATGGGTGATGTAGTCGTTTACACATTCCCGAAGGGAAGATACGACGTACATCCAAACACAAAAAAAGAAAACACTAGATGGCTTTATATGAACCATACAACGACTCGACTTCGCATAGGGGCTACACGACCTATCCTACCATAGAGGTCACGAGCTGGCATATCCGAGTTGTGAATGATGCCTAAGCGGCGGAATGCTCGGTCGCGTATTCTGGCTCTTCTGGGTCTTCCTCCTTGTCTTCGTCTGTTTGGTCCCCCTATCACTTGAGGGTGTGAGGAAGTGGAGGAGTTGGACACGGCGGTGTTTTGCCGGTGGTGCAGGGAAAAGCTTGCGATATTATCTTGTTGTCATACGGCGTCGCTGGGGTGGTACTTCATCCTTGGAAGATACATCTCCTGAGGGCCTTCCACCTCGATACGCGACAGCGGGTTGCCCGGGAGGCGCACCTTCCTTCTTGATCCTATCCGTCTTCTCTTGTGCTCGTCGAAGAAGTGCCTTGGTCTTGTGGAGTTCTTCTCGGAGCTTCATCGATTCTGAGGCCAAATCTTGAGCCAAGCTGTCGGCACATAGGCTGAAGTAGGTCTGGAATCGAAATGGAAGTCCTTCCTTCAGTGGAGGGGATTGCGCACTGCTTTCATCTTCACCTTCCTTCCGGTAAGGCAAGAAGCGGGTTGTAATCTTGGCTGCCATCTCCGGAAGAAGTTCTCGGAGGCGGGTTAGTGCCTTGAGTGCAGCTGCCTCGACAACGAGGGGTAGTGTTGCCATCTGGGGTCCCTCGAAGAACCAACTTGTGGGAGGATCGTTTGCCCTCAAGATTACTTCCACATGGTACTCCACCTCGGTGTCGCTAACCCAATGCTCATGGTAGGTGAGGATGGGTGCTCGGTGGAATTGGCACACCTGGAGGCTATCCTCGAGAAGCAAGGGGAACCGAGTGGTCATGTGCTCTTCACGTACAGCGGCCATCTACAAAGGTTGAATGGGAGAGGTTAATAAGCTGATGATATCTCAGGTTTGGTAAGGTTTAGAAAAGAAGAGAGGTTCAGAAGGTTTATGAAAAGGGTCTCATCCTAACTAACGCCCATGCTAACTAAGGCTTCCTACAGTCAGGATGGCTCTGATACGAGCTCTGTGGGGACCCCAACTTAAGAGTCGAGATCACCAAATGCACGTGTACAGTGATCCTAGAGATCAATGCTCACTGAACACACAAAAGCTGAATAACAAGAATCTTACATCCATACATACCGTCTTACACAAATCATGACCATTATGGCCAAGTCTTACATAGATAAAGCCTCATGGGCTGAATAGCAAATAAACTCGAATAGCGGAAGTCTTCGTAGATAAGTAGAACCCATGCCATCTGCCTTAACCCTACAAGCATTCTAACTGGGAAAGCGTCCTAGTTCGCATGTTCGTCTCCAATTCTTCTACAAATTCCTGCTCCTCCATGCTTGGCCAATTAAATAACCAATGGAAAGCCAATGAGTACTTTCAATGTACTCCCAAGCAACCCTTGGTTTGGTTCAAGGTAATAATGCAAGTTGTACAACAATAAGTAAACTAGCTACAAGCTAGATAAGATATTCTACCATTTGTGAAACATGCATCAATGTACTTGGGTAACCTCGAGGACAGGTTACAGATATCAACACAAATAGAGTTCAATTCATTTCTGGTTCTTTCAACGAGTCAAGTCACCACCTTGACTCATCACACACACACTTTCACCAAGATTGTAAAATTCTGGACATAGTTTAAGTTGCTCCTCCCAACTGTCCATGACCGTTGACACGGCTATTCGAATAGTTTTACACTCTGCAGAGGTTGCGCAATTTACCCACAAGATCCAGGAAGCTTTCGTGTCACCAACGATCCCGCAGTACCTCAAGTACTCGGGGGAAGCACCCGGTCATTACCTTTCCCTAGACGACACTAACATAGGGTCCACTCGTTGGTGCACAGCCCTCGTGTACAAATAAAAGATCGTGGGACTTTGCCCTTTCACATTGTCACGCATACACGAAGGGACCAACGGTGTGTCCGGTGCCCTGTAAAAACAGTCATGGTCGCCTATCCAAGCACGACCCCGTCCCGGGAGTGACCTCAACTCTCCCTCGTCACTAGTGACGTGGGCACCATGCTAGTATCAGCCTAAGTAATCAACAATGCCCCGTCCCATAAGGGGTAGAGTGGTTGCACATGTTCGGTTGAGACGGTAATCACACATAAATCTAATCCATTATTTTACCCACACACGAGAACTTTCTTTGGTACACCACTTCTTCCTCAAGTGGTGGCCTTAACTCTACATTACCCTCGGGCATTAGGGGCACCCGATGGGGTTTTCGAAAGGATGCAACCACAAAGGGTTCATGGTACATATACAACATCATGTATCAACAACTAATATTTCGACATTGCATCTATGCACATGGTAAAGATTCTGAGTAGGGGTATGCACCATGTGGTGGTTCCTAACAAGTTTACCATCGTCATATTTCATCATCATGCAATCGGAAAAGGGTACCGATGAACAAGATGGGTATCATGGTCAAAGGGCTTCTTGCCTGGATTGTCTTGGTCTTCAAAGTCTTCAAATCCTTCCCATTCTTCTTCTTCAACAACTTCGTCAAACACGGTATCTAATTGTCACAATAAAATAACGGGAAAAGAAGACAATAACAAAAACAGAAAAAATCAAAGTGCTCAGAAAAATGTCAACTTATTTTTATAAAATACTAGAGGGAAAACTAAGAGGGCAAAAATTCTTAGTTTTGGATTTGGAGTGACAGAATGGGGTAGATGGATTTTTGAACAAGGTTTTTAGTGTTCAAATTTAAATTTAAATTTGAACAGTATGTGAAAGGTTCATGAATATGTGTCAAAGTTATATCATTAAATAGGTTGGAATATTACAAGTTTTTAGGAACTGGAATTATTTCATTTGGATTAATATTTAGACCAGGGGAATTTTTGCAAGATTGATAGAAAAAGAAAAAGAAAAAGGGTTTTGTGCCTACTGGGCCAGAACAGCCGCAGTGCAGCAGGCCCAGCGAGAGAGGCGGCCCAACTCACTGGTACACGCGCGCGCGCCATGTTTCAAACCTTACGGGCGGGGCCCAGGCGTCAGCGAGAGAGGGAGGGGCGATGGAGAGGAGAGGCTAATAAGCTGGGCCCGCCTGTCATCCCTAACCCTGCGACAGAGGGCCGGCGAGCTCACCAGCGTCGATGCAGGGCACGGCGAGGTCGGGCGAGGGCACGGCTAGACTCAGCGTCGAGTAGTTGTTCGGGTGGAGGTGGTTGCAGTCGTCGGGGCGGCCTGGTTCTCCGTCGACGAGGTCACGCGGCGGAGGGGCTTCGGGCGTCGATGGTTTCGGCCGTTTCCGGGTGCAAAAGAAGCAGGGAGGAAGGGGGAAATGGTCAGTGGGCCGCGACGGTTCTAGATCGAGGAAGAGGAGCGGCGGAGAGGGCATGTACCCAGAGGTCGACAGCGACCTGAGGCGGCGGAGCTCGAGCTCGATCTCGAGCTCGGGCTCGTCTAGAGAGGGGTGAGTGGTGTAGGAGGATGATTAGGTGTGTGTGGAAGCGAGTGGTGAGGAGAGTAGGGCGCGGGGTGTCCCTTTTATAGGCGAACGGCGGGGTGCCGTTGACCCGTGCGCCGACGAGCTCCTGCTCGTTGCCATAGGGCTCGGGAGGAGCTGGCGCCGTGTCTGGGGTGTTCCTGGATTCGGTCCAGATCTAGGGAGAGAATAGAGAGAGCAGGGGGAGGCCACGGGCACCGTGCATGTGAGCTTGCTAATTGGAGCTCTCGGGTGGCCGACGCACGTGCGAGCTGGGGCGAGAGGAGGGAGAAGGTGGAGGGGGCCGACCAGCTGCCGTGTTGTGGACGTCGAGGCGGCCTCGGAAGACTCCATCCTGACGCCCTAGGTAGTTGGGTGCCTCGGGCAGGATGTGGCTACAGTGCGGGAGCACACTATAGCGCGCTCCAGAGCGCCCATATGGCTGGCATGGCCGTGTCCCACGCGCTCTAGACACGGCCACCTTGTCCATTGGCTCTAGGGGGAGTAAAGAATGTGGGAGGGGCGTTGGATGCCATGGAGGGCTTCTAGAAGGAGAGAGTGCTGAGAGAGAAGGGTGAAAGTGGCTCTCCAGGAATGTAAAATGGGGTTTTACCCCCCTCAATCATTGAGCTATGGTGCAGCCATTGCTGCTGGAGGTAGAAGGGGTCTAGTAGATGCTGTGATAAAAAGCCTAGCTCAAGGAGAACAAGGAAAGAGGTAAAAGTGATAGTTTTAGAAAATTACCAGAAGGTGTTTGATGTGTTTTTGTGCAAGCAAATAATTTCCAATTGACACGAGACTTAACAGGATCAAATGGTATATAGAAATAGGGTGTTCCACCAAGTTTGAGCTCATTTGAAGGAACTTGCCAATGTAACTTTGGTAAACCCTAGAAATCAGAAGGAATGGATTTTCCAAGATTAAGTTAAGCAAATCATCCCTCCTTGATGCACCACTTGGTGTAGTGTCATCATTTGGGGTTGTGATCATGTCCACAAAATTTGAGGTCACAAGTAAAAAGTTGGTAATGTAAAGTTGTTCAAATTTGAATCTGAACAGAAATGGTTTTGGGGTACTCTGATCAAGTTACCCTGCTCCAAAACTTGTGCCATTTGGTCTATATTCATTATTAGACCATTTTAGCATGTGTACCAAGTTTGAGAGCATTTGGACAAGTTTGGCAATGTAAAGTTGCTCAAACTTCAAAAATGGACAGAATGGTTTTGAGGGGTTTTGATGATGTTTTCATGCTTCCCAAGGCATGGGGCTTGGAAAGATCATCAAATATGTCATATCTGGCATGATAGAATTTCCCTGGAATTTTTAGAGAAAATTTCCTTTGTAAATATTTCAAAAGCTTGAAATATCGAGAAAGGGTTTCTGAGGGATTTGCCCAATATTTTGAACATGACCAAGTGTTGAAACTCTTATATATGGACAATATATGTCCTAAGAGTCTCTCTGAAATTTGGCAAAAAAAATTAAAATAGTTAAATAATTTTTACCTATTAAAGACCATTTCCGGCCTTAATAAATTGCCTTTAAATAAAATAGGAAAATTACTTTTAGAATTACACTTTTTTTGGTTTTTGGGAGTCCTATACCTAGTAGGATTCAATCATACATTTTCAAAGATTTTTATCACCCTAAATAAAGTACTTGCAGTGCAAGTCTCAATTAAAGGGTTTTTGGAAAACTAATTTTTGAAAATACTATTTGGCCCAAATATTTTTATATGAATATACTATACTGTTATATACACTTGGTATGATCATTGGGCAGAAGTATGGGGTAAGGAGATGAAGTATATAGGATGCAGTAGTTGACTTTAAAGAGCACTTAAAACTCACAGAGAGAAAAACTTAATTCCAAATAAAAGCCAAATGATGCCAAAAAAATTTGTTGGTCCAAATTTTCATGCTTTCTTAATGCAATAACCATGTTAAAAAATGCAGGGTGTGACAAAGGCGGGCGAGGTAGCGAGAGGGACGGGGCAGGAGAGCCCCGAGCGACGCTGACGAGCTCGGTGATGCGGTCTAGCCAGTCCTCGTAGAAGTCATCGATGGGGCGGTAGCACAGCTGCTCGCGTTTCATGAGTAGCACAGCCTGTGCATCTATGGGTCCGCGACGACCATGGGACGAATAGCCGCCTGGGGTCAGCGATGGGGTTGTCATGCGTGCATCCTGCCGCACCGAGGGGTGCAGCGACGTGGCCTGCTGCTCATGCCCCGAAGGGCCAGTGGCTGTGTTAGCGGCGGGCGATGGAGAATGGCAGGGAGGTCCGCCGGCGGGAGCTGTCTGAGCGACGCAGGCGGCGAGGGCGTCCTGTCGCTCAGCATGAGCCCCGCGAGCGTCAGCCATGGAAGTACTGGAGCGGTGATGCATCCACTGACGGAAGAGAGGTTTCAGCAAACCCCTAGCTGGCGCGCCAAATGTTGGATTTCGGGTTCCACAAACCGGTGAGAGGTTGGAACTATGGGGTGCGCACGAAGAACACTCTCTCCCCAGTGCGCTCACCCTACAATTCCATAACATAGCTCGACGAACTCAAAGAACAAGGGACACAGAGGATTATACTGGTTCGGGCCACCTTGCGGCGTAAAACCCTACTCCCGTGTGTGTGGTGGATTTTCTCGTGGGGCTTAGTATAAGCTAGTACAAGGGATGGATAACCTCCGGAGGAGAGGTGTTCTTGGGCTCGGATGATCTTGTGGTGTTTGAAGGGTGGAATGGATCTCCCTCCCCAATCAGATGAGCCGAGAGATCTCTATGGTGGTCGCTAGGTCCTATTTATAGTGGCCTTGGTCCTCTTCCCAAATATAGGCGGGAAGGGATCCCACAATGGCCAAATTTCAAGGGGAACAGCTAGTACAAGCTATCTTGACAAAAGTGGTGTTTCCTGCCAAAGGCTCTGGTGGTGACGCCGCACCGGGCTCCACGATGACCTCCATTCTACCGTCCTGATGGTCCTTGGTCTTGTTGCTCCGATATGGAAATCTTTGCTTGATTCCTCAGGACTCTGGGTGTGCGCTTGCCCCCTTAGCACCAAAGCGGAAACGGGTACACTGCGCTTGCCTGGCCTTGGACGTCATGCCTCACATCACGTGCACCTCGCGAGGTGCACCTTGCATAGATATCTCTGCTCCTCGGGAGCCAACCTAGAGAGGCTGCCCCTAGGGAGGTCTTGCTGGCATCCTCCTCGCGAGGTCTTGAGCTATGGTTGCTGAAGCTGGTCCGTACCAGGCCGCCGAAGAAGCCACGTCACGGGCCGCAGGCAGGCAAGTCTGGGTGCCCCCGTTCCCAGAACGCCGACAGTCAACAAAAACTTTGCTTGTGGTTATGTTGTTGTCCTTTGGTGCCCATCATATGAGTGTGCATGTGGGACGCACCCTAGGGTTAGTTGTATGATGATAGGACTATGTATTGGAGGGCAAGGGTGACAGTAGCTTCAGCCTGGTGTAGAAATTGATGGATATGGGATTGAAGGGGGGCCAATATATCTTAAGGCTATGGTTGGGTTTTACCTTAACGAACGATAGTAGTTGCGGATGCTTGCTAGAGTTCCAATCATAAATGCATAGAATTCCAAGTAAGGGACGACATGCTAGCAGTGGCCTCTCCCACATATAAACATGCTACCAATCTAGTAACGTAGTTGATGGTCTATGGACAAATAATTCTCTTGTGATAGAAAAAGCTTGCTACTACACTACTTTTATTGTCTTGCAAAACGATCCCAAAGTACTTCTAGTTTTATCCTTGTTTTAGATAAAGCAAACGTTAAGTGTGCGTAGAGTTGTATCGGTGGTCGATAGAACTTGAGGGAATATTTGTTCTACCTTTAGCTCCTCGTTGGGTTCGACACTCTTACTTATCGAAAAAGTCTACAAACGACCCCCTACACTTGTGGGTTATCAAGACCTTTTTCTGGCGCCGTTGCCGTGGAGCAATAGCGTGGGGTGAATATTCTCGTGTGTGCTTGTTTCGATTATCACTAAGTAGTTTTAATTTTGTTCTTGTTTTCCATCTTTAGTTATGGGTAGGAAACGGAAAATACCAAAAAAAAATAGTTGTACGTATTGAACCAATGGTTGAACCACCCAAAATCTATCACACTACTAAAGCTTTTTTCTTGGATCATCATCGATCCCTATGTGCTCGGGCTAAAAAACCCACTAGCTTAGTTGAGGGAAAATCTTTAGATGAGCATGCTTCTAATGTGCGACACCGCTTATCTCAAAAGGGAAACTTTTATGGCATCATATTAGTACTTTGCAGTGCTATGCTTGGAATTTATGTGAATTATATGATTTTACTTGTTGTTCTGGGGACCCTAAGAAACACCTTCCTTAACAATGTGAGATTTGTGATAATGGAATCATATCTTCTTATCCTAAGGGTGTTTATAATTACTTGATGTTCAACAAATTGAAGAGTTTGTTTCTTTTAAGGGTGCTTATGAAATTGGTTCTTTGATTTAAAAGTATGATGCTACTCTTTACAAATATGAAATTTTTGACATACTTAAATATTGCTATGATAATTATGTTTCGAATGCTTATATTAAATCATATATTGAGCACTTCTCTGATGTCCAAGAAGAGACTAATATTTTTCAGGAGTCTATGGAAGAAGAAATTGATGACACTATGAGCTCATTAGATGAAAAAGATGAGGAGGAGAGCGAAGAACAAAGGAGGAAGAACAGATTGTCTAGTCGTGCCCACCTTTTGATGAGAGTAACCCCTCAACTCATACATTGTTTAATCTCCCTTCGTGCTTACAGAAGGATGAATGCTATGATGATTGCTATGATCATGTTGATTCATTTGAAATATCCCTTTTTGATATGCTTTCTATGCTTGTGGCCAGGTTGCCAATATGAATTATGCTTATGGAGATGAACTTGCTATAGTTCCTTATGTTAAACATGATATTGTTGCTATTGCACCCACACATGATAGTCCTACTATCTTTTTGAATTCTCCCAACTACACTATATCGAAGAAGTTTGCACTTATTAAGGATTACATTGATGGGTTGCATTTTACCACTACACGTGATGATTTTGATGAGTATTATACGCATGCGCTTGCTGCTCCTACATGCAATTATTATGAGAGAGGAACTACATCTCCACCTCTCTATGTTTCCAACACGATAAAATTGCAAGAAACTGCTTATACTATGCAATGGCCTTTACTTGATGGGCGGGAATTGTTCTCGTATGACATGCCGATGCATAGGAAGATAGTTAGACTTCATCATTGCTAGATATATGTTGCTTTGTCCTCGGTACTAAATGATAAATCATTGTTGATTCAAATTGGCTTTGATATAACTTGGGATCCGGGTGCATCTAGTACTTGAGCACTTTATGCCTAGCTTAATGGCTTTAAAGAAAGCTCTGCCAGGGAGACAACCCGGAAGTTTTAAAGTCACATTTATTTATGTTGTGTGCTTTCATAAAGTATAAAAACAAAAAATATATAGAGGGGAACTTAAAACATTTTCAAAACATAAGCGATTGAAAGTTGATGCATTGCGGAAGTGAGGGTCGACCTTGAACACTTGTGTTCATGCTCATGGAAACAATGTAGATTTTTTCATGGAAGTTTCTTACAAAAATAATTATCCCCTTGTACAATTCCATTGTATTATAAAAATAATGTGCCAAGGTTTGCCTTTATGATGATTAGATTGCTTGTTGGTATGTGCGATGCAAAACAGAAACTTTGGCTGTAGTGCGCAATTTTATATTTTTTACTGGAACGTCAAACGGTGCTGAAACTTTTTGCACAGTCTTGTTATACAAATTTTTTATTTTGTACTAACTTTTCGGTATTTTTAGAGTTGCAGAAGTATGGTGAATGTTCAGATTGCTACAGACTATCTTGTTTAATACAAATTATGTTTTCGATGCATTGTTTTGCTTGTTTTGATGAAACTATCGATTCTATCAGTGGTATAAGCCTTGGAGAAGTTATAATACAGTAGCTACAATGCAAAAAAATATGAATTGGTTAGCAAAAGTACTTAAAGTAGTGATTTGCATTATTATACTAATGGATCTCATGAGCTTTCTATTGAGTTTTGTGTGGATGAAGTGTTCGAAGATAGAGGATGTATCGATGTCAGGAGAAGGAGGAGAGGCGAGAGCTCAAGCTTGGGGATTCGCAAGGCACCCCAAGTAAATATTGAAGGAGACTCAAGTGTCTAAGCTCGGGATGCCACGAAAGGCATCCCGTCTTTCATCAACAAGTATCAGTTTGTTTTCGGATTCGTTTCGTTCAGATGAGATGCATAAATTCTTGGAACACCGTGCGCCTTTTATTTTAATTTTAATAATGCACCATGCTGGTATGAGATAGTCCATGGCTAATTTGTAGAATGCTCTTTGGACTTCACTTAAATCTTTTGAGTATAGCTTTATAAAATGCTTCATGTGCTTCACTTATATCATTTGAAGTTACGATTGCATGTTTCTCTTCACATAGAAAACCGATGTTCGTAAAATGCTCTCGTGCTTCACTTATATTTGTTAGAGCATTATCTTTTGTAGAAAGAATTAAACTCTCATGCTTCACTTATATCTATTTAGAGAGTCAAACAGAATTGGTCAATTGCATGGTTAGTCATTAAATCCTACATAAACTTATGGATCACTGAATATGATATGTTTGATTCCTTGCAATAGTTTGCGATATAGAGATGATAATACCTGGGAGGTACTAGTAGATGATCGTGTTTAGTAAAATATTGATGTCATGGTTTGTGATTCCCGAAGCATCAACGTATAGTCTCTCTTTATGCCGGGAAGTTGGAGCAAAATTTATCCTTGATTGTCTATCTTTGTGTCAAGGTCGGGGGCGCACGATGTTAACTCATGCCAACCTCCCCCTAGTAGCATGCGTAGTATTACTTTTATTCAAGTGCTAATAAACTTTTGCAATAAGTATGGGAGTTCTTTATTACTAATGTGAGTCCATGGATTATACGCACTCTCACCCTTTCGTAATTCCTAGCCTCTCTTGTGCCGCGCAAGTTTCGCCGGTGCATAAACTATATTATACCTTCCTCAAAACAGCCACCATAGCTACCTATTATGGCTTTTACATAGCCATTCCAAGATATACTGCCATGCACTTCCATCATATAGTTGACTTGATCATTCATTTTCATCATATAGAGTCATACTATGTTATAGGTATCGAGTTGTAATTTTTATTTCTTTTGAGTTATAAGTAAAAGAAGTGTGATGATCATCATTATCCATTATTAGAGCATGTCCCAGTGAGGAAAGGATGATGGAGACTACGATTCCCCCACAAGTCGGGATGAGACTCCGGAAAATGAGGAAAAAAATACAAGAAAAAAAGAAAAAGAAAAAGAAAAAAAATAAGAGAGAAGGGGCATGCAAGTTCCACACTTGTGCTTCAAAGTAGCATCATGTATTTCATATAGGGAGTCTCCTATGTTGTCACTTTCATATACTAGTGGGAATTTTCCGTAGTAGAGTTTGATGCTATCCACTTAGTTTCATATTGAGCTTTCATACACTTATAGCTCTTAGTGCATCCGTTGCATGGCAATCCCTACTCCTCACATTGATATCGATTGATGGACATCTCCATAGTCCATTAGTTTGCCTAGTTGATGTGAGACTTTCTTCCCTTCTTTTGTCTACTACGACCACATTCTATTCCACCTATATTTCTATATCTATGGCCTGCGCTCATGTATTGCGTGAGAGTTGTAAATGCTGAAGCGCGTTAAAAAGTATGAACCAATTGCTTGGTTGACACCGGGGTAGTACATGATTTATACTTTCAGCTGGGAAGATAGAGCATGACAAGACTATATGATTTCGTAGGGATAACGTTCTTTAGCATTTGATATTCTGAAAGACATGATTGTTTGTTGGGATGCCCGAGTATTGATGTCTTTATATCAAATAATAGACTATTGCTTTGAATCATTCATGTCTTAATATTCATGCCAAGAGATATATGATCAAGTTTATGTTAGGTAGCATTCCACATCAAAACTTATATTTTTTTCATCATTTACCTACTCGAGGACGAGCAGGAAGTTAAGCTTGGAGATGCTAATACGTCTTCGTCATATCTATAATTTTTTATTGTTTCATGCCAATATTATACAACTTTCACATATTTTTGGAAAATATTTATATGATTTATTGGACTAACCTATTGGTCCAGTGCCCAGTGCCAGTTCCTGTTTTTGCATGTTTTTTGTATCCCAGAAAATCCTTATCAAACGAAGTCCAAATGCAATAAAATTTTACGGAGAAATATTTTGTAATATATGTGATTTTTGGGAGTTGGAATCACCCCAAATGGAGGCCCACAAAGCCCACAAGACACCAAGGCGCGCCAATGTATCCAGGCACGTGGTGGTGGGTTGTGCTGACCTCGTACGTCGGTTGGAGCTCTACTTTGGGAGCAAGGAAGCTTTCTGAAAAAATAGTGTTAAAATCTCAGCGCTATCAGAGTTACGGATCTCCGGGAATATACGAAATGGGTTTCGGCCAGATCTGGGGAACGTCAAACAAAAGAGGACAGAGAGGTAGATCAAATCTTGGTGGGGCTCCAGCCCCTCCGCCGCCATGGAGGCCATGGACCAGAGGGGGGACCCTCCTCCCATCTAGTGGGAGGCCAAGGAAGAAGAAAAAGGAGTGGGCTCTCTCCCCCTCTCCCCCGGTGGCGCCGGAGTGCCACCGGGGCTAGGATAGTGACGGCGATCTACATCAACAATCTTGCTACCGCAACAACAAACATTCTCCCCCTCTATGTAGCGGTGTAACCTCTCTACTCCCACTGTATTTCTCTACTTAAACATGGTTCACAACACTACATACTATTATCCAATCATATGTGGTTATCCTATGATGTCTGAGTAGATCTATTTTGTCCTACGGGCTTATCGGTGAAATTGCTATGATTGGTTTAATTTGCTTGTGGTTATGTTGCCGTCCTTTGGTGCCCATCATATGAGTGTGCGCGTGGATCACACCATAGGAATATTTGTATGCTCATAGGACTATGTATTGGAGGGCAAGGGTGACACCAACTTCAGCCTGGCATAGAAATTGATGCATATGGTATTGAAGGGGGCCAATATATCTTAAGGCTATGGTTGTGTTTTACCTTAATGAACGATAGTAGTTGCGGATGCTTGCTAGAGTTCCAATCATAAGGGCATAGAATTCCAAGTAAGGGACGACATGCTAGCAGTGGCCTCTCCCACATATAAACTTGCTATCAATCTAGTAACGTAGTTGATGGTCTATGCTCAAATCATTCTCTTGTGAGACAAAAAGCTTGCTACTATACTACTTTTATTGTCTTGTAAAACTATCCCAAAGTACTTCTAGTTTTATCTTTGTTTTAGATAAATTGATAAAGAAAACGTTAAGTGTGCACAGAGTTGTATCGATGGTCGATAGAACTTGAGGGAATATTTGTTCTACCTTTGGCTCCTCGTTGGGTTCGACGCTCTTACATATCAAAAAAGGCTACAAACGATCCCCTACACTTGTGAGTTATCAAGCGTGCCCGTGCGTCACACAACACTGTGCTGACAAAGTACACCAGGTGCTTGACGAGGGTGGAGGCACTGGCGGAGTCCTACAGTTCCTGGGCCGGAGGGTCCTTAGGAACATTTTAATCCGCCAAGGCGACTGTAGCCTCAGGAGCACCGCCCTCGGGAGCCTTGCTGTCTTGAAGGTTGGCGAAGGCCTCAGGAGAACCGTTGATTGGCGGGGCGGCCGAGGCCTCAGGAGTACCACCCTGAGTCCGCGGTGCCCCGGCCGTGCGACAGGTGCTTCGTTTCTGCGGGCCCTTGGTCGGCCACTCCTCCCGGACCGCCACCAGTGCCGGGCTGACAGAGTGAGGAGTGGCAGCCAGGTAAAGCTCCAAAGTTGCATGAAGGCGTGGCGCTACTGTCGGAATACGGGCTTCGCAAACCCAAGAAGTTCGAACACAGGGGCATGAACGAAGATCTCTCCCACTCACGTCTACCTAGCGTCTCGCCCTCGTCTGGTGAAGAGATTCAAGTGAACAACAAGTAAAGCACACAAAATTTTACCCAGGTTCAGGCCACCTTGTGGTGTAAAACCCTACTTCCTGCTTTGGTGGATTGGCCTCAGGAGGGCTTGAATATGGATGAGTACAGTGGTTCCTGAGCTCAGGAGGTTAGCTCAGGAGGGTCAGGAGGCAAGAGTTCTTGCTCCCTTATGTGAGGGCGGAGTTTCTGGATCTGATCGACCTCTGTCCCCTCATAGTGGGGATCCTAGCTACATATATAGGCGGCCAGGGTCCTCTTCCCCCGAAATGTTTAGGCGGAAAGGGATCCCACAACGGCCATTTTGAGCGGGAACACAAGGACGTTCTTGTCTTGACAAAAGTGGTCTTTGCCTGCAAATGGTTCAGGCGGTGACACGGGGGTGGGCTCGGTGGTGACATCCTCCCTGTCGTCCTTGCGGTCTTCGGTCTTGTTGCACCAAAGGGGAAACCTTTGGCCCGTTCCTCCGGAACCTACGCATTTGTTGTCTCCTTTGCACCAAAATGGCAACTGCGCCACTGGCGCGCGCTGGCACCCGCTGGCATGGTACGTCACTTCCTCCTCCTGAGACAGGCTTGGCCTTGGATTCTCCGCCCCTCCGGAGCTACCTAGCCGAGGCCGCTCCTAAGGGAGTCTTGATGTCGTTCTCCTCACGAGGCCTATCCCCCTTGCGAGGGTCTTGGGCAGCTGGTCTATCAGCTAGGGCGTACCAGGCCGTGGTAGGAGCACGTCACGGCCCCCAGACATGCAAGTCTGGGTACCCTGGTTCCTAGGACACTGACAGTGGCCCACGTGCCCAAGGCGCGCGCGAAGTTGGCTTCGGGGCGAAGCCTTTGCCGAGGACGGAGCACCGCGGGCCCCAAAAAGGCCGCGGGCCAGGCTGGCGCATGACGGTTGGATGGGACGTGGGCGACTCCGCTTCCCACGCAGTCTCGGCAACAGTGTAACTTGACAAAAGGGGGCTGTCTTAACTGCAGAGGAGTTATCGCCTCCCTTCCTCCCTGCTTAGATCCCCTTCTCCTTCGCCTCCGGCATTCCAAGTCGCCTCCACCCTCCGGCACCTCAGCAACGGCGAAGAAAAGCAAGGGCACTGCGCAGGCGTCCGGATCTGCTTCTTCCGGCGCTCGAGGATTCCACAATCACCGAGGAGGGGGACTGCTCGGTGGTCCAGTCTTTCTTGTCGAGCGTCCACAACGAGCATGGCCCGACAGGGATTTGGGTCGGATCCACCGTGGCGCGGATCTTGCCGAAGTCCTGCTACCCCTCCTTCCTCCACAACATCGTCGTCGGGCTTGTGCTGCCCTTCTCGGATTTCTTCTATGCCATCCTGGACCATTACCAGGTGCACGCTCTCCACATCTAGCCTTGTTCCATCTTCGTCATGTCGCCCTTCGCCTTTTATTGCAAGGCACTTGTGGGGGTGAAACCGACTGTCGCCCTCTTCCGCCACTTCTTCTCCATGCGGTGGTACGATGAGGGTCCGTGCTCGGGCTGTGTCTCCTTCGTCTTCCAGCGCCAGGGCTGCTTGCTGATGACAGCCGGGAAGAAGATAGACTCCCACCGGAAGAGGTGGGTCTATTTGGATGCCCAGCGCGTTCATCCGCTGCTGGCGCTACCAACCGCCCGTCCGAAGAAAAACGTCGACTGGAGCTACGCGAAGCTTACCGACCCCCTTGACGAGCCTGTCTTGACAAGGATTGAAGCCGACCTGGCTTCGAGGCATGAAGGGGCCTAGATCGTGAAGGAGTTCCTGAGGCAGCATGTGGCGCCACTGCAGGCACGCTCGCGCCCCATGTGGGAGGTAATTGGGAATGACGACAGGCTCCGGCTGCACTCGGTGACGCTGGCCGAGGCCAACTTGGACTTTGCCTCAGTCACTCTCCTGGGGATGGTTCCTGAGGACCTCTCGGGGCCCTTTCTGTCGTTGTACAGCCGTCTTGACAAGGCCGAGCTGCTAAAGGCCGTGTCAGGTTTCGGGTTGCCCGTGGCCGTTCCGCCCACGGTTGACATGTCCTCTGGTGCCGATTTTGGGAGCGACGAGGAGGACTCGGAGGAGACCATGGGCGACGAGGACCGGGTTGATGAGGGGGACTCCTCTGAGGCGTCCGCTGAAGAAGTGGTGTCGGGCGCAGGTGCTGCCGGACGGCCCCAGGCGACCACTCCGCACCGATCCGAACGTGCTACGTCCGGGGGAAGCAATGCGGGGACCCCGCCAAGGAGCGCAGTGCCAGCAAAGCTGGTGACCACGGCTGCGCACAAGTCCGTGGCCTCGCGACTTGCCAAGACCCGGACTACCGGCATGCCTGTAGCGCCAGCGGCCGCGGCCGACCTGCTCCTGAAGAGGAGGGCGCGCCTCGCCTCCGATGAGTAAGTGTCCAATCTCCTGTTATCCCTCGGTCGCTGTGTTCCTGACGTACTTCTCTTGGCGCAGCAGCCTGGGTGGTGTGATGAATAAGGTGAAGGGGGAGGTCACGTCCCGGTGCCCTGCTTCTCCTGTCGCTGCTGTGGCCGCGGAGAAAGGTGCCACAAATTTGCCCGCCTCGGCCAGTTGGGGCACCGAGCATGCGGCGGCGGCGGCGCCAGAGGGAGTCGTTGCTGTTTGCGAGGCCGCGGAGGCTCCCGCTTCGGCTGCTCAAGTGAGGGGAGCCGGAGCCCTCGAGCCCCTGGTCGACCAGCCGGTCTTGTTGGCGCCCATCCGCCAGCCGATGCAGCCTGGCCCTGATACCTTGGAGGCCGCCTCCGCTGCGCTGGGTCGGCTCCGTGCCCAACTTCAGGGTGGTGATGGTCGCGTGATGGAAGGACGCCTGGGGCTGATCTCTGGGTGGCTCCTGGCAGACGAGTCTGCGCGGGCCTCCTGGAGCGCGGCCTCAGCGGTTGCTACCAAGGGTCAAGAGGAAGCTGCGGCAGCCACGCGGGAACACGACGCCACGCGGGCTGACGCTGCATCCTTCGAGAAGCGCTGCCACAAGGCAGAGAGCGAGCTGGAAGCCCTTCGAGAGGAAGGCGCCAAGCGCGCCCTGGAGCTTAAAAGGTTGGAGAAGGAGCTCAAGGCACAGAGGGCTGAGACGTCTCGGCTGCAGCAGGAGCAGCTCGCTGATCGCGCGAGCCTGGAGAAGCTGAAGGCCGAGGCCGAGAAGGCCAAGGCGACCCAAGCTGCGTGCGAGAAGGAAGACGCCCTTGCGGCCTCGGCAGCGGTGAGTCGCGAGGACCTTGCCTCCTTCGAGCTCGAGACCCGTACGGCGCTGCTGGCTGCTTATGGGGAAGGGTTCGAGAAGCCACTGGCCGCCCCAGAGGGTGGCCCCGCCAGGCTCCTTTCCGCGCTTGTAAAGTCTCTGCATGAGGTTGCGACCGCAATTGGCCAGTTAGCAGACGTAGAAAGCCGCACACTCCTTACCTTGGCCCTGACGCAGGTGTGCGGCCACCTAAGTCTCCGTGATCCTGCTCTTGACCTGGCCTCGATGTCTGAGCCCATGAACGCGAGCATAGAGAGCGCGGCTGCTAAGGCCCTGGAGGCGAAGGTCACGGAACTGGTGGAGGCATTCCTCCGGGTTGCTGCTAGCACGGCCGAGGAGGCGGAGACTGGTGATGACGTGCTTGGTGATTGCTGGCCTGTTCCTGCTCAAATGAGAGAGGTGCAAGTGCCTCGGGGAGGCGTAAGAACTCGTTTGAATTTGAAGGACTTGGTATTATTATAATAACTAGATTGAACTTGATGATTACCATGCTTGCTTCCTTTCATCTTTGGTTAGGTGCTCTGCGTCGGCAGGGACCAACCCCGCGCATACCTGATCGCCATTGAGCCCTCCGGGTGACCGGGGTTATCATAATAACTAGACTTGAGGAATGAGGGGCTACGTGGCTAGTGAGGCCCCTGGGTCGCGATGCACAAGGGTCCCCCTTGACATTCAAGCGATCCCGTTTGTGTTCTGCGTCGGCAGGGCCTTCTCCGACCTAGGAGCCCCCACTGATTGATCGAATCGTTGACGGTTGAGTCTAGGCACACACATGAAAATGTTTTGAGTCCTATATATATCGGAGAGTAGGATTTCTTTTTACTCCTCATCCCTTTTTCACTCTGGTGGGGACTCTTGACGATTACTTATCTCTTCTACTCTAAAAAATTCACTAATTTTTTTTAGGATCACACGAGTATTGTTTGAATTGTTCCGATGTCTTTGTGACGAGAACATTATTCTTGATGCCTCCTGTCATTTAGGGGTTGTGGCAGTGTCCCGGGGAGTTGAGCTTCGAGGTGTTGTCGTCACGAATCTATCGCAACAGTTCTAGAATACTTAAGACGGCCGACATCGAAAACTCTTCTATGCGGTTAGTGGCAAGATAACCCCGACATCACCCAGTACTTGGGAGGTAGTTTGGGAGTATTGCCATAGCTTTTATAGCAGATGCGTTTCGAAGGTCCGAGGTAAACGGTTTCCGAAAATAACTGGTTATGTGTTGAAGGATGGATACAGCTGGATGTAGGATTAGAGTTGAGTGCGCGGTGCTTCCCCTGTATCCCCAACACCTGATTGCATAACTGGAAACTTTCGGAAATTAATAGGTGGGTTCATCTAGTCGATCGTAGGCATTCTTCCAACAAATGCATGATATGGAGTTCGGGGTTCTACATTGAGTGAAGTAGTTTTATGGGTGTTGTTTCGATCGGGAGTTGCATCTTAAAGGGTCCTTGGCTATGCTGATCCGGGGATTACAAAACCCTTTTGTAACACGTTCCCTGAGCTTTCAACACGAACATGTGGGATGAAGCTTCTATCTTGTATTTGTTCTATCTGCTCCTTGTTGTTTTTATTTACCTTTTGTTCTCCCAAGTGGCTTCTCGAGAAGATTGTTGTACCATTAAACTGTGGATTACATTCGTTCATTTTGTTCGAATGTTCTTGTGAAGACTTATGTTGCAATTCTAGCCGTTGATTCAGCTTATATATTTTCAATCAATGGCTAATAGTTGTCATCTCATTCAAGATGGCTCCTCAAAAGGTTCCCAATGCTAACCCAGAGGGTGAAGAAGTTCATGATCGTCCTCCTTCCCCTCCTCCTCCGTCTGAGGCCTGGAGAGCAATCATGCAAGCGACCAACCAGAACACCCAGATGCTTATGCAAATGATGCAGAACTTTCAAGACAACCAAGCAAATCAAGGTGGTCATGGGAACCAAGGCCAAGGCAATTTGTTCAACCAACCTCACTTTGCCACTCTCAACCAGTTCCTGGCAAACCAACCGAAGGCGTTCAGTTACTGTGTGGATCCGCTAGATGCTGAAGACTGGATAACAGACATCAAGAAGCACTTTGAATGCAGTGACGTGAAACCTGAGGATTATGTGAAGTTTGCCGCCTTCCAACTCAAGGATCAAGTCGCTGATTGGTGGCAACAGTACAAAGATTCCAGAGAGGGGCGTGAATTCTCATGGACTGACTTCTGCAAGGATTTCCGCTCTCACCACATTCCAACTAGTGTCATTGAAGGCATGCGTGAGCAATTCCGCAACCTGAAGCAAGGCACCATGTCCGTTTATCAATACAATGTCAAGTTCCAGAACCTTGCCCGCTATACCAAGCAAGACATCCCAGATGCCAAGAGCAAGATTTATCAGTTCCGTGGTGGTCTGAAGGATGAACTCCAACTACCTCTCACCTTGTTCGAGCCGGATGAATATGATCAATTCTATAACATGGCCCTTAAGCAAGAGGCAGCCCAGCTGAAGGTTGAAGCTTCCAAAAAGAGGATCAGAGATGATGTTCACTCCTCCTCTTCTTCCCAAGTGGTTGCAAAGCAGCAGAAGTTTTGGCTTCCACCTCCTCTAGTGCTCCGCCCTCGCAACAACAACAACAAGCACTCTGGTGGCCGTGGTTTCTCCGACCCACCCAACCCAAGCAATCAGTCCAAGAATCAATTTCAAGCTTTGAAGTCAAGTGCTCCTTATCACCATCCTCTCTTAGAAGTGGTTTGCAACTAATGTGGCCAGAAGGGTCACTATGCCAACAAGTGCCCCAACACAAGGCGCCTTCCGCCTCCTCCACCAGTCAGCACTGCTATTGTCAAGCACAATCCCAAGGTAGCAAGAGTGAATCTGATGAATGCAGCTCAAGCAGAGAA
This sequence comes from Secale cereale, assembly GCA_902687465.1. Taxonomy (NCBI): domain Eukaryota; kingdom Viridiplantae; phylum Streptophyta; class Magnoliopsida; order Poales; family Poaceae; genus Secale; species Secale cereale. Next base: position 280,736,485 of record LR738712.1, read on the forward strand.
TTCTTCAGATGTGATACTTAGTAATCTTCCAGTTAACTCTATTCCTGCAAAAGTATTGTTTGATTCGGGTGCAAAGCTTTCTTTCATTTCAAGACCATTTGTTGCCAAGCATGAATTCATCACTCAAGTGTTGCCATAGCCTTTGAACATTATTTCTCTTGGATTGCAAATGTCCTCTCTGGTGCATGTTCCGGATGTATCTATTCATATGGGTGATTACCGCTTTCTGGTTTCTCCGGTTGTTCTCGGCAACTCCGACACTGATCTTATTCTTGGGATGGATTGACTCTCCAAGCATGATGCAAACATTGATTGTGCAAATAAGGAAGTGAAGCTTACTCATCCTGATGAAGAAGTGATTATCTTCGCCTCTCGAGATAACACAATCAGGCTATTCTCTCTCAATGACAAGGGCGAGATTAATGCCATCTCTCAGATTCTGGTGGTCAATGAGTATGAATATGTTTTCCCTGAAGAGCTTCAAGGCATGCATCCGCATCGTCAAGTTGAATTCGTCATTGAACTCGAGCCCTGTACCGAGCCAGCATGTCGGCATCTGTATAAGCTTTCCCCTAATGAGTTGAAGGAGCTGAAGAAACAACTCGATGAGCAAGAACGTTTGGGTCTAATCAGGCCTAGTACTTCTCCTTGGGGATGTGGTGTTCTATTTGTTAAGAAGAAGGATGGCATGGAACGCCTTTGCGTTGATTACCGGCCATTGAACAACAAGACAATAAAGAACAAGTATCCGCTCCCCAATATCAATGAATTGTTCGAGCAGCTCAAGGGAGCAAAGGTGTTCTCAAAGCTCGATCTGCGGATGGGTTACCATCAAATTCGTATCCATGAAGAGGATATTCACAAGACCACATTTAGAACAAGCTACGGCTCCTATGAATACGCGGTCATGTCTTTTGGCCTCGCAAATGCTCCACCCACCTTCTCGAGGATGATGCACTTCATATTCAACCCCTACACCAATTAATTTGTTCTCGTCTATCTGGATGACATCTTGGTATTCTCCAAGAATGAAGAAGACCATGCCAAGCACCTCCGTTTGGTCCTGGACAGGCTTCGTGAACACAAGTTCTATGCAAAGTTCTCCAAATGTGAATTCTGGCTGGATAAGGTCTTATATCTTGGCTATATCATCTCTGTTGAGGGTATTTCTGTCAACCCCGAGAAAGTTGAAGCTATTGTCAACTGGGAACCCCCGTAGAATGACAAGCAACTCCGAAGCTTCCTTGGTCTCGCTAGCTATTGCAGAAGGTTCGTTGAGAACTTCTCCAAGATTGCCAAGCCTCTCTCAAACCTGTTGCAGAAGAATGTCAAGTACTCCCGGACTCCTGATTGTGATGTGGCATTCAAAACACTCAAAGAGAAGCTCATTTCTGCTCCGGTTCTTACTCCTCCGGCTGAGTCCAAGCCCTATGAAGTCTTATGTGATGCTTCTTTACAGGGACTTGGTGGTGTTCTCATGCAAGATAAGAAGATGGTGGCACACACTTCTCCTCAATTGAAACAAATTGAGAAGTATTACCCCACAAATGATCTCGAGCTAGCAGCAGTGGTACATGCCTTGATCATGTGGAGACACCTTCTGTTGGGCATAAAAGTGGACATCTTCACCAACCACAAGAGCTTGAAGTACATCTTCACACAACCTAACCTGATCCTTCGCCAGACTCGTTGGGTTGAGATGATCCAAGAGTATGATCCAAGCATTGAATACACACCTGGCAAGGCCAATGTGATTGCAGATGCCTTGAGGAGAAAGGCATATTGCAATAGTCTCCTTCTCAAACCGTTCCAGCCTGAACTTTGTGAATCATTCAGGAAGCTCAACCTCCAAGTTGTTCCGCAAGGCTTTCTTGCAAACCTTCAAGTTGCTCCTACCTTGGAAGATCAGATCCGTGAGGCCCAACTAAGTGATGCTATGGTGCAGAAAGTGAAACATGGTATTGCAAAGGGTACTCCCAAATACAAGTGCTACCGTGTTGATGAGAAAGACACCTTGTTCTTTGAGGACAGAATTGTGGTTCCCAAGGGTGATCTCAGGAAGCTCATAATGAACGAAGCACATGACTCCCTCCTCTCGATTCATCCCAGAAGCTCCAAGATGTACCATGACCTCAAGCAATCTTACTGGTGGACTCGAATGAAAAGGGAGATCGCCCAATTTGTGAATGAATGTGATGTCTGCAGAAGAGTGAAGGCAGAGCATCAAAGTCCAGACAGTCTCCTTCAACCTCTACCTATTCCCGAGTGGAAATTCGACCACATTGAAATGGATTTCGTCACTGGGTTTCCCAGGTCCAAGAAGGGGAATGATGCTATCTTTGTAGTGATTGATAAGCTAACTAAAGTAGCTCATTTCCTTCCCGTCAAAGAATCCATCAACGCAGCTCAGTTGGCAGAGTTGTACACTTCCAGGATTGTTTCGTCGCATGGAATTCCTCAAGTCACCTCCTTAGACCATGGAAGTTTGTTCACATCCAAGTTCTGGGACTCCTTTCAGTCAGCCATGGGCACTAAGATTCGTTTCAGCACTGCGTTTCACCCTCAGACTAGTGGTCAAGTCAAAAGAGTGAACCATATCCTCAAAGACATGCTCAGAGCTTGTGTCATCTCTTTTGGCATGAAGTGGGAAGATTGTCTCCCGTTTGCCGAGTTCTCTTACAACAACAGTTTCCAAGGAAGTGCCGGCAAAGCTCCTTTTGAAATCCTCTATGGCAGAAAGTGTCGTACCCCTCTCAACTGGTCCGAGACTGGTGAACGTCAACTTCTTGGAAATGACTTGATCTCAAAAGCCGAAGAAATGTGCAAAGTCATAGGTGAGAATCTCAAAGCCGCTCAATCTTGTCAAAAGAGTTACTATGATGGCAAGCATCATGATTTGGCCTTCAACATTGGAGATCATGTATATCTCCTTGTTTCTCCTATGAAAGGCACCCAAAGATTCTGTATCAAAGGAAAGCTTGCTCCTAGATATGTGGGCCCTTTCAAGATTCTTGGCAAAAGAGGCGATCTAGCCTATCAACTTGAGCTCCCCTCCAACTTTGCAAATGTTCATGATGTGTTTCACGTGTATCAACTCTGCAAGTGCTTCAAGACACCTGAACGCACCGTTCCGTTCGAGGAGATTGATCTTCAACAAGACTTGTCTTATCGTGAGCACTCTGTTGCTATTCTTGAAGAAACTGAGCGCAAGACCCGCAACATGTCAATCAAGTTCTTGAAAGTGATGTGGTCACACCATACCGACCGAGAAGCTACGTGGGAACGAGAAGATCACCTTCGTTCCGGGTACCCTTCCTTCTTCGAGTCCTAGATCTCGGGACGAGATCTTTTCGTAGTAGAGGAGAGTTTGTAACACCCCAGATGTAACGCCTTCCATTTATGGCAATATATGAAACATCGACTTCATTAATTCTATTCTGGGCTCTTCTTTCATTTCGGGTTTCTTCGTTTTGTCGCGTGCGTGTGTGCATTTCATCCATGTCATGTTATCATGTGCATTGCATTGCATTCATGTTGTCACTTGCACCCGGTCCCACTCGCCTCTTCCCGTTGTCCCTTTCGAGTTCCGACACTCACACACGTGCCCGTGGCACCCCCGAGTCCTTCTTTCGTGTGTGGCCATGTAACATTCCCAGAATGAGGTGAGACTTGTCGTGCGTTGTTGTTTTGGTACGTGTAGGCCGCCTGTCAAGTTTTATCGCGTTTGGAGTTTGTTTGGTGCTCCAATGGTTAACCTAGTGGGCTAAAAGCACCTCTTCTTTTGGCCCAAGACCCCCCTCCACAACAGACCACTAACCCAGAACAACCACTCCCATCCTCTCGGTCATGGGATCGTCAACATGTGGGCGAAAATCGTTCCCCATTTGGAGTCTCCTAGCTCCCTATGCCTATAAAACAGCCCCCCACGTCCATTTTTGCGGACGAAACCCTAACCCGAGCTCCTCCGCGCCACCGGACACGTCCGTTCCGGTCGGACGCGTCCACTCCAGCCCCCTCAGCCACTCATAGCATGACACGTGTGCGCTCCCACTCCCTCTCTCCCACCGCGCCGCCGCGGTCCGCGGGCCCACAGCCGGCCCGCCCGGCCCGTGCCCAACGCCGCGCGCCTCGACCGCCGCCCCGCGCATCCCCTCCGCCGCCGGCGAGCTCCGCCGCCACCGGCTAGCTCGCGTCGCCGTTCCCCGCCGCCGCCGCGCCTCGCGGAACCCGCCGCCGCCGCCGCCGCGCCTCGCGGAACCCGCCGCCGCCCTCAGCTCCTTGGCTCGCCGCCTCCTCCGCCGCCTCGGCCGACCACCGCCGCCGGCTGCGCGCCGCCACGCGAAGCTCCGCCGCGCCTCGAGACGGCCGGCCCCGACGCCGCCACCCCGGCCGCCGACGGCACCGGTCGCCCCGCCGCCGTTCCTCCGCCCCGCTGGCGCGCCCTCGCCGCGGTACCACCTCTCCACCCCGCCGCGTCTCGGGCGTTCCTCGCCTCCGTCACCGGCGTCCAACTCCGGCGAGCTCCGGCGAGAGCTCCGGTCAGATCTGGTCAGGTGGACCAGATCTACCAATCCCGCGAAGCAAACGCCTCCCGCTTCGGCCGGATCTCTCCATCTCGCTTCATCCCATCCCGTTTGACTCTTTCGTGAGGTATAAAAATTGCTAAGTCCCTGGATCTGGTATTTTGTTGCCTCTTTTGCATGGCTGTAACTTCGTGCTCGTAGATCCGTTTTGGGCGTGTAATATATCAAAATGTTCGTTGAGATGTGCTATTCATTTTGTTCCACTGTGGCATGCTTGTTTGAGTTCATCTTGATGACCTAATCATCGTTGCAAGAGTGCTATATGTTTAAAACTTCCGTTACTTGTAATTTTGTTGCCATGTTTGAGATATGATAACTTTGTGCATGTTTATCCAAATGGAGCATATGATATGTCAAAATGTTCATTGTGAAGTGCTCTACATGATGGTTGCTGTAGAATTCATGTTAGGTGTTATATTGCCATGTTAATCTCTGTTGCAAAGGTGCATGTGGCTGTTAAGTGCTGAAACTTGTTGTGAAATGCTGTTTTGACTTGCTCATTGCTATTGATGTGTTTGTCTTCATGCCACATGTCAGTATGTTTTAGAAGCACCATCATATGGTCTTTGCTGTGGTGCAAACCACTATCCTAGATATGCCTTGAGGTGACTTAAAAAACCTTGTAAACATGCCATGCCAATGTTGCTGTTTTATACTTAGTGAAAAAACTGCTAAGTCTGGAATCTGTTTAACCTGATGCTATGTTTGCTTGATGCCCCACTCAAATCCATGCATGTTTTGGTATGTCAAATGATAATTCCTTGTTGTCCATGTTATGCTCTATCCATCCATGCCCTTACTTGCACATATGGCTTGTTGTAGCTTATTTATTTCTTGCTCCCAAGTTGCTATAAATTTTACCTGTCAGGTTTTTATCAGCATGATCAATTTGGTGAAGCTTGTTGCTATTGATCCATGCCTCCTATGGAGTTGCTCCAATGGAGTTGTTTGATGTATGCTATGTATACTACATGTCCATGATCTTTACATACTTAGTAGAGTTGATATGCATGTTGTTTTGTGACTCCAAAGGCTGCATCGTGATGATGTTTTTGCCATCCCAGATTTTGGCCAAGTCTGGATAAATTTATTGCAACTTTCCATGCTTGGTTAAGTGTGGTCCAGTAGGTTTTTGGGTGTGTTCTAAGTTCATGCTTGTTAAGTAACATGTCAACTGCATGTCCATGCCCTTTGTCTCCATGTTTGAGTGCTGTAGCATAATTATTTCTTGCTCCAAAGATGCCATGTGGCTGTAAACTGCAGTTTTGTGTGAATATTGTTTTGCTTCCCTTTTGCAAACCGTGTGTCCGTTTCTGGCGATCTTTATATTGATTTCAACCAAAATCTTCCCCTCTATCCAGTGGCATGATTGGTTTTCCAAGATGAGGCCTTTTCCATCATCTTCTCCTTAGGCTCAAGTGCTTCCACATGCATACGCACATCATACTTGCATCATGTTGATTGTGCATTACACCTTGTTTGATATTGTGCCATGTTGTGTTCTTGTGTTGAGTAGAGCCGGGAGATGAGACCGAGTACGAGGTTCCTACCGAGGTTGAGTGTGAGGAGCAAGGTTACGATCCCATCGACGACTGAACAAGCAAGATGACCTTACCCAGATATCACTACTATCTTTGCCTATGCTAGATGTCTCGCTCTTTAGCTTATTGCCTCGATGCCTATGTCTATTTGTCAGCCTCCTATTGTTGCCATGAACCTCTCTAACCACCCAATCTAGAAAACCATTATTTGGCTACGTAAGCTTCGCTCAGCCCCTCTTATAGCATTGTTAGTTGCAGGAGAAGATTTGAAGATTCTTGCTTCATGTTGAAGTTATTATTGGGATATCACAATATATAATCTGTTAAACTAAATCATCAATATATTGGTAATGGGTGGAAGGCTAAGCCTCTTGCTTGGTGTTTTGTTCCACTCATGCCACCCTAGGAACTGTTTAAACTGGTGTTATGTTCCTTGATATTGCGTCCCTAGCACGGTTGGGGTTTATGGGCCCCCCTTGATAACCCTCTTAGCGCTAAAGCTTTTCCAGCAAGGCCCAACATTGGTTTTACATTTTCCTAATAACTAAAAACTTGCATAGGGACTAGCTATCCTGTGGACTTAATTAACAACCCCCGGTCCAGTGTTCCACATGAGTGTTGGTCCAAACTAGAGCCACTTGCGGTGCCACCCAGTTCGCTGGGACCATCAGTTACTGTACGTACTGCTCATCCGGTCGTGGCCTGAGACTAGATACACGCGGCTACTGTTAGGGTGTCGGCACGCCGGGAGGTCTTGCTGGATTAGTTTTACCTATGTTGGAATATCTTGAGCACGGGATTCCGAGAATACTCGGGTCTTCCCACCTTGGAGTTGCGACTCCGCAGATCCTGAGCTTGTGATGGGCTATGTTGGGACACCCCTGCAGGGTTTGAACTTTCGAAAGTCGTGCCCGCGGTTATGTGGCAGATGGGAATTTGTTAATATCCGGTTGTAGATAACTTGACACTATGTTCATAATATATGATCATTTTCCGAAGGGGTTCGGGAAGTGAACACGGTGCGGTTATGAATTACGTGCTTAGATAGGATCACTTCGTGATCACTTGGACGCTCGTGGCACTTCCCTTCTCGCTCTAAACACGTAAGCTAGTGCTAGTGCAGCTGCAACCTTGTTCTTCAGCCTTGTTCCACACCCAAGGCTTAGATAGTTTTGCCTCGACACGTGGGAGGGTTTGATCCAGTATGATATTATGCCTTTAAGTCGTGCCTCGACACGTGGGAGGTATAATCTCATACTAGGCATTACATAGATGTCCTAGCAAAAGGACTTAGTCGTGAGGCCATCGCTACAGGTTAGCTTAATGGGGTTAAAGCGGACGAGGACACAGGGATTCTATACTATTTCGGCCCCTTCGATGAAGGTAAAAGCCTACGTCTAGTTTGGTGTATATTGTTAAGGTTTAGATGACCAGTGAGCGAATCCGCTTTGCCTGGGTCTCGAGCTGTAGTTGTCTGTCCTGAACCGTCGTCGGGTCGTCCCTTTATATAAGAGGTGACTCCCGGTCCGGTTTGCACAGTCCCAAGGCCGGCTCATAAACGTGTCCGCCTCGGTCTCTGTTCTTTCTATCTTACATCACAAGTTACATAATATGACTGTTTACAAATCATGGGCCCTAATACTTGGGTTCTAAACCTCTAGGGCTGAAATCTTCTACTTCATGCTCCATTGGGCCTTTGATAAAATAATCTTGATAACATAAACCGGCCCCTCCTGGGCGGTTTTTACCTGGTAGTAATATCCCTGACATTAGGCCCCAGTCCTCAGATCACTTTAAACCGCCGTGACACCATCTGCGCATTTAATACTTGTACCTATTTTTTAACTTTATTCATTAAATCTCCGAAGATCGAGGCGACAGCCTCATCCATATCCTCCTTTTGGGCTCTTTGATTCCCGCGCCTGCCGTTTCATCCCTTCGGCTTATAAATAGGGCAAAGGGGCGCCTCCTTTTACCCCCTTGCTTCTTCTTCCTCCGTCCTCTTGTGCTCGAGCTCCGCGGCCGTCCGTCGAACTCTGCGCCTTCATCGAGCCCGGCCGCTGCATCAACCTGAACGCTTCGAGAGACTCGCCAGTGCCTCTCTGCACCCGTCGCGTCGGGTACATCTTCTTCTCCCCTTATTATAGATCTCAGTTCTAGGGTTTCATGCGAGCTCGTAGATAAATCCCTGTTCTTCGCAGTTCTTGGCCATAGGCAGTAGTTTGTTGTAGATCTCAAACTTTAGGTCAACCAGCATAAGCATGACTATGCTCCATCATTATAATCTTATCTCCCCCAATACTGCTAGTTAGACTGAATCTGTTTAGGATCTTCATTGCGTCTGTTCAATATAACTTGCATTATTTCTGAGTTTTTCATATGCTGTAGATCCAGATTTTACTGTTGTCTGTGTAAAAGTTGTTTCCTCAAAACTTTAGATCTGTGCCCTGTTTGCCTATGTTGGCGGTTTAACTTGTTCCAAATTTCATAATCCGGTAGATACCATTAGGCCCCTGCTTAAACCGCCATTTAGACCGATACTTTCACAGAGCATACCGGTTTAAATTTTCTTAGATTACCAAACCGGATCTTCATTGTATTTTCAGCCTTCCCTTTCGAAAAGATGACTACCACAGCCAAACAGTTTGTCTCCTGCAATTGGGTCCCATCCCGGATCACCGAGGACGATTTAGAGAACATGGCCTCAATTGGCGCTTTAGGCCCGAAGGATGTCCTTCAGTGGAGGGCTCCCGGAAAAGAATGTCCTCCAAAGCCAAAGGAAGGAGAAATCGTTGTCTTTTTTTATCACTACGCCCGGGGATTCAACCCTCCTGGGTAAAAGTTTTTTCGTGATGTATTAGCAAACTTTCAGCATCATCCACAAGACATCGGCCCCAATTCTGTGTCAAACATTTGGAACTTCCAAGTTTTCTGTGAAGCATATCTGCAAAAGGAGCCAACAGTGGAGCTATTCCGGGACTTTTTCCACATAAACCATCGTACTGAATTTCATGATGGCCCGAACACCAAACTTGTCAGAATGTCTACTCAAAAGAGGAAGGATGTTAGTTTTCCTCACGCTACTCTCCACAGCCATCCAAAGGACTGGAATCAAACTTGGTTCTACTGCATAGACACTTCACGGGAAGGGGAAAATCCATTGCCGGGTTATCGCCCCCACCGTCTTCTAGAGAGCCATCCTTTTCCACGGCGCTTAAGTGCCAAGGAGCGAGCTCAATATGCCCCTCAGCTTTCAAAGCTCAGGGCCTTTGTAGACAACGGACTGACAGGAGTTGACTTCGTCCGCTGCTGGCTTTCTTGGAGTATTCTCCCACTAAGCCGGCGTTCCGGTTTAATGTGTGAGTATACTGGGAACCCCAAGGACCTTTTGCGTCACACGGAGACGGTACTACCAGAAAATGAGGTTAACGAATCCGTCAAGAAGCTGCTGAATATACCTCTAGAAGAATGCAGTCAGAACGGCTTGGCACCCTTCTGTGTGACCAATAAACCGCCGTCGGTAAGAAATTCTTCCATCCTTTTGCTTTGTTTTAATCCGTCCATAGTGCTTGGCTTAATATACCTTTATTCTTTTATACAGGAGAATGACCCTTTCTGGAAAAGGAAAACCCAGGAAAACCCGGCGAAGGCAGCTCGCAAAAAGACCCTGGCTATTAAGAGAAACAAGAAGAAGCCCACTGCCACATCAGGATCCAATGCAGAGGAAGATGACCCGGCCTCTGAGGTACCACCTAGCTCTCATGATTCCTTAGTCTTTCATTTGCCTGTATTTTTATTAACAATAATTACTCCCAGGGTCTTGCTGAAGGCAGTAAAGCGGATGACATTGAGGTAATCTCTCTTTCCTCCGACTCAGAACCGCTGCCACCGCCAAAAATTCGTCGCACAGTCCGGAAATTTCAATTTTCTCATCCTTATGCTCATTTGGATCCAAACTTTCTTTTGAAGAAATAGCAACATGAAGCTCGCTGCACCACCCGCCATAGTGGCCATGCGATTGAACCCACCGGATTACCGGACACTCCGGCTCGAAGGCGTCATTCTGAGGTTTTACTTACTCCAACTGCTCTTTCCCCAAAGTAGGTCTTATTCGTCAGCCCATTAATCCGTCTGACTCGAATTATCAGGAAACTCCTCTCTCATCTTCTGGCGAATCAACAGCCACACAAGTTCCTGTCCTCAAGACTGTTCACGGGTAAGCTGTCTTTCACTCTGTCCGGTTTAACTTTTCTTCCTTAACTCTTCTGATTTTCATTGTCTCTTAACTTTTCATAGTATGCCCAAGACTAGTAAAAAGGCCAAATTGAGTAAACCGGCAGTCGATAATACCACTCCTGGACCGGCAGAAGACCCTGAGCTTGCTAACCCTTTAGAAGACAATGTTGAGATTCCACACGATGATCCTCCTCCTATAGATCAAGAAGACCTTGCTGCTCAGGGGGACGACCCCATGGAGCATAATGCTGAAACGGCCAGCCCTGCCCGCGCTAGCCCTGCTCGGGCTAGTCCGGCTCCTGCTAGTCCTGCTCATGTTAATCCCGCTGCTGCTTCAACTGATGATGTTGAGATCACTGGGACCGGTTTCACCACCCCAGGAGAGCCTGTTGTTTTGGCTAAACATACTGCAAAGGAAGAAGTTGTCAACAAGGACAAGGGTAAATGGAGTACCGACTTGTCCAGCTATGCTCAGCTCAGTGCACAAGAGCTTCATTCTGGCTACTTAAACCGGCTTCATACCAGCAGTGATTATGAAGCTGATTTGGTGAACTTAATGAAGGAACGTTATGAGGTAACTTATTTCTCTTTGTCTTTGTCCTCTATCTCTGCTTGTGCCTTGTAATTGTATCTTTACTCCATTGTAGCCCCCAAGTGCCGGTTTAGCCTTTTAGGGTGAACCGGGTCTTCAGTAAATCAAGTATAGAGCTTTGACTTGCACGTGTAGCCCTCAAGGGCCGGTTTACTTCATTGAGGGTGAACCGGGACTGTTCCTATTTTTAGAACAATGTCACATTAGCTCCCAAGTGCCAAGTGCATAAATTGTTATGTGCTTGGGACTTTGATTGAATTGCTCCATGAATATCTGATATACTTTTATTTTTGGCAGACTAACTTGAACCGGAGGGCCGCTGAAATAATCAAACCTCGGGATAGCTTAAAATTCCAAGAGATTGCTGTTGTTAAAGTCAAGGATGAGCTTACCCTTGCGTTAGCTAATATGGAGAAGCTAAAGAAGGATTTTGAAGCGGAGCGGTCCATTTGGGAAGTTGAAAAGACTGCTCTGGAGAAGAGAGCCACTGATGTGGAGGCTGCTCTTAATCCGGTGACAGAGGTGTTGTCCGGGTTAAGGCAGCGAATAAGTGATATGACATCTGCCATCTTTGGTAAGTTATCGTGACATAAGATTATTCTTGCAATCTAGTACTGTTCCGGTTTAACTCATAATTCTTACGCAGGGAGGCGCATCACTCATCTGGTGGAGCAGCTATATTCCGGCGCTCAAAGGGCCGTTAGTGCTATCTCCCACAACAAACCGGCTCCATCTACCATCCAAGGTACTTTGGAAAAACTGTCAATTTTGCCTGCCCGCCTTGTCGAAGTGAAGAAGTCATCTGCAAGAGCCGGCGCCATGATGGCCTTTACCCGAGCGAAGGCTTGGGTTCCTGACTTTGATCCGGCGGAGGCGATGAACGGCTACCGAGCATGAAGGAAGACGGATCAACCTTTTCCAGTGATGATCTTCTCGCTTTAACCAAGGATATGCGGCCTCTTGCCAGTAAACTTGCTGATGAAGCGGATCTATTAAAATATCATCCGGGCTATGATATGGAGAACGTATGGGTGAAGCATCCATCCTATTATATTGAGAATCTTATTCCGCCCGTCCGTAAGCACACCTTCGCTCCTGACATTGATCCGTCAGAACTCATAAATGACGAAGTTTATTTCCGAGCCCTTGCCAAGATTAATTGGGCCACAACTAACTTCCAGCAGCTGGAAGAAACCGACGAAGATCCGGAGCAAGCTGACCCTCAATCGTCACGGTGGGCTGATGCAGAGTCTTAAACCAGCATCGGTTTAACTTCATGTCCCAGTAGTTTGAGAAAAACCTGATATTCTTTTGGGCCTTCCAGCGCCTTGTAATAGGATAGCTGAGATAATCTGTCTTTGTCCCGTCCCATACTATATTTGTGAGATCGCTTTGATTGGTAGCTTCTTAAATATATCCTGCTTTCAATGCTTTTGATGGTTTATTCTACCTGTTTCTGCATAAAACGTTGTTCAAAGTGTCATGGCGGTTTATCGCCGGACGGGTCATAATGCCCAAGCACATGATCTAAGATGATAACTTGAAAAGTGCATAAAATATAAGTATGTATCATACCTGTGATTAAGTGTATCACAATAGACCTTAATCTGGCAGGAACAATCCAATGTGTAAGTGCTGATTACTACTTTGATTACTTGTCGGTTCGCCATGAAGACCGAACCGGGTTACGATGAACTCCGGTTTAGCTATAGTTAGTACTGGCGTTTATAACCCAGACTAGAGCTATCCAAATACAAATGTAGTGGCAACTGATAGTCATCCACTCCCTGAATCGACGGACTTGGTTGAAAAACCAATGACCTTGAGGATAAAGATTTGATAAAACATAAAAAATAAAAATAAAGTTTTTAGGAAAATAAGACCATGTAGTCAAGGCTTTTTACGAGCTGCGAGGCTCCAAATTCGAGGCTTTCTATGAGCTGCCAGGCTACTGTCATTAACCATTTTTGCAAAGCCTGTTAAGATGGTCCGCAATCCTTAACCAAATCATCAATGTCAAATGCTACCAAGTTCAAAAAATCTCGTAAAGATTTGACTTGTGTAATCACTTCATGATCGTCAATTTAACGTTACCAAGTTCAGGGTCCCTAAGGATTGACTTGTGTGTACGTTCGATGGGTCGTACCAGGTTTACCTGGACGGCGTGACTTACTTGATGCATGCAGGTTGATCTGGGGTTTTAGGTGTATACACCAAGCTTCCAAGCCGTGTTTACTACAAGAGTTTTCAACTCACTGATGTGTTGCATCAGGAGACCCCAGGTAGCATTTGAGAATTGCTCGTCGGGGCCTATGATTGAGTTGTGCTAAGCATCAAACTCTCTTTTCCCCTCATCATCATGTAGAAATTGCGGAAGCAACCAGAGTTGTGCCCTTATGATGGCCTTGATACGATCGCCGGTTTAAGAGGCCATAGGAACTCCCTTGCCCACAGAAGCCCCCATGTGATACTCTTATAAAAAATGCGGCTGATACCCCGGTTTATCGGGGGCGCCAGTTTATTATATTGATCGTAATATATACATTGTAAAGATACGTACATAAAGCGGAGCCTATGGCTCAAGCATAGTAAGGTCGAAGAAGAGCGATGTTCCACGGCCGCTTGGTCTCCTCCTCCGCCGTACGTGAGTCCTTATGCTCTCGAACATCGACGAGGTAGTATGATCCGTTGTGCAGGTTCTTGTAGACCACAAAGGGTTCTTCCTAAGGTGTGGATAGCTTGTGCATGTCCGTCTGGTCTTGGATGAGCCGGAGCACCAGATCTCCTTCTTGAAACGTCCTGGTTTTAACCCGGCGACTGTGGTACCGGCGCAGATCTTGCTGATAAATCGCCGATCGAGCTGCTGTCGTGTCCCATTCTTCATCCAGCCGGTCCAACGCATCTTGCCTTGCTTTTTCATTATCCGCTTCAACATAAGCCGCCACCCGCGGCGAGTCATGTCAGATATCACTAGGGAGGACCGCTTCAGCTACATATAGCATGAAGAAAGGCGTGTAACCTGTGGATCTATTAGGTGTAGTGTTGATGCTCCATAGTACAGAAGGCAACTCCTCCACCCAACAACCCGATGTTCTCTGCAAAGGAACCATAAGCCGGGGTTTGATGCCTCTCAAGATCTCTTGATTGGCTCTTTCAGCTTGGCCATTAGACTGAGGGTGAGCTACTGATGACACATCAAGGCGGATGTGCTCTCGTTGACAGAACTCCTCCATAGCCCCCTTGGATAGATTGGTGCCATTATCAGTTATAATGTTGTGTGGACAGTCAAACCGGAAAATCGCCTTTTTGATGAACTGAACTACCATTGCCGCATCACACTTACTAACAGGCTCCGCTACAACCCATTTGGTAAACTTGTCCACTTCCACCAAAAGGTGGGTCTTTTTATCTTGGGATCGCTTGAAGGGTCCAACCATATCAAGCCCCCAAGTCGCAAACGGCCAAGTAATTGGAATCATCCTCAACTCCTGCACCGGTATATGAGCACGTCGTGAGAATTTCTGGCAAGCAACACATTTTTTGACCAAGTCCTCTGCGTCGGCATGAGCCGTCAAGCAGTAGAACCCATGACGAAAAGCCTTAGCCACCAAATAGTTTGAACCGGCATGATGACCACAATCTCCTTCATGAATCTCTCTAAGAATACCACAGCCCTCCTCTGGTGATACGCATCGCTGAAACGCCCCAGAGATGCTGCGATGATGAAGTTCTCCATTGACAATAGTCATTGACTTGGACCGCCGGATTATCTGTCTAGCCAAGACTTCGTCCTCTGGAAACTCACCTCGGTTCATGTACGCTAGGTAAGGAAGCGTCCAATCCGGAATAACATGAAGTCCCGAAACCGATTGTGCCTCCGGATCAGGAACAGCCAAGTCATTTTTTGAAGGTAACTGCACCGATGGATTGTGCAACTCATCCAAGAAGGTATTGGGTGGAACCGGTTTACGCTGAGAACCCAGCCGGCTTAATGCATCCGCCACTTCATTCTTTCGCCGGTCTATATGATCCACCTAATAACCCTTGAAGTGTCCAGCGACAGCGTCTACCTCTCATCGATATGCTGCCAAGAGTAGATCCCTGGAATCCCACTTGCCAGATACTTGGTGTGCCACCCGGTCTGAATCGCCAAAGCATTTAACCTGGCTTAAGTTCATCTCCTTGGCCATCCGCAGACCATGGAGGAGAGCTTCATACTCAACAGCATTGTTAGTACAATGGAACATTAAACGGAGGACATAACAGAACTTATCACCTCGTGGGGAAGTTAACACGACTCCAGCCCCCGAGCCCTCCAATTGCCTTGATCCGTCAAAGTGAATAGTCCAATATGTGTGATCTGGCTTTTCCTTAGGTACTTGTAACTCTGTGCAATCATTGATGAAATCCACCAATGCCTGGGATTTTATCATAGTACGGGGCACATACTTCAATCCGTGCGGGCTAAGCTCAATTGCCCACTTTGCAACTCGACCAGTAGTCTCTCTGTTCTGGATTATATCCCCCAACGGAGCTGGACTAACAACAGTGATTGGATGGCCTTGAAAATAGTGTTTTAGCTTCCGGTTTGCCATGAAGACTCCATACACCAGTTTCTGCCAATGCGGGTATCTCTGTTTTGATTCAATAAGCACCTCACTGATGTAGTAAACCGTCCGTTGAACCGGATATTCTTTGCCTGCCTCCTTGCGCTCTACCACAATGGCAACGCTTACTGCACGGGCATTAGCAGTCACGTATAACAACAGTGGCTCATTGTCAACTGGGCAGCAAGGACAGGTGGCTCTGCTAATTGCTTCTTCAAGTACTCAAACACAGCATCAGCAGCATCACTCCAGACAAAGCGATCTGTTTTTTTCATCATATAATAAAGCGGGATAGCCTTCTCCCCCAAACGGCTAATAAACCGGCTGAGTGTCGCAATACGGCCCGTCACGCGTTGGACATCGTTGATGCACGCCGGTTTAGCCAAGGATGTAATCCCCTTGATCTTCTCCGGATTAGCTTTGATTCCCCTGTTAGATACCAAGAACCCCAGGAGCTTTCCTGCCGGAACACCAAAAACGCACTTCTTCGGATTAAGCATCATTTTATAAACCCAGAGATTGTCGAAGGTTTCTTTCAAATCTGCTATCAACATCTCCTCTTTCCTGGATTTCACCGCAATGTCGTCCACATATGCGTGAACATTCCGCCCAATCTGACCATGAAGGCAATTCTGTACACAACGCTGGTAGGTCGCCTGGGCACTTTTAAGCCCAAATGGCATAGATGCATAGCAGAAGGCTCCAAAGGGAGTTATAAAGGTTGTCTTCTCCTGGTCCTTAACTGCCATCTTGATCTGATGATAACCTGAGTATGCATCCAAAAAACTTAGTCGCTCACATCTTGCCGTAGCATCAATGATCTGATCAATACAGGGGAGGGCAAAGGGATCAGTTGGGCAAGCTTTGTTCAGATCTGTGTAATCAACACACATTCGCCAAGTGCCATTTTTCTTAAGTACTAGCATCGGATTAGCCAACCACTCTGGATGAAACACCTCAACTATAAAACCTGTCGCTAAGAGTCTAGCCACTTCTTCTCCAATAGCCTTGCGCCTCTCTTCATTGAAGCGGCGCAGAAATTGCTTGACCGGTTTAAACTTAGGATCAATATTGAGATTGTGCTGAGCGAGTTCCCTCGGTACACCTGGCATATCAGAAGGCTTCCATGCAAAGATGTCTCGATCTCACGGATGAACTCGATGAGCAGGTTAGCACTGATAGTGAACTGCTTGGATGAATCGCGAGGAACAAAGTCAACCTGCTTGGTCTCTTCAGCTGATTTGAACTTCAAAGCCGGATCATGCTGTGTGGTTGGTTTCTTCAGCGGAGACATATTTGCCGGATCAACGTTGTCCTTATAAAACTTCAGCTCCTCAGTTGCACAAACCGCTTCAGCATAAGCTGCATCACCTTCCTTGCATTCCAATGCAATCTTGCGGCTCCCATGGACCGTAATAGTTCCCTTGTGGCCTGGCATCTTGAGCTGTAGATAGACATAGCACGGCCTAGCCATGAATTTGGCGTAAACCGGCCGCCCAAACAAGGCGTGGTATGGGCTCTTGATCTTTACCACCTCAAAGGTCACAATCTCTGACCTGGAGTCGTGTTCATCTCCAAAGGTAACCTCTAGATCGATCTTGCCCACCGGATATGCCGATTTCCCGGGCACCACTCCATGAAACACTGTATTGGACAGTCGAAGCTTCTTATCTGTCAGCCCCTTACGCCGGAAAATCTCATAATACAGAATGTTGATGCTGCTGCCTCCGTCCATAAGTACTTTGGTAAACTTGTAGCCACCTACCTGCGGTGCCACAACTAGAGCCAGCTGACCCGGGGCGGATGATCCTCTCCGCTCCACACAATGGGTTGCTCCGACCAACACAGGAAACGTGGCACTGCCGGTTCAACAAAATGTACCGCCCTCTTTAGAACTTTCTGATCACGCTTGCACAAGCTCATGGTGAAGACATGATACTGCCCACTGCTCAGCTCCTTCGGATTATTCTGATATCCGGATTGCTGCTGCTATTGACGCTATTGATTTCCCTGATTGTTATATCTGCCCTGACCATGCTGCTGGTTATGCTGATTGTGCCCATTATGGTTGCTGTTATTACCTCGGTATCCTGAACCGGATCCACCACCCTGATAACCCGAACCTTGGAAGCCAAGGCATGATCCGCCGTACGGCCCGTGATCGTACCGAGTCCTGTTCATGAATTCCTGCATAATAAAGCAGTCTTTCCAGAGATGTGTAGCTGGTTTTTCTGGTGTACTGTGCTTCGAGCAAGGTACATTCAACTAGCGTTCCAGATTAATAGTGGCCTCCCATTACGCGGAGGCGGTCTACCCTTGCGGCGCTGTCCATCCTCCTGAGCATTAGTGTTGGCCACAAAGTCCGAATTACAATCCGCCTTACGCTTACCGTTGTACCCTTGATTCGCCGGGTTGGGCTGTGGCGGCTTACCATTCTTGCTTGCCTTCCTTGACTTGTCTCCATCGGCGTCTGGATGTTTGGTATTATCAGAGTCCCCATACTTCACTAAAGCGCCCATGAGTGTCCCCATGACATTACAATCACGCTTAAGCCGTCCTAGCTTTAGTCATAAGGGTTCAAACCGGCAATTTCCCTCCAAGGTTACTACTGATGTGCTTGGGTTGATACTATTGTAGGAATGCAAGATCTCTGATAGTCGACCCACCCAACTGCTTGTAGACTCATGCTCTCCTTGAATGCAGGCAGCTAAATCAACGACAGACAGTGGCTGCTTGCACGTGTCTTTGAAGTTATTGATAAACCGGCGCCGCAATTCGGCCAATGATCCGATGGAATTAGGCGGTAAACCCTTCAGCCAAGTTCGAGCCGTGACTTCGAGCATCATAGTGAAATACTTAGCGCATGCCGCCTCATCCACATCCATCATCTCCATTGCCATATCATAACTCTCAACCCATGCCTACGGAGCCAGATCCGCCGTGTAATTGGGCACCTTCTGCGGTCCTTTGAAATCCTTGGGCCGTTTCACGTTCTGTAAAGCGGGGATAGGACAGGGCACGCCCAGGGAACTGGACATGACCCCCGGTTCAACTATGGTGGTGGAACGAACCAGCGTCGCCTTACGGGCTTCGTACAGTGCTGTTACCTCGGCCTCCCGGCGCTGCGTGGCCTAATCCACCACGTGCTGAGCATTCCTCTCTCCTCCTGTCGGATTATCCCGTCTCGACGGATTACGCCTTCGTGCAAAGCTTGATACGGCCGGTTCATCCAGACGTCTAGTATAACTCCGGCTTGGGTGGGGAGTCGAATGAATCCTCTCCCGACTGTGAGAATAAGCTTGATGTTGAGTTAACGCCGTGTCCAACAATTTCCTGGCCCGTCGTGCCTCCACTGCTATGGGGGGCGTTCCTTCAATGGGATGGGCGGCCAGTCGTGAAGCGGCGGCGACTATGTTATCCAGCGGATTAGAATAATGACCAGGAGGGGTGGGCACATGTTGTGATGGTACAACCTGGCGGATTGGCTCTACGGTCGGCAGTTGAACCGACACTCCCGTGCCCGGCGCTCCTCCTCGGTTCACCTCCGGCTGGTTACTGGTTCCTGCCCCTGGCGTGCTAAAGAGATTCCTTGCCTCATAAACCGGTGGCAAGCGAGATTGTTGCCTTCTCATCATTACCTCGTGTGAAGCGGTCTGATCCAACATGAGTCGATAGGCCTGAGCATCAAGCTCCGCCTGTCTTGTAGCCATCCTAGCTTTCTCAGCAGCCAGGTCCAACTTGGCTTGTTCAATCCGGCATTTCACCTGAGCGACCTCCGCATCATGCTTCTCCTTGTTGGCCTGGGCTACCTCTGCTGTCAATAACACTGTCAAATTATCGACCAAACCGGATAAAGTGTCAGACGGCGACGGGGGAGGATCCCCAGCTCTAGATCCCATCGCGTCTGATGTCAACGCTATTGTTGTTGAGGACTGCTGCATAGGTTGTGAACCGGACATAAAGACTGCAACCCGGTTTGGCGGATCAAGGGGGTCCGGAATACTGTCCCCATCGGAACAGCCCTCAGATCGTCCATCCTGGAGCAGATATAGAGATTATGTTTCTCTGGAAGAAGATTCATCACCGGAATAGACAACAGTCTCGCCGCCAGATTCCGATCCGTCCTTGGCTTGCTCTCCATGCACTGCTCCAACGAAGACGTGCTTCACGGCGGGCTGAATCCGGGCAGGTCTCGCACGCTAAGCCGGCTCGATGATGTTGCAGAAGATGTATGGCTCAGGGCCCGGTTCGCCGATCTTGCCGATGAAAACGTGGATGCCGTCGAAGGGGACCCGGTACCCGTATTCAGTTGAATCGGCCTCGGGGACCCAGCCTGCATCATCGATTTAGATCTTGCCGCGACGACTCTTAGTCATCCGGCCCACTACGTAGCCCTTGAGTCCTTCAAAGTTGCCCTTCAAAAACTCGAAACCATCGTGCAATGGCCCCACGATGGGCGCCAACTGTCGTGGTTTTGTCACGGCAGATGTCCTAGCAAAAGGACTTAGTCGTGAGGCCATCGCTGCGGGTTAGCTTAAAAGGGTTAAAGCGGACGAGGACACAGGGATTTTATACTAGTTCGGCCCCTTCGATGAAGGTAAAAGCCTACATCTAGTTTGGTGTGTATTGCTAGGGTTTCGATGACCAGGGAGTGAATCCACTTTGCCTGGGTCTCGAGCTGTAGTTGTTTGTCCTGAACCGTCGCCGGGTCGTCCCTTTATATAAGAGGTGACTCCCGGTCCGGTTTACAGAGTCCCGAGGCAGGCTCATAAACGTGTCCGCCTCGGTCTTTGTTCTTTCTATCTTACATCCCAAGTAACATAATATGACAGTTTACAAATCATGGGCCCTAATACTTGGGCTCTAAACCTCTTGGGCTGAAATCTTCTACTTCATGCTCCGCTGGGCCTTTGATAAAATAATCTTGATAACATAGACCGGCCCCTCCTGGGCGGTTTATACCTGGTAGTAATATCCCTGACAGGCCCCTACTTACCCATCCACGATTAGCCCATGCAAGAACAAGGCACCAAGGACCAAGGGAGGTGATGTCACGGGAATGGCTCGCGAGACAGAGCTCAGCCCTTGGGTGTAGCGACGCTGCAGGGACGGACCCGAGCACAGACGCCGTGCCAGTCCTTAATCCTGGGGCGGTCGCGAGTGGGTTCGCAATGGCTCATGACCTTAGTGGCGGAGAGAACGCCAAGAATATAGATAATGAAAATAGCAAGAGGCAACTAGCCTTGATCCATGCGCAAAAAGAGTCGGCTGTGGGGGGATAGGCCCCAGCATCTCGAGGATGATGCAGCCCGGGGGGCGCCCTCGATTGAATACCTGAAACGGCACCTAACACTTGTTGGAGAAGAGTTGGTGTAGCTGAAGACGCGATCCATGCGGGTTGCCCCGGAGGATCGTCGGGCTCCTGAGGCCCTCGGTGCTCGTGGGGGTCCGGCTCTCGCTCCTTCTGGACCAACTGCCACTAAGCCTCCCGAGCGCCCAAACCCTGCCGTGCGAGGCGCTGGAACGTGGTAGCCGCGTTGCGGAAGCCGAAGAGCATGCGGACGTAGCTGCAGGGGAGGGCCCTCCTCCGGCCGACCGTCGTTGGCCAGAAGGGCTCGAAAGAAGCCGATTAGTTGAGACTCGCGACGTCGATGCAAACGCGGAAGTGGTCGCTCTGGTTGCATGTTGGTGAGCATGGCATCATGCGGTTATGCCCACCGCGTATGAGCCTTGCATACCGAAGTTCCTCGTAACCTAGTCGATGAAGTCCTGATCCCCCAGCGTCGTATGGCTCATGCTGGGCTCACAAAAACGCGCGTCGAGACACGCCTGCAAGTGGTGCCCGAACGCCTCCCTCGAGACGCTGGTCAGGCCGGAGACACTCCAGAGGACAGTCCCCGAGCCCGTCCTAAGAAGGGCATCGGGCGCGCCTCCCTATGCGAAGGTGGAGGGCGCCTCGGTGGCAGGCGCGAGTCCTCAGGCGGAACCGTCAGGAGCCCCTGCGTCCTGAGGTCCGTTGGCGGGCACGTTCTTCTTCTTCTTGGGGGCGGTCCGCAGGGTGAAGACGGCTCCATCCTCATAGGACCTCTCGACTGTCGCGGTCTGGTAGGAACGCTCCACGGAACGGACCGCTTCCTTCTCGTCAGAGGCGATCGTGATGACTCCACCACTCTCGGGCATCTTGAGGACGTTGTAGCCTTGATGGGTCGCTTCCATGAACTTGGCGAGGGCAGGATACCCAAGGATGGCGTTGTATGGGTGGTGGATGTTGGCGATGTCAAAGTCGATGAGCTCGGTGTGATAGTTGTCGCGGTCACCAAAGGTGACGAGGAGGCGGACCTGCCCCATCGGGGGTGTGTAGCCATCCGTGACTTCGTAGAATGGCTTGGTCGGTTGGAGCTGATTTTAAGGGACCTCAAGCGTCTGGAAGGTCTGGACGGAGAGGACGTTCAGCCCTGCTCCGCCGTCGATGAGCGTCTTGGTCACGAGGACGTTGCTGATGGTCGGGGTGCAAAGCATCGGGAGAGCGCCTGGGGCTGCAGTGCACTTGAGCTGGTCCTTGGGGTCGAAGGCGATGACCTGCTTGGTCCAGTTGAGGTTGCGCGTGGCGTCCAGCCTGGGAAGCGCCGCGTTCATCTCGCGAGCGAACTGCTCGAAGACGTGATGGGAAGCCGGAGCATGGGTTCTTCCCAAGATGCATGCAACCGCACGTGGCTCCTGAAAGCCCCCTGCTCCATCTCCGTGGCGGTCGTTGTAGTTCCTTCTTGGCGGTGGTGGCAACGGAGCCAGACCCCCGTTGCCCTGAGGGCGACCCTCACGAGGCTGGTCGCGCCAGGGGCCATCACGAGGCTGCTCCTGCAAGTGGTCTTCATGAGTCTGCTCACGCCACCCTTGGCGCGAGTTCCTGCCGTCCCAGTGTCCTCCACCATGGCCTCCTCCGCGGCCGTATCCGTAGTTGTCGTGCTTAGGGCGCTGCCCGATATGCCCGCAGCCACGCTTCACTTCTGGATCCTCTGGGACGGACCTTTCCCCCTTTCGCACATCGACCAAATCATTAACTCCACCGCCGAGTGCGATTTGCTGTGCTTCCTGCATGTCTTCTCAAGCTATCACCCAATCAAGATGGCGGTGCAGGATGTCAAGAAGACGGCCTTCCTAACCCCATGCGGGCTGTATTGCTACACCTACATGCCTTTCGGGTTGCACAATGAGGGAGCGACCTTCCAGCGGCTGATGCACATAGCTTGGGGTAAGCAGCTTGGGAGGAATGCCAAGGCATATTTTGATGACATAGTGCTCAAATCTCAGGAGGCAAGAAATCTTGTCAAATATTTGGAGGAGATGTTTGCTAGCTTACACAACGTGAACTTGCGACTAATCCCAGAAAAGTGCATGTTTGGCATCCCGTCCGGCAAGCTGCTAGGTTTCTTGGTGTCACAGAGAGGGATTCAGGCCAACCCAGAGAAAATCAAGGCCATAGAAAGGATGAGCCCGCCGCGAACCCTCAAAGAGATGCAGACGCTAGCAGGTTGCATAACCTCGTTGGGGCGCTTCATCTCCAAGCTAGGCGAGCGCGCCCGAGTGGACCCCGAAGTCTGATGCGGCCTTCCAAGACCTCATGATGTACCTCCCCTGCCCGCCAGTGATGGTCGTGCCTCGCCTCCTTGAACCCCTAGTGCTCTACTTGGCCGCCACGCCTCACTCCGCCAGCATGGCGCTCGTGGCGGCCCGTAGCGCCCAGGTGCCCAACCAAGGCACTGCGGCCTCAGGGCGGCGCCCTTAATGCCTTAGGCATCTCACGAGACACCAGGGATCACGAGGATACCACTCCCGGGGTCACGACCATCCCGCCAGATGACCAAGCTCCTGAGGTTCCCTTACCTCAGGAGGCCCAGGACCCAACCGACGTCTCCTTCCTCGTCGAGCACCCCACGTACTTCATGAGCACGGTGTTGCGCGATGTGCGGGCACGGTACCCCATGCCGGAGAAGCTCATGCTTCCCCTCCTCGTCGCCTCCAGGAAGATGCGTCACTACTTCCAAGGCTACCCCATCAAGGTTGTTTTAGCTTATCCCTTCGAGAGGGTGCTCCAAAGCCCCAACGTCGCGGGAAGCGTCGATGTATGGAACATCGAGCTGCATGTGTTCCATCTGAAGTTTAGCACCACCAGAGTCATCAAGGGTGTGGCCCTCGCTGACTTTGTGTTAGAATGGGCTGACGCCCTTGGCCATGAAGTAAGCAAGAATCGTTCCCTCGTTCCTAGAGACGAGGTACCAAATGGTTGGGTCATGTACTTCGATGGTGCGTTTGTGCACCAGGGCACGAGGGCTGGAGCCGTGACATCTCGTCCACCCAATACAAGCTGTACTACACCGTGCAACTCTGCTTCCAGCATGGGGGGAAGGTCTCCAACAACATCGATGAGTATGACGGCTTGATCGCCGGCCTCAAGGTTGCGACAGCGCTGGGGGTTAGGCGCCTCACCATCAAGGGCGACTCCCAGCTCCTCGTCAACTTCTCCAACAAGGCATACAAGCCAAAGGACAAGCACATGGAGGCTTACGTTGAGGAGGTACACAGAATTGAGAAACGGATCTTTGGCTTGGAACTCAAGCACGTGCCGCACGGCACGAAAAAGGAGGCAGACCACATCGCCAAGAGGGCGTCCCCGCGACGGCCTCAGGAGCCCAGCACCTTTGAGGAGAGGCTTTTCAAGCCATCAGCAACTCCCCCCACTGCTGGATCGGCACCGCCTCAAGAGGAGCTGTCCCCGGCACCCTCCTCAGGCACCCGAGCCTACGGCCCGACCTCGGTAGCCAGCCTGCTTCTCGCGCTCGAGCCCCAGGAGGGGTGCTGGTCCAAGGAGTTCAAGGTGTACCTGCTCCAGGGCACCTTGCCATAGAAGGAGGAAGACACAGAACATGTGGCCTGCCAGGCCACCGCATAATCCATCCAGGATGATGAGCTTTACCGAAAGCTCCTGAACGACGTTTCTCTATGATGCATCTCTAGGGAGCAGGGGTGCAAGCTGCTGGCCGACATACATGGCGGGGACTGCGAGCATCACTCCTCATTGCACAGTCTCGTTGGAAAAGCGTTCCGCAACGGGTTATACTGGCCCACGGCGCTCAATGATGCCACTTAATTGGTAAGATCTTGTGAGGATTGACAATTCCATGCTAAGCAGATCCACTAGCCCACTGAGGACCTCCATACCATCCCGCTCTCATGGCCGTTCATGGTCTAGGGGTTGGATATCATGGGCCCATTATCTCAAGCGACTGGGGGCTACCGCTACCTCTACGTCGCCATCGACAAGTTCACCAAGTGGGCAAAGGTGGAGATTGTCCGCACCATACCAGCTGGCTCGGCCGTCAAGTTCATCAAGGGGATCCGGAGGCGCATGGTGTTGAAATGTTGCATGTACTTTTGTAGGGTCTCCCCGGGTGCTGCTTCACCAGCGCAGATCCGCGGCCGCCAGGGCTCGGTTGCGGGTGCCCTGGAAGTTCGCGACGAAACACTCACGAAGCTCCCCCAGGAGGAGATGGATGCCACGGGGAGGTTCAGGAGCCAGGAGCGTGCGCCATCCTTGAGAGCCATGGGGAACCAATTCGCCATGACCTCCTCGGTGCCGTTGGATGCCTCAATGCTCAGCTCGCAGAGTTGTAGGAACTTCGTGGGGTCGGTGGTGCCATCTTAGCGCGGAGGCAGATCCGGCTTGAACTTGCCGGGCCAGACGAGGCGCCGTAGCTCGGGAGCTAAGGCACGACATCCAGCCACGCTCATGATTGCAGGCACCCCCTGCGTCTGCGGTGCTGGTTCTTGGGGCGCTAGCGCAACCACCTCCTGTGGTGCGCAGTCTTGGTGTTGCGGGACAAGGGGCCCGCGAGCTCCTGCCTGGGGATGCGCGATCACCTGGCAGCTCTCCTCGTCGCGCGTAGGGGCCCTGCGGGGTGTCTCACGCCGCAGAGCCTCGCGCCGGACCTCCTGGCCGGCACCGTAGAGTGGATGTGGAGCCGGGACACCATGGCCCTCGTTCCCCTCCATGGGCGACGGAGGACGGGAAGAGTGGGTTGGTGCAGGTACCTCCCCGGCGGCGTTAACGAGCTCGGTGATGTGGTGGAGCCACTCGTCGTAGAGGTCATCTGCCAGGCGATAGCGCAGGAGCTCCCACGCCATCAACAGCGCAGGCTGCGGGTAGACCGGCCCATGGTGGATCAGCGAGTTAGGGCGGAGCGGCACACCATGGCCCGCTGGTGCCGTCTGACCGACGTTCGCGGCGCGTGCTCTCCGTGTGTCCACCATGGCAGTGGAGTGAAGTCGACGACGTGAGTGAGACGAGGTCGTCGGAGTGGCGAGATCTCGACACCCCACTACCTGGCGCGCCAAATGTCGGATTACGGGCTCCGCAAACCTAAGAAGTTCGAACACAGGGGCGTGAACGAAGATCTCTCCCACTCATGTCTACCTAGTGTCTCGCCCTCGTCCGGTGAAGAGATTCAAGCAAACAACAAGTAAAGCACACACAAGTTTACCCAGGTTCAGGCCACCTTATGGTGTAAAACCCTACTTCCTGCTTTGGTGGATTGGCCTTAGGAGTGCTTGAATATGGATGAGTACAATGGTTCCTGACCTCAGGAGGAGAGCCCAGGAAGGTCAGGAGGCAAGAGTCCTTGCTCCCTTATGCGAGGGCGGAGTTTCTGGATCTGATCGACCTATGTCCCCTCATAGTGGGGATCCTAGCTACTTATATAGGCGGACAGGGTCCTCTTCCCCCAAAATGTTCAGGCGGGAAGGGATCCCACAATGGCCATTTTGAGCGAGAACACAAGGACGTTCTTGTCCTGACAAAAGTGGTCTTCGCCTGAGGCGGTGACGCGGTGGTGGGCTCGATGGTGACATCCTCCCTGTCGTCCTTATAGACTTCGGTCTTGTTGCACCGAAGGGGAAACCTTAGTCCCGTTTCCCGGGAACCTGCGCCTGCGCTGTCTCCTTTGCACCAAAATGGCAACTGCACCGCTGGCGCGCGCTGGCACCCACTAGCGCGGTGCGTCACTGGCTCCTCTTGAGGCAGGCTTGGCCTTGGATTCTCCGCCCCTCTAGAGCTACCTAGCCGAGGCCACTCCTAAGGGAGTCTTGATGTCGTTCTCCTCGCGAGACCTACCCCCCTCGCGATGGTCTTGGGCAGCTGGTCTATCAGCTATGTCGTACCAGGCCATGGTAGGAGCGCGTCGCGGCCCGCAGACAGGCAAGTCTGGGTACCTTGGTTCCCAGGACGCTGATAGCTACCATCACCAGTGGGCTGGTGAGGTATCTCTTGATGTCTTCGAAAGCTGCGTCAACCTCTGGAGTCCACTCAAATGGGCCTTTCCTTTTCATCAGCTTGAAGAAGGAGAGGGTGCGTTCCCCTAGCTTGGAGATGAAACGCCCGAGCGACATCATGCAGCCTGCCAACTTCTGCATCTCCTTAAGGGTTTTTGGCGGACTCATTCTTTCTATGTCCTTGACCTTCCCAGGGTTAGCCTTGATCCCTCTGTGCGACACCAGGAAACCTAGCAGCTTGCCTAATGGAACACCGAACATACATTTTTCCGGAGCCGCAAGTCCACTTTGCGCAGGCTGGCAAATGTCTCCTCCATGTCGTCAATGAGAGTTCTTGCCTCCCAAGATTTCACCACTATGTCATCGACGTATGCCTCTGCGTTCCTCCTAAGTTGTTCCCTAAGGCGATGTGCATCAACTGTTGGATAGTTGCTCCCGCATTGCACGGCCTAGAAGGCATACATGTGTAGCAGTACACCCCGCATGGGGTCAGGAAGGCCGTCTTCTCAACATCTTGTACTGCCATCTTGATTTGGTGATAGCTCGAGAAGGCGTCAGGGAAACACAGCAGATCGCATCTCGGTGGTAGAGTCAATGATCTGGTCGATGTGCGGGAGAGGGAAAGTGTCCTGAGGACAGGACTTGTTGAGGTTGGTGAAGTCGACGCACATACGCTCTTTCCCGCCTTTCTTGGGGTCAATGACTGGTTTTGCGAGCCAGTTCGGGTGCCGCACTTCTCGAATGATGTCGGCCTGCAGTAGCTTGCGGGTCTCCTGGGTGATGAACGTCTACTTCTCTGGAGCTTTCCGCCGTGCCTTCTGCTTGACCGGGCATGCGTTTGGGAACACCATCAAGTGATGCTTGTTTACTCCATGTGGAACTCTAAGCACATCCGCCGCTTCCCACGCAAACACCTCCTTGTTTGCGTGCAGGAAGTGGACCAGAGCCTCTTCTTGGTCTGGGGGAGGCCGGCGCCGATGGTGAAGGTGGAGCCTGACCTTCCATCTTTCTGCACTGGAACCTTCTTCGTTTCTGCCCGATCTTGAGAGGACAACTGCTCGTTCTTTGTTGTTCCAGACCCAAGGCCTCTAGGACACCTTCCTCGCCCGGTCGCATGGCTGGCGCGAATCTGAAAGAGAGCATGAGGGCCGACAATGCATCCTTGGTGTCCCCCACCACGGTGAGGATACCATTGCTCCCTGGCATCTTCATGAGGTTATAGGCAGGATGAGTCGCCACCATGAAGTTGGCTAATGCAGGATAACCGAGAATGGCGTTGTACGGTAGGCAGATGCAGGCGATGTCGAAGTCGATGAGCTCAGTGTGGTAGTTGTAGCATGTGCCGACGGTGACTGGAAGACGGATCTGCCCCAGGGGGATGGTGGAGCCGGTGACGACCCCGGAGAAGGGCTTCGTTGGGAGGAGCCGGCTGTATGGCACAGGGAGGAGGCCGAACGCCTCTGTGGAAAGGAAGTTCAGGCCGGCCCCACCATCGATGAGGATCTTGGTGACGGCCACGTTGCATATTGTGAGGGCGCATAGCATTGGGAGCGCACCCATGCTAACCATGGTATCAGGGTGGTCACTTGAGTCGTAGGTGAGGTCAGACTCAGGGGGGCCGCCCAGCCCAGGGACGACTGCACGACTCCCGTCTGGTGGATGAATTTCTTGACATGACGACCCGACGCCAGCGCTCGTGAACCGTCGAGGAGTGCCGCAACCTCATTGGCTGCCGGCGCCGCGAAGCGCGTGACGAACAAGTCGTGCAGCTCTTCCCAGGAGGCTACCGAACACTCCAGCAAGCTTAGAAACCAGGCGTGCGGCTCCCCCACGAGGGCCATCGGGAGCCAGTTCACCATTACCTTGTCGTTGCCGCCAGCTGCGAGGACGGCCTCCGTATAGGCCTAGAGGAGTACCACGGGGTCGGCCGCGTCGTTGTACCATGGTGGCAGCGCTGTCATGAACCTTGGCGGCCACTGCACCTATCGCAGAGCGAAGGAGAGAGCCCGAGGTCCCGCGCCACCTCCGAGCATAGCCCACGGCTCGGCGGGTGGTGCGACGCCTGGCATGGATGGAAGCTAGGTGGCGAGAATGGAGCGTGACGACAGGGTTGGAGATTCCTCGCTACGCACCCCTACCTGGCGTGCAAAATGTCGAATTCAGGGCTCCGCAAACTCTTGCTAGATTCAAACACTGGGGTGTGTGCGAATAACTCAACTTCCCATGTATGCCTACTCGTCGTTCCCACGGTCTAGCTCGGTGAACAGGGAGGAAATTGGAGAGGGCAGTTTACCCAGGTTCGGGCCACCTCGCGGTGTAATACCCTACTCCTGCTTTGTGGTGGATTGCCTCGAGGTGGGCCGAGGGCGAACTAGTACAGTGGTAGAACAGCCTCAGGAGGTGTGTTCTTGCTTGTGGTGGTGAGTGTGGTATGAATGATCCGGCCCTTGCTACAGTGGTGGCTACGTTATATTTATAGTGGCCTTGGTCCTTTTCTCAAAATGAAGGCGGGAAGGGATCCCACAACCGCCAAATTTGAAGGGAGACACCTAGTGTATCTTATCCTGCCAAAAGGTGGTCTTTGCCTGCAAAGCTTCTGGTCATGACGCCATGGTGGGCTCGATAATGACCTCCATGCCCTCGTCCTGGCCATCTTGGTCTTGTGCATGGAAAAGATAACCTTTGGCTGATTCCTCGGGACTCTGCGCCTACGCTTGCTTCTTTAGCATCAAACGGGAAACCTTTTGTACTGCGCTCGCTGGTGCCCGCCTGGCGTTGCTCGTCATGGCTTGCGTCATCTGAACCTCACGAGGTGGGGGCTTGCATAGTGACTTTTTCTCGTCAAGAGCCAGCCTAGAAGGTTGCTCCTTCTGGAGGCCTTGGTGTCGTCCGCCTCACGAGGGTCTTGTGTGTTGATGCCAAAGATGGGCCGTACCAGGCCGATGAAGGAGCCATGATGTTGGCTGCAGGCAGGAAAGTTTGGGTACCCCAATTCCTAGGACGTCGACACTAGCCTAGGGTAGCTTGATGTAGCACGGACTCCAATGAAATTGGTGTGAGATGAGATTCGTACTACTCTTCCCTGTACTACTCCTACCAGTATACTACTCCTACTACTCGACACTACTACTTCTAAAGTTAGTACAAGTTGGGTCTCTTATTTTGGGACGGAGGGAGAGGCCATCCAGCCATGTCCCGGTAGAAGACCGCGGAAAATGATTATTCGTTCATATATATTTTTTCACACAGTAAAATATCCCCCGAAAACAACAACACATGGAAAAATTTCAGGGCGAATGAGGGATTTGAATGTGCTGGGAGGGGTTGGGCTGGAAGGGGTTGTATCGATCTTGCCTCGGGTAGCCAAAATATTGGCGAGCCTTCTGTCCACCCGTGCCTTTGCCACCAAAGAACGAGGTAGAGCTTGGGTGCTCCTCCTCCAGCGCGCGCGTTGAAGACGAGCCACACTTTATTAGTCCCATCTCACCGCGTGAGCCGGCTGCAGACTGACTTACAACACATCTCGAACGACGACTTGCAAATTACACCATCCAACCTTAGCCACACACATTCTAACAACAACTCAACCAACCAGACGAAATTCATGCATACCCTGTGATATTTTGTATGAACAATGACGGAATTCAATAAAATACTGGATTTACATATAAGCATGACAACTTTCATTACATTGAAATTAACTAAGCGGTGCTAATCCTGAACTGCATAGGTATAATAATACCTACTCTAAATGGTCGCACGCGAATCCCTTTGTCTTCCATGTCCGGCAGCACGATCACCAGAATGTCGCGAGGCCCAGAGGTATATGCTTCAGCGTAAAGGATGGCTTGCTTCCCCACAGCTAAACTGAGTGAATTCCTCGGGTGATGCTTGAGAGGGAGTCGGAGGGGCTTATTCGCTTCTGTGGAGCCCATGCAGGGTTGACGAAGGTAATCGCAATAGAAGGACCCCGTGGTGGCCTTCGTGGGAACTAGGTAGTGGCGGCCTCCCATGTTCTACTTCTCCTCGATGATGCGGCGGACGCGGAGGCACTGGCCACCGACTCGTCGCTCTCCGTGCACCCTACTTATGTCTTTGCCTACATGGCGTGACCACGGGCATGGGAGTCGTGTTACGAGGCGGTGTCCTGGACGGTAGCAATGACGCCACCTGCCCTCTTGGGCACATTGGCTTCCCTATCACCTTCGGGATTTGTAGAAACTACTGCACCGAGCTCATCGACTTCGATGTCACCCACAACGCCATCCTTTGGTACCCGGCCCTCGCCAAGTTCATGGCGGAGACTCACCCCGGCTACAACATCATGAAGATGCCGGAAAGCAGCGGCATCCTCACCGTGGCAGGGGACACCAGGGACGCTCTCGCGGCCCTCGAGCTCACTTTCAAGGCCGCGGCAGAGGGTGCTCTGGAGGGCTCGGGGGTTGCGCCAGCAAAGAAGAAGCAAATGTTTACTCAAGATCAGGCAGAGACGAAGCAGGTACTGGTCGACAAAGACAGGGGAACGGGCCCTATGTTCGCCATAGGTGCCAGTCTCCCCCCAGAACAGGAAGGAGCATTGGTCGGCTTCCTCTGTGCGAACAAGGACATGTTTTCTTGGGAGGCGACAGACCTGGTCAGCGTTCCGAGCGGGGTGATCGAGCACTACCTAATGGTGCGCCCCAACACGTGCCAAGTGAAGCAGAAGGCGCGGCAGCAAGCCCCATAGAAGTGGTCATTCATCATTCAGGAGACCGGCAAGTGGCAAGTAGCCAGCATTATTCGGGAGGTGCGGCACCCCAATTGGCTGGCGAACCCGGTCATCATCCCCAACAAGGATGTGAAGAAGCGCATGTGTGTCGATTTTACGAACCTCAACAAGGCTTGTCCTCAAGACCCTTTCCCCCTTCCGCACATCAACCAAATCATTAACTCCACCGCCGAGTGCGATTTGCTGTGCTTCCTGCATGTCTTCTCAAGCTATCACCAAATCAAGATGGCGGTGCAGGATGTCAAGAAGACGGCCTTACTAACCCCATTCGGGCTGTATTGCTACACCTGCATGCCTTTCGGGTTGCACAATGAGGGATCGACCTTCCAGCGGCTGATGCACATAGCTTTGGGTAAGCAGCTCGGGAGGAATGCCAAGGCATATTTCGATGACATAGTGCTCAAATATCAGGACGCGAGAACTCTTGTCAAATATTTGGAGGAGACGTTTGCTAGCTTACGCAAAGTGAACTTGCAACTAATCCCAGAAAAGTGCATGTTTGGCATCCTGTCCGGCAAGCTGCTAGGTTTCTTAGTGTCACACAGAGGGATTGAGGCCAACCCAGAGAAAATCAAGGTCATAGAAAGGATGAGCCCAGCGCGAACCCTCAAAGAGATGCAGACGCTAGCGGGTTGCGTAACCTCCCTGGGGCACTTCATCTCCAAGCTAGGCGAGCGCGCCCGAGTGGACCCCAAAGTCTGATGCGGCCTTCCAAGACATCATGAGGTACCTCCCCAGCCCGCCAGTGATGGTCGTGCCTCGCCTCCTTGAACCCCTTGTGCTCTACTTGGTCGCCATGCCTCACTCAGCCAGCATGGCGATCGTGGTGGTCCGACGAGAGCGTTTGGGTGAGGGCGCATGCCGTAGCGCCCCAGCGCCCAACCAAGCCACTGTGGCCTTAGGGCGGCGCCCTTAAGGCATTAGGCATCTCACAAGACAGCGGGGATCACGAGGATACCACTCCCGGGGTTACGACCATCCCGCCAGATGACCAAGATCCTGAGGTTCCCTTACCTCAGGAGGCCCAGGACCCAACCGACGTCTCCTTCCTTGTCGAGCGCCCCATGTACTTCATGAGCACGGTGTTGCGTGATGTGCGGGCACGGTACCCCATGCCGGAGAAGCTCATGCTTGCCCTCCTCGTCGCATCCAGGAAGCTGCGTCACTACTTCCAAGGCTAACCCATCAAGGTTATTTTAGCTTATCCCTTCGAGAGGGTGCTCCAAAGCCCCAACGTCGCAGGAAGGGTCGATGTATGGAACATCGAGCTGTAGGTGTTCCATCTGAAATTTAGCACCACCAGAGTCATCAAGGGTGTGGCCCTCGCTGACTTTGTGGCAGAATGGGCTGACGCCCCTGGCCATGAAGTAAGCAAGGATCGTTCCCTCGTTCCTAGAGACGAGGCACCAAATGGTTGGGTCATGTACTTCGATGGTGCGTTTGTGCGCCAGGGCACGGGGGCTGGAGCCGTGCTCATCTCGTCCACCCAATACAAGCTGTACTACACCGTGCAACTCTGCTTCCAGCATGGGGGGAAGGTCTCCAACAACATCGAGGAGTATGACGGCCTGATCACCGGCCTCAAGGTTGCGACAGCTCTGGGGGTTAGGCGCCTCACCATCAAGGGCGACTCCCAGCTCCTCGTCAACTTCTCCAACAAGGTGTACAAACCAAAGGACGAGCACATAGAGGCATACGTTGAGGAGGTACGTAGAATTGAGAAACAGATCTTTGGCTTGGAACTCAAGCACGTGCCGCACGGCACGAAAAAGGAGGCAGACCACATCGCCAAGAGGGCGTCCCCACGTCAGCCTCAGGAGCCCAGCACCTTTGAGGAGAGGCTTTTCAAGCCATCAGCAACTGCCCCCACTGCTGGATCGGCTCCGCCTCAAGAGGAGCTTCCCCCGGCACCCACCTCAGGCACCCCAGCCTGCGGCCCGACCTCGGCAGCCCGCCTGCTTCTTGTGCTCGAGCCCCAGGAGGGGTGCTGGTCCAAGGAGTTCAAGGTGTACCTGCTCCAGGGCGCCTTGCCATAGAAGGAGGAAGACACAGAACGTGTGGCCTGCCTGGCCACCGCATACTGCATCCAGGATGGTGAGCTTTACCGAAAGCACCTGAACGACGTTTCTCTACGATGCATCTCCAGGGAGCAGGGGTGCAAGCTGCTGGCCGTCATACATGGCGGGGACTGCGGGCATCACTCCTCATTGCACATCCTCGTGGGAAAAAGCGTTCCGCAACGGGTTATACTGGCCCACGGCGCTCAGTGATGCCACTGAATTGGTAAGATCTTGTGAGGCTTGACAATTCCATGCTAAGCAGATCAACTAGCCCGCTCAGGCCCTCGAGACCATCCCGCTCTCATTGCCGTTCGCGGTCTAGGGGTTGGATATCATGGGCCCGTTACCTCAAGCGCCCAGGGGCTACCGCTACCTCTACGTCGCCATCGACAAGTTCACCAAGTGGGCAAAGGTGGAGATTGTCCGCACCATACCAGCTGGCTCGGCCGTCAAGTTCATCAAGGGCCTCGTGATCCGCTTCGGGGTCCCCAACCGCATCATCACTGACAATGGCTCTCAGTTCATGAGCAACCTTTTCAAAACATATCGCGCTAACCTTGGAACGCATATATGCTATGCTTCGACGGCACACTCGCGGAGCAATGGCCAGGCCGAGCGAGGAAATGCGGAGGTCCTAAGGGGCCTCAAGGCGAGGAGCCTCAAGAATAAACTAGAGGCCTTTGGCAGTGGCTGGCTTAATGTGCTCTAGGCTATGCTATGGTCCATCCGCACCACCGCAACCGAGCCCACCCGCGAGACTCCGTTCTTCCTCGTCTACAGGGCCGAGGTGGTCCTTCCTCATGAGGTCAAGTATCGCTCCCCGCAGGTCTTGGCGTTTGACGAGGCATGCCAGGACGCCACGCAGGGGATGGACCTCGTGCTGGGGGAGGAGCGTCGCCGCCAAGCCTCGCTCCGTGCAGCGAGGTACCAACATGCTCTGCGGCGGTATCACGACCGTGGCGTCTGCTCCAGGACCCTCGAGGTGGGTGACCTCTTCCTAAGGCGGGTGCTCTCCAGGCAGGGGTTCACATGCTCTCACCCATGTGGGAGGGCCCGATCAGGATGAATGTGTCTCTAAGCATGGCACCGCGCGCCTGCAGACACGGGACGGGGTCCCCATCTAGAATGCCTGGAACATCCAGCACCACCGGAAGTTCTACCCATGACAAGGCCATGCGCCCATGAAGATCTCAGCTCGTGACAGTCTCACGTAATAATGAGTTGGGGTTGTACACGCCCCAGAGTCTCCTGAGTGCCGCCCCTAGGCCTCATGGGGGCTCCCACCCACGTCCTAGTGCAGGCCCCATGTCTGCGTTGGTGGGAAGACAAGAAGACTAGTATAGGTGTCGGACGCAACTATTCTTTTGTTTGCTTTCTATAACTGGTTTGCGCTTTCTTGAAAGGAATTTGAAAATCTTTCACGTTTCATTCGAGGGTTGGGAAATTTCTTCTCCTTGCACCTTTTTGCTCTTCCAGATCGTACCTCGGGAGGGGTGGCAGTTGCCCGTCGCTCCTCCTCGTGTGTGCCGCACGCGGGGTCTAGGCAGGTGTGTGTGCTCGGGCCCGCCCGCGAACACACCTCGCCAAAGCTTTAG
Source organism: Secale cereale (assembly GCA_902687465.1). Lineage (NCBI taxonomy): Eukaryota > Viridiplantae > Streptophyta > Magnoliopsida > Poales > Poaceae > Secale > Secale cereale. The sequence continues at coordinate 280,771,789 of LR738712.1, forward strand.
TACCCTGGCGCTCTGGTGCCTTCGTCCTCGCATGACGCTCTGAAACAAGCTCGCGGGCCCGACGCCTTCGGAAGGTTCCTAATCCTACAATTGCAGGTTGCATCCTGAGGCTCAGCGACTTGTGGATCTCCTCGTGGCAAGACACGCTCTCGCCACACGCACGGAATTCGGGCCCTGGACAGGCACCCTCTCACGATAGGGGAGTACACACAAGAATAGCAAGCTATGTTGCCCCAACCATGATCAGTAGAGATGCGGGCATCATAACGCAACATGAAAATAATAACGTAATTGGGTAACCACAATGGTTCATTACATGCCCCCAACAGGGATCGCTACCTTTTTTATCATTGCATGGGGAGGAAAGAAACAAAAGCAAGCCGCATGGCTACAATGGCTCGCTAGGCCTGGCTCCAGTCGCACTTGGGATCAGTCAGAGTCCTCCTCCTGCTTCACCGGGGTGTGGCGGCGACGCGGCTCGCCTTCCTCCCCAGTCCAACCCCGGCAACGTGGTGGCTCGTCATAGTTGTCGTTGCTGGTACTCTGCTCGGAGGAGGAGCCGCCGCTGTTGGAGGCGGCACGGACGTCGCCAAGGGAAAGCTCACCACTAGGGATGGTGCCACCCCTCCAGCCTTCGTCGTCGCCGCCATCGTCGTCATCGCTACCGTTTTCCATGCAGCACCCCGCACGCTGGCCGTCTTCCCCGAACACCCTCACATAGAGGGTGACGACGCCTTGTACCTGAAGTGGAGGGTGCACCTCCCGTGCAGGCCCCGCGCATGGGCGAACGGTTTCCACCCGCTGTTCAGGAACATGTTGCCTACGGCGGTTACTTTGACCTCCACCCATGAGGCCTTGCTGCAGCAGCCGTCAACCTGGAGCCATAGGCCGTCAGGCCCCTCAGCCTGCAACACAAACTCAAAGAAGCATAGGAGTTGGAACCAGATGCCTGCAGGCCTCCCCGACCACACAACGAACTTCTGGGACGTGTCTATTGAATGGGAGCGCGACAGCGATGGCCGGACTCCGTTTTCTTGCACAATACTTCTTTCCGTCGATAAAAAAATAATTATATAATCTCTCAAAGGTTTTGACCATTGTACCATGACATAACCCCCTATTTTTGTTTTTGAGTTGTTTATGCAGCAGATTGAGAGCAAGATGTCGTCTCAAGAGTCGGTTGGGGAGAGTCGTGTCTCTCATCCAACACCCGAGCACTCTGGGCCATCGACGGAAGAGGAGATGGAGGTTGACCTGAAGCGGGTAGATGCCATGGAGGAGGACCAAGAAGTTACTTCTCACCTCCAAACCAAATTCATGATGGAGGAACTTCAGAGCTCAGCGATTTCAAACTCTGTCATCCCTCCCAATGCTAGATTTCTCTCTTATGAAAATATGAAAAAGAGTGTTGCTTTTTCTCCCGCAACTAGGAAACATCCATGGGTGGATGGGGCTCTAGGCATTATGGGCAAGCTTCGCAAGGAAATAATGGATCTTAAATAGCAAATTAATAAGCTCGATGAAGAGAATCGTATCCAAAGGGGCATCATCGCCAAGAATATCATGACACTACCTCCGAAGAAAGAAACATAATACATGGGTATGGGCACTTCCCTTGGCAACTGGTAAGCTTGGGGGAGGTGCCTCGGTATCGTATCACCGTCACACCTCTTATCTTTATCGTTTTTCCTAGTTCGATCCTTTTGGTTATATCTTGATCTTTTAGAATAAAGATTTTAGTATGATCTAGCTTTTGAGTTTCAATCTCTAACTATGTTATCAAGTCCCTCAGTTATATATAATAAGGAGCGGTTTTGAGTTGAGGGCTTTGCATTGTTGCTATCATCTGAGGGAATAAGAAAATATAAAAAGAAAATAATAAAGATGATATTCTGATCTTGTGAGAAGTAATGACTTCACATATAAAGAGTATGGAGAATAAAACTTGTTGAGAGTTGACAAACATAGTTTTGGTCGTTGTTACAATTAATAGGAAGTAATAAATTAAGAGAGGCTTCACATATAAATATGCTATCTTGGACATCTTTTATGATTGTGAGCACTCATTAAAATATGACATGCTAAAATGTTGAAGTTGGACAAGGAAGACAACATAATGGGTTATGTCTTCTTACATCCTAACAGAAGTTGTATTGTCGTAGATCCTCCAACAGGTTGAGCTTGCCATTCCCTCTCGTGCTTGCCAAAACTCTTTGCACCAAGTAGAGATACTACTTGTGCTTCCAAACATCCCTAAACTCGATTTTTCCCTGAGAGTCCACCATACCTACCTATAGATTGAGTGTGATTCTTCAAGTAGGTTGTCATCCGTGCAATCAATAAATATTGCTCTCTAAATATGTACAATCTATTAGTGTGAAGAAAATAAGCTTTATACGAACTTGTGATGTGGAATAAATAAAAGCGATGGACTGCATAATGAAGGTCCTTATCACAAGTGGCAATATAAAGTGATGTTCTTTTGCATTAAGATTTTGTGCATCCAACCATAAAAGCTCATGACAACCTTTGCTTTCCTCTGAGAAGGGCCTATCTAATAATTTATCTCCTACCCCTATACAAGAATCAAGGTGATCATCACCTTTCCTTTTTACTTTTATCTTTTGTCAAGCACAATATGTTGGAGCTAGGTCTTGATATATATACCCACGCGGATGTAAAGAGCCATAAGCCATTATTGTTGACATTACCCTTGAGGTAAATCATTGGGAGGCGGAACTATAAGCCCCTGTATTTCTCTGTGTCCGATTGAAGCTTTGAACTCATTAGTATCGCGTGACTGTTAGCAATTGTGAAAAACTAAATGATAGTTGAGTATGTGGACTTGCTGAAAATCTCTTATATTTGACTCTTTCCGATGTATGATAAATTTCAATTTCTTCAATGATTGAGATCATAGTTTGTTGGCTATCAATGAAGTTTCTGATTCATACTTTACTTTGTGAATGAATTGTTACTTTAACATAAGAATCTATATGACAAGTTATGTTGTTGTCCTAAAAATGATCATGGTGCCCTCGTGTCCGTATTTTATTTTTATCGGCAGATCTATCTCTAAACATGTAGACATATGTCGGTGCAACAGACCTTGGGCCCATTGCACCAAACTGTGCACGGGCTCAAGGGCAAGTTTGCAATACCAGGTGTCATACCAAGACACGAAGAGATCAGCCCTTTGATGAATCCGCGGGCTGGTTGTGGACATTAAGACAACCAAGGTGCGAGACGCCACTAGAAGGGAAACCACCCTTGTCGGGCATCCTGGCGGGGAGCCAGATTCACCCGACAACAAGTCACCACGACCACCCCGGCAGGCTTGCCGGGGCACGCGGAGGTAAAACTCCACCGCACAGCAATGTTCATCGCCAATCAGTGAGGTGCCAAGATTTGAGGTGGCTTAGTGGCCACCTCTGGATACATGGTAGTCATCTCCTACCACAAGAACCACCAAATGATCCTGTCCAGAGACGTGTCAACCAAACAAGAGTGCATCTGGCAAGACGATCCCTGCAAGGCTTGCCGGACTAGTTGTTATGTGACGCTAAACAATACATTTAATGCACTCTGTCAACTGCAGAGTTAGGTATGATAGCATTATTTGCTATCTAATCACCCTAAAAAGACTGATTTACCACTATGGTTACCCCTTAACCTATAAAAGGAGGCCCATGGCACTCGCAGAACGGAATCATCCATTCAAACCCGCATACACCCATCGGGCGACCACTCTCACCTCGAGGCAACCTTGCCGGGCAAGAGTGTCGTGTCCATTTTCCACCATTTCTACAATCAATCCACCAAAGCAAGAGTAGGGTTTTACGCCTCGCGGCGGCCCGGACCTGGGTAAAATTGTCCTGTGTGATCCCCGACGCGCTGCTCGACGCTTTTCTACTCTTTGTGCAACGTGCCCATCCCCTTGCCGAACCAAATGGACCTCTGTCCGATAAGTGGCCATAGTTATACCCTGACATCTTTGGCGTGCCACGTAGGGGGATCACTTGTGTGAACCTGAGAGCATCAACAATGCGTCATCTTCATCGCCAGCTTTGTCGTCTTCGGCTCCATCAACCATGGTGCCCAAGAAGAAATCCGGTGTTAAGGTCCGTCCGTCCTCCTCACAGGTCCCGCCGCCTGCGTTCGCTAATGCTGTGGGGCGTGAGGAGGAGCACGGAAACACGGACGTGGTGGTAGATGCGGTCGACACAGGCGGCATCGTCACCGCCTCTCCCACGGCCGAAGTGGAAGCCAGAAACGTCGGAGAAGAACAACATCAGCTATGCCCCGGAGGCAACGTCCCGCGGGGTACGGGCGGAGAGGTCCTCCCTTTCTTGCACCCTTGTCCAAGTGACGGGCATAGCATCGGCGGTAATAGTAACTCCCCAGGCGCCCCCGTTGCGGGTGCAACCATGGAGCTTGCGCCACCTCCTGGGCAGGCGGACCCGGCCGTTGCTCCCAATGGGACTGCCATCCCTCGAGCTCCTCCACCTCGTCATCACGCCGTCAAAGCGGCTGGCTCTCAGCGACGAGGGCACGGTGCGGCGGCTGCTGGCACTGCCAGGAGCCAAGCGACCTTACGGTTAGGGGTGGATTTCGAGCCGAGTCGAGCCAGCTCGACTCGACTCGCTAAAGCTCGTTTCATTAACGAGCTAGCTCGACTCGACTCGTTACAATAACGAGCTCAAATCCAAGATTGGCTCGACTCGTATAACTCGCGAGCTGACTCATTTAGCTTGTTAAGCTCATTAAAGATATGAACATAAAACCTTACAAAAATGATAAAAATTAGATTAATTGGGAATTTAACATGTAGATATATGGACATGTACATGAGAGTCACCAAGGAGGCCGGGCCTTGAGCGGCCTGGCCTTATGCTGGGACACAAGCTGTTTAGTGGCTGTTTTTACTACCCCTAGAAAACCACTGGGTTTTACCAAACCTAACGAGTTACGCGAGTACTCGTTAGATCGGCTCGTTTAACTTGGTCTTTAAACGATCTCAAACTAAAGCTCGGCTCGACTCGTTATTGTTAGAGTTCGAGTCGATTCGAGCCGAGTCACGAGCTACTCGTTTAGCTCGCGAGCTTCGAGCTTTTTTTCCAGCCTCTTATGAGCTACTTACGGTCCACATCATCATCACTCCCAAGCACTTCGTCGAAGGCTATGGCGCGGGCTCAGCTACTGTTGAAATTTCCGCTGACAGCTGATCAGATGGATGAGTGGGGAGCCACCATCCAATGTCTGATTGGTTTCGCTGACATAGAGAGATCACGGCAAGCTGGCCAACCACGGCCTCCCCAAGCGATGACAACGACCCACGCTGCCTGCCGTGTCGAGGGTGCCACTCCCACGGTGCAGTCCCCGCCACGACCACTAGCGCGGGGGCTATGCACCCAAGAGCCCGACGACGTCTCAATGGCTTCGTCAGATCCATGAGCGCGTCAAGGCCAATAGCGAGCCCCGGAGGGCAGGCAGAGGAACGCGCATGGGTCATGATTGACCAGCGCCGCGGTGACCACTGCTAGTCCAACGGGCGCAGCAGCTCCAATGTCGACGAGCTAGCGCTCAGCGGGGGCGGGTACTTGCCTTTCGAGGTGGGGTGCCCCGCATACTCCCTCGAGCTGCGGCAAGGCCATTGGTCGTCCGCTCGCACATTCAAGCCTGAGATCCCAGAGAAGTACGATGCGAAGTCGAAATCGGCAGAGTTCTTGATCATCTACACCATTGTTGTTCAAGCTGCCGGAGGAAGAGATGAAAAGGTATTTGCCAACTATTTTCCATTAGCACTTAAGCCTAATGTGAGATCTTGGTTAATGCATCTTCCGGAGAAATACATCTCGTCTTGGGCTGACCTATGCCATAAGTTCATTGCCGCCTTCACCGGCGGCCACCAAGAACCTGGGCGGCCCAGTGATTTGCAGTTTCTGCCGCGGAAAGAAGGACAGACTCTGCGGAGGTACATGCAGAAGTTTAGAAGAGTCCACAGAAACATATGAGCCATCCACCCGGCAGCACTGATAGCAGCTTTTCAGTCCAGCGTGCGCAATCGCCGGATATGTTCGAAGATGAACGTCCGGATGCCCAAGACTGTGAAGAAGCTTTACACCTTGGTGGACAAGTGTGGTCGTGTGGATGAGGGGAGGGAACTCAGAGTTTGACGAGGAGACCACCAGTCAAAAGAGGAAGAACAAGAAGCGTAGTTAGAAGCATAAAGATAAGGCAGTAATGGCAGTTGAAGGATCAAGCACGCTTGATACTACTAAGAGTGCAAAAGCTGAGGCCCCCGGCAAGGAGGTTGCTTCATCCAATGATTGTCGGGAGGCCGCAGCCGCCAATAAGGCCGGGAAGAGTGATGGCCCTTACTGCAAAATCCACCGGACTAAGGGCCATGATCTGCAGGAATGCCATCAAGTTGAGTAGCTTGTCAAGAGGCAAAGTGCAGAATATGAGAAAAGAGATAAGGAGAAAGGTCAGATTGGCACTAGCGGAAAGGGTCGGAGTGGTGAAGCAAACCGCCCCGGCAAGGGTTTTAGGAATGAAGGAAAACCCGACATGGGCCGCGAGAAGGAGGATTGGAATGAGGAAAGTAATAAAGGGGATGAAGAGGAAACCAGTGAGGAGTTCCAAAAGTCCACTGATGCCCAGTGCATTGAGGGGTGTGCATCTCTGCATTCCTCTCACTGCCAACTCAAGCAGTGGGCACGTGAAGTCAATGCCATTGAGCTGGCAGCAGAGTTCGAAAGCCGCTCAACTGGTCCCGCACGCCCATCATCATTGATGAGGACGATCACCTTGGCTGAACTACCGTGGTAGGGTGCTTTCCTTTGTTGGTCTCACCAACAATTCGCAACGTCAAAGTGACAAAGATGTTGGTTGATGGTGAGGCTGGGTTGAATCTGATTTCCCCAAAGGTTATCAGCAAACTCCATATATCAGAGGAAGAGCTTGAGGTTACCGGCACGTTTCAAGGAGTTAATCCCGGCAGGAGCCGTCCCAAGGGAAAGATTACGTTGCCTATAACATTCGGAGGAGAATTGAACTACAGGACAGAGATGGTTGTGTTTGCTGTGGTAGACCTCCCCCTGCTGTACAATGGAATCCTTGGATGACCAGCTCTGGCTAAGTTCACGGCAGCATCCCACTATGCTTACAACATATTGAAGATGCCATGGCCCATGGGAGTCCTATCCATACCATCAGACGAGAAGGACACAATCATTTGCATAGATAAGATGTACACGGATGCAGTTGCGGTAGAGGCCACGAAGATCACTGGTCCAACCAAGGAGAGCAAGAGAAAGAAGGAAACTGTTCAGAGCCCCGCAAAGTGACCCATGAAGCCCACCTTTCCAAGTATATTCTACCTGCGGATGATTTGCCGGAGAGCTCCAACAGTAAGAGATCCATGGTTGCTGCACCCGCTGTGAAAAAGGTCGTGACAGGGCTGGAAAATAGGAAAGTGCGCTCGTTGCCTTCATACGGGCGAATGTTGATATGTTTGCCTGGCTAGCATCTTACAACCCCGGTGTTCCCAGGGAGGTAATCGATCACAAAACTTGTTGTCTACGCACATGCCTGACCCGTCAAGCAAAAGGTCTGGAAGCAAGCCTTGGAACGCCAACAGTTTATTGCCGAGGAGATTAAGAAACTTGAAGCATCTGGTCTGGTCAGAGGAGTTTTACACCCAACATGTTTGGCAAATCTAGTGGTTGTGCACAAGGCCAATGGAAAGTGCAGGTTGTGCATAGACTTCACTGATCTGAACAAGGCCTGCGCAAAGGATCCATTTCCCTTGCGGCACATCGACCAGATAGTGGACTCCACCTCGGGTTGTGATCTGCTCTCTTTTCCGGATGCATATTCTGGATATCATCAGATCTTCATGTCCAAGACTGATGAAGCGAAGACCTCATTCATCACCTCATGTGGTACTTAATGCTTTGTGCGTATGCCTTTTGGATTGAAGAGTGCTGGGTCTACCTTTGTAGGAGCTATCTAGATTGGTTATGAGCCACAACTGCACAGTAATATTGAAGCATATATGGATGACATAGTGGTCAAAACTAACGACAAATGAGCCCTCATCCAAGATTTAGAAGAGAAATTTCCCAATTTGCGCAAGATCAATTTGAAGCTAAACCCGGAGAAGTGTGTTTTTGGCATTCCCTCCGGCAAGCTGTTGGTTTCTTCGTATCTCACCGTGGTATAGAGGCCAACCCAGACAAGATCAAAGCCTTTGAATAGATCTGGGCACCAAAGACAGTGAAAGATGTCAAGTGTTTAACTGGGTGCATTACCGCACTAAGTAGATTCATCTCCAAGTCTTCCGAGCATGCCCTGCCATTCTTAAGGTCTTGAAGAAGGCAGGACCCATGAAATGGACCCCAGAAGTAGATTCAGCACTGCAAGAGTTTAAGACCTACTTGTCTTCTGTACCTACCTTGGTTGCACCCAAACCACAAGAGCCGTTGCTGCTATATCTAGCGGCAACTGATAAAGTGGTTAGTGCGGCCTTGGTAGCGCACAGGGAAGTAGAGGAAGCAATAGCCTCAACTGCTATTCCTTCAGGGGATATGTCGGACTACGGGCTCCGCAAACCCAAGAAGTTCGAACACAGGGGAGTGAACGAAGATCTCTCCCACTCACGTCTACCTAGCATCTCGCCCTCGTACAGTTAAGAGATTCAAGCGAACAACAAGTAAAGCACACAAGAGTTTACCCAGGTTCGGGCCACCGTGCTGTGTAAGACCCTACTTCCTGCTTTGGTGGATTGGCCTCGGGAGGGCTCGAATATGGATGAGTATGTCGGCGTCCTGGGAACTAGGGTACCCAGACTTGCCTGTCTGTGGGCCGCGACGCACTCCTACCACGGCCTGGTACGGCCCAGCTGATCGACCAGCTGCCCAAGATCCTCGCGAGGGGGCTAGACCTCGCGAGGAGAACGACGTCAAGACCCCCTCAGGAGCGGCCTCGGCTAGGTTTCTCCGGAGGGGCGGAGAATCCAATGCCAAGCTTGCCTTAGGAGGAGGCAGTGACATAAGCAGTGACGCACCACGCCAGCGGCGCGGTTGCCATTTTGGTGCAAAGGAGATAGCGCATGCCCAGGTTCCCGAGGAGCGGGACAAAGGTTTCCCCTTCGGTGCAACAAGACCGAACACCGCAAGGACGGAAGGGAGGATGTCACCACCGAGCCCACCACCGCGTCATTGCCTGATCCTTTTGCAGGCGAAGAACGCTTTTGTCAGGATAGGAACTTCCTAGTGTTCCCGCTCAAAATGGCCGTTGTGGGATTCCTTTCCGCCTAAACATTTCGGGGGAAGAGGAGCCTGGCCGCCTATATAAGTAGCTAGGATCCCCACTATGGAGGGACAATTCCGAGCAGATCCAGAAACTCCGTTCTCGCTCAAAGGAGCAAGAACCCTTGCCTCCTGACCCTCCTGAGCTCTCCTCCTGAGCTCAGGAACCACTGTACTAGTCCATATTCAAGGCCTCCCGAGGACAATCCAGCAAAGCAGGAAGTAGGGTTTTATACCACAAGGTGGCCTGAACAAGGGTAAATTCTTGTGTGCTTTACTTGTTGTTCGCTTCAATCTCTTCACTGGATGAGGGCGAGACGCTAGGTAGACGTGAGTGGGAGAGATCTTCGTTCACGCCCTTGTGTTCGAACTTCTTGGGTTTGTGGAGCCTGTAATCCGACATTTGGCATGCCAGGTAGGGAGCGTGTAGAGATCTCGCCTCTCCGACGACCTCGTCCCGCTCTCGTCATCGACTTCGCTCCACAGCCATGGTGGACACACACCGAGCACGCGCCACCCTCCACGCCGCTAACGTCGCTCGAACGGCGCCCGCGGGCAACGGTGCACGCCCCGTCCCAACTTGCCGGTCGCCAACGCCGCTACCGACCCGGCCGTCCACGAGCAACAGGACTTGTCGCTGCCGCTGTCCGTGCGATGCGATGGCCGCACGGCGACGCCGTCACCCTCGCCTGCCGCGGCATCGTCCTCGTTGGTCCGCCGCGGGCCGGTCTACCAGCAGCCTACGCTATTGATGGCGCGGGAGCTCCTGCGCTACCGCTCGGCGGATGACCTCTACAACGAGTGGCTCCACCGCATCACTGAGCTCGTCAACGCCGCTGGGGAGGCGCCTGCACCAAATCACTCCTCCCGTCCCCCGTCGCCCATGGCGGGGAACGAAGGCCACGGAGTCCCGGCTCCACCTCCACTCTACGGCGCCGGCCAGGAGGTCCGGCGCGAGGCTCCGCGGCGTGAGCCTCCCCGCAGGGCCCATGCGCACGACGAGGAGAGCTGCCAGGTGATCCCGCATCCCCAGGCTGGAGCTCACAGGCCCCCTGTCCAGCAGCACCAAGACCGCGCACCATAGGTGGTGGTGGCGCCAGCGCCCCAAGAACCAGCACCGCAGGCGCAGGGGGCGCCTGCAATCATGAGCGTGGCTGGATGTCGCGCCTTAGCTCCTGAGCTACGGCCCCTCGTCTAGCCCAGCAAGTTCAAGCCGGATCTGCCTCCGCGCTACGATGGCACCACCGACCCCACGGAGTTCCTCCAACCCTATGATCTGAGCATCGAGGCGTCCAACGGCACCGAGAAGGTCATGGCGAACTAGTTCCCCATGGCTCTCAAGGATGGCGCACGCTCCTGGCTCCTGAACCTCCCCGTGGGATCCATCTCCTCCTGGGGGGAGCTACGTGAGCGTTTCGTCGCCAACTTCCAAGGCACCCGCGACCGAGCCCCGGCGGCCACGGATCTGCACCGTGTGAGGCAGCAGCTGGGAGAGACTCTGCAAAAGTACATCCAACGCTTCAACACCATGTGCCTCCGGATCCCTAGGGTCTCGGACGAGGACATCATCTCGGCGTTCTTCGCCGGCGTCCGTGACGTCAGGATGAGGGAGGAGCTCACCATCCACGAGGACCTGTGCACAACCCTGAGATGTTCAAGCTCGCGGCGAAGTGCGCCAGGGCGGAAGAAGGACGCCTCTCCCTCCAGGAGCTTCCTGAGGCGGAGCCGGACGACAAGAAGACCAAGGCCAAAGAAGCGAAGCGCAAGGGGCCCGCCGTGCTGGCTGCAGAGCTAGAAGTGAAGTGTGGCTGCGGCTACGACGACCAACCCAGAGATAACCGTCCGTACTGGATCTTCCACAATGTCCATAGCCACAACACTAACACTGTCAAGAGCTCAGGGCGATGCGCGGCGGGCGCGTCAGGCAGTGCCCTCAGCGCGACAACCGCGGCTACGACCGCGGAGGAGGCTGAGGTGGAGGACGTTGGGACGGCAGGAACTCGCGCCAAGGGTGGCGTGAACAGCCTCGTGAAGACCACTGGCAGGAGCAGCCTCGTGACGGCCCTTGGCGCGACCAGCCTCGTGAGGGTCTCCCTCAGGGCAATGGAGGTCTGCCTCCGCTGCCACCACTGCCAAGAAGGAACGACGACGACCGCCAGGGAGATAGAGCAGGGGGCTTTCAGGTGCCGCGTGCAGTTGCATGCATCTTAGGAGGAGCCCATGCTCCGGCTTCCCATCGCATCTTCAAGCAGTTCGCTCGTGAGGTGAACGTGGCGCTTCCCAGGCCTGACGCCCCACGCAACCTCAGGTGGACCAAGCAGGTCATCGCCTTCGACCACAAGGACCAGCTCAAGTGCACCGCAGCCCCAGGCGCTCTCCCGATGCTCTGCACCCCGACCATCAGCAACATCCTCGTGACCAAGACCCTCATCGTTGGCGGGGCAGGGCTGAACGTCCTCTCCGTCCAGACCTTCCAGACCGTCCCCTACGATCAGCTCCACCCGACCAATCCATTCTACGGAGCCACGGATGGCTCCACACTCCCGATGGGGTAGGTCGGCCTCCCTGTCAGCTTTGGTGACCGCGACAACTATCACACCGAGCTCATCGACATCGGCGTCGCCAACATCCACCTCCCGTACAACACCACCCTTGGCTATCCTGCCCTCGCCAAGATCATGGCAGCGACCCATCACGGCTACAACGTCCTCAAGATGCTCGGGAGTGGCGGAGTCATCACAATCGCCTCCGACGAGAAGGAAGCAGTGCGTTCCCTAGAGCACGCCTACCAAACCACGACGGTCGAGAGCTCGAGGATGGAGCCATCCTCGCCCTGCGGAATGGCCCCAAGAAGAAGAAGAACCTGCCCGCCAACGGACCTCAGGACGCAGGGGCTCCTAACTGTTCCGCCTCAGGACTCACGCCTGCCGATGAGGCGCCCTCCACCCTCGCATAGAGAGGCGTGCCAGACGCCCCTCCCAGGACGGGCTCGGGGGCTCTCCTTTGGAGTGTCTCCGGCCTGACCAGCGTCTCGAGGGAGGTGTTCGAGCACCACCTGCAGGCGTGTCTCCACGCGCGTTTTTGTGAGCCTAGCATGAGGTGTACAGCGCTGGGGGCATAGGACTTCATCGAACAGGTTACCGAGGAACTACAGTACGCAAGGCTCATACGCGGTGGGCGTAACCGCACAATGCCGAGCTCACCTACCCGCAACCGGAGCGACCACTTCCGCGTTTGCATCAACGTCACGGGTCTCAACCGAGCCACTTATTTGGAGCCCTTTTGGCCGACGGCGGTCGGCTGGAGGAGGGCCCTCCCCTGCAGCTACTATTGCATGCTCTTCGGCTTCTGCAACGCAGCTGCCACATTCCAGCACCTCGCGCGGAGGCTTTGGGGGCTCGGGAGGCTCGGCGGCAGGCGGTCCAGACGGAGCGAGAACCGGACCCCCGCGACCACTGAAGGCCTCCGGAGCCCCTGGGCCTCAGGAGCCTGACGATCCTCAGGGGCAACCCGCATGGCTTGCGTCTTCAGCTACCCAAACTCTTCTCCGACAAGTGTCAGGTGACGTTCAGGTATTCCACCGAGGGCGCCCCCCGGGCTGCATCATCCTCAAGCTGCTGGGGGCTATTGCCGCGCAGCCGTCTCTTTTTGCGCATGAATCTAGGCGAGTCGCTTCTTCCTATTTGCATTATCCATATGCTAGGCGTTCTCACCGCAACTAAGGTCATGAGCCATTGTGAGCCCACTAGCGACCGCCCCATGATTAAGGACTGGCACGGCGTCTATGCTCTGGTTCGTCCCTGCAGCGTCGCTAAACCCAAGGGCTGAGCTCTGTCTCGCGAGCCATTCACGTGACATCACATCCTGTGGTCCTTGGTGCCATGTTCTCGCATGGGCTAATCATGGATGGGTAAGTAGGGGCCCGTGGCAGGTGCCTCGCTCACGCGGGAATCGTGCGCTGGTTGTTTTTCTTTTCGACGGCTGCATGAGAAGACTGGGCACGGTGTCTGTGCTCGGGTCCATCCCTGCAGAGTCGATAAATCCAGCGGCTGAGCTCTGTCTTACGGGCCGGTCCCGCTAACGTCACCTCCTGGGGTCGTTCGTGTTGCGGCCTTCTCATGCGATGACCTTTAGAGATGCACTCGGTGCAGGTCGACACAACACCTCTCTTTTCACATTTTGCAGAAGAAGACTCAGGCGCAACCCGCCTGAGGGTAGGGTCTCGTGAGTGATGCGTAAGCTCACGAGAACTTCCTCAGAGTCGTTCAGCTCGTCCTGAGGAGGGCCCATATACACCTTGGTTGTCCTGCCGTGCAAGCCACGTGTCAGGATGAGGCTGTACACGCCCCGGAGTCTCTCCCGGTAGGAGGCTCCCTCCCACCGTCCAGTGGAAGTGCCATGCTCCGCGCTGGCAGAACCAATCGAGGAGCGGTTATGCCCACGAACCAGTGGAAGCACCAAGCTCCGCGCTGGCCGCTACGACCGAGGCGCAGTTATGCCCACACTCCGTGTAAGTGTGGTAGATCTATGCCCCGCGCTAGTTATAAACAGCTAAGGGCGGCCCCCAGCGGTCGCACCAAACTCAGGAAGCTTTTCAGCTCACGACGCTCATAGCTTCTCCTTGGATGGGTGTCACGAGGGGGGCTAGGCATGGGGGCTATCCTCAGGTCGCGCCTGGTAGACGCCACCCTACCAGGTGCCTAGACACCTGGCCTTCTCATGCGCCCATCCTAGGCAAAGACTCATGAGCAAGGTATTGTGCTCGTTCTCCCTCATGAGAGTTGTTCGTACGTCAAAGGGGACCCCTAGACATCGTGACCCAGGGGCCTCACTAGTCACGTATCCCCTCACTCCTTGAGCCCGGTGCTCAACGGTGGTCGAGGTATGCGCGGGGCTGGGCCCTGCCGACCAGAACGCAAACGGGATCGCTTGAACGTCAAGGGGGACCCCTGGGCATCGCGACAAAGGGGCCTCACTAGGCACGTCGCCCTCATCCCTTGTGTCTAGTTATTTAGATAACCCCGGTCACCCGGAGGGCTCAATGGCGATCGAGGTATGCCCGTGGTTGGGCCCTGCCGATGCAGAGCACCTAAGCAAACATGAAAGGAAGCAAGCACGGAAATCATCAAGTTCAATCTAGTTATTACAATAACACCAAGTTCTTCAAATTCAAACGAGTTCTTACGCCTCCCCGAGGCACCTGCATCTCTCTCATCTGAACAGGAACAAGTCAGGCATCACTAAGCACGTCATCACCAGTCTTCGCCTCCTCAGCCGCGGCAGCAGCAACCCGGAGGAACGCTTCCAGTAGTTCCATGACTTACGCCTCCAAGGCCTCGGCAGCGATGACCTAGGCGTCTCAAGAGGCAAGTCCCAAGAAGCACAGAGCCTCGCCCGCGAGAAATGTGACAGAAATCAAGTGCCACTGCCACCTGACCGCAGGGGATCACTAAGATAAGCTTTCAGTGCCCGCATCTACTCGCGTACCTACACCTCCACCCACTGTAATCATGAATTCACTAGAGCATGAAAGCCCCTCTTGATGGTCCTAGTGGACGATTACCTGCACGCCAAGAGGGACCTCCCAAGCATCGCGCCTCGGGGGCTCGTACCGGACCCTGGGTCGCTCACCTCCTGGCCTTGACCACGGCATCGTGACCTGGCATACCAACGTAGGCTGAAGCTTGTCTAGGGACTGGGTCTCGCAGGCATAGGGCCCTAAACTACCGCGGGGACAGAAGAAAGGGAAGGTCATGCTCCAGCAAAGGGAGTCATGAAGAACATAAGTTTATGACGCCAAATAATAGCAAAAGTATTACAAGGATTTACACGCCCTCATGAGGCCGTCCATGGATGTCTCGCATGGACCAAGCTAAGGGGGCCATTCTCGGAGGAATGCGGCCTGGACTCCTTCAACAACGGCTGCGCTGGGAGGACGTTGTTCCCTTCCGGCGATAAGAGTGGTGACTTGGCGGCTCGTAGCTCTCGTCGGAGCTCGAGGCCGTCTCAGGGGTAGCATATCTGCTACCGGAGGAGTCGGATGCGCAACCAATGGCGAGCGCCTCCCCCCCGGCCTCGCTGTCCTGGCAGCATGGGGATGGTCGCCAGCGAGCCCATCCCCCGTGTCGCACGCCAGCCAACAGCCGTCCGCCCTGAAGACCTTGAAGGTCAGCGTGCCCATCCCGTCCAACGCGAAATGAAGAATGTGCCTCCCAGCGGGGGCGCAGGCGCGGCACCATGCCCCAACCCCAGGTCGTGAAGACCTGGCCAGAGGAGACCACCTTCATGTTGGCGTATGAAAGGGGAAGGTGGCACCCTTCATACCGCAGCTGCGTCGTCACCCGATCGCGAGTCGGGAGCACCTCCTTCAGGAATGGAGGAAGGAGGATCCAAGAATGCGGAGGGGCTCCTGCCCACACGATAAACTCGCGGGCGTCGTCTTCAGTATGGGACGGCGGTAGGGCGCGTGAAATCGCCCATCTCTCTGGGCGGCTGACTGCACATCCCCCGTCACCATCCCCGCTTCGTCCGCATGTCGCCAGAGCACCTAAGGGAAGCAGGAATCCTGGCGGCACCCGCGTGCACCATGTACGGGCGAGCCGCTCGGGCTCCACCATTGGGCTCTTCCCCTTCTCCGCAGCCCAGAACCTACTTATCGGCGCCATGAAAAGCCCTCGGAGAAGTGGGAAGAGTAGGGATTGATCTGCAACAGTCATGTGAAGGATGTGGCGCCTCACCCCTTGTTTATAGGTCGAGAAGATCAATCGCCGGCCACTCACACGCGGCCATAATGGCCCTGCCACCCGCTCCAAGGAGTTGCCAAGTCACACGATTGCCGAGACCGCGTGGGAAGCGGAGTCGCCCATGTCCCATCCAACCATCACGCACCAGCCTAGCCCGCAGCCTTTTTTGGGGCCTGCCGCGCTCCGTCCTCGGCTAAGGCTTCGCCCCGAAGCGAACTCTGCGCACGCCTTGGGCCCGGGGGCTACTGTCGGTGTCCTTGGAACCAGGGTGCCCAGACTTGCTTGTCTGCGGGCCGCGACACGCTCCTACCACGGCCTGGTACGGCCCAGCTGATCGACCAGCTGCCCCAGACCCTCGTGAGGGGGCTAGACCTCGCGAGTTGAACAACGTTAAGACCCACTCAGGAGCGGCCTTGGCTAGGTTGCTCCGGGGGGGCGGTGAATCCAAGGCCAAGCCTGCCTCAGGAGGAGGTAGTGACATAAGCAGTTACACACCACGCCAGCGGGTGCCAGCGCGCGCCAGCGGCGCAGTTGCCATTCTGGTGCAAAGGAGACAGCGCAGGCCTAGGTTACCGAGGAGCGGGACAAAGGTTTCCCTTACAGTGCAACAAGACCGAAGACCACAAGGACGACAGGGAGGATGTCAGCACCCAGTCCACCACCGCGTCACCGCCTGATCCTTTTGCAGGCGAAGACCGATTTTTTTCACGATAGGAACGTCCTTGTGTTCCCACTCAAAACAGCCGCTGTGGGATTCCTTCCCGCCTAAACATTTTGGGGGAAGAGGACCCTGGCCGCCTATATAAGTAGCTAGGATCCCCACTATGGAGGGAATATTCCGAGCAGATCCAGAAACTCTGCCCTCGCCAAAAGGAGCAAGAACCCTTGCCTCTTGACCCTCCGGAGCTCTGCTCCTGAGCTCAGGAACCACTATACTAGTCCATATTCAAGCCTTCCCGAGGCCAATCCACCAAACCAGGAAGTATGGTTTTACACCAGAAGGTTGCCTGAACCTGGGTAAACTCTTGTGTGCTTTACTTGTTGTTCGCTTGAATCTCTTCACTGGACGAGGGCGAGACGCTAGGTAGACGTGAGTGGGAGAGATCTTCGTTCACGCCCCTGTGTTCGAACTTCTTGGGTTTGCGGAGCCCGTAATCCGACAGAGTACAGTGGTTCCTGAGCTCAGGAGGAGAGCTCAGGAGGGTCAGGAGGCAAGGGTTCTTGCTCCTTTGTGCAAGGGCAAAGTTTTTGGATCTGATTGACCTCCGCCCCCTCCATAGTGGGGATCCTAGCTACTTATATAGGCGGCCAGGGTCCTCTTCCCCCGAAATTTTTAGGCGGGAAGGGATCCTACAACGGCCATTTTGAGCGGGAACACAAGGACGTTCTTGTCCTAACAAAAGTGGTCTTCGCCTGCAAAAGGATTAGGCGGTGATGCGGTGATGGGCTCGGTGGTGAAATCCTCCTTGTCGTCCTTGCGGTCTTCGGTCTTGTTGCACCAATGGGCAAACCTTTGTCCTGCGCCTGCACTGTCTCCCTTGCACCAAAACGGCAACTGCGCCGCTGGCACGCGCTGGCACCCACTGGCACAGTGCATCACTACTTGCATCACAGCTTGCGTCACTGCCTCCTCCTGAGGCAGGCTTGGCCTTGGATTCTCCGCCCCTCCGGAGCAACCTAGCCGAGGCCTCTTCTGAGGGGGTCTTGACGTCGTTCTACTTGCGAGGTCTAGCCCCCTCGCGAGGGTCATGAGCAGCTGGGCGATCAGCTGGGCCGTACCAGGCCGTGGCAGGAGCGCGATGTGGTCCGTAACAGGCAAGTCTGGGTACCCTGGTTCCCAGGACGCCAATAGTAGCCCCCGGGCCCAAGGCACGCGGGGAGTTGGCTTCGAGGCGAAGCCTTAGTCGAGGATGAAGCGCCGCAGGCCCCAAAAGGTTGCGGGCCAGGCTGGCGCGCGACAGTTGGATGGGACGTGGGCGACTATGCTTCCCACACAGTCTTGGCAGTCATGCGTTTTGCCAATCGCAAAACTAATAGGCGAACTTCCTGCTGCCGCCCCTGCTTTATTTCCCTTCAATCGTTTCCTCCCTTTCCTTTCCTTCTTTGGCCCCTCCTTCCTTGCCGCCATGCCGCGCAAAGCGAAGAAGTGGGGATCCGACGAGTCTGCCTCACCGCCAGCGGTGCTCGAGCCAGCGCTGGGTCGCTCCCTAATGGTGAATCAGGAAGGTTTGGACAAGGTGCGTCGTGCCTTGGCCGATGCATCTAACGAGTGGGGGCCGACCCGGGTCTGGCTTGCCTCCCGGCCGACGACGGAGCTAAACGCCAATTACATCCAGCTCCACCTCTATGCCATCTTCGGGGGTCTCCTTCCCCCTTTTTCCTCCTTCTTCTATGTGGTGCTCACGCACTACCGGATTCGGGCGCTGCACCTGGACCCTTGGTCCATCATTCTCCTCTCCGGCTGCACGTTTCTGTGCGAAGCTTTCGTCGGCGTTTCCCCGTCCGTGGCCCTTCTTCACCACTTCTTCGCCCTCCACCTGGTTGACAAGGGGCAGCGCTCGGGGTGCGTGTCGCTGCGCGTGGTGGAGGCGACTGCTGCCTCCAGAATCGACTTCCGCTCCACCCGACCATGGCAGGGTTTCACCGATAGTGGGTGTATGTTGATGCGGCTGCGTACAGCCCCTAGTTCCACCTTCCCGACGTGTCGGTGGTGCCGAAATCGGGCTGGGAGCACGAGGCCCTCTCAGATCTGTGGGCGGAGCAAGTTATGGGTCGACTGACTAGCCTAAGGAGGAATGGGTTGACCCTGGCGATGGTGGTGAGGGACTTCCTTGTCCTACATGTCGCCCCGCTTCAGCGCCACTCTCGCCCAATGTGGGCCCTCTCCGATCTTGATGATCGTGTGCATCTTTAGCGAAAGCAGCTCCCCCCTGAGATGCTCCAGGGGTTGCTACGGCTACTTGTCGGCGGAGTGCCCGAAGCATGCCCTGTCTTCGTGACTCCCTTGTACTTAGCTCCCGTGGCCGAAAGAGCTTTTGTTGAAAAGATGCCCCGCTTCGATGCTTGGGGACTGTTGCCTGGGGGCGCCTCTGATCCTCATGACGATCCCTTGGTGGTGGTGCCAGGGCTCACGATCCTAACCTTCCCTTCCGAGGCGGACGCGTCAAGTGGAGCCCCTGATCTAGGGTCCACTCCGCCCCCGGAGCAAGCGGATGAAGCACGGGCGCTGGTGTCGATAGAGGTGGCGGAAGGTACCGAGGCGCCGCTGTCTCCTAAGGTGGCTGAAGGGGAGGCACAGCAGTCTCCGGTCGGGGCGAGTCCGGAGGACGTCGCAGCGGGAAATGGAGCGCCGACCGCGGGCTCCCGCTATGGCCCTACCCCAGGCCTAGGCACATCTGCCTCAAGCGGCCTCCTATCATCCTTCGCGGCTCTAGGCAAGAGGCGGAGGTTGAGGGGCAGGTATGGCCCTGCCCCGAGGGCTCTGAAGAGGATGAAGCTGACGGTACTTGGCAGGTGCGTGTTCTTCAGCTCTTCCTATTCTTCCCAATATGGTTCTCCTGACCCCTTCCTCCGTAGGGTTTCCTCTGGCTCATTCCCGAGCCATTCGGCGAGGCTCGCAGAAACTTCTGCCCGCGTCCCTCCTCCGGACCATGTTGGGTCTTCGGAAGACCTTGCGCGGGTTCTCGGGGCCACGCCCGGACCCTACCACGTGGGTCGTGCTCCCAGTCCCTGAGTGCTTCTGGGGCAAGGCAGCTCTTGGTGCGTCGGGGGCCCGTCTCGTGCCCCGGGGCTTGTCTTCATCGTGGATCAGCAAGCTCTTGAGGCGGCCTGGATGGCTGATGGCCCATTAGGACCACGCCTGGCCCTCGCGCTGGAGGCAGCGCACGCTCCTGGGGTTAGCCCCGAGACGCATGCTGAAGGAGAGGGAGAAGGAGAACCCTCTTTGGGCGGCGCGGATGTCGTGGACGAGCCCGGCCTCCTCCTGGAACTTGCGCTGCGCAGGAGCGCGGTTTGTCATGATCTTGTGTGGGAGGCGACAGACGCCCTGAAGCGCCTCGAGTACGAAGTTGCTGAAGTGGATAGGTGCGTCGAGGCTGAGGGCCTACTTTTGACGAAGGGCTGGCGCCAGTTGAGGACCGCCGTTAACCTGGCCCAGTTGCAACATCAAACTGCCCTAAAGAAGGTGGAAGCGTCCGCTGCCGCGGCTTAGGAGGCTTGCAACCGCGCCCTGAAAGAGGCTTGAGACGCCGACCGCCGCCGCGCAGCAGCTGAGGAGCATGAGCGTGAGCTCGAAGCCTCGAACGCTGTGCTCCAGCGTTAGGTTCGTACACGAAGGGCTGCCCTCACTGCGCCCGCGGCCGATGACGACAGCCCATCGGGCCTCTCAACGCGGGAGGAGGTGCGGGCACTTGAGGCGATGGAGCTAAACATGGCGCCCAAGCGTTTGGAGACGATGGAGCGCCAGGTAGCCGAAGGCAAGGGCAACCTTGATGATTGCAAGGATGTCGCGAGGAAGGCTGCCAGGGAGGCAGAGCGCCTGCGGAAGAATTACCGCGAGAAGTTGGGGCTTCTCGAGACTCGCTTCGCTGATAAGCGCAAGGAACTCCAGAAGGATGTTTCAGCTCTCAAGGGCAAGATGGAGGATGTCGAGCGACGTCTGCAGGTGTCGGAGAAGGCTCGCGCTGCAGCTGAGCGTCGTGAGAGGGCGTCGAGGGAGGCATGTGCCGCGGCGGAGCGCCGCGAGTGGGCGTCGGAGAAGGCTCGCATTGCTGCTAAGGTGGAGCTGTCCTGCTTCCACAAGCAGGTGGAAGACATTTCCACTATCGCGGCCCGGAACTCCAAGGAGGCCGCGCGAGCTCGTGGAATGCAGCACACCCGCTCGAAGATGTTCGAGGCCTTGTGGCATAGGGCCGGCCGAGCCCTGGGTGAGCTCCTTGACTCGAGGGTCGATGACCCTCTGGTTGATGATGACGCCGGATATCTCGGGTTCTTCACCAGATTGGTGGATCGTCTTGAAGGCGGGGTAATGAAGGCTCGTCAGCTTGTTGAGGAGCAGAGCCGCGACGTCCTCAAGCGTGCGGTCTCCCGCATCTTTGGAAACTTGCTCCGTATTGACCCTCGTACGGACTTCGGGGCCTTGGTGGAGCCTGCGCCTGAGGCGGTCGCTGGCCCCTTGGAGGGATGGGTGAGCGATCACGTGAATGTGTTGGTGACGGAGCTCGTTCCAACCATCGATGACTCGCCGGTACTTGAGGGGGTGACGCTGACGGTCCCGACGAAGATGCCGATGCTTAGTCCAGCTCCTGCTGTAAGTTTGTTTTTGGTTGTGGCTCCAGAGCCGGGTAAGATAAATGTCACAAGACTTAAGCTTTTGATGATGTAAGAATGGGTTTAAGCACTCCCTTGTGACATTTGTGCTTGAGGCTAAGACCTCAGGCCCTTGTTGTGTTTCCGAGGGGGGCATCTGCCGAACCTGTCCGGGTGAGTCTCGTGAGTACCTGCAGTTGGCGCAAGAGTGATTGGCAGTCCGACCGCGGACTAGACAGGACGTGCTCCCACGCCTCGGCCCCTGTTCGCGAGAAGTGATTGGGCGGGGTCGCGGACGTAGTCCGGCTTAGCCAAGCAAGGCGAAAAATGGACTGGGCGAAGGAAAACTCAGCGAAAATCGCAAAAACACGGACGAAAAACTCTTCCCCTTTTATTTCAAAAAACGAGTCGTGCGGCCACGGGATCGACTTGAAAAAGCAGATACAACGGGGGCAAAGGTGAATGGCGAAAGGAGGGGCCGCGTCCGGCCCCTGAGCAGGTCTTCGGTCTTCTCCCTAGCGCGGAGCGTAGGGCTACCACCGGGAGGTGTGGGCATAGCTATTGGAGGGCAGTGTCGACGGCCAGCGCGGATCATGGTGCATCCACTAGGACGTGGGAGGGTGCCCCCGAGGCCCTACGGCGATGCCCCGGGGACTCCGGGGCGTGTACATCCCCACTCATTATTACGTGAGAGTATCACGAGCGGAGATCTTCTGACGTGCCAGCTCCTTCGCTTTGAGGGCCCCGCCCCGCGCTTGTCCGCTCCCGCCATGAACTCACCAAAAGGAGGCATTCATGAGGTGGGACACTTCGCATGGTGGGGGGATGGGACCTTGGCTATAGCCCCGTGCCGAGCACTAGGTACACCTCTTACGCGATCTCCGAGCGCGCTTCGCTCCTGGGGCCTAACGTCGTCCGGAGACGCGGCGTCCTGAGTTGCGAGGGGGACCCCGCCCCATCCACACTCCTAATGACCCCTGAGCCCTCTTGATCAGGGTCGGGCCTAGAGGATACGGAATTACGTTAGTAGGGGGACGGAGCCGCAGTCTTGGGCCCTCCTGGTGCGCGTAGGCCGGGCTACCGTACCTCCTCCAGACGCACCCTCCGCAGCCCGGGGGATGGTGCGCTCGGAGGCGCGGCGTCTTGAGTCTGAACGGAGGGAGAGAAGGCCCCTCCCCACGCGCATCATACCCGCCGCCGGCGAGCCCCTGGTGAAATGCAGGGCGGGCTCATGCGCGACGGGTCACGCGTGAGGGGACGAGGGCCTGATCCGAGCCTTCCCTCCCTTTCTGTCATGAAGCGGTACCTGGGGTGTCCCCTTGGCTTGCCGAGGCCCGGAGCCAGAGATGTCGTCAGCCCGAGGCCTACGGCCAGTGCAGCGAGTGCCGGCCCCTGCAGGCAACCGCAGTGTTTCATTCGTGCTCCATGGCTGCCGGTGGTGACGGTGGAGAGTCGAGGGCTAAGAGCGGGAGGTCTGCCCCCCGACCTTCTGCCCCTGAGCCCCCTTGTGCCGGTGCCTAATGAGCATCCAGCGTCGGTCATAGTCATGTGGTTGCTTCCTAACGGTTCCTCGGCAGGGGCAGTACCTGGGTACAAAGGGCTTTGAGGCAGAGGGGTGGTGTCATACGCAGGGTTCAGGGGGTCATACCCCATGTCGCCCTTGTAGGTCGCCGTAGGTCTTGACCACACGGGTGACCAGGCAGGGCCGGCGTGGCCCCTAGTTCCTGTCGTCGTCGTGTGGAAGCATAATGGATCGGCTCCGGTGCTAGCGGCATCGAGGTGCTCGGCCACCCTGAGGAGCAGCGCGTTGTGGCTGATATCAAGTAACCGGCACCTTACCAGCTCCCTCGCAACCAGCAGGGCGGCCCTCATGTTTGCCATTTTGCGCCGGTCCCGCGAACTTGCTTCCGCGTGCTCGGCGGTCCGCGCTGCTGCGCGGCTTTGGGGTCGTGTGGGCGGTGGGTGCTGCCGGTCCCCAGGCGGCGGGTCGGTGGTGCTCATCGTGCCGTCGACCCAGATCAAGGCCGGGTGACGGCGAGTCCCGTGGGCAAAGGGCGACGCTCGAGCGGTGCGAGCGCCGTGGGCTTTCGTGCGCGTCTGATGCGCTTCCGCCATCGGGGTCGTGATCCGTTGAGGCGGGGTGACGGGGGGTCGACGGACGAGAGCAGGACGAGGTCGTCGGAGAGGTGAGATTTCGACACGCCCCCTACCTGGCGCGCCAAATGTCGGATTATGGGCTCCGCAAACCCAAGAAGTTCGACCACAGGGGCGTGAACGAAGATCTATCCCACTCACGTCTACCTAGCGTCTCGCCCTCGTCCAGCGAAGAGATTCAAGTGAACAACAATTAAAGCACACAAGAATTTACCCAGGTTCGGGCCACCGTGCGATGTAACACCCTACTTCCTGCTTTGGTGGATTGGCCTCGGGAGGGCTCGAATATGGATGAGTACAGTGGTTCCTGAGCTCAGGAGGAGAGCTCAGGAGGGTCAGGAGGCAAGGGTTCTTTCTCCTTTGTGCGAGGGCAGAGTTTCTGGATCTGATCGACCTCCGTCCCCTCCATTGTGGGGATCCTAGCTACTTATATAGGCGGCCAGGGTCCTCTTCCCCCGAAATGTTTAGGCGGGAAGGGATCCCACAACGGCCATTTTGAGCGGGAGCACAAGGACGTTCTTGTCCTGACAAAAGTGGTCTTCACCTGCAAAAGGATCAGGCGGAGACACGGTGGTGGGCTCGGTGGTGACATCCTCCCTGTCGTCCTTGCGGTTTTCGGTCTTGTTGCACCAATGGGGAAACTTTTTTCCTGCTCCTCGGGAACCTGCGCATGCACTGTCTCCCTAGCACCAAAACGGCAACTGCGTTGGTGGCACGCGCGTGCTCCCGCTGCCGTGGTGCGTCACTGCTTGCGTCACTTCCTCCTCCTGAGGTAGGCTTGGCCTTGGATTCTCCGCCCCTCCGGAGCAACCTAGCCAAGGCCGCTCCCGAGGGGGTCTTTACGTAGTTCTCCTCACGAGGTCTAGCCCCCTCACGAGGGTCTTGAGCAGCTGGTCGATCAGCTGGGCCATACCAGGCTGTGGCAGGAGCGCGCTGCGGCCTGCAGACAGGCAAGTCTGGGTACCCTGGTTCCCAGGACGCCGACAGGATAGAGATGAGCACCGCCCGACAAAGTCAGTTCTGGATGAGGATAAGGATGAGCACGGTAGCAGTGGCAACCCCAAGGATATGGTGAGGAAGAAAGTGGTGTAGTGCCCAGTGTACTTCGTCAGCTCTCTATTACAGGGGGCTAGATCCAGGTATTCTGGTGTGCAAAAGTTTATTTTTGGCCTAGTCATGGCCTCAAGGAAACTGCAACACTACTTCCAAGCTCGTGAGTAAATAGTTGTCACACGCTTCCCATTGCAAAGGATACTCCGGAACCCAGAGGCTACCAGCAGGATAGTGGAGTGGGCTTTGGAGTTATCCTGCTTTGGTTTGAAGTTTGAGAGCACATCCACTCTACAGATCAGGGCATTGGCAGAGTTTATTGCAGAATGGACACTAACCCCTGATGAGGAAAAGCCAGAAACGGAAATCCCCGGCAAGGAATCACCCCAAGAATGGATTGTGTATTTTGATGGTGCCTTCTCCTTGCAAGGCGCTGGGGCTGGAGTTCTTCTCGTTGGCCCAAGTGGGGAACACTTGAAGTACGTCGTCCAGATGCACTTTCCACAGGATAAGGCTACCAACAATACATCAGAGTATGAAGGGCTCCTTGTCGGGCTCAGGATTGCCACCAAACTGGGAATCAAGAAACTGATCATCCGAGGAGATTCATAGTTGGTGGTGAGGCAAGTCAATAAAGATTATCAAATCCCATTGATGGTGGCATACATTGAGGAAGTGAGAAGGTTGGAGAATCAAGAAACTGATCATCCGAGGAGATTCATAGTTGGTGGTGAGGCAAGTCAATAAAGATTATCAAATCCCATTGATGGTGGCATACATTGAGGAAGTGAGAAGGTTGGAGGAGAATTTTGATGGATTGCAAACAGAGCACATACCCCGTGTGGAAAACAACATTGCTGACCATCAGTCAAAATATGTTGCGCAAAAGCTTCCCATGGGACCAGGAACTTTTGTTCTCCAGCTTACTCAGCCCTCCATATCCACAGCAACAATGGCAAGAAAGAGGAGAAAATTGGACTCCAGTAAGCCTTTGCATGTCGAGCTCCCCGGGGCACCTGGCAAGGACCCTGCCGGAAACAACTCCCATTTTCTTGCCGGGACGCATCCCCCTACCGGACCCTTGGTCCCTGAAGTTGAAGAGCGCCCCCCCGTGAATGCGGAGGTGCTGTTTGTCCTTGTTGCCGAGCCCAGGCTCCAACTTGGAAAAGGCACATCATCCGTTTCCTCCAAATTGAAGAACTTCCCAAAGAGCAAAATGAAGCTAAAAGAGTAACCTGGAGGGCCAGTGTGTACCAGTTTGTCGATGACACTCTGTACGGAAGAATGCCCAACGTTGTGAAATTGAAGTGCATTTGTCGGGAAGAAGGAAAGGAACTGCTGGCAGAGATTCACAAAGGCATGTGCGGCTCGCACATTGGATCAAGCACATTAGTTCGGAAAGCATTCTGGCAAGGAGTCTATTGGCCCACTGCCCTCCAAGATGCGGTCGAGCTCATCACGAAATGTGATGTCTGTTAGTTCCATTCCAAGAACATCCATCTTCCTGCCCAAGCGCTTCAGACAATCCCTTTGTCATGGCCATTTTCGGTGTAGGGGCTCGATATCCTCGGCACATTCACCCGAGCTGTCGGGGGCTTTGAATTCTTGTTCGTTGGCATCGACAAGTTTACAAAGTGGCCAGAAGTAGTTGCCGTGAGAAAGGTGACTGCTCAGTCAGCTATCAAGTTCTTGAAAGAATTGGTGTACCATTTCAGGGTCCCGGCACGGATCATCACCGACAACGGCTCCCAATTAACGAGTCTAGCCTTCATGCAATATGTTAATGCCATCGAAAGCAAGATCTCATTTTCTTCCATGGCACATCCGAGAAGCAATGGACAAGCTGAGAGGGCGAACGATGAAGTGATATGCGGTCTCAAGACAAGAACCTTAGATAAGTTGCAAAAGTGCGGCAGGTGTTGGATTGATGAGCTCCTGGTAGTCCTTTGGTCCATCGGAATGACACCAAATCGGGCTACCGAGTAGACTCCCTTCTCCCTAGTCTATGGGGCAGAAGCATTTATCCCCACGGAACTCATTTGCAGGTCTCCTCGAGTGCTTGCTTACAATGAAATCATGCAAGATCAGCACTGGCACGACGACGATGTGCTACTCGAGGAGAACCGTCTTCGGGCCGCTACGCATGTTGCACGCTATCAGTAAGCCTTGTGTCGCTATCATAGCCGTAGGGTTCATGCCCGGTGTTTTGAGGAAGGTGAATTTGTCCTTCGACACAATCAGTCGGCCAAGGGTGCAAACAAGTTAATGCCGAAGTGGGAAGGCCCTTACAGGGTGGTACGAGTCACCAGCCCTGGCGCAAACTGTGTGGATACCGGAGATGGCATTCAGTTGCAAAACTCATGGAACATTGAGCATCTCTGCAAGTACTACCCGTAAGGCATAGCTGTCAGGCCCTGCCCGGCAGCCACCCTTTTGTACAGGACTTGCATAAGTTGCATGTAACCCCTTGTACAAAGCCAGACGTAGACCCTGAGTAACAGATAAAAGATCGAAGCGCTATAGAGAAGGGCCCCCAATAATATTGCATGCATGCATGATCACATTATGGGTTTTGCATACTCATATAGATTAGATTGCATTTGGCATCATTTCATCTGCATGAACCATAGGTTCCTGCACTGGATTTGGTTCCCCCAAGAGGAGATGAAAGAAGAAGTCAACCCTGCAATCTGCGGCAAGCCAGACAGATAAGTTCTTTCCATTATACATACATGTTCTGTAAATACTTGTGCATAACAATACATCCCTTCCTTTTTTGAGACTTAGGTGCTCCCATCCTTTGAATCAAACGATGCTCCAGTCAGGATGGTTGTAGTGGCCTTTGACAAGACAGGGTTGGCAGGAGGCTGGTTCCTCTCTATGGTTTATGCCTGGAATGATTAATCCCCGGTAGCAAAATCTAAGACTCTCGGCAAGGTACCTTACTGGGAAAAACTTGTTTTACTAAACGTAAAGAGGAAATCCCCCTCTGCGTGGTCGTATGACACACACAAGTCCCTGGTAAGGTTTATCTTTTCCATTAATATGTTGATCAACAAGTACAAATTTTACAGAACATTACATGGATGAGGAAAATTATATTTATTTGAGAAAAAGTGTGGCAACTGCCTACAAGTCTAAGATTGAAAAAATATAAGTGCGCCATAATCCCTTTCTCCGTCCCTCCATCCCCAGGTACTGTAGCAGGAGGGCAAGGGGACAAAAGGCGTGGCTAAGCAAAGGTGGCGGTGAAGGGATCAGCAACAGCAATTCCTTGATCACCGCCACCTGGGCCAGCAGGACACGGCAGGGTGGACGAAGCCAGAAGCCACGAGGAAGCCTGCCGGGCATACCAGCGGAAGACTACTCGAAGAGGAAAAAGAGCGCCAAGGAGGAACGGAAGAATTGGAGTGGAGATGGCGAGCCACTGGCACGGATATGAGGGCGTCGGTGCCGTTGTATCCCACCTCAAGTACGTGCTTGTCCCTCCCACCGTCCTCCTTCATCTTCCCATTCCCGCCACGGCAGGGAGATGCGCCGAAAGCTGAGCGCCCACCACGCCCTGCGGGTGGCATGCACTCAGGAGTTGCGCGGAGCAACGGACAAAACTCGATGCCTCCCTCAAAGAAGCGAGAAACAGTAGCGGTGTCGCCCGGAACACCTCCGGAACATCGCTACCCATCTCCGTCGGTAGGAAGGTTCTCCCTTCCTCTGCAACAGCCCCGGCTCCGCTGGAAGGAGCAGTGCTGGGGACGCCAACATCCCTGAGCGTTGTTCCCCGGGATGGCACCCGCAACCCCGGGGATTTCAGAGACGACATGACAAGCTCCGGCAGCCCATAACCAAGACCGGTGCCTATCCTAAGGCGACCATATCGGGCAAAGCGGGCGGGTACCTCACCATACAGGTGTCGTTCACCGCCTCCCGTGCCCTGGGCACACGAGCTGCTGTGTCGTGCCACATTTCAGACCAGACCTACCCCCCGAGCTCTGGTACAGCCACTCAGCCCCATGAAGCGCAAGCTATTGCCTGGGGGCTGGCCCCAGGCTCTCTTCTTTGACATAACCAGAAGTGAAAGCAACAGAAGGAGAAGAGGGTATGGGTGAATGCATCTGCTCCCCCTCCGCTCCTCCTCCTTACAGGCGGGCTTGGAGTGGGGGCTGATTCCCCGGCGAGTAATCACCATCCTCCTCCACCAATCCAAGGTAGTCGGGTGTCACATCCCTAGTCTGTGCTTGCATTAGGACTAGCTAGAGTGTGCATCATGTTTAACTTTCCCACAAACTTGAAATGGGGATGACAGAAACCCCAGCACCCCTCTTCTTTCAACTAGGGTTTAAGAAAATCTTTTCCAATGTACCCAAAATGCCATTAAAAAATGTTCATCATCTTTGCCTTGGTCTTAAACCTCTGACAAAAATGGTGCACAATTTTCTAGGACATCCTAAGGTCACTGGATTAAATCATATTGTATTTTCATTTGGGCATTTAAATGCTATAAAATATTTTAAATGCCCGAATAATCATAAACCAAAATGTTCCATGTTGCTTATATAATATACAGTGGACATGGTCAGTTTCATGATTTATAAAAATGTTCTAGCATTTTTAATAAATCAACAAACTACAGAAAAACAAAAACAGAAACTAAATTAGAAAAGAGGAGAAAGAGAGAGAACTTATCTGGCCGGCCCACTTGGCGGCCCACCTGGCCGGCCCAGCCCAGCAGCCGCTCCACGCAACTGCTTCCTCTCGCCAGGCAGGCAGAGAGGAGCATGCCGGCGAGCCTGCGAACGCCACGGAGCTCCTCGCTGCTCTGCTTCAGCCCTTGCCATCGCGACGCCCTGGTTCGTCTCTACGTCGTCGCCCGAAGCCCATGCACATCGCACTTCTCCCCTGCCTCTCCCCCTCGCCCTCTCGTCGCCATGGCCGATGCGCCCGTGAGCACACCGCCTCGTAACCGCAGCCACCGTCGCCCCAACGTCGCCTCGCCATGTCAAGAAACACCGCCGCCGTCTGCTTCGTCGAGCAGGCCGAGCCCCAAGCGCTCGCCTGCCCCGGAGCCACCGCCACCAGCACGCCCCCGACCGCCACCACCGGAGATCCCCTTCGCCGCACCAGCCACTCCAGGTCGTCCCCGAGCTCACCGATCGGCTCGTCGTCTCTGTTGTGAGTCACTGACCATCCCCGTCCTCTCCACTCGCCCTGCCGTGCACCACAGCCAATGCAACAAGCTCGCCCGCCTGCGCCGCCGCGGATGCTCGTCGCCGACGTAGCTCCGGCCACACAACGGCCTCGCCGCCGTGTCCATCATCTCCACGGCCTCGCGTAGATGTTGTAGGACCACTCCACGCGCCTCCACGAGCACCGCAGCCACGAGTTCGGCCTCACCCGAACTCCGCCAGCCGTTGGACTCGTTGTCGGCGTCGTTTTCGGTGACCCAGAGCTCCAAGTCCTGCAACACTCGATGCGGCTCACTCCCAGCTGCCAGTAGATGTGCTCCGCCGTCGTTTTGGTCATCAGAGGACAAATTCCGCGCGCTCCGCCGCATCTGGCCTCGCCGGCGACTAGCCACCGGCGAGTTTGACTCGCTGACCAGGGGTTTGACCTCCCCCTGTGCCAATGACAAGTGGGCCAGCCGCTGACTGTTTTATTTTTAGGATTAATTAGTTGACACGCTGAGCTGTGGCCCGACCCTGTTAGTCTTTAGTTAGTTTAAACTAACATGTTTAGTTAACTCTGTTAGACTGACGTGTGGACCCCACACGTCAGGTTTGACCTGGCCAGCTCTGCTAACCTGCTGACGTCAGCATGAAGTCATTCTGACGCAGTAATTATTTTCTGTGATTTAAATAAATCAGAAATGATTTATTTATTTTCGGAAAATGCCCTAACTTCTAAAATTCATATAAATTCAACAGTAGCTCAGATGAAAAATATCTATATATGAAAAATGATCAGAAAAATACAATCTTTCAATTGGTACTGGTTTCGTTCATGTTTAAGAAAGTTAACCTTGTTGTTCACATAAAAACTTGATAATGCACTTTGAGTAATAATAGCTTGGGCATGAATTTGAATCTTTGATTCAAATAAGCTCAAACCTTTCTGTTTATAGTTGCATTAGCTCAAAACACATTCATCTTGCCATGTCATGAGCATGCATCATATTGTTGCATATTGTTGTGTATTGATAGTATTACTGGTGTTCTCCATGGTAGGTTCTGCTCCCGAGGATACATCTGCGTATCCAACTGAAGAGCAGTACCCGACAACCAACCTGTCAGGCAAGCAACCCATTGATCATTCCGATACAAACCCATCTTCTCACTTCTGCCCTCTTTTACTGCATTAAGGCAACAATGTGTGAACTGCTATTTGCTGTGGTAGTTGAACCCCATTCCTTTGCATGACCTGTCATTGCCAAAGTAAATAGTTGAAACCCACCAGCATGTGTAGGAGTTGATTGAGCCATGTTGATGTCTTTCCTACCATGCTATGTATGCTGCCTGCTATGCCTAGAGTTGTGTCAGGTCTGGTTCATCTGGGTGATGGATCGGAATGAAATGATCATGTGTGGTAGTGAGAGTGAAGTGTGGAATATGTTTTGGTAAAGGTATCGACGAATGGCCATGTAGGAGTACATGGTGGGTTGTTTCATTGGAACCATCCTTAGGAACTGAGATCTGTATGTGTGATCTAAGATCAGCTACTACCATACATTGGGATCCTTAATTGACTCTCTCGACTTATTAATTGCCCTTGTCCTCTGTCCAGGAGTTGCAACTAGTTTCTGGTGTTTGTAGTTTACTGGTGGTCGTGCGTAGCGCTGACCCTCGGGGTGGGTTGTGACGCGGCAGGTACATGGCCTGGTGTACCGAGTAGCCCGTTTGGTGGCTCGGGAACCCTGTACACTTCGTTTGGGGCCGTGAGCGACACCCCAGCCGGATCTCCCCACGGATGGAACCCAAATAGGCGATAAACCTGGACTAGAGACTTGAGTGGTTGGTTAGGCCGTGGTCTACACCCACGTCGGCTTTCACTTGAAGTCTCCCGAGCACATGTCGTGTGCAGACGCTAAGTGGTGGAAACATGTGTGAAGAAGTACACCCCTGCAGGGTTACCAATCTATTCGAATAGCCGCTGTTTGCGGTTAAGGACCACTTGGTTGCTTATACAGTTCATAGAAAAGTCAATGATTACTCCTAAAATTCTCAAGACAAGTGTGAGTGCCGTGGATGGCCCTTCCGTAGGATGACGGAAAAGGATCCACGATGGTGTATTGTTGTGGTGAGTAGTGGACTCGTGTGCGTAGTCTCATCTTTACAATCTGCTGAGAGTTGTAGTATAGGTTAGCCAAGAGTCAAAGCTGGCTTGCTGCAGTAAACTCCACTACCCTTGTTGATAATGATGCATGTATGATAGGTTCGGATGTAAGTCTTGCTGAGTACCTTTGTACTCATGTTTGCTTAATACTGTTGCAGAGGAGAACCCCACCCCCTCTGATGGGTTCTACATAGACGTTGATGTCAATGAGTAGCTTGCTACCCAGACAGCGATCTTGAACTTGTGAAGGGCCTTGTAGATAGTCAGGCTACACCAAGCCTATTTTCTTTCCAAGTTGTCTGTACTCAGACAAGTTAGCTTCCGCTTGTGCTTGTATGCTTGTATGACTTGAGTGTTGGGTCATGTGACCCCTACCTATATGGATATGTTATGTAAGGCTCTTCGGAGCCTCTTAAATAAAGTACTTTGAGTCATAGAGTTCTGTTGTGATGCAATGTTGTATTTGCACATATTGAGCATATTGTGTGTATGCTATTGAAATGCTTGGTATGTGTGGGATCCGACACCTAGTTGTTTACCCTTGGTAGCCTATCATACAGGGAAATGCCTCCTAGTGCTTCCACTGAGCCTTGGTAGCTTGCTACTACTCAGGAACACATAGGCTGGCCGGCATGTGTCCTTCTTCGTTCCTGTGTCTGTCCCTTAGAGGAAATGTCACGCGTTGTTCCTTTAAGTCCATGTAGCTTGCTACGACTTGGGTTCATACGTTGATGACCGACACGTTCGTTGCTGGGTCATGGATGCATGTCTCTGTAATTTAGTGCCACTTTTGGTTTATAACTAGCCATGTCGGCCCGGGTTCTCTGTCATATGGATGCTAGCGACACTATCATATACATGTGCCAAAATGCGCAAACGGTCCCGGGCCAGGTAAGGTGGCACCCGTGGGGATACCGTGCGTGAGGCCGCAAAGTGGTATGATGTGTTACATTCAAGATTGGTGTGAGTTAGGATCAGGGTCCTGACATCGGGCCCTCGCCTTGACGCTCTTCCGCACCAATTCACGGGCCATTACAAGAATGGCCCCACCAGCATTGGCGCTACGCAACGCGCGGAGGAAGCGGGAACCGGCCCAAACTCAAGTTTAATGAAGAAGCAAAGGAAGCTCTCACCCTTGCATGTGCACTGGTTAGAGCCTACCATGGCGACGCCTAGCAACGCGACCTTAGAAAGGATTCAGCCATTCAAACCCGCATACATCCATACACGCGACCACTCTCACCCCGAGGCAACCTTACTCCGCAAGAGTGTCGTGTCCATTTTCCACCATTTTTACAATCAATCAACCAAAGCAGGAGTAGGGCTTTACGCCTCATGGTGGCCCGAACCTGGGTAAAATTGCCCTATGTGATCCCCGACACGCTTCTCGACACTTCTCTGCTCTTTGTGCAACGTGCCCATCCCCTTGCCGAACCAAAAGGTTCCTCCGTCACATAGGTGGCCTTCGTTATACTCCGACAACATATTTTTTGATATCAACTTTTCGCTTGAGGACAAGCGAGGTCTATGCTTGGGGAGTTGCTATGTCCATTTTGCATCATGCTTTTATATTGATATTTACTGCATTATGGGCTGATATTACACATTATATCACAATACTTATGCCTTTTCTCTCTTATTTTACAAGGTTTACATGGAGAGGGAGAATGCCGGAAACTGGAATTCTGGACTGGAAAAGGCGCAAATCTAAGGGACCTATCTGCACCACTCCAAAAGTCCTGAAACTTCATGAAGAATAATTTTGGAATGTATAAAAAATATTGGGCGAAGAAAGCAATGGAGGGGGACACCAGCCAGCCACAAGGGTGGAGGGCGCGCCCATCGTCCTTGTGGGCCCCTTAGCAGGCCTCCGACTACCTTCTTTTGCTATATGGTGTGTTTTGACCAGGAAAAAAAATAGAAGGAAGCTTTCCGGACAAAGCGCCGCCGTCTCGAGGCGGAACCTGGGCGAAACCAATCTAGGGCTCCGGCAGGGCTGTTCTGCCGGGGACACTTCCCTTCAGGAGGGGGAAATCGAAGCCATCGTCATCACCAACAATCCTCTCATTGAGAGGGGGTCATTATCCATCAACATCTTCACCAGCACCATCTCCTCTCAAACCCTAGTTTATCACTTGTATCCGATCTTTGTCTCAAAGCCTCAGATTGGTTCCCGTGGGTTGCTAGTAGTGTTGATTACTCCTTGTAGTTGATGCTAGTTGGTTTATTCGGTGGAAGATCATATATTCAGATCCTTAATGCTATTGAATGCACCTCTGATCATGAACCTGAATATGCTTTGTGAGTAGTTATGTTTGTCCCTGAGGACATGGGAGAAGTCTTGTTATAAGTAATCATGTGAATTTGGTATTGGTTTGATATTTTGATGAGATGTATGTTGTCTTTCCTCTAGTGTTGTCATGGGAATGCCGACTACATGACACTTCACCATTATTTGGGCCTAGGGGAAGGCATTGGGATGTAATAAGTAGATGATAGGTTGCTAGAGTGACAGAAGCTTAAACCCTAGTTTATGCGTTGCTTCGTAAGGGGCTGATTTGGATCCATATGTTTCATGCTATGCTTAGATTTATCTTAATATTTCTTTCGTAGTTAAGGATGCTTGCGAGAGTGGTTAATCATTAGTGGGAGGCTTGTCCAATTAAGGGCAGCACCCAAGCTCCGGTCCACCCACATATCAAATTATCAAAGTAACGAAATCATATGCGCATGATGAAAACTAACTTGACAACAATTCCCATGTGTCCTCGAGAGCACTTTGCTTTATATAAGAGTTCGTTCAGGCTTGTCCTTTGCTACAAAAAGGATTGGGCCACCTTGCTGCAACTTAGTTACTTTTGTTACTTGTTACCCGTTACGAATTATCCTATCACACAACTATGTGTTACCGATAATCTCAGTGCGTGCAGAGATTACCTTGCTGAAAACCGCTTGTCATTTCCTTCTGCTCCTCGTTGGGTTCGACACTCTTACTTATTGAAAGGACTATGATAAATCCCCTAAACTTGTGGGTCATTAAGACTCTTATCTGCACCATTGTCGGGGAGTGAAGCACCTTTGGTAAGTGGATTTGCTAAGGAAATAATTATATAGTGTGCTGAAATTTACGGTCACTTGTTCCTATGGAAAATAATCCTTTGAGGGGATTGTTTGGGGTATCGTCACCCCAACCGAAAGAGCAAAGAGTTTCCCTCAACCTACTGCACCTACTGAAAATACTTACTTTGAAAATCCTTTGGATATGATAGAGAAACTCCTAGCTAGCTAATCCTTATGCGGGAGATGGAACATTGCCTCCCGATTTGCATCTAATCTATGTGGATGAAGTTTCTGGATTATTTAAGCTTGCAGGTGTGCCCGAGGATCTTGTCAAGAAGAAGTTATTCCCTTTTATCTTTGAAGGGAAAGGCATTGACATGTTATAGGCTATGTGATGATAATGGATCATGGAACTACAACCGATTGAAATTGGAATTTCATCAGAAGTTTTATCCAATGCATATAGTTCATCGTGATGGGAATTATATGTCGGATCTTGGGTTCCGGAAAAACCCTTGAGGTTCGAACACTGGGGTGCGCATGAAGATCTCTCCTTCTGCCCTAGCCCGCCTACTCGCCGATTCCTAAGCCTAGCTCGTCGAACTCGAAGAACAAGCGACACAAAGGTTTGTACTAGTTTGGGCCACCGTTGTGGTGTAATACCCTAATCCACTGTGGTGTGGTGGATTGCCTTGAAGGCTGGGGAAGAACTAGTACAGGAGAAGAACTGCCTCCTGAGGAGAAGTGTTCTTGCGCTCGGATGAGCTTGCTGGTGTGCGCCTGGTTTCTCTCTTCTCCTCTTGCCCCCTCTCTATGTTGGTGGCTAGTCCTATTTATAGTGGCTCGGGTCCTCCTCCCAAATATTGAGCGGGAAGGCATCCCACAATGGCCAAGTTTGAAGGGGGGCAGCTAGTGCAAGCTATCTTGACAAAAGGTGGTCTTCGTCTGCCAAAGACTTTGGTCATGACACCGTCGTGGGCTCCACGATGACCACCGCTCTGCCGTCCTGCTAGTCTTGGTCTTGTTGCACCGATATGGAAACATTTGCCTGATGCCTCAGGACTCCTCGCCTGCGCCTGCCCCTTTAGCACGAAAGAGGAAACTGGCATCCTGCGCCCGCTGGCGCCCGCCTGGCCTAGGTCGTCATGGTTCACATCACGAGGACCTCGTGAGGTGCCCCTTGCCTTGATATCTCCACTCCTCGGGTGCTAGCCTAGTGAGGCCGCCCCAGGGAAGGTCTTGTATTTCCCGCTCGTGAGGCTCAGCCCCTCGCTCCGGGCCGTAGGTAGGCAAGTCTGTGTAGCCCCGTTCCCAGAACGCCGACAGTAGCCCCCGGGCCCGAGGCGGGCTCGGACTTGGCTTTGTAGTGAAGCCAAGGGTCAAGTGCGGATCGCCGCGGGCCCCAAAATCCTGCGGCCTCGATTGACGTGTGGCGATTGATGGGATGTGGGCATCTGCATTTCCCCATGCTTCCTTGGCAACTGCACGGCTGACAAAAGGCAAGCGCGCACTCCAGAGCCTTCATTGCTTGTCTTCGCCTTGCTCCAAATCCCCTTTCTTGCTCCTCTCGTCCGAGGCTCTAGATCTGCGTATCCCCCCCCCCCCGAGCTTGCATCCGATAGCGTCCGGTAAGGCGAAGGTTGCCGCTCTACCTGCCTGGTACGAGCCGGCCCTGTGCACGCCTAGCGTCTCAGAGATGAATCACGCCGCCGTGCTCCTGATGAAGGTGGAGGACACCAATGAGAAGGGGAAGACAGTGGTCCGATCGGCCTCCGCCAAGCCGGAGGACTCCAAGAGTACCTTCTATCCCTTCTTTATGGGCAGTGTAGTTGCGGGGCTGGTCCCCCTTTCTCCGATTTCTTCTTTGCCATCCTCAGCCACTACAAGCTGCATGCCCTTCATCTTCATCCCAATTCGGTCCTCCTCCTGTGAATCTTCGCCTTCTACTGCAAGGCATTCGTTGGTGTGATGCCGTATGTAGCGCTGCTTCGCCACTTCTTCTATCTTCGAAACAAGGGCAAGCTCTGTTCGGGGTATGCCAACTTCGTCGTGGCGAACGGGACCTACGCGATCTCGAAGGCCGGGAAGAAGGCCAAGAATTTCAGGAACAAGTGGGTCCTTGTGGACGCCAAGTGCTCCCATCCTCCGTTGGCGCTGCCGTCGAAGATGCCCGAGTCAAGCGACAGGTGGCTCAGTGCGAAGCTCACAGACCCTCGTGCGGAGAAGGTGCTGGAGAAGATGACTGCCGACCTAAAGCCTGACAACCCAGGGGCGGTGAAGCTGATGGGGGCCATGATCGTCAAGGAATTCCTAGCCCGCCGCGTAGCTCCACTTCAGGCGCACTCACGCCCCTTATGGACACTCAAGGATGAGACGGACAACCTCTGACTACGCCGCAATGCCCTGTCCGACAAGCAGCTTGGGGCAGCTCTCCGTCTCCCGGTCGGGGACGATCTGGGGTATCCGCCTGCTACCCATGTCCCCTTGTACCGCCGCCAGGGTGGGGTGATCTGGGGTATCGGCCTACTATGCCCACCTTCGACGGGCGCGGGCTAGTGCCTCCCATGCCCCCTGAAGCTCAGGTGGGAACTGATATGGTG
This sequence comes from Secale cereale, assembly GCA_902687465.1. NCBI lineage: Eukaryota > Viridiplantae > Streptophyta > Magnoliopsida > Poales > Poaceae > Secale > Secale cereale. The sequence continues at coordinate 280,809,343 of LR738712.1, forward strand.
GAGCTGTCCTCAGGCGACTCCACCAGGGAAGAGGACTCAGAGGCGACCGCTGAGGGTGTCGGGGAGTCCTCCTCTCCACTCAAGGCCGACCTCCTTCGTGCCTTGCCTGATGATGACGACGCCGACGACCACCCGGTGAAGGAGGCGACATCCCCAGCTGGGGTTGTCACGAGGTCTAAGCTGACCCCCTCGAAAAAGCCGCCAGCTGGGGTCCCGACGAAGGGCAGGTCGGCGCTGATCTCCCGAGGCGGCGCCCTGGCTTCGGCACTGCCCGATGCTACTGCTATGCCAGCTGCTATGGCCTTATCAGCGCCTGCGCCGCCAGCGGCGAGGCCCCTGGGCTCCGTCGTGAACAGGCCGTTGGATTACGCCGTCGTGGATCAGTAAGAACCTTGGCCTGGTCTTGTTTCCTCCCTTGATTCTGTTGTCGGTTCATGAGGCCTTCCCTTGTATTGCAAAGCCAATGCCGCTGGTGAAGATGAAGAAGGAGGAGGCGACCGCGTTAGAGGCCCAGTGGTCCGTCTTGACTCCACCTTCTCCTACCCAGGTGTCCTTACGAGGCTTAGCGAATAGACCTCAAGAGGGGATGGCCTACTTGGTCAGGCCGGCCCCAGAGGTGCTCACCTCTAGCTTGCCCGCGGGCGTCTCCAGGGCCCGGGAGGCCTTGAGCACGCCGCAACCTCCTACTACGGTCGTGTCGCTAGCTCGCGGTCCTCCCGCTTCTTCCGGCGCCCTGAAGGAGGCTTTTTTCCGCACTGACGCAGCATCGGGATGGTCTCTAGGGCGCTGACCATCGTTGTCACACCCTGAATTTCATATCACATTGCTTAAGCTAATTTTCATGTTAAAAATGTGGATTTGCAAAAACTTTTGAGTGTTTTTGACTTTGATTGATTTGACTCTTGTTTGCTATTTGCTAGTGCTCTGAAAATCAAATAAATCCTCCAACTCTTATACTTCATCTCCTTGACCCAAAACCTTTTCCAATGATCATGCCATGTGTATAGACCAGTATAGAATTTTCTTATAAAGATATTTTGGCCAAATGGTATTTTCTAAAAATTAGTTTTCCAAAAACCCCTGAATTGAGGTTTGCACTGCAAGTACCTTATTTAGGGTGTGAAAAATCTTTCAAAAAGTTTATTTGAATCCCATTAGGCATAGGACTCCCAAAAACCACACAAGTATAATTTTAAAAGTTATTTTTATATTTTATTTAAAAGCTTTTTCTTAAGGCCAGAAATGGTCTTTAATAGGGAAAAATTATTTAATCATTTCAAAAGTATTTGCCAAAATTCAGGGAGACTCATAGGACATATATTGTCCATATATAAGAGTTTCAGCACATGGTCATGTTCAAAATATTGGACTAATCCTTCCAAAACCCTTTCTGGATATTTCAAGCTTTTGAAATATTTACAAAGGAAATATTCTCCAAAAATTCCAGGGAAATTCTATCATGTCACATATGACATACTTGATGATCTTGCAAAACCTTATGCCTTGAAGATCAAGGAAACATCCTCAAACCCCTTCAAAACCATTCTGTCCATATTTGAAGTTTGAGCAACTCTACATTGCCAAACTTGTCCAAATGCTCTCAAATTTGGTGCACATGCTAGAATGGCCTAATAAGGCATCTAGACCAAATGGCACAAGATTTGGAATAGAGCAACTTGATCAGATCACCCCAAAACCACTTCTGTTCAAATTTAAATTTGAACAACTTTACATTGTCAACTTTTTATCTGGAGCCTCAAACTTTGTGGGCATGTTCATAACCCCAAATGATGATGCTACACCAAGTGGTGCATCAAGGGGAGATGATTTGCTTAACTCCAACATGGTGAAACCATTTCTGTTCATTTCTAGGGTTCACCAAAGTTACATTGGCTACTTTGCCCAAATGAGCTCAAATTTGGTGTAGAGGCCTAATTATGTGTGACATTTGATCCTGTTAAGTCCCATGTCAAGTGGATGTCATTTGCTTGACCAAACCCTGATCAAACACCTTCTGTCCAATTACCAAAACTAGTGGTTGAACCTCTTTTACTTTTCTCCATGGCCTCAAATTCTTACCACAGCTTCCCCTAGTCCTATTCTACCTCCAGTAACTCTCCTCTGCCTTATCTCAATTATTGGAGGAGGTAAAACCCCAAGTTACACTGCTGGACAGCAGGATTCACCCTCTCCCTCACCTCCCTCCTCATCCCAGTGGTTCCCCAGAGCATCCAAGACCCCCACGCCATTGTTTCCTATCCCCTAGTACTGCTAGACACTACTGGACACTGGGGGACACGGCCTGGACAGCAAAGACTTGAGCATGCCGGCCAAAGACGCGCTCTCGAGCACGCTACAGTGCACCAATGCACTGTAGCTCGGTCCTCCCGAGGCTTCCAGACGGTCTTGGGCAGAGTGGGCGTGTCCATCGAGGTCCCCACGACGTCCGCAACCTGTCGGGCTATCGGTCTTATCCTCCCCGGCCCTCCTCCTCTCTCTCCACGAGCTCGCCCTGCGCGCCCTGGACCGTGCTCACGGTGCATCGCAGCTGCCCCTATAAGAGGCCTCCCCCCGAGCTCCTCTCGCCTCTGCTGGACCCTCCTCTCTCCCGTGCTCCTCCCAGACGTCTTCCCTCTCCCCCTAGTGCTCTCCTTGCCCCTCCATGGCCGTCGAGCCGCCGTCGGTCTCCTCCCTAGCTTGCTCCCTGTGGCCTTCCTCTTCCGTGCTGGCCACCAGGAGGAGAACACCCACTGGAGTGCGAAGCTCCCCGTCCCCTCGCCGCTCCTTCCCAAGCCCCGTGGTGCCCGCTCCACCATCGACCGTCGAGGCTGCCGCCATGGCCTATGCAGGAGGAGCTCCGGCCCCTCCCCTGCCGCCCCAAGGGGCCTCCTGGATGCGCCGCTCCCCGGGGACCCCTCCGGTGGCCGCGCCCTGGCCGGGGGTGGCCTGTGCCGCCGGGGACAGGCGCCGGCGTCGCGCGGCCGAGCCTCCCCTCCCCTCTGTTGCGGGAGCGGGAGGAGGAAGACGACCCTGCGGGGAGGGCCCACCTGGCGGCGACCCGGCCGACGGGCCCAGCAGCTTAAGTGGAGACGGGCCAGGCGCGAGCCGCTTCTCCCAGGCGAAAACGCCCTCCAGAGATGACGCCTTCGGCGTCACCACCTCCGCCCGCGCGGCTGGTGCCACTGGGCCGGCCCACGACCACATCCCGCATGTGCACAGTAAAAGGGTATAACCCCTTTTTCCTTTTTATTTTCTTTTCCAGTCAAATTCAATAATCTCCCAAATATTCATATGAACTCCAAATTGCATGATTCAAATTTCTGGTAGCTTCTAAAATCATGCCCTATCACATGGTGCAACATGCACATTATTCCAGAAACTTTTCCTATACAAATATTTATCAAATGCCCATTTTTCACTTTCTGTGATTAACTTTAGAAAATCACAGAGAGCTCATTTTTGATCCAAATGCAGTGGTTCAAGTTCCTAGATGCTTGTCATGTCCAAACTTAGTTTTGGAACATTTTTAATAATATTTTCTGTACCCCACCAAATAATGAGCCATTTCTTCCTATTTATCAGCTTTGGAAAATCCTAGGAAATTCATTTCAATTCCAAATCCAGTGAAACCAACTCCTAAATGCTTCTAAAATCATGACTTGATGATGGGTACCTTTGCTCATCATTCAAGGAAGTATTTCTGTATACTTCTTCCAAATCCATAAACCCTTTGGTTCCATCATATTGGAATGTTCCCAACTACCTATTGATCCAATACCTATGAAACCACCTTGGTCATTTCTAATACGACCAGAGGTATCCTAGAAAAGTCCAACTCCTATTTTTAGAGCACTTTTATTTTTGCTTTGATTGTGTTGCTTATTATGATTGTTTCCATCGTTAGTTGACGTAATAAGCGGAGTAATCGGAGATGGACCAGAAGATTTGAAGACTCGGAAGAATAAGGCAAGCAGCCCTTTGACCATGTTCAAGAAACCTTTTTATGCATGTCTCATAGCACCTTATTATTCAATGCATCGGAATCATGTTGAGGTGGAAACCACTTTGGTTGCTACCTTTGTTACTTTACTGTTGAAACTTGCATCAAACATGACCCTACCTTCCTATGAGGGTTATGTGGGTGGGAGTAGTTAGGTTGCTTTAATAGTGGCTACGCAAATGGGACGGGTATATGCATGGTGACAAAAGCAGGATGCTTTCAAAAGACTTTTCGAAAACCCCGTCGGGTGCCATTTATGCCCGAGGGAGATGGTGAGATGGGTAACCACTTGATGATGAAGTGGTGTACCGAGGAAAGTGTGTGTGTTGATTCGAAAACAGATTGGTTTAAGTTGCGACCGTTATTCCAACCTTACATGCGCAACCACTCTACCCTTATATGGGAAAGGGCATTATTGATTACCTAGGTCGATACTAACATGGTGCCCGCATTACTAGTGACGGGAGTGACATGAGGTCACTCTTGGGACAGGGTCGCGCTTGGATAGGCGGCCATGACTGTCTTTACAGGGCACCGGACACACCGTTGGTACCCCGTGCTTGTGATATGTGATGAATTCGGAGCGAGTCTCCACAAACCTTGAGATGTGAAATGTTTGGCACAGGGGCTGTTACCAATCGAGTGGACTCCATATTAGTGTCGCCTAGGGAAAGATAGTGATCGGGTGCTTACCCCGGGTACTTGAGGTACCGCGGGTCGTGGATGACACGGAAGTTCCCCGGATCTAGTGGGTAAAGTGTGCAACCTCTGCAGAGTGTCAAACTATTCGAATAGCCGTGTCCACGGTCATGGACAGTTGGGTAACCGCTCTTGGGCTACGTCCAATGTTTGCGAAACCTGGTGTGTGTGTGAGGAAACAACATGGTTCAGTGAGATTGATGATGTGATACCTGAGGAAGTTACAATGAGCTTGAACATGAGTTGATTACAACTATTTCTCGATGTGATGTCTGTGACCTCCTGTTACTTGTTACAGACACATGCATATCCATGTTACATGTTGATCATACTTGCATAAGAAAAACTAGCTTTTCGCAAAACTACCAACCTAGCAGTAGAGCCTTGCATAAATATTCTGTTATCACACTTGGGTTGCTTGCGAGTACATTCAATGTACTCATTGGCTTGCCACTGGTTATTTTATTGGCCAGGCAGGAGAGAACAGGTTATGATGAAGATTTCTCGGTGACGAGCATGTGAGCTAGGACGCTTCCCAGTCAGAATGCCTGTAGGGTTAAAGGAAGATGGCATGGGTCCATGTTGTCATTGAAGATTTCCGCTGCGATGATATACTCAAGAATTGACCATTATGGTCCTACTTGTGTAACACGGTATGTAAGGATGTAAGACTCTTGTTATTCAGCTTCTGTGTGTTCAGTGAGCATTGATCTCTGGGATCACTGTACACGTGCATTCGGTGATCACGACTTATGAGTCGGGGTCCCCACAGAGCTGGTATCAGAGCCATCCTGACTGTAGGAAGCCTTAGTTAGCATGGTCGTTAGTTAGGGTAAAACTATTTTCAAAACTATTAGTAGTTTTCAAAACTATCTATACTCCTCTTCCCTTCTCAGTTTTTCGAAAACTAGGTTACTTGATCTCTTCCCCTTCAAAACCTTGGTCGCTAGAACCCCTATGCCCCAGACCACTGGATTTTCTGTGATCCTCGTGGGGTGCACCTTGCCAAACACTCACCGACCACTTTTGCACACAAGATTGGTGACACCACGGCAAGACGATACCAACGGAAGTTACATCCTCGATGGATAAGGACATGAAGACCCAGAAGATGGGGGACACCCTTGACAAGAACCCCCAAGACGATGCAACATTGGCCTATGATGACCAGGGTATAGGTTATGCAAAATCATGATATACATCGCTAATAGAGTAATCATGTCACTACCGTTGTTGTATCGGCAGCCACCGGTGAATGAGAACCTTGCCATTTGGTCCGCCTCACTATAGTGAGCAGGAAAACAGTTCTCTTCATTCCCCGCTCTTGGTGTCGATGTTTTCATCAACGAAATCGACATGTTGGACCTCTATTATGCTTTGTTATTATCATTACATATGGATTGCCTACCTGGTACCCTCGACGTTCCAGAAGGCACAAGGATCGTCATGATTGAAGAGACAAGAGGAGACAAGTCAACGCCAGCTACAAGGAGGCACCTTCACCACATCACCTCCTCAGGCGAGAAGTTGTTGAAGGTTCTTCAGGCTCAACCCGGATCATTCATCAAGCAACTACAAGGGGCATAGCAACATCCGAGGAAGCCCAGAAGACTGCATGAGGCACAAGTCACGGCACTGAGTCCGAGAACCCCTAGGGTAGGATGAGTCGTGTACCCCCTATGCGCAGTCGAGTCCATATGATGGTTCGGATAGAACCATGATTGTGTGTTGTTTGCTTTTATTCGTTTGTGTTTTGATATAAGTCGCACTTTTGCCCCAGGCAACAAGTGCATGGCTATATCACCTTCCTTGCCTTGTTTCCTTTGTTTCGGCCTTTTTGCACCTGTTTGTTGCACCTGCACTATAGCACCCCCTTTAGGCATTTCCCTCCTCTACGCTGCTTCTTCCCTCTATTCTCTCTCTCCCCAATTGAAGACCCGCAAGACAAGATGCACCAAGGATTCTACCTCGACGGCCAACTGGCACTGAAGACTTCTGCTACAACCTCCACGATCAAGTGCAACCCCGTAGAGTTATGTTTAAACCTCCAGACCAGTAACCCCATTCCTAGACCCTTTGAGACTTCCCGAGATACTCCAGCACGAATCCTTAACCATGTGCCTAACCCATGGTAAGAGAGAGAACCAATTAAGCCTTTATAACCTTGCACAACACTGGGTTCGTAAAGGAGCTAGTGGACACGATGAGTGAGCACATTTTCACCCTAATATAGCACGAGGTCTGACGATGCCATAGATAGACAGTTCGAGGATATTAGACAGATAACTTGGTGGTTTATATCAGTGACTTCAAGGAACTATCTGAGACCTTGATGGATTGTGAGGTTTTCATGTTGGTGGGATCATGACTTGGGGAAGCATGTAGGAGTGCCCGTTAGACATGAGATTTGGATTTATGTAGGTGATTCTGGTTGGTATAGATGCTGGATATGTCTGCATGGTTCGGAGTAAGATTGGATTTAGACCTATGATCCTGATTATGATATCATGCTTCTCGGTGGACAATAACCTAAGAAATTGGATTATTTGTCGGAGTTGATTTAGGGATCTATATATTCGTGATCTTGGAGTTTACTTGACCCGGATGATGGGAATTTGGTGGACATACTATCATGATCCGTAGTCCTTCCGAGTATTTGGGGATTATAGGGACTTGAGATCTTGTGGAACACCGTAGGCATCGGATTTGTGGAATTGTTGGATTATATGGTGATTGATGGGCATGACCGGGCTATTGGAGTTGATCTATAGGAAGGAAACAAATCTTGGAGTGGCATATGACGTGTTTCCTTAGATTAGAGATGCATTATCTTGAGCCTTGCAAGAATAGGTTGAGTGCTTGGATTATGGAGTTTAATTTAAGCTTAGCAGCATGTATGACCTACCTTTGGATTTTAGAGGTAGACGTACATATGGATTTGGGGATCGTAGACTAGTGCAATTTTGTTAGACCGTCTCTTGAGAATCATGAGGATATGTATGGCAATGAGTGGTGATCGAAGTTGGTCTATGCGAGAGGCCGCTTTTCCGTTCGGAGTACTAGATATAGCTATTGGCATCTCAGAAACTGTGCTTAAGGATGAGATGATATAAGTTCACTCACTCACTAGAATCCTTGAAACCCTTAAGCCCCACCAAGCCACCACCTGGTCAGACTCTGACCACGGGCCTTGACTCAGAGTCAGGAAGGCCTCTGCGATACTCCTCCGAGACCACCACCAATACCCCAGCTTACCTTGCGTACCCCTTAGACCTCATGAAGCTATTGGACAAGTTGGGTAACATCATCATTTGATGGCCTACTTGTCTGCCCGAAGACAAGAAGAGACGGACAGCTGGATAGAAGACATTTGAAGACCGCCCTATCAAGAAGGAAGGTCTACACGACCACCGTCATCAAGAAGAAACTTCCGCGTCGAAGACCGGGCGTATCTGCAAACCACTCCTCAATGGAGCCGAGCTTTTCCGTGTGGAAGGAACGCTCACACCAAGATTGTATCAAGACTTGAAGGCACGATTCCGGTGGCACGAGATGAAAAGAGAGATTTGCAACCTAGGTTGCAAAGTGTGATGAGTGCCAAAGGGTCAAGCTGAATATCAGCGACCCGCTGGATTGCTTCAACCACTCAAAGTTCCTGAGTGGAAGTGGGATAAAGTCGGAATGGACTTCGTCATTGGATTACCAAGGTCGAATAGAGGATATGACTCTATCTGGGTCATAGTCGATCATTTGACCAAGGTGGACCATTCCATTCCTGTCAAGACCACTTATGATGGCAACCGGCTGGCAGCTCTCTACATCGACCGAATCGTAAGTCTTCATGGCTCTCCCAAGGAGATTGTGTCAGATCGAGGAACCCAGTTCACCTCAAGGTTCTGGAAGAAGTTCCGAGAAGCCTTGGGAACCAAGTATCTTTCAGCACGGCTTTCCACCCACAGACCGGAGGTCAGACAAAACGACTCAATCAGATTCTCGAAGTCATGACTCCGAGCCTGTGTCTTGGCATATGGAGCCAAGTGGGAGGATTGTCTCCTTTTTGCCGAGTTCTCCTATAACAACCGTTACCAGCCGAGCCTTCAGATGGCACCATTTGAGGTGTTGTACGGACACAGATGTCGCACACCCCTCAACTGGTCAGAGACTGGAGTAAGGCTAGACTTTGGACAGGATATTCTCCGCGCAGCGGAGGAGCTAGTCCAACTAGTCAGAGAACGTTTGAAGGCAGCCAAGTCAAGGCAAAGGGCTATGCTAACGCTCACCGTTGGAACATGAGTTTCCATATCGGGGACCACGTGTACCTGCGGGTAACTCCTCTGAAGGGAACCAAGCGTTTCCACATCAAGGGGAGGCTCGCACCAAGGTTCATTGGACCCTTTGAGATCACTGCAAGTCATGTGGTAGATGGCTCCCCATCTAGATCTACCACCTGAGATACCCTCCGTGCACCAAATCTTCCACGAGCCCCCATTCTGGAAGTACTTCTTACCTCCTAGCTAGCCCGATGCCCGCAAGGACATCGATCACCGAGCCTTTGGCAGCTAACCCAACCTAACCTATGCAAGAGACCCCTCAGCAACCTCCATCAAGGAAGGCATCAAGCAAGAAGCCATACCATCAAGCACTTCAAGATTCCAAGGAGCACCGCTCGGAAGCAGAACCAACAAGAAGAAGTGAAGACTACCCCGTATCCAAGACTCCGCCTTTCTTTCCACGCCTAGTCTGGGAATCTCGGGGACGAGATTCTTGTAAGGGGGGTAGGTCTGTCACACCCTGATTTTCATATCACATTGCTTAAGCTAATTTTCATGTTAAAAATGTGGATTTGCAAAAACTTTTGAGTGTTTTTGACTTTGATTGATTTGACTCTTGTCTGCTGTTTGCTAGTGCTCTGAAAATCAAATAAATCCTCCAACTCTTATACTTCATCTCCTTGACCCAAAACCTTTTCCAATGATCAAGCCATGTGTATAGACCAGTATAGAATTTTCTTATAAAGATATTTTGGCCAAATGGTATTTTCTAAAAATTAGTTTTCCAAAAACCCCTGAATTGAGGTTTGCACTGCAAGTACCTTATTTAGGGTGTGAAAAATCTTTCAAAAAGTTTATTTGAATCCCATTAGGCATAGGACTCCCAAAAACCACACAAGTATAATTTTAAAAGTTATTTTTATATTTTATTTAAAAGCTTTTTCTTAAGGCCAGAAATGGTCTTTAATAGGGAAAAATTATTTAATCATTTCAAAAGTATTTGCCAAAATTCAGGGAGACTCATAGGACATATATTGTCCATATATAAGAGTTTCAACACATGGTCATGTTCAAAATATTGGACTAATCCTTCCAAAACCCTTTCTGGATATTTCAAGCTTTTGAAATATTTACAAAGGAAATATTCTCCAAAAATTCCAGGGAAATTCTATCATGTCACATATGACATACTTGATGATCTTGCAAAGCCTTATGCCTTGAACATCAAGGAAACATCCTCAAACCCCTTCAAAACCATTCTCTCCATATTTGAAGTTTGAGCAACTCTACATTGCCAAACTTGTCCAAATCCTCTCAAATTTGGTGCACATGCTAGAATGGCCTAATAAGGCATCTAGACCAAATGGCACAAGATTTGGAATAGAGCAACTTGATCAGATCACCCCAAAACCACTTCTGTTCAAATTCAAATTTGAACAACTTTACATTGTCAACTTTTTATCTGGAGCCTCAAACTTTGTGGGCATGTTCATAACCCCAAATGATGATGCTACACCAAGTGTTCCATCAAGGGGAGATGATTTGCTTAACTCCAACATGGTGAAACCATTTCTGTTCATTTCTAGGGTTCACCAAAGTTACATTGGCCACTTTGCCCAAATGAGCTCAAATTTGGTGTAGAGGCCTAATTATGTGTGACATTTGATCCTGTTAAGTCCCATGTCAAGTGGATGTCATTTGCTTGACCAAACCCTGATCAAACACCTTCTGTCCAATTACCAAAACTAGTGGTTGAACCTCTTTTACTTTTCTCCATGGCCTCAAATTCTTACCACAGCTTCCCCTAGTCCTATTCTACCTCCAGTAACTCTCCTATGCCTTATCTCAATTATTGGAGGAGGTAAAACCCCAAGTTACACTGCTGGACAGCAGGATTCACCCTCTCCCTCACCTCCCTCCTCATCCCAGTGGTTCCCCAGAGCATCCAAGACCCCCACGCCATTGTTTACTATCCCCTAGTACTACTAGACACTACTGGACACTGGGGGACACGGCCTGGACAGCAAAGACTTGAGCATGCCGGCCAAAGACGCGCTCTGGAGCACGCTACAGTGCACCAAGGCACTGTAGCTCGGCCCTCCCGAGGCTTCCAGGCGGTCTTGGGCAGAGTGGGCGTGTCCATCGAGGTCCCCTCGACGTCCGCAACCTGCCGGGCTGTCGGTCTTATCCTCCCCGGCCCTCCTCCTCTCTCTCCACGAGCTCGCCGTGCGCGCCTTGGACCGTGCTCACGGTGCACCGCAGCTGCCCCTATAAGAGGCCCCCCCCCCCGAGCTCCTCTCGCCTCTGCTGGACCCTCCTCTCTCCCGTGCACCTCCCAAACGTCTTCCCTCTCCCCCTAGTGCTCTCCTTGCCCCTCCATGGCCGTCGAGCCGCCGTCGGTCTCCTCCCTAGCTTGCTCCCTGTGGCCTTCCTCTTCCGTGCTGGCCACCAGGAGGAGAACGCCCACTGGAGTGCGAAGCTCCCCGTCCCCTCGCCGCTCCTTCCCAAGCCCCGTGGTTCCCGCTTCACCATCGACCGCCGAGGCCGCCACCATGTCCTATGCAGGAGGAGCTCCGGCCCCTCCCCTGCCGCCCCAAGGGGCCTCCTGGATGAGGCGCTCCTCGGGGACCCCTCCGGTGGCCGCGCCCTGGCCGGGGGTGGCCTATGCCACCGGGGACGGGCGCCGGCGTCGCGCGGCCTCCCCTCCCCTCCCCTCTGTTGCTGGAGCGGGAGGAGGAAGACGACCCTGCGGGGAGGGCCCACCTGGCGGCGACCCGGCCGACGGGCCCAGCAGCTTAAGTGGAGACGGGCCAGGCGCGAGCCGCTTCTCCTAGGCGAAAACGCCCTCCAGAGATGACGCCTTCGGCGTCACCACCTCCGCCCGCGCGGCTGGTGCCACTGGGCCGGCCCACGACCACATCCCGCATGTGCACAGTAAAAGGGTATAACCCCTTTTTCCTTTTTATTTTCTTTTCCAGTCAAATTCAATAATCTCCCAAATATTCATATGAACTCCAAATTGCATGATTCAAATTTCTGGTAGCTTCTAAAATCATGCCCTATCACATGGTGCAACATGCACATTATTCCAAAAACTTTTCCTATACAAATATTTATCAAATGCCCATTTTTCACTTTTTGTGATTAACTTTAGAAAATCACAGAGAGCTCATTTTTGATCCAAATGCAGTGGTTCAAGTTCCTAGATGCTTGTCATGTCCAAACTTAGTTTTGGAACATTTTTAATAATAGTTTCTGTACCCCACCAAATAATGAGCCATTTCTTCCTATTTATCATCTTTGGAAAATCCTAGGAAATTCATTTCAATTCCAAATCCAGTGAAACCAACTCCTAAATGCTTCTAAAATCATGACTTGATGATGGGTACCTTTGCTCATCATTCAAGGAAGTATTTCTGTATACTTCTTCCAAATCCATAAACCCTTTGGTTCCAGCATATTGGAATGTTCCCAACTACCTATTGATCCAATACCTATGAAACCACCTTGGTCATTTCTAATATGACCAGAGGTATCCTAGAAAAGTCCAACTCCTATTTTTAGAGCACTTTTATTTTTGCTTTGATTGTGTTGCTTATTATGATTGTTTCCATCGTTAGTTGACTTAATAAGCGGAGTAATCGGAGATGGACCAGAAGATTTGAAGACTCGGAAGAATAAGGCAAGCAGCCCTTTGACCATGTTCAAGAAACCTTTTTATGCATGTCTCATAGCACCTTATTATTCAATGCATCGGAATCATGTTGAGGTGGAAACCACTTTGGTTGCTACCTTTGTTACTTTACTGTTGAAACTTGCATCAAACATGACCCTACCTTCCTATGAGGGTTATGTGGGTGGGAGTAGTTAGGTTGCTTTAATAGTGGCTACGCAAATGGGACGGGTATATGCATGGTGACAAAAGCAGGATGCTTTCAAAAGACTTTTCGAAAACCCCGTCGGGTGCCATTTATGCCCGAGGGAGATGGTGAGATGGGTAACCACTTGATGACGAAGTGGTGTACCGAGGAAAGTGTGTGTGTTGATTCGAAAACGGATTGGTTTAAGTTGCGACCATTATTCCAACCTTACATGCGCAACCACTCTACCCTTATATGGGAAAGGGCATTATTGATTACCTAGGTCGATACTAACATGGTGCCCGCATTACTAGTGACGGGAGTGACATGAGGTCAATCCTGGGACGGGGTCGCGCTTGGATAGGCGGCCATGACTGTCTTTACAGGGCACCGGACACACCGTTGGTACCCCGTGCTTGTGATATGTGATGAATTCGGAGCGAGTCTCCACAAACCTTGAGATGTGAATGGTTTGGCACAGGGGCTGTTACCAATCGAGTGGACTCCATATTAGTGTCGCCTAGGGAAAGATAGTGATCGGGTGCTTACCCCGGGTACTTGAGGTACCGCGGGTCGTGGATGACACGGAAGTTCCCCGGATCTAGTGGGTAAAGTGTGCAACCTCTGCAGAGTGTCAAACTATTCGAATAGCCGTGTCCACGGTCATGGACAGTTGGGTAACCGCTCTTGGGCTACGTCCAATGTTTGCGAAACCTGGTGTGTGTGTGAGGAAACAACATGGTTCAGTGAGATTGATGATGTGATACCTGAGGAAGTTACAATGAGCTTGAACCTGAGTTGATTACAACTCTTTCTCGATATGATGTCTGTGACCTCCTGTTACTTGTTACAGACACATGCATATCCATGTTACATGTTGATCATACTTGCATATGAAAAACTAGCTTTTCGCAAAACTACCAACCTAGCAGTAGAGCCTTGCATATATATTCTGTTATCACAATTGGGTTGCTTGCGAGTACATTCAATGTACTCATTGGCTTGCCACTGTTTATTTTATTGGCCAGGCAGGAGAGAACAGGTTATGATGAAGATTTCTCGGTGACGAGCATGTGAGCTAGGACGCTTCCCAGTCAGAATGCTTGTAGGGTTAAAGGCAGATGGCATGGGTCCATGTTGTCGTTGAAGATTTCCGCTGCGATGATATACTCAAGACTTGACCATTATGGTCCTACTTGTGTAACACGGTATGTAAGGATGTAAGACTCTTGTTATTCAGCTTCTGTGTGTTCAGTGAGCATTGATCTCTGGGATCACTGTACACGTGCATTCGGTGATCACGACTTATGAGTCGGGGTCCCCACAATCGTTTGGTGGTAGGGCGCTTGGAGCTGGTTTCGGGTTGGTTGAACTCCAACGCGTCTGTCCAGGATGCACTGAGCCGAGTCGTGGCGGCTTTCGAAGAGGACAAGCAGGCAGCCGAGAAGGCCCCAGCCGTTGCGAGGCGGTCCGAGGAGATGTGCAGGTCGTCAAGGAGCGATGCCAGTCGTTCGAGATCGAACTGTAGACCATGCGCAGCCAGTGCGCAGCAGAGGAGGAGGAGATGAAGGCCCGAGAAGACGTCGTGGCCAGCCGCGACACCGAGTTAGAGCAGCTGGCGAAGGCGCTGGCTGTAGAGAGCAGCCGCCTAGAGGAGCTGAGGCAGGCGACGGAAGCAGAGTAAACCCAGCTAGAGGCCAAGGCGAGAGGTCTGTCCGAGGACCGCCTGGCCTTCAAGTCCCTGGAGGAAAGGCCCCGCGAAGCGTTGAGGGTGCTCTACGAGAAGGGCTTGGAGAAGCCGCTTGTGACGGACGATGAAGGCCCCACCCAACTTCTTCCTTATCTTGTTATGGCGCTCGAGGGTGTCATCAACGAGATCGGCCCCATGGTGGAAGGAGAAGCCCGAGCGCTGTCCTCCTCAGCCCTGATGCGCGTCTTCACCCACTTGCACCTTCGCGATCCCTCCGCTGACCTTGGTGCACTGCTTGAGCCCGTGGACGAGGAGCACTACGGGGCCCTTGCCGAAGCCATGAGGGGCCGGGTGAAGGCCTTGCTGCAGAAGTTCCTCACCATCGACCCTTCATCTCCAGCCAACTGCGACGCCGCCCCTGCTACCGAGGCAAGCTCCGTAGGGCTGGGCGGTGCTGCCGATGGAGAAGTGCTTCCTGGCTGCGGTGCCCTAGGCTGAAGGAGGGGCAGCTGGTGTGTGATGGTGCTCCTTCCTATCTCATTTTCCTATGACATATGATGTGCCTCGTTAAAACTTCTATTTGATGCTTGAAGGAGAATTTGGCTTGTAATAATTGCTAGTTATTCATGGTTCCCTTCCAATTTGCTTTGCTGTTCTACATCGGTTGAGCCCGCTCCCGCGCGTACCTCAACCGCCGCTAGCTTGCCCGGATCAGCGAGACAAAACTAGGGAGTGAGGGGCTACGTGACCAGTTAGGCTCCTGAGTCGCGATGCTCATGATTCCCGCTTGACATGCAAAGGGTCTCTAGGAAGGAAGCACAAAACAGGGTTTTAGCGTTCTGCGTCGGCAAGGCCCGGCCCCGCGCGTACCTCAGCCACCGCTGGCTTGTCCGAATCACTAGGACAAGACCAAGGAGTGAGGGGCTACGAGACCAGTTAGGCCATTGGGTCGCAATGCCCAAGGGTCCCCCTTAACGTACGAACAGACCTCAGACCTATCCTCGCCAGGCTTTCCCTCAGGAGGGTTGCGATGACCAGGTCTGGGGGACCTGGTGGGGCATAAGCTAGGCGTGACCTGAGCGCAGCTCCCGTGCCTAGCCCCCTCGTGCTACCCTCCCGAGGGGAGTGCACCGCGGTAGGGCTGGCCACCGAGCCGGGTAGCTCCCTGAGGTTAATGCAGCCGTGAGGCCACCCCCAGTTGTTTATCACCAGCACGGAGCATGGCGCTACTGTTCTTGCACGGGCATAGCCGCTCCTCTACCGTGTAGACTGCCAGCGCGAAGCATGGTGCTTCCATTGGAACATGGGAGGGGACTCCCTACTGTGGAGAGCCCCCTGGGCGTGTACAGCCCCGCCCTGACACGTGGCATGCACGGTAGAGCTGGACGAGGTGTATCTGGGCACCCATGAGCTAGCGCGGGACTGGCGAGGCCTTACCTCAAGGCGGGTTGCGCCTGGGCTTGAGTGAGGGCGCTTGAGGTGATCCTGCAAGATGGTTAGGCAACCCGCGCCGAGTGAATCCCTCGAGGTCGCCACGTGGAGAAGGCCAGACATCAACGACCCCAGGAGGTGACATGAGCGGGGCCGGCTCGCAAGACAGAGCTCAACCGTTGCGTTTATCGATGCTACAGGGACGGACCCAAGCATAGACGTCGTGCCCGGTCTTCTCATGCGGATTCCCTAAGGAAAGACAACCGACGAGCGGCTCCCGTAGCGATAAGGCACCGTGTCATGCGCCCTTACCCGCCTGCTTGCATGCAGCTCATGCAAGGGCGAGGTACCAAGTACCACGTGAGGAGACGTGCACGAGACTGGACCGCGAGCCAGAGCAGGTCGCTTGGATTGGGCGACGCTGCAGGGACAGATCCGAGCACAGACCTCGTGCCTATCCTTAATCATGAGGCGAGCGCAAGCAAGTTAGTGAGGGCGTACAACATTCATCTCATCGAGGTGATGGTCAGACAGGTAAATGATTTTAACGCAGCTGACGGAAAAAGGTAGCGCTAGCTCAAACACGATGCCAGGACGATACATGCCACCGGGATGGATCCGCGTGGCCTGGAGATAATGCGGCTCGAGGGGGCGCCTCCAGCAAAGTAAGCTAAAGATGCAAAGAAGATACCCGCCGTAGGGACAGACCCGTGTGGCCTGGGAATGATGCAACCCGAGGGGCGCTCCCAGCTGAACAAAACTAGAAAATTTCACCTAGCACAGTTGCTGAAGTAGTGTTAGTGCAGCTGAAGACGTTTGGTGTAGATGCCAATCCCTACGCGCCGCTTGACTTCGGGACCTCGCGATGCTCCGGAGGTTCCCAGAGCTCGTGAAGAACCGAGGCTACTTCTGCCAAGATCTCTTGATGCCTAGCCTCATGAGTCGCCAGGACCTCCCCCATGTCGCACTAGTGGAGGGTCGCTTGGTTCGAAAAGCCGAAGGGCATGCAAACGTAGCGATAGGGGGCCCTCGCACCGGCCCGCCTGAGAGGTCCAGTAGGGCTCCTGAGTCGCGATCCTCTTCAGTGCTGGGACGCTGACGCAGACGCGCAGCCTGTTGCCCGAGCCTGGGGCGACAACTGCACTCCGAGGTGCCGGGCGACGCTCGCCCCGCATTGCTCTTGGCACCTGCAAGTCTTCGATGGTTTGGCTGATGAACTCCTGAGCGCTTGGTGCCTCACGCCTTGAGGCCTCAGGAGGGAGGCATGCGGTGAAGCACGCGTCCACATGGTCCCCTAGCGCCTCCCTTGAGACATTAGCTAGGTCGGAGGCCCTCTAGAGGAGAGCCCCCGAGCCCAGCCTGAGGGGAGCGCCGGGCGCGCCTTCCTATGCGAGGGAGGGAGGCGCCCCATCCCTGGGTGCAAGTCCTGAGGTGCGGCCACTAGGCGTCGCAGCTTCATGAGGCTCCAGGGAAAGCAACTACTTATTCTTCTTGGGGACGGCCTCAGGAGGGTAGGCGGTGCCATCATTGTCTGGATCCTCGACCGCCATTGCCTGGTAAGCGCGCTCGAGTGAGCACACTGCGTCCTTCTCTTCACTAGCGACAACGATGACGCCGCCACTTCCTGGCATCTTGAGGACATTGTAGCCGTGGTGAGTCACCGCCATGAACATGGCCAGGGCCGGGTACCTGAAGATGGCGTTGTATGGGAGATGAATGTAGGCGACATCGAAGTCAATGAGCCCGGTGTGGTAGTTGTCGTGCTTGCCAAAGGTGACAGGCAAGCGGACCTGCCCTATGGGGGTGGTGGAACCGTCTGTCACTCTGGAGAAAGGCTTGGTAGGTAGTAGCTGATTGTACGGTACTTGGAGGATGTCGAATGTCTTGACGGATTGGACATTAAGCCCTAGACCGCCATCGATGATGGTCTTGGTGACTTGAACGTTGCAGATGACGGGTGAACAAAGCATCGGGAGGGCACCGGCCATCGCCGCGCACTTGAGTTGGTCTGCTGAACTGAAGGTGATGGGGCACTTGGACCACCTGAGTGGGCGCGTGGCTTCGAGCTTGGGGAGAGCCGCGTTCACTTCCTGGGCGAAATACTTGATGAGGCGTTGAGAGGCCGGGGCCTGTGCTCCGCCCAACATGCAGGCGATGGCGCGAGGCTCCTCGAAGCCCTAGCCCCCTCATCCTGGTCGTTGTTCCTTCTTGGTGGCGGCAGAGGAGGGAGGCCAGCCTTGCCCAGGGGGCGGTTCTTGCGAGGCTGGTCCCTCAAGCACCCTCACGAGGCTAATCGCGCCAACTGTCCTCCTGAGGCTGGTCACGCCACTCCTGGCGGGGGCCGCGGTCGTCCCAGTGTCCCCTGGTCCGACTTCCCCCATGGCCGTAGACACGGTTGCTACGCTCGGGGTGTTGGCTGACACGTCCTTCGTGGAGGTCCCTGAGCTCTTGATAGTCATGGGTGTTATGGCTGTGCACGTTGTGGAAGACGCAAAACGGATGGCTGTTCTTGGATGACTCTGGGTAGTCACAGCCACACTTCATCTCTGGCTCAGCCGCAATCACTGCCACTCCTTTGCGCTTTACGTCCTTGCTCTTGGCCTCCTTGTCTTCAGGATCAGTCGCGGGGAGCTCGACGAGGGAGAGGCGACCCTCCTCAGCTCTGGCGCACTTGGTCGCGAGGTTGAACAGCTCAAGGGATGTGCACAGATCTTCGTGGATGGCAAGCTTCTCCTTCATCTTGACATCATAGACACCATCTAAGAAAGCTGAAATTATGGCCTCATCCGTGACCTTGAGGATCTTGACGCGGACACTGTTGAAGCGCTGGATGAACTTCTAAAGGGCTTCTCCTGGTTGTTGCTTGATACGCCACAGGTCACCTGTGGCCAGGGGGCGGTCGCGGGTGCCTTGGAAGTTGGTGATGAACCACTCGCGCATGTCGCCCCAGGTGGAGATTGATCCCGCAGGCAGGTTCAGGAGCCACGAGCGCGCGCCTCCTTGAGAGCCATGGGGAACCAGTTCGCCATGATCATCTCATTGCCGCTGGATGCTTCGATGCTCAGCTCATAGAGCTGTAGGAAATCAGCAGGGTCGGGGGTGCCGTCGTAGCGTGGTGGCAGGTCGGGCTTGAACTTCCCAGGCCAGTTGACATTGCGCAGCTCGGGGCCGAGGGCCTTGCAGCTTGTTGTCGACAGCGGAGCTTGTCGGGGAGGCGGAGCTTGGTCTTGGTCCCCGCGCACCACCACGGCGAGGGCGCACGGTCTCTACGTGGCGGTGGAGGGAGTGCTGGCAATCCTCCTCAAGGCCGCTGGATCTCTTGGAAGCATCCTTCTTCGTGCACTGGCTCCGTGCGGGCATCGTCACGCCGCGGGGCCACGTGCCTTGGATCTTGGACGACGCCTTGACATGGAGGTGGCAGACGCGCTTCATGGGCCACGTCGCCCGCATGGGGAGGCGGACGAGGCAGCGAGAGGGATGGCGCTTGAGAGCCCCCAACGGCGCTGACGAGCTCGGCGATATGGTCAAGTCATTCTTCGTAGAAGTCATCGATGAGGCGGTAGCGCAGGAGCTCACGTGCCATGAGCAACGCAGCCTGCTCATCTGCGGGTCCATGGCGAGCGTGGGACGACGAGACTGCCAAGGTCAGTGACGGGGTCGCGGTGCATCCATATCGCCGCACGGAGGGGTGTAGAGACGTGGCCTGCTGCTCGTGTCGCGCTGGGCCGGTGGCGGCGTTGGCAATAGGCGATGGGGAATGGCGAGGCGGCCCGCCGGCAAGAGCTGTTTGAGCGACGCTGGCGGCAAGGGCGACCCGCCGATCAGCATGGGCTCTGTGAGTGTCGGCCATGGGACTGGTGGGACGTTGGAGTGTGGATCGATAAAAGGGAAGCTTCGGCACAACCCTACCTTGCGCGCCAAATGTCGGATCTTGGGTTCCAGCAAAACCCTTGAGGTTCGAACACTTGAGTGCGCACGAAGATCTTTCTTTCCGCCCTAGCCCGCCTACTCGCTGATTCCTAAGCCTAGCTCGTCAAACTCGAAGAACAAGGGACACAAAGGTTTATACTGGTTCGGGCCACCGTTGTGGTGTAATACCCTAATCCAGTGTGGTGTGGTGGATTGCCTTGAAGGCCGGAGAAGAACTAGTACAGGGGAAGAACTTCCTCCTGAGGAGAAGTGTTCTTGTGCTCGGATGAGCTTGCTGGTGTGTGCTTGGATTCTCTCTTCTCCTCTTTCCCCCTCTCTATGGTGGTGGCTAGTCCTATTTATAGTGGCCCGGGTCCTCCTCCCAAATATTGAATGGGGGGGGGATCCCACAACGGCCAAGTTTGAAGGGGGACAGCTAGTACAAGCTATCCTGACAAAAGGTGGTTTTCGCCTGCCAAAGGCTCTGGTGGAGACACCGTCGTGGGCTCCGCGATGACCTCTGCTCTGTCCTCCTGCTGGTCTTGGTCTTGTTGCACCGATATGGAAACCTTTGCCTGATGCCTCGGGACTCCTCGCCTGCACCTGCCCCTTTACCACCAAAGAGGAAACTGGCATCCTGCACCTGCTGGTGCCCGCCTGGCCTTGGTCGTCATGGCTCACGTCACGTGGACCTTGCGAGGTGCCCCTTGCCTTGATATATCTGCTCCTCGGGAGCTAGCCTAGTGAGGCCGCCCCAGGGGAGGTCCTTCATTGCCCGCCTCGCGAGGGTCTTGAGTCGTTGCTGATGAGGTTGGGTCGTACCAGGCCACTTGATGAGCCACGCACCGGGCCGCAGGCAGGCAAGTCTGGGTACCCCCATTCCCAGAACGCCAACATTATATATATATATATATATATATATATATATAATTTTTGGCCTCGTGAAGGAGAAAGTATCGCTCAAGCTTTGGGGAGGATTAAGTCAATGTCATATTCATTCCCCAATCATGATTTCCCAAGAGAAATTATTATTCAGATTTTTTTTATGCTCGGCTTTCTCATAATGATCGATCCATGCTCAATACCCCTTGTGCTGGTTCTCACATGAACAAGACTATTGAATTCAAATTGGATTTATTGGAAATAATTAAACGCAACTCTATAGTTTGGGATCTCAACAAAGGTAATGAGCCAGGTATGAACCTTAAGTTTGATTGTGCTATAACATTTATGGATACCGATGCTTTTCATGAATTTAGCACTAAACTTGGACTTGACTCTGAGATAGTAGCATCTTTCTATGAATCATTTGCTACTCATGTTGATCTCCCTAAGGAGAAGTGGTTTAAATATCATCCTCCCAGTAAAGTTAAAGCAGTTCAACCAATTAAAGTTGAAGAAGAAACTATTACTTATAATGTTGATCCTATTATTCCTACTGGTTATATGGAGAAACCACCTTTTCCTGTTAGAATAAAGGATCGTGCTAAAGTTTCAACTATGGTTAACAAAAGTAATATTAGAGCACCTAGACCACCTGAACAAATTAAAGTGGAACCTAGTATTGATATGGTTAAAGATCTTTTGGCTGATATTATGGATGGGCATGTTATTTATTTCTCTGATGAAGCTACTAGAATTGCCAAACCCGATATTAAAGATAAACATAGACCTGTTGTTGGCATGCCTATTGTTTCTGTTAAAATAGGAGATCATTGTTATCATGGTTTATGTGATGTGGGTG
Organism: Secale cereale; assembly: GCA_902687465.1. Classification (NCBI taxonomy): domain Eukaryota; kingdom Viridiplantae; phylum Streptophyta; class Magnoliopsida; order Poales; family Poaceae; genus Secale; species Secale cereale. The sequence continues at coordinate 280,830,947 of LR738712.1, forward strand.
CTATTGTGGGTGCAATTCCTTTTACTTTATATGAAGAAATTATGAATGAAATTGGACCTCCTGAGTTATAAGAAATTTATGTTACTATCAAACTTGTTAATAGGGATACAATATCACCAATTGGGATTGTTGGAGATGTTGAAGTCTTATGTGGGAAAATAAAATATCCTACTGATTTTCTTGTTCTTGGTTCTCCACAAGATGACTTTTGTCCCATTATATTTGGTAGACCTTTCTTGAATATTGTTAATGCTAGGATAGACTGCGAGATAGATATTATTACTATCGGTCTAGGGGATATGTCTCATGATTTTAATTTCTCTAAATTTCGTAGACAACCCCGTGATAAAGAATTGCCTAGTAAGGATGAAATTATTGGTCTTGCTTCTATCTTGGTGCCTCCTACTGATCCTTTAGAACAATATTTTCTAGAACATGAGAATGATATGTTTATGAATGAAAGAAGGGAAATAGATGAAATATTCTTTAAAAAAGGGCCTATTCTGAAACATAATTTGCCTATTGAAATTCTTGGGGTTCCTCCTCAACCCAAGGGAGATCTCGTGTTTGAGCTTGAACAATTACGTGATACTTTGAAATATGGTTATCTTGATGAAAAGAAGATATATCATGTTATTATTAGTGCTAATCTTTTCGAGTATGAAGAAAATAAATTATTGAAAAGTCTGAAGAAGCATCGAGCTGCTATTGGATATACTCTTGATGATCTTAAGGGCATTAGCCCCAATTTATGCCAGCATAAAATTAAACTGGAGTGTGATACTAAACAAGTTGTTGATCACCAATGATGATTAAATCCTAGGATGAAAGAAGTGGTATGAAAATGAAATACTAAAGCTTCTGGAGGCAGGTATAATTTATCCTATTGCTGATAGTAAATGGGTAAGTCATGTTCACTGTGTCCTTAAGAAGGGAGGCATTACTGTTGTTCCTAATGATAAGAATGAATTGATCCCGCAAAGAATTGTCATAGCTTATAGAATAGTAATTGATTTTTGCAAATTAAATAAAGCTACTAAGAAATATCAGTACCCTCTACCTTTTATTGATCAAATGCTAGAATGACTATCCAAACATACACACTTTTGCGTTCTAGATGGTTATTCTTGTTTCTCTCAAATATCTGTGTCAAAATAGGATCAACAAAAGACCACTTTTACTTGCCCTTTTGGTACTTTTTCTTATAGATGTATGCCTTTTGGTTTATCCAATGCATCTGATACCTTCCGAAGATGTATGACTTCTATATTCTCTGACTTTTCTGAAAATATTGTTGAGGTTTTCATGGATGATTTCTCCGTTTACGGAACTTCTTTTGATGATTGCTTAAGCAACCTTGATCTCCATCTACCTCTTCACCAGCACCATCTCCTCTCAAACCCTAGTTCATCTCTTGTATCTGATCTTTTCTCAAAGCCTCAGATTGGTACATGTGGTTCGATAGTAGTGTTGATTACTCCTTGTAGTTGATGCTAGTTGGTTTATTTGGTGGAAGATCATATGTTCAGATCCTTAATGCTAGTCAATACACCTCTGATCATGAACATGAATATGCTTTTTGAGTAGTTACATTTGTTCCTGAGGACATGTGATAAGTCTTGTCATAAGTAATCATGTGAATTTAGTATTCGTTCGATATTTTGATGAGCTGTATATTCTCTTTCCTCTAGTGGTTTTATGTGAACATTGACTACATGACACTTCACCATTATTTGGGCCTTGGGGAAGGCATTGGGAAGTAATAAGTATATGATGGGTTTGTAGAGTGACAGAAGCTTAAACTCTAGTTTATGCGTTGCTTCGTAAGGGGCTGATTTGGATCCATATGTTTCATGCTATGGTTAGATTTATCTTAAATACTTCTTTTGTAGTTGCGGATGCTTGCGAGAGTGGTTAATCATAAGTGGGAGGCTTGTCCAAGGAAGGGCAGCACCCAACCCCCGGTCCACCCACATATCAAATTATCAAAGTAACGAACACGAATCATATGGGCATGATGAAAACTGACTTGACAACAATTCCCATGTGTCCTCGGGGGCACTTTGCTTTATATCAGAGTTCGTTCATGCTTGTCCTTGGTTATAAAAAGGATTGGGCCACCTTGCTGCTGCTTAGTTACTTTTGTTACTTGTTACCTGTTACGAATTATCCTATCACACAACTATCTGTTACTGATAATTTCAGTGCTTGCAGAGATTACCTTGCTGTAAACCGCTTGTCATTTCCTTCTGCTCCTCGTTTGGTTCGATGCTCTTACTTATTGAAAGGACTACGAAAAATCCCCTACACTTATGGGTCATCACTCTCCGGAAGTGAGCTCCCGGCGGCTGCCGGAGTTCGGGCTAGGCCGGGCTCGGCACTACGGAGCTCGGGAGGGGAGCTGCTGGTGGCTACGGATTTGCGGAGAAGTTCTTGGCACGCTGGTGCGCTCGGACACGACTATAGTGGCCGTGTCCGCGGCTACATCATCACCGACGACAACGAGCTCATGGCTCCAGCGGAACTACCTCCTAGGGGAAAACCAGCACAGAACAAAGGGGGGGGGGTCGGCATATGAGCTCATAGAGGGGTCGACGACAGTCTCAGCGGGCTTGGGGACGACCGACAAGCAACGGGTCGAGCCATGGCGACCGGCGGTTCCGAGGTAGTAGACGAGCTCAAAGGTGTCTCTGCAGGGTCTTCGGGCTCGTGTGGTTCAGCGTAGAGGTGCGTGGCAGCGAGGCTGAGCTCGTGGGGTAGCTAGTTGGGCATGGGGAGATCGGTTGAGGCGCCGAACGACGACGGTGGCGATGGTGGCGCTCGGGCACGATGAGCAGAGCGAGAGAGAGTAGGGGATGAGGATGAGGGAGTGAGCGAGAGGATCCAAGGTGATGCGTGGCATCGTCCAGACGCATCGGGGCAGCGGCGGGAAGAAGGAGGTGGCGCAACGCATGGTAGCGCGCGTCGAGCACTCGCCTCCCGTCCTTCTAGCGAGAGGAGGGAAATGGTTCGCATTATCCACAGTGGGTTGGGCCGTCTGCTGGCTAGGCCGGAACAGGTAAGTGACCAGGTGAGTTCTTGTGCTCTGTTTTAATTTCTATTACGTTTTCTTTTTATTCATTTATTTTTTCCACTGATTAGAAATTCAAAATGAATTCTAAATAGTGCCAAAATACTAAGGATGATTTTATGTAGCTTCTCTGAACTTTTCCAAAAGCACATAAAATATTGCAGCATTATTTGAAGATATATTCTATATAATATGAGTATAATACTAAATTCAAATACAATAATGAGTTAAATTCAATGCCCAAAATATTCCTCACAAATCTTCATTATTTTAGGCTTAGTGCTAAAGCCTTGCCCAAAATATTCCTTACAAATGTTAATTATTTTAGGCTTCGTGCTAATGCCTTGCCAAAAATATCCAACAGAACATAAGAACATTTTGGAAAATATTGAATGCAATTTTCTTGGGTAATTTGCCCATCTTTTAATTAAATTTTGAGGATAATTCCCTCAATTCATGTTTCTTGAATTTAAAAATGATGCATGGATGCTGATGCAACTAATTACAATCATATTATAGGGCTGTGACAACTCACCCCCACTAAACAAGAATCTCGTCCCAAGATTCACGCGTGAGGTAATAAGCAGTGGGGACACAAAGCCAGCACAATCTTCACGATACAGATTGCACTTCATAAGAACGTTGATTGATTGCATCATATTTATCTTGACATCTTGGCTTTGAGAACTTCATCTAACACGACGACAATAGAAATAAACTCTAAAGGAAACGATCTCCTCAAAGATCGAGCAACTCAAGATCAACTCGTGGAGTGAGACGTAAGAACATCTCTTGAGCTAGGACACAAACACATATCAAGAACAATGAAAATAAACAGACGATGATGGTTCAATTTGGTTGGAAATAATTCCACGCTTAAGTTAGTTGCTGCATGACTTTCAAAGTAGCGAGAACATAATTTCCCTTCGTACCATAACAGGGCACCCTAGAAGAGGTGACTCGTACAATGATTCCCTTAAGTGGAAAAAAGAATTACTTTTGATACATAAATCATTGGAACTCTTCATACCAGCCTGAGGCAATTCATAATTGATCGTTTGAAGGAATTCAAAGATATGGCATATCAGATTCAAATGGATACTAGGGTTATAGAACAATCGGCGAATGAAAGGCACATTCCAATTGATACCGAGGATATAACCTGGTGACTGAGTGTGCTTTCCAGAACTTGAGAATCCCCATATTCATTAGGATTTTACCAACATCTCACTGGTACGCGTCGGTGCTATACAAACGGTTTTTAACCCCTTTCCGCAACGACATTTGGAACCGTCGCCAAGTGAGTGTGGGCGATACGGGGGTCCTTCCCACATGACCCAGAAACCGTCGGGGATAGGGTGCCTTGATGCATACAGTTGTCCCTATATAACCGTTTCCGATATCTAGAAAATCCCAAACGCTTGATCCTGCTGCTCATTTGTGCTCACATTGCCATCGCAGTCGGAGTTTTGTGGTTTTACCTAAAACTAGGCACATTCCAGGCACAGAAGTTTTCCAGTCACGTACCAAACTGGCTCTACGTTTACGATGCCTTGCACATCACAAACAGTTCATGATTATAAACCGTGTACGATAGGTAGACAATCACACACAATTAGTTTTCCCGCACCGTATGTGATAGTGTCTAACATAACACACGCTTTGCAAAAGACAACTGTGTGCATTGCTACACACGTTTCCTCTCCGTGAACCGTGTTGGATTATGATGTATATCGCACACAGTGTGCTTTATTAGCCGCGTGCGCCGTAATGACATGCATACCGTAATTTCTCCCTAATTTAATTGTTGCTATTTAAAATTGTACCTAATTTGAACTTGAAATTAGGTTATAGTTTTATTCATATCCATCAGGTTGAAACAAGCGAGGCATTATTCGATTCACAAGTACATATGTTTAAGAATTACATAAGCACCAAATAAATAATGATGAACCAGGGTTCTATGCTTGCACTATTCTGGTTGCTGAACAAGGTGAAGCGGAATGGCCCTATTGTGCTCTCCTGGATGCAGAAGGCATGATCGACTCTATGCCAACCCCTTGTGATGGCCGGCCACCAATCATGTAGTTTGATAGGTAATCTTGAGTAAACTGCTTTAAGATCCACTGCAAAGGAAAAGAGATTCACACATTGTCATCTAACACAACTCATTACGGGCAGTAAAAAGAAGGCTCCAGGGTTCTTATTTACCTTCCTGCAGTTCACTATTGTCTTCCATAAAGCGTAAACAAATAGTTTGATTGACATATTTTCACCCATTTTATTAACAATCTTTATTAGTTTCCTCACTTGATGTTGGTTCATGAATATCTCATTGCCCCATCCGCAGAAAGGGTCGAAGTGTGGATCTTTGGCAATGACATATGTACTTAAAAGCACCAAGTTAATATTAGAGGCTAAACAACAATTGCAAAATGATGTAGTACAACACTCCCTCCATCCCATTAAATAAGATTTTATTACATGTATATCTAGACATCATTAGAACATTGAGGTAACACTCTTCCTTGTTGCTATGTAGCCTGGGATTGCATATTTAGTCGTTCAGTACAATGCATGTTGCTATGTAGCTTTAGTGTGCAGGCTTAAGCACGCTAGTTAAGCAAAACAATAAATGGAAATGTGTGTTAACCGCATAAGGCATAACACTTAAAAACAAGCAAATAGTCATTCAAACTGGTATTACGCAGGTCTAAAGTACACTAGTTACTGTTAAAAACAAAAAGGCATGTTAACCGCAATATCCTTAACAACAACTAAATATCATAATTCATAGTGGTATTGATGAAACTGTTATTGATGAAATTGAACTGCATGGCAAATAGTTGCACATATAGAGCATCACATTGTGAAGAACTGAAATAAACAAAGCATAAGGCCATCTCTAGCTGATCCTTTAAAAGTTAAAGGACTAAAACCCTTGGTACTCCAGCAATTTTTGGCCGTTTCTAGTCGATCCCCTAAACTTAACGTTGTAAGCTTCAATTTTATCAAGTTCAACGCAGATTCAGCCGAAAGTAGCATGCTTTCAAACATAAGCATAGACAGTTCTGCATAATCGAACATAAAACATAAATTTAAACTAAGCTAAAATACTTTCAGTCAAAGTTGAGGTCGTGCCAATCCTTCCTCGTCAGGTACAGTGTGCTGCGAGCCTGGTCCGGGCCGATGCCGCCATCGGGGACGTTGGGGAAGACACTCCTCCATTCGTCGACGTCGATCTCCTCATCCTCAGGGCCCACGTTGACGCATTCTGTGTTGACGTCCTTGCCGCCTTCGGCCTCGTCATTGGAGGAGAGCGTGATAAGCTCGTCGCCGTGCTCGCCGCCTTCGACCTCGTCATCGAAGGAGAGCGCGATAACCTCGCTGCCCTCCACGTCGGCAAAGATTGCCCGCTCCGCCTCCACGAGGTTTGGGTGCCGCCGCCGGAGCTCTTGCATGTAAGCCTCGTCGACGACCTCGGCCTCGAGGCGCTCCCATGCCTCGTGGTCCTTCCACACCATAGCCGAGCTCACCACCCATGGTTCCAGCGGAACGAGGTCGACCGGACGTGTGCTGAAGGGGAAATTGAGCCTAGCCGCCGCGCCATGGTAGCGGACCTGCCGGCGGTCGTACTCCATGGCCACGAGCTCGGCCGTGTGGAAGCTACAGAGCTACCAGCGAGCGTGGGTCTCTCGATCTGTAATCTCGGCAACCCACGTCCCCCACAACCACTGCCGGACCCCAAGGTAGGACCTCATCGGCTGCCAGGTCCGAGGGAGGATGGAGATGTTCTCGAACCAGCATAGGAGTGCGACGAGGGGCGGAATGGGGGACCGGCGAGGGTGGATCGATATAGAGCCTGCGGAGGACAACGGGGGCACCTTGACGGCCAACTCGCCGGCGTCGGGCGAAGAGGCCGCGATAAACCTCTTTTTGTTCATTGGCTCCTCGAGCTCCCGGGCACATAGGCGGAGGTTGAGGATGGAGGCGGCGGTGATGGCTGCGGCCTACCAATGGTTTCGGGGTGGTGTGTGTCTGTGTGAGCAGAGGTTTTGGGGAGTGTGTGGTTTGTGTGGAGGGAGGGCAAGGTGGTGTTTGAGGAAATACCGCGGGAACTGGAAATTTTACTTAGGCGGGAGTAACAAGGCGTGGCTACTAAAAATTTGGATCAAGGGCGAGCAGATATTTTTGAGATTGCGGTGGAAGCAGAGGTGGGAGTAAAATGCCGAGGCTACTAAAAATTTGAATCAAGGGACTGAAGCAGAGCGGGAGTAATGAACATCGCACACGGTCCGCACATAGTAATCGTGTGCTATCAAACATTAAAACCTTCCAGGAGGATTTTTGAGATTACGAGGCAATAGAAATTTTCGAGATTGTAAGGGATGCAGAGGTGGGAGTACTTGGGCAGCGAGCTAGTGCGCTTGACACGTGTGCTATGGACTATAGCCGACGTACCTTCGCGCATAAGCCATATGTGTATTATACACCGACGCTGCTACATGATATTTTGTATTGCATCTCACACGGTTGGTGATAGTAAACTGTGTGTGATCTACTTGATTTTTCCTCTTGATTTGAATTACATAATGGGGTCACAGCTGCAATGGACGGTGTTTGCATTGCTAGAACTTTTATCTGCACTGAACATGCAAATATAGGTATGTCGTCCAAAAAATGGAATTATTTAGGTTTCATTTGGACATTTTTATACATTAACTTGGTTTTCTAGGCACTTCAGGTGCACAAATAAAAATTAAACTACATGCACATGGTCTGGTGCACCAACATGGGTTGTAAAATCATATATGTGTCCATGGGTTTATTCTTATGTCCCATGCAAGAAATGGGAATGAATTTCGAACACCACGGCACCGTGTCTCTCCGGCAAACATTGACGTGCTTGGTATTAAAATTCTAGTAAATCGAAAACTCATCTGAAATTCATGAAACTTGACAAGATATCATGGAATAACATTGACATGCCGTGGTAAAAATATTGTCCCATTTGGGGAAGGTTTGGGTATAAGCTTCTCGCAAACTAGAGCTTCTCTCACAACAAGCCTGATGGTTTTTGTAGGGAACGTGCCACCTTGGGGGACGAAACGATATTTGTTGCCTCTTCTTACTTTCAATTTTTTTTCTAGTGTCAACATAGAACAACATGAGTGTTGTGTTAATTTTAGGACTTTTTCGGGGCTTGTCCGGACATTTTTATACATTAACTGAGTTTTCTATGCATTTATGTGCATAATTCAAATTTGAACTACAAGCACATGCTCTAATGCATATAAATTGGTTGAAAATTCAAATATGTGTCCTTGGTTGCATGCTTAGGTCCCATACAAGAAATGGGAATGAATTTCAAACACCCTGCCACCGTCACTCGGTTGCAAACATTGAGATACCTGGTTTTTAAATTCTAGTAAATCCATAACTCGTCTGAAATTCATGAAACTTGGCATGCTATCATGGAGCAGCATCAACATGTCGTGGTTAAAAATTTATCCCATTTGGGGCAGGTTTGGGTATAAGCTTCTCACGAACCAGAGCTTCTCACAACAAGCCTGATGGTTTCGGTCGGGAACCTTTCACCTTTCTTGTCGAAACGATATCCGTTGCCTCTTCTTGATTTCAATTTTTTTCTCTAGTCTCAACATAGAACAACAGGAGTGTTGTGTTAAATTTTGGAATTTTTAGTGGTTCGTTTGGATACTTTTATACATTAATTGAGATTTCAATGCATTTATGTGCATAATTCAAATTTCAACTACAGGCACATGCTCTAATGCATATAAATTGGTTGAAAATTCAAATATGTGTCCTTTGCTACATGCTTAGGTCCCATGCAAGAAATGGGAATGAATGTCAAACACCCTGCCACCGTCACTCGGCCGCAAACATTGAGATACCTTGTTTTTGAATTCTAGTAAAACCTAAACTCGTCTGAAATTCTTGAAACTTGGCATGCTATCATGGAGCGGCATCAACATGCCCTGGTAAAAGTTTTTTCCCATTTGGGGCAGCTTTGGGTATAAGCTTCTCACAAACCAGAGATTCTCACCACAAGCCTGATGGTATCGGTAGGGAACGTGCCACCTTTGGGGACGAAATGATGTTTGTTGCCTCTTATTGCTTCCAAAACTTTTCTGCTGTCAACATAGAAAAACATGAGTATTGTGTTTGAATTTGGAATTTTTTGGGGTTCGTTTGGATATTTTTATACATTAACTGAGTTTTCTAGGCATTTTATGTGCACAATTCAAATTTGAACTACATGCACATGCTCCAGTGCATATAAATTGGTTGAAAAATCTAATATGTCTCATTGGGTGCATGCTTAGGTCCCATGCAAGAAATGGGAATGAATTTCAAACACTAGGGCACTGTTGATTGCCAGCAAAATGTTGAGATATCTGGTTTTAAAATTCTAGGAAATCCAAAACTAGTCTAAAATTCATGAAACTTTGCATGCTATCATGGAGCGGCATCAATATGCCATGGTAAAAAAATTGTCCCATTGGGGCAGGTTTGTGTATAAGCTTCTCACAAACCAGAGCTTCTCACAACAAGCCTAATGGTTTTGATAGGCAATGTGCCAGCTTTGGGGACGAAACAATATCCGTTGCCTCTTATTGCTTTCTAAACAATTCTAGTGTCAGCATAGAGCAACAGCAGTGTTGTGTTAAATTTAGGAATTTTTCGTGGTTCGTTTGGATATTTTTATACATTAACTGTGGTTCTAGGCATTTATGTGCATAATTCAAATTTGAACTACATGCACATGCTCCAGTGCATATAAATTGGTTGAAAAATCAAATATGTGTCCCTGGGTGCATTCTTAGGTCCCATGCAAGAAATGGGGATGAATTTCAATCACTAGGGCACTGTTGATTTTTTTTGAGCAAACACAGTAGGGTAAACAACCTACTGTAACTATATTTTTCATTGATAAAGAGGATGGATATGTACATATGGGTTACAACACATAGGGGAAAACAAATACCTAGATGTTTACAAGTAGTCCAACCAGCTTTGCAGTCCCTCCTTTAGACTAGGTTTGACTCTTTTGATGATGGTACCATAATGTTCCTTGAAGCAAGTGATGCAGTAATTCAAATTCATTTCTTTGCTATCAAAGATGTTGTTGTTTCTATGCTTCCAAATGGTCCAACAACCAGCAATTAGGCATTCTTTGAATGGTTGGATCTGTGTTTTGTTCCTGGCTTCAATCAGCATTTCATTGCAACACAACTCTGTGTTCCATTCAATTCAAAGAGAAAACCAAAAGTTATGGCTAAAATCACATGAGAATAATAGATGTTTTAGATATTATAAGGGCTCATCATCACAAAGGACACATCTAGGTGTCTCAATAAAGAAGTTTTTCCTGGAGAGCAGGTCTCTGGTGTTTAGTCTATCAGGAAGCAATAGCCAGAAGAAGAATTTTTGCTTAGGCAAGCAACCAGATTTCCATATCCATTGGAAAGGCCTTGGTGCTTTCTCGGGGCATCCCATAAGCACAAAATAATCTTTTTTGCATTATATTTTCCAGATGCCCATTTGAAGTTCTAGATGCTAGGTGCATTGTTGCTCATTATTCCATTAATAAGATTCATGAGCATGGTGCATTGTTGGAGTGCCACAGAGGACATAGGAAGATGCAACAAACTATAGAAATCATTCTCAGCTTCAATGCAAGCATTCTGAAGAGTGATGTATTTTTTATGGCATAAGAATATAAATGTGGGAAACTGCCTTTCAACATATTATCATTCCATTTGTCATGCCACAATGAGATGGTATCACCAATTCCAGCTTTGCAAGTGGTTAGCTCTTTGAAGTTTCCAATAATTGAGCAGCAGTCTCTCCACCAGAAAGAACCATGCCTAGTAGGGTAATGTGGGACTTAACCATTGCCATAGTAGTTATTCCAAATAAGTTGAACCCATGGGATGCCCATCTTATTAAAGAATTTATAAAGGAACTTAGTCAACAAAGCTTTGTTGTGAATTCTGAGGTCCAAAACACCAAGTCCTCCAGCTTCTTTTGGCAAGAATACATGTTCCCATTTGACTAGTCACTTTCCATATTTGTCGATGTCTTTTCCATACCATTGGAAAGATCTGCCGAATTTTTCAAAGTGATCCAAAATGGTGAAAGGCACCCTGATGCAAAACATTGAAAAAACGGGCAGAGCAGTAATTATTGCCTTAAGGTGGGTCAGTCTACCTGAGTAGGACATCATAGCTGCAATTCCAGATAATATTTTATCCAATCTAGAGACCATTGGCATGAGATCATCAACTCTTGGTCTGGTGGAACCCATTGGCAGCCCTAGGTAGGTGAAAGGCATGCTTTCTCTTTTGCAACCTAGTATGCTAGCAAGTTGAGTAGCTTTATCATCAGATATGTTGACGGGGACAAGTGAAGATTTGTCGTAATTCACATTCAAACCAATGAAGTCTGAAAAGATCTGCAATATTTCCATAACATATGAGATATGTTGAGGGTTAGCTGGCATAATGATTAAGGTGTCATTAGCATACTGGATAATTGGATATGACATGGAGGCAAGCTGTTCAATGGGAGTGTTGATATGTCCATTATACCAAGCTTGATTGATGAAAATTTGAAGGAGTTCAGCAGCAATAACAAATAGTAGTGGAGATAGTGGATCTCCATGTCTTACTCCACATTTGCATTTGATATTTTTCCCAGGAACACCATTCAAAATTACAGATGCAGAGGTAGTGGTAAGGATAATATTGATCCATCTTATCCATTTGTCTCCAAAACACAGATGTTTGAGCAGGTATAATATGGCCCCCATAGTTGATCTTTTCAAATGCTTTCTCAAAATCCACCTTGAAAATGAAAATTTCCTTTTTTTATTTATGGCACATGTGAATGAATTCAAAAGACCAAGCTAGACAATCTTGGATGTTTCTGGTCTTAATGAAGCCATATTGATTCTTACTAATAACAGGAATGATACACCTTTGAACTTTATTAGCAAGCAATTTAGTAAGAATTTTGGTGGGCATGCTCACCAAAGATATGGGCCTGAAATCATTGGATGTTTCTGAGTTTTCTTTCTTTGGGATCAGGGCAATGTAAGAAGTGTTAATTGGAGTAAGATCTACACATTCTGCCTCGAAGTCCTAAAAGAGCTTGTAGAAACTATCCTTGATAATATGCCAGCAATTTTTCATGAAGATTCCTTTAAATCCATCAGGACTAGGGGATTTGTCATTGGGCATTGTGTTAATGATATCACCAACTGCCTCCTTGGTGAAAGGTTGTTCAAGGTCCTCTTGGTTAATTGATCTGGATAGGTGATCAACATTAAAATGCATCTGGGAAACACCTGGTGTACCTATTCTGTTTTTAAAAGAATTCCACAATATGGCAGCTTTTTGTTCATGATCATTAATAATCATGTCATCAGAATTTAGGAGGAAAGAGATATAATTGGTTCTGAAGAATTGAGTAGCAATAGCATGAAAAAAAATAGTATTTTCATCACCCAGCTGAGCCCATCTAATATTAGCTCTGATTCTCCAATATTTTCTCTTGGCCTCAAGAAATTTGTTCGTGCGTTGCATGAGAATCTTCCTCATGTTTTTTCTTGAATGTTAAGCTTCTGGAGGGCATTGTTGATTGCTGGCAAAACGATGAGATACTTTGTTTTTAAATTCTAGTAAATCCGAAACTCGTCTAAAATTTGTGAACCTTGGCATGCTATCATGGAATGGCACCCGACATGCTATGGTATTTTTCGTGTTAATTTTTGCAACTAAAATTCAGTAATTAAGCATAGATTTCATTCACAGATTAAGCAGTCATTCTCACCAGGAAGCAAGACAGCCTTTGATCGCTGCCGGCCTCGCGCCCACTGGTCTATATTAATGGCACGCCCGAGCGGCCGCACCCCTCCCATCCTCGCCACACACACAATCCTCTCTCTCCACCGGCATCCTCGACGCCGCTCTTAGTCCTCAAAGTCATCGGTGTATGTGGATGCCGTCAAAGCGCCCCATCGGAGGGAGTGGCGATGCCAGGCTGCTGAAGCACCAGGGAACGCCGTTAATATGGAGACAGAGGTTTCCGTCACCACCGACGAGGTGGAGAACGTGGCTGCCAACAAGCGGAGGCGGGATGAGCAAAAACCGCAATTGACTCCAGCAGGCCTACACTTCATCAGCAACCTCCCCTATGATATGTTGGCAGTCTTCATATCCCACCTCCCAATCAAATATGGGGCGAGGACAACCACCCTTTCCCAGCGGTGGCGCCCCCTATGGCTCCTCACCCCTGTCGACCTCCTCGACACCCAGGAGCTCTGTCATGGCTATCTTAAAAGCTTGGATGTGTTCTCCTAGATCCTTGGTAGTCACCATGGCCCAATCAGAGGCCTTATCACGGGCAAGTTCCGTTCCAATGGCAAGGACCGAGCCAAGCTTGACGAGTGGTTCCGAACCCCCGCCATAGATTTGCTCGAGGAGCTCAGTTGTAATGATGGGCATATGCGCTCACTGCCAACGTCCGCACTCCGCTTCGTGCCCACACTACGCCTCGCCAAGTTCATGAACTGCCACACCCCCTTAATGACACGTCCGCGCTCCGCTTCATGCCCACGCTATGCCTCGCCAGGAGTGAAGCACCTCGAGCTCATCGTCGTCTGCATGCCAAAGGATGAAATGGATCGCATGCTCCACGGCTGTACTACACTCGAGTTCCTTCGTCTTCAGGCGATGAATTGGTCGAGTACCTTCCACATCACCCCCAGGACTCTCCAGACTATTTATGTGTGTTGCTAGTGCCGCAATGAGAGATCACAAAAGGTGGACCACAATATGGTCATTGAGGACACACCTTCACTTGAGAGATTACTTGTAGTTGATCAACATGGTCCAACAAGAATCAATGTCATTTCTGCACCGAAATTGACAGCGGTGGGCTCCTCGTCTATCAAATACTACTACTTTTAGGTACAATAGTCGCCTTATGCCTCTCCTTCTTGATATCAACATTATTTCTAGTTTTGAAGATGTATGTTCGTCTATCATCCAGCAAAGCTTCACCCAAATTCTGGGCATGATGTAGGTCTTGGAACTAGAATTTGTCGGTCCCAACCTGGACCAAGTTGTTAGTTGCCTGAGATGCTTTCCGTGCTTGAAGAAGCTGTATATCGAGGTGATGTTCCTTTCCTGTTAAATGTTAACCATAAGGGAGTTCAATTTTTGCACCTTTTACCAAGTTTACAATGACAACGTACTACGATTTCTAAAGGAATTTTGGAGGATTTCAGGACATACACCCCCACCCCATATTGGATGCTTGATTCATATGGTTACAATCCATAAGCATTTCACCTTTGGATTCATCTGTACTAGTTTTCTTAGGGAATTTTTCATCCAATCCAACCTCTTGTGTAGAAGGCTACATTTTTCAAGATTGTAATCAAATGCCCATGTTAATGATATCAGATCGAAGATGGCACGTTGGTGCATTTTACAAATCCTACAAACCAAATAGACGTGTAGTAGTGTTCAAAACTACATGTAGGCACTAACACGTTCTCTTCTTTTGCAGATAATAATAGGCCCAGAGGTGGATAATGTTTATATAACAACAATCACATCGAATGCCTGGATCTGCATCTCTCAAATATTACTTTGAACTCTTACCGAGGGACATTACCGGAGATTAAACTCGCCAGGTTCTTTCTTGCCAGAGCAAGAGTGTTGATGGTACTCAGGTTAAACACGCATTTAATTAGGAAAGAGGAATGGCATGTTGATCAGAGACGGCAGGTACTGCAGAATGGAAGAGGCTCCAAAAAAAAGCTAAACTTCGTATTGGAAGAGCATATGACAGAGTAATTGGAAGTCATTGTGTCAAACCCATACATGACTTGTTACCGGCTGATCGCTTTGCAAAACTGACTATGTTTGCAATGTTTGAAATTGGGCATTGTAATCTTTGAATTTGGGCATTGTAATCTTTGAATTTGAACCTTGCAATATTTTGATATTTATTATATAACGTAATTGGATGTTTAATTTGGTATTGCAATCATGTCACGTTACAAGTATATATATGTTGTTCTTCTATACACAGAGCATAGATGTTCTGCGGACAGAGCATATCACATCGCACACGAACTGCACTAGGTAACCCATCAGCGATGAGTTCATCAATCACAAATGGTTATATACCAGCAAGCGTTTGCCCACAACAACACAAACGGCTTATTCCATCACAAACAGCTCGGATGGATCAACTGTATGGCATGTATCGCACACGCAACTCTAATCAGATTTGTGCTTGATGTCTCCGACATCGCTCGCACATTTTGTCTTATTTGCCACGTATAGCTATGCCGGCCTCTGTTCGCGTCCCTCGGCAAGCTCGGCTCGCCGTTAGGCGCCGCAGCATGCTTTGCTCGCGTCCGTCGATGCCCTCGGCTTCTGGACAAGTTTTCCTTGCGTCTTCAACTATGCTATATCCATATATATGGTTGCTCGCCATTGAGGCGACCACAGAGCGCTCTGCTCGTGTCCCTCCGCGCACGCTTTGCCAGCAGTTGGGCATGTGCACGATCACGTCGGGGGCCCCATATGCATGAAGTTGCACTTTGCGCGTTGCCACGCGATGCAGTTACGTGCGACACGATGGAGTTTCGCGCTGCAAATTAGAACTACCAACTGGGCATGCCGATATTCCAGGCTGTCCGGCTTCCCCTTTAATTCTTGCAGCCATTAGAACCTTAGTCTTTTCAACCTTTCGATCGCGCCCCACAATACAACAGGCACACCCATGACGACACATAGAGAGGGGATGTCTAGCGATGCTCCAATGGATTTCGGTGAGCATAAAGTGGAGACACGCGCGAGGGAGATGGATCTCTCGGTGGTGTACACCATCGACCCGACCGTGGTGGACGACTACATCAACACCGTTGAGCAGTTGCTTGCTCGAGACAAGTACAAGGTGGTCGGCATCGACCTCCAGTACACCGTCGGTCGTCCCAACATAGATCACAAGGTTGTCGTTGCCCAGTTGTGTGTGCTGCATCATGTCCTCATCTACCACTATTGCATGGTGCCTTCCGACCGTTTCACCAGGTTTGTCAACAGCACCGACTACAAGTTCGCTAAGGTGGAAACCACCGATTATGTAAAAGTGCGCAGGGTTAAGGGCTTGGCCTGCAAGAACCTTGTAGAAATATGTGAGCACTAGTTGGTCTGGGGCAGCACGAAGAAGGACTCCTTGGTTGAACTCGCCTCGGCCATCATCGACCCATACTACGAAAGATGAAGTAGGATGCGAACAAAACATGTCCCGTATCCTGGCACGGGGCCTAGATGCGGAAATTGGATGAACCTCACCTCAGGTTCGCGGCCAAGAGCGTGTGCACATGCTACGAGATGCATAGGTGGATCATTGACATGAGGAAGTGCCTCGTTACCCAAATCGACAAGGCCAGATCGACCCACAAGCAGAGCAAGCATCACAAGAAGTAGATGATCAGATGATCATTTATCCTAGTTAATCATGCATGTAATATATAGTTTACTTTGGTGCGTGGAAATGTCATGTGTGTAGTAGCCACCTATGTAATTATGCATGTAATAGTTTTTTGGTGTGTGCAAATGCCATGGTTGTGGTAGCTACCTATGTAAGTGGATGTTTAATTTGGCTATGCAACCATGTCCTTATAAATTTGTATAAATATATGTTGTTGTTTTGTATGCAATCCCATCGCACAACACACACGCCTTATTAGCAGCAATTGTCTGTGTTATTATCGGTCTTCATGCACATTTCTGATTATAGACATGGTTGCCGCGTATCACACACATCTTATTATATTGAACTATTTCTGTTCTCTTGTCTCAACATAAAAAGTTCATCAGAGTGAACCGTATGCCGTATATCACACACACCTTGATCTGGCTGGCCGTTTCTTTTTGTGTTGCCTAATTACAAATAGTTCATCCGAGTGAATCGTATGTTGTATATCGCGCACACCTTCATCTGGCTGCCCATTTCTTTTGTTCCTCCTCATCGCAAACACTTAACTGAACTGAACCGTATGCCCTTCATCGCACACGCAACTAAAATCTGAACTGTGTTTGATGCATCCGTCATCACAAACGTTTGCACCTTTTTTAATAGGTTTTTTACACCACCATTTGCGACTATTGCATCACACACAGTTTCGTCGAAGGGTCTCTGGTCGTAGTCTCGTGTTAGAAGTATCCTGCAGTAGTGTCTATGCCTAATTTATTGGTGACACCTCGTACTACCATGACGAATAATGGTGGAGTATGTAGATGCAAAGGAAGACAACACTTTCTCATATTTCACCTTACCTAGACCAAGGGAATGAAATTTGGATAATCGACCAAGAACCATTTAGCACTCTGCTTCTAATGTTCCCCTTGATGTTCTACATACCACGGTCATACTTAGAAAGCATGAACATGGCCATCAAGTATAGGTCGGACTGCAGACTAAGGCATAGCCTAGTGGTGGGAAGGGGCTGATGCCATCCCACCCACCGAGATTCGAGGCACGGTACTTGAAATTTGTTGCACCAATTATACTGTATGGATGACGCCATGCACCCCCCGGACTCTCTCTCACTCTCCCCAGTCCTCTCCTCTCCCTCTCCCTCGCTTTTCCGCTCGGACCCGAGCGCTGCCGTCGCCGCCATTCGCCATTGCCGTAGCCACCGTCCCCTCGCCCTCTCCCCGTGCTCAGAACCTCCTACACGTCGCCGGCGTCCTCCTCGTCGAGCCACGCACCCCCGGACGGCCTCCATCGACGCCACCGTCGTCTTCTTCACCGCCGGCTGCCGTGGATCCCCGCCGCCTGCACGCCGTCGTCCGGCCTCCCCCGAGATCGCTAAGACCGCCGTCAGAATCTCCGTGAGCTCCTGCCCCTGCTCCCCCTCTCCGCTCCCTCTCTCGCACACCGTATCTGTCGCACCGCGTCCACCCGCACGCATCACCGCCCGTACTCGTTGCCGGTGGTGCTCCGGTGACCATATGGTCTCGATCTTGTGCCCCTTGCACTCCCCGCATCGCGTAGGAGCCGTAGGTGCTAGCGCCGCCCTGCCTAGGCCACTACAACAACGAGCCCAAGCTCGACCGAGCTTCGGCCGCCGCCGAGCTCGTCGCCGGCGCCACTCCGGCCACTCCCCGGCCGCGCCACCACCACGGTTGGATGTCGACGAGCGTCCGCATCCCGTAGCTGTGCTCTGCGTGCCAAAAGACGCCCTGTAGGCAAATCCCGCAGCTCACCACCGCGTTTGGACTCGCCGGCGGCTAAACGCCAGCGACCGCTGACCCGTTGACCGGCGTGGGTTGACCCCACTGCCCAGTTTGACCTTCCCCTCTCTCTCACTAACATGTGGGCCCTGCCCAGCTAATTAGTTGTTAGGATTAGTGTTAGTGCTAATTAACTTTGTTAGTTAGAACTGTGACACTGACAGTGGGCCCCAGTGCCACTAACCCTCTTAGTTAGTTTAGTTTAACCCTTTGTTTAGCCCTGTGTCACTGATGTGTGGACCCCACACGTCAGGTTTGACTTGAGTCAGCGTTGCTGACTTGCTGACGCAAGCATGACGCAGTGCTGATGCAATAAATTTTTTTCTGGAATTGTTTTATTTCAAGAAAATCCAGAAAATTGTTCAAACTTCAAAAAATCACAGAAATTCAACCGTAGCTCAGAATGAAATAATTTATATATGAAAATTTATCAGAAAAATTCAATCTATCCATCTGTACAAGTTTCATGCATGATAAACAAACTTATACTTGTTGTATAGGTGAAAACATATAAATGGCACTTTTAAATGTTAAATTTGGAATTGCATTTGAACCCTTGGTTCAAATGGACTTCTTTCAAATAGAATGCTAGTTGCATTAGCTCAAATAACATCACATCTTCATGCCATGTTCATGCATCATATTGTTGCATATGCTTGTGTTTGATTGTCGGCACCGTTCTTCTCGATAGGTCCAGCTCCAGAGACCGTTCCGGAGTACCTGTCAGAGGAGCAGTGCTCTGCACGTTGTTATACCAGGCAAGCAAACCCCCTTGTTCATTCCGATACTATCCCTCTCTCGCTCCTGCTCTATGTTATTGCATTAGGACAACAACGATTCAACGGCTACTTTATGATGCGGTAGTTGAACCCATTCATCTGCATCATGACATGTCATTGCCACAGAAAATAGTTGAAACCCACTAGCATGTGTAGGAGTTTATTGAAGCCATGTTGTGATCTTACCATGCCATGCCTGCTATTGCTTAGAGTGTGTCAGGTCTGATTCATTGGGAATGAATTGGAGTGCAGTGATATGTTCTGATGCTGAGACTCAAGTGTGTGAACACGTTTTGGTAAAGGTAGCGGTGAGAGGCCATGTAGGAGTACATGGTGGGTTGTCTCACTGGAACCGTCCCTAAGAACTGAGTTATGTGTATGTTATCCAATGACCAGCTACTACCACGCATTGGAATGCTTAAGTGCCCCTCTCGACTTATTAACCGACTTGGTCTCTGTCTAGGAGTTGCAACTAGTTTCTGGTGTTTGTAGGTAGTGCTAGTAGTCTACCAAGTGGCACTCGGCCAGGTGGGCTTGGGACAGACTAGGCACCGTGGGCACGGTGCACCAAGCGTAGATCCATCCGGCGAGGTGGGCATGGGAACCCTGCACACATCATTTGGGGCCGTGAGCAACACCCCGGCCGGATCTCCTTACGGATGGTACCCGAATAGGCGATAAACCTGGACTAGAGTTTTGTGTGGTTAGTCAGGTCATGGCCGACACCCCCGCCAGGCTTCCTCTTGAAGGTTGCCGAGATACACGACGTGTACATGGCGGTAAGTGGCGAGAGTGTGTGTGAAGAAGTACACCCCTACAGGGTTATCATGATCTATTCGAATAGACGGGTCCACGGTTATGGACTTCTTGGATGCTTACGTGGTACATATACAACTTGAAGTGGATACTCTAAAATACTCAAGACAAGTGTGAGTGCTATGGACGGCCTTCTTGTAGGGAGACGGGGATGAATCCATAGTGGTGTATTGTGTGGTGCTTAGTGGACTCGTGTGCGCCACCTCAAAAGAGTTACCAGCAGTCGTAGAACAGGATAGCCACTGAGTCAATGCTGGCTTGCTGCAACTAAACCCCACTTTGCCTTCTTGATACAAGTGCATGTATGATAGGATCTGATGTAAGTCTTGCTGAGTACCTTTGTACTCATGTTTGCTTAATTTATGTTTTGCAGAGGAGACTTTAGTCTCACTAGTTGTTCCGCTTGGACTTCCACAAGTAGCTTGTTACCTCAGCTACGATCTTGGACGAGTGTTGTAGATAGTCAGGCTCTGCAGCCTTTTTCATTTGTATATGTCTGTACTCAGACATTTTGTGCTTCCGCTTGTTGCTTGTATGCTCTGAATTTTGGGTCATGAGACCCATGTTTGTAACATCTGGCTCCTCGGAGCCTAATGAATAAATACTTTGTTTCTTAGAGTCTTGTTGTGATGCCATGTCGTATTCGCACATATTGAGCATATTGTGTGTATGTTATTGAAATGCTTGGTATGTGTGGGATCCGACAACCTAGTTATTTCCTTTTGGTAGCCTCTCTTATGGGGAAATGTCTCCTAGTGCTTCCACTAAGCCTTGGTAACTTGCTACTGCTCCGGAACACTTAGGTTGGCCGGCATGTGTCCTTATTCGTTCATGTGTCTGTCCCTCTAGGAAATGTCACGCGTTGTTCCTTTAAGTCCATGTAGCTTGCTACGACTTGGGTTCATACGTTGATGACCGATATGTTCGTTGATGGGTCATGTATGCATGTCCCTGTAAGTTAGTGCCACCTTGGGATTATAACTAGTCATGTCGGCCCGGGTTCTCTATCATATGGATGCTAGCGACACTATCATATACGTGAGCGAAAATTCGCAAACGGTCCCGGGCCAGGTAAGGTGGCACCCGTGGGGATACCGTGCGTGAGGCCGCAGAGTGATATGGTGTGTTACATGCTAGACCGGTGTGACTTAGGATCGGGGTCCCGACAGCTTTGGTATCAGAGCCTGCCTGCCTGTAGGATTACCAAGCCCAACTGGTCGAAGTTGAGTCTAGAAATTCCTTAGTTATATAATGGAATTGATTGTGGAAGGGAACGTAAGGCTCTTTTTACTCCTTATACCTCATGTCTTATGATCTGAGTCATCCTACCTTTCCTATGGGGTTACGGAACTAGGCTTTCTCTTCCGTCTATCAAGATCACGAGTTACTACTCCGTAGTCCCATAGGATTGGTTGATCAGAGTCGTACTCTTGTTTTCAAGTTCTTCCGGTGTAGTTTGTTTAGTACTATCATAGAACCTTGAGTGATGATGTTGAGTTGTTGTACCACCCCTTTGATAGTAGGATATCTCATTCTAAGCATCTTACTGCCGTTATGCTGCCAAAATTGTCCTAGTAGTTCGAGAGATACTAATTTCTTGTTCTACCTTATGCATCCTATATTTGA
This sequence comes from Secale cereale, assembly GCA_902687465.1. Taxonomy (NCBI): domain Eukaryota; kingdom Viridiplantae; phylum Streptophyta; class Magnoliopsida; order Poales; family Poaceae; genus Secale; species Secale cereale. The sequence continues at coordinate 280,852,585 of LR738712.1, forward strand.
TGATGTTTCCGTCCTCGGTTTCGCTTCTCAGGATGTCTTCAGTTAAGCGAAGCTTAGCTGCTCGTTTACAGAACCACGGAGGTGGTAGGGATGAGGAGGATCCTCCCGACCAGCCTTCGTTGGCAGAGTTAATGTTAGAGATGGAGAGAAACAAGCGTGAGTCTAACCGCTTGTTGGCACGTATTGAGGAGAACACCGCACATCAGTGCCAGGAGTCAGCAACCATCCATGACTTCATTCGTCTAAAACCACCCACCTTCCATCATCCCATTGAGCCACTCGATGCAGATGACTGGCTCCGTAGTATCTCTCACAAGCTGCGTTCTGCAAACGTAGCTGAAGGTGACAAGGTCATCTATGCCACCCATCACCTGGAAGGTCCTGCTAGTCTTTGGTGGCAAAACTATGAGGCCATGATTCCAGCTGGCCAGATTCCTACCTGGAGAGATTTCACCGAGGCTTTTCGTGAGCATCATATCCCTCAAGCTCTCATCGATCGCAAGAGAGAAGAGTTCTGTAGTCTTACCCAGGCTAAGATGGTTGTTGATGCTTATAGTAAAGAGTTTGAGAACCTCGCCCGCTATGCTACAGAGGAAGTGTCCACGGACGCCAAGAAGCAGGCTAGGTTCCGGAAGGGTCTCAACCCCAAGCTGCGTCGTGATCTCCACTTGCATCATTGCAACACATTCCAGGCTCTTGTGAACAAGGCCATCAATGCAGAGACAGCTCAGCTCACTTACGAGGAGTCTCGTAAGCACACCCTTGATTTGGGATCTTCCTTCGGTTCTAGTTCTCAGAAGCGCCGGATTTGGGTTCCGAACTTTGTTCTTCCACCCAGTTGTACACCGAGGCCACCTTATGTGGTACCTCTTCTAGTTCAGCAGTATGCTCCACCCAAGCCTATTGGTGGACCGTCCGCCAACGCGGGTTCACGTCCTACCCCCAGGATTTGTTACAAGTGCGGAGAGCCGGGCCACATTGCCCGTATTTGCACCCAGACCCGTGTTGCTCCACCCCAGCCCGAGAAGTCTATTAGCTATGGTAAACCATCACGCAAGATGATCAGTGTCAAGTCAGCTCCCACTGAACATGGACATGTGCATCACGTCTCAGCCAAAAACGCTCATGATGATCCAGATGTCGTTCTTGGTACACTCCTTGTCAATTGTCATTCGACATCGGTTCTGTTCGATACTGGAGCATCTCATTCTTTCATTTCCGAAAGTTATGCCCGCTTGCACGACATGTCATTTTGTGATATGCCCTCCCCACTACTCATTCAAACTCCTGGATCCAAATGGCAAACTTCTAGTGTAAGCCATGGTAATGAAATCCTTGTCGACAGACTTGTGTTCCTTGCATCACTTGTAGCCCTCAAGTCTTCAGATATTAATATCATCTTGGGTATGGACTGGATGACAGCTCATCATGCCAAGATTGATTGTTTCACTAGGTCTGTTCAGCTTACACACCCATCTGGCAAGATAGTCACTGTCACCACTAGAGTTGCAAAGCGTCAACTCTATTCTCTTAATGCCAGCCCTCTTCCAAACCTTGAAGATGTTCCGGTAGTCTGTGACTTTCCGGATGTCTTTCCAGAGGAACTGCCAGGTGTTCCACCTGACCGAGATGTAGAGTTTGTTATAGATCTTATCCCAGAAACCGCTCCAATCTCTAGGAGACCTTACAAGATGGCACCCTTAGAACTAGCTGAGCTTAAGAAACAACTTGATGAGTCCTTGCAAAAGGGTTTCATCCGTCCTAGTTCTTCTCCTTGGGCTTGCCCCGTCCTCATTGTCAAGAAGAAGGATGGTACGGATCGGATGGTTGTAGATTATCGTCCCGTTAATTTGGTCACGGTAAAGAACAAGTATCCGCTTCCTAGGATCAACGACCTGTATGATCAGCTCGCTGGATCCTCAGTCTTCTCCAAGATGGATTTGAGGTTGGGATACCATCAAATCAAGATTAGAGATGGGGGCATCCCCAAGACGGCTTTTGTCACTCGTTATGGTCAGTACGAGCACATTGTCATGTCCTTCGGTCTAACCAATGCTCCAGCCACTTTCTCCCGCTTGATGAATTTATCTTCATGGAGTACTTAGATAAGTTTGTCGTGGTTTACCTCGATGATATTCTTATTTACTCGAAGAACGAGGAAGTGCATGCCGAACATCTTAGAATTGTTCTAGAAAAACTCAGAGAGCACTGCCTTTATGCCAAGTTCTCCAAGTGTGAATTTTGGTTGCCAGAAGTGACCTATCTCGGCCATGTAATCTCTGGTAAGGGCATTGATGTCAATCCCGAGAGAGTTCAGGCCGTCCTTGATTGGACTCCACCTGAAACAGTTAAACAAGTTAGGAGTTTCCTTGGTATAGCCAGTTATTGTCGCCTCTTGGTTGAGAACTTCTCTAAAGTGGCCAAACCTCTCACGGAACTTCTCAAGAAAGATAAAAAGTTTGAGTGGTCCCCACACTGTGAGCACGGTTTTCAGGAACTGAAAAGACGCCTGATTTCTGCTCCCATACTTGTGCCACCGGATTTCACTAAGGACTTTGTTATCTACTGTGATGCCTCACGACAGGGACTAGGTTGCATTCTTATGCAGGATCGTCATGTGATTTCCTATGCATCTCGACAGTTGCATCCACATGAGGAAAATTATCCTACACACGGTCTGGAGCTTGCAGTTGTAGTCTATTCACTTAAGACATGGCGACATTACCTCCTTGGTAACCGTTGCGAGATCTACACCGATCACCAGAGCCTCAAGTATATCTTCACCCAACCAGATTTGAACCTTAGGCAAAGACGTTGGCTGGAGTTGATCTTAGATTACGACTTAGGGATTACCTACACCCCAGGCAAGGGAAATGTCATGGCTGATGCGTTGAGTCGTAAGTCCTATTGCAACAATCTCATGTTGCAGCAGGGCCAACCACTTCTCCATGTGGAATTATGTAAGCTTAACCTTCACATTGCTCCTCATGGATTCCTTTCTACCTTGGTGGCGAAACCTACCCTTGAGGATCAGATCATTTCTGACCAGAAGTTTGATAGGGGTGTTATCTGCATTAAGAGAAACATTAAGAAGGGAGTTGGTGGATGTTTCTCTATGGATGATCGAGGTGTTGTTTTCTTTGAGAATCGCTTGGTGGTTCCCAAGAATCAACATCTGCGACAATTGATCCTTAAGGAGGCTCATGAATCTCCTCTCACGATTCATCCCGGTAGTACTAAGATGTATCAGGACCTACGCCAGAGGTTCTGGTGGACTAGGATGAAGAGAGAAATCGCTCAGTTCATTGCTAACTGTGATGTTTGTCATCGCGTTAAGGCAGAGCCACAAAGACCTGCTGGCACCCTTCAGCCTCTAGCTATTCCTGAGTGGAAATGGGATAAAGTTGGTATGGACTTCATCACCGGGTTTCCCAGGATCAAGAGAGGGAATAATTCTATCTTCATAGTCATTGATAGTCTGTCCAAAGTGGCTCACTTCTTACCTGTTCGAGAGAGTATCACTGCTAGTCAGCTCGCTGACTTGTATATTTCTCGAATAGTGTCACTTCATGGTGTTCCACTAGAGATCAATTCAGACCGTGGTAGTCTTTTCACTTCTCATTTCTGGGAGAGTTTCCAGACTGCCATGGGCACCCATCTTTCCTTTAGTGCCGCTTTCCACCCTCAGTCAAGTGGTCAGGTGGAACGGGTTAACCAAATTCTCGTAGACATGTTTAGAGCTTGCGTTATCTCATTTGGTATGGATTGGGAGAAATGTCTTCCTTTCGCTGAGTTTGCTTATAACAATAGCTATCAATCCAGTCTCAAGAAAGCTCCTTTTGAGATACTCTATGGACAAAGATGTCGAACACCTTTGAACTGGTCAGAAACCTATGAAAGACAATTCTTGGGACCGGACATGATCCAGGAAGCATAGGAGAAAGTTCGCATCGTTCGTGAGAATTTGAAAATAGCTCAGTCTCGTCAAAAGAGCCAGTATGACCGTCATCATAAGGAAGTGGCTTATGAAGTTCGCGACAAAGCTTACCTTCGGGTTACTCCTTTGAAGGGTACCCATCGTTTCGGTATCAAGGGCAAGTTGGCTCCTCATTACATTGGTCCTTTTCGCATTCTCGCTAAACGAGGAGAGGTTGCCTACCAGTTGGAACTACCCCCACACCTTTCTCGAGTTCATGATGTCTTCCACGTCTCTCAACTCAAGCTTTGCTTCTCGGATCCCATCCGTGGAGTGGACCACGAAACGCTTGATTTCCAAGATAACCTCACATATCGAGAGTACCCCGTTCGCATTCTGGATCAAGCAGAGCGTGTCACTCGATGTCATAACATCAAGTTTCTCAAGGTTCAGTGGTCTCATCATTCCGAGAGAGAAGCTACTTGGGCGCGAGAAGATCGTCTCCGACTGGAGTACCCCACTTTCTTTCCGCCGACTCCTGAATCTCGGGACGAGATTCTTTCGAGTGGGGGCGAGTTGTCACAACCCTAGTTCTGGTATGCACTAGGCTAGCTTTGGTGTTTGCATCATGTTTAAATTTTCAAATGAATTTGAAATGGGGACATGTGAAAGCCTCAGGGATCTTTTTGAAAATGACCCAAATAAAAATTGCTCCAAAAAGGTCCAAGAAAATGTTCATGTTGCTCTCTGAAAATATTGGCTAGAGATAAAAATAAAACCAATATTTTTAGGAACTCATAAATAATTATTTGGGGCATTTGGAATTAATGCAATAAATATTTGCATTGGATATATATTTATTATATTTTTTAATATATGTCCAATAATTCTGGAAACTTGTGAGGGGCTTGGGTTAAATCCTTAGGTCCCTGCAAAGTTGTTAGAATATTTTAAATGATTTATTTTAAATCAAAACAAATGTCAGAAATTAGAAAAGAAAAACAAAAAAGGGAAAAACTCTTACCTGGGCTTACCTGCGGCCAGCTCCCATGCTGGCCCAGCACTGTGTGGCCTGGCCGGCCCAGTTGGCCAGCCCAGCCCACTTGCCCCACTCCCCTGTCGTCTTCCTCCCGCTAGGAGGACGGGCGCGTGCCCGATGCGTGGACCGCCGTGCCGCGCCACCACCTCCCTCCCTGCCTGCCTGTCCCTCCGCCGCTGTGTCTGGACGACGCCATGCACTGCCCCGGACTCTCTCTCACTCTCCCCAGTCCTCTCCTCTCCCTCTCCCTCGCTTTTCCGCTCGGACCCGAGCGCTGCCGTCGCCGCCGTTCGCCGTTGCCGTAGCCACCGTCTTCCCCTCGCCCTCTTCCCGTGCTCAGAACCTCCGCCACGTCGCCGACGTCCTTCTCGTCGAGCCATGCACCCCCGAACGGCCTCCATCGACGCCACCGTCGTCTTCTTCACTGTCGGCCGCCGTGGATCCCCACCGCCTGCACACCGTCGTCCGACCTCCCCCGAGCTCGCTCAGACCGCCGTTAAAATCGCCGTGAGCTCCTGCCCCTGCTCCCCCTCTCCGCTCCCTCTCTCGCACGCCGTAGCTTCCGCACCGCGTCGACCCGCACGCGCCGCCGCATGCGCTCGTCGCCGGTGGTGCTCCGGTGACCATATGGTCCTGGGCTTGTGCCCCGTGCACTCCCCGCATTGTGTAGGAGCCGTAGGTGCTAGCGCCGCCCCGCCTAGGCCACTACAACAACGAGCCCGAGCTCGACCGAGCTTCGGTTGCCGCCGAGCTTGTCGCCGGCGCCACTCCGGCCACTCCCCGGCCACGCCACCACAACGGTTGGATGCGGACGAGCGTCCGCATCCCATAGATGTGCTCTGCGTACCAAAAGACGCCCTGTAGGCAAATCCCGCAGCTCACCGCCGCGTTTGGACTCGCCGGCGGCTAAACGCGGCGACCGCTGACCCGTTGACCGGCGTGGGTTCACCCCACTGCCCAGTTTGACCTTCCCCTCTCTCTCACTGACATGTGGGCCCTGCCTATCTAATTAGTTGTTATGATTAGTGTTAGTGCTAATTAACTTTGTAAGTTAGAACTGTGACACTGACAGTGGGCCCCAGTGCCACTAACCCTTTTAGTTAGTTTAGTTTAACCCTTTGTTTAGCCCTGTGTCACTGACGTGTGGACCCGACACGTCAGGTTTGACTTGAGTCAGCGCTGCTGACTTGCTGATACAAGCACGACGTAATGCTGACGCAATAAACAATTTTCTGGAATTGTTTTATTTCAAGAAAATCCAGAAAATTGTTTAAACTTCAAAAAAATCACAGAAATTAAACCGTAGCTCAGAATGAAATAATTTATATATGAAAATTTATCAGAAAAATTCAATCTATCCATCTGTACCAGTTTCATGCATGATAAAAACAACTTATACTTGCTGTACAGGTGAAAAACACATAAATGGCACTTTTAATTGGTAAATTTGGAATTGCATTTGAACCCTTGGTTCAAATGGACTTCTTTCAAATAGAATGCTAGTTGCATTAGCTCAAATAACATCACATCTTCATGCCATGTTCATGCATCATATTGTTGCATATGCTTGTGTTTGATTGTTGGCACCGTTCTTCTCGACAGGTCCAGCTCCGGAGACAGTTCCAGAGTACCTGTCAAAGGAGTAGCGCTCTGCACGTTGTTATACCAGGCAAGCAAACCCCCTTGTTCATTCCAATACAATCCCTCTCTCGCTCCTGCTCCCTGTTATTTCATTAGGACAACAACGATTCAACTGCTACTTTATGTTGCGGTAGTTGAACCCATTCCTCTGCATGACCTGTCATTGCCACAGTAAATAGTTGAAACCCACTAGCATGTGTAGGAGTTGATTGAAGCCATGTTGTGATCTTACCATGCCATGTCTGCTATTGCTTAGAGTGTGTCAGGTCTGATTCATTGGGAATGAATTGCAGTGCAGTGATATCTTATGATGCTGAGAGTCAAGTGTGTGAACACGTTTTGGTAAAGGTAGCGGTGAGAGGCCATGTAGGAGTACATGGTGGGTTGTCTCACTGGAACCGTCCCTAAGAACTGAGTTATGTGTATGTTGTCCAATGACCAGCTACTACCACGCATTGGAATGCTTAAGTGCCCCTCTCGACTTATTAACCGACTTGGTGTCTGTCCAGGAGTTGCAACTAGTTTCTGGTGTTTGTAGGTAGTGCTAGTAGTCTACCAAGTGGCACTCGGCCAGGTGGGCTTGGGACAGACTAGGCACCATGGCACGGTGTACCAAGCGTAGATCCATCCGGCGAGGTGGGCTTGGGAACCCTGCTCACATCATTTGGGGCCGTGAGCGACACCCCGGCCGGATCTCCTTACGGATGGAACCCGAATAGGCGATAAACCTGGACTATAGTCTTGTGTGGTTAGTCAGGTCATGGACGACACCCTCGACAGGCTTCCGCTTGACGGTTGCCGAGATACACGACGTGTACATGGCGGTAAGTGGCATGAGTGTGTGTGAAGAAGTACACCACTGCAGGGTTATCATGATCTATTCGAATAGCCGGGTCCACGGTTATGGACTTCTTGGATGCTTACGTGGTACATAGACAACTTGAAGTGGATACTCTAAAATACTCAAGAGAAGTGTGAGTGCTTTGGACGGCATTCTCGTAGGGAGACGGGGATGAATCCATAGTGGTGTATTGTGTGGTGCTTAGTGGACTCGTGTGCGCCACCTCAAAAGAGTTACCAGCAGTCGTAGAACAAGATATCCACTGAGTCAAAGCTGGCTTGCTGCAACTAAACCCCACTTTGCCTTCTTGATACAAGTGCATGTATGATAGGATCTGATGTAAGTCTTGCTGAGTACCTTTGTACTCCTGTTTGCTTAATTTATGTTTTGTAGAGGAGACTTCAGTCTCACTAGTAGTTCCGCTTGGACTTCGACAAGTAGCTTATTACCTCAGCTACGATCTTGGACGAGTGTTGTAGATAGTCAGGCTCTTCAGCCTTTTTCATTTGTAGATGTCTATACTCAGACATGTTGTGCTTCCGCTTGTTGCTTGTATGCTCTGAATGTTGGGTCATGAGACCCATGTTTGTAACATCTGGCTCCTCGGAGCCTAATGAATAAATACTTTGTTTCTTAGAGTCTTGTTGTGATGACATGTTGTATTTGCACATATTGAGCATATTGTGTGTATGTTATTGAAATGCTTGGTATGTGTGGGATCCGACAACCTAGTTGTTTCCTCTTGGTAGCCTCTCTTATGGGGAAATGTCTCCTAGTGCTTCCACTGAGCCTTGGTAGCTTGCTACTGCTCCGAAACACTTAGGCTGGCCGGCATGTGTCCTTCTTCGTTCCTGTGTTTGTCCCTCTGGGAAATGTCACGTGTTGTTCCTTTAAGTCCATGTAGCTTGCTACGACTTGGGTTCATACGTTGATGACCAACACGTTCATTGCTGGGTCATGTATGCCTGTCCCTGTAAGTTAGTGCCACCTTGGGATTATAACTAGTCATGTCGGCCCGGGTTCTCTGTCATATGGATGCTAGCGACACTATCATATACGTGAGCCAAAATGCGCAAACGGTCCCGGGCCAGGTAAGGTGGCACCCGTGGGGATACCGTGCGTGAGGCCGCAAAGTGATATGGTGTGTTACATGCTAGACCGGTGTGACTTAGGATCGGGGTCCCGACAGAAATCCTTTTGGGTTTTCGTTTTTTAACTACTACTACAAGCAAAGAAAGTTGTCGGTGTACTAAAGTAGGGGTACCTTAGTATCCCGACTTGTGCACGGGCAGTAGCAGCGTCCCGTTGTCGGGCTCACCACGCGCCCGCCAAAACCCGCTCTGGTTCCCTTGAAGCCATTCAAGAACAAAGTATTCAAGTTAAGAAACAAGACCCCGGCAAGAGGAGCTTGCCGGGAAGGCCACTCCAGGCTCGAGATCATCCCTTCTACACAAGACCCTGGCAAGAGGAGCTTGCCAGGAAGGCCATAGAACAGCATTTCAGAAGACCAGCCGTGGCGCATCGCGCGCCCCGGCAAGACCCGGAGAGCGGCGAGCTTCCGGGCCCGGCAAGGTAGCGACCGCGGCAAGGTGCTTGCCGCGGCAAGCTTTCACTGTGTGCCTGCGCTCCAGCTCACCTGGCCACGCGTCGCCCTGGGGCCCTTCCTGGGGCACGTGGCGGATGGCTGTGCAGCCTGGGGGTACACGGTGGCAAGCTACGATGACGAGGCTTCCGTCGTGGTGAACGGAGGCGCCCGGGCGGACGCTTTTGGGGTGACGGCGACGGGCATTCAATACCCTTGTCCCCCATCGTCAGGGTTAGGTATGGACCACTGTACATACACTGTACATGCACTGTTACAACTACCACCGATTTTACACTTTTACCCTCCTCTACGTTGACACCTGTCGGTGACCCCTTTGAGCTATAAAAGGAGGCCCATGCACAACGTAGAGGAGGTTCAGTTCCAGAAACTTGATCACTCCCGTGCTCGGTGTAGCTAGTACTGTAGATCTTCTTGCTCCCGAGCCAAGAACTCAATACAACCAAGGCAGGAGTAGGGTTTTACGCATCCGTGCGGCCCGAACCTGGGTAAAACTGCTCGCGTGTGCCCCTCGATCTGCTCTTCGTGCTCCCTCCGCTCACTTGCCGTACCGAAAAGGGGCTCCGGTCCCATAGGTGTTCGTGGGCGACCAGTTTCCCCGACATCTTTGGCGCGCCAGGTAGGGGGCGTCGAGGTTGTGCGAACCTGATCCGGCGCTCACGCGGGCGCAACTTTCTCCAACTTCGTCAGCTTCATCGACTACATCGACATGCCGCCGAAGAAGAAAGCTTCGGAGGTCGGAGGCCCGTCCGCGTCGATCCTACCACCACCAGAACCAACGGTTGGTGCGGTAGACGCTGGCGGAAGGGTGGACGCCGGCGAGGAAACTCACGGCGCCGCCAAGTCCAAGGACAAGACGGACGACCGAGCCCACTCCAAGACCTCGGCGTCCGTGCACGCACCACACCCCTCTCAGGAGGTGCCGGACCAGCAGCGGAGTGGTACCCAGGGTACCATACGCTTGCTGGGACGTGGCCAAGCCGGCGGGTCGCGGGATGCTCAAGGCCAACGCGTCGGTACGAGCAAGGCGCGGTCGCCAGGGCGAGACCCTGCTCCTTCTAACCATGTTAGAAGTCCGAGCATATCTCGCTCCTCACACCGCTCGCCACCGCTTCCCTCCTCTCCAGCAGAAGCTCTAGCTAGGACTCAGCTGCTCCTCGACTTCCCTCCAGCGGCGGACAAGGCCGAAGACTGGAGGGCTACAATCCAGAGCCTCATCGCCTTCACCAACAACGACACGCCGCAGCAGCCGGCAACATCACGGCCGCGGCAAGTCAGCCAAGCGAAAGCTGATGGAGACAAGACCGCGGGGGGTGCAACTACCGTGCACTCCCCGCCGCAGAAGCAAAAATCGTCGCCTCGCTGGATCAACGTCGACAACGACTCTACGGCGTCGTCGGATCCGCGAGCTCGCCGCGATCAGCGCCAAGTCCTCGACGACAGGCGACAAGAGGACGCTCGAACTCGCATCGAGCGTCGAAGAGAAGCACGGCGACAGTCCGACCAGCGCGCTGGGACTGCTGTCGACTTGCACGCGCCCGGTGAACCAGGCGACTTGCCGTATGCGGCAGGTTGTCCTGCGTTCACCCGAGAGCTGCGGCAAGTCCAGTGGCCCAGCATGAAGAACTTCAAGCCCGACGTACCCGAGAAGTACGACGGCAAGACCAATCCCTCGGAGTTCCTCAGCATCTACACCATTGCGATGCAGGCTGCCGGGGGACGCGACGAGAAGATTCTAGCGAATTACTTCCCGCTCGTGCTTAAGCCAAACGTCAGATCTTGGCTTATGCACTTGCCGGAGAACTCCATCTCTTCTTGGGCAGACTTGTGCCACTAGTTTGTCGGCGCCTTCACGGGCGGCCACAAACCCCACGGCCAGGAGAGCGATCTCCACATTCTTGCCCAGAAGGAGGGAGAGTCCCTGTGAAAGTACATCCAGAGATTCAGCCGCGTTCAGCACAACATCCCGGATGTCCACCCTGCCGCGGTTATCAGCGCGTTCCACCAGACCGTGCGTAACCGCCGGATGAGGGAGGAGATGGCGATGACCAAGATCCGGGACGTCAGCGAGCTTTACGCTCTGGCTGACAAGTGTGCGCGCGCTGAAGAAGGGAGGAGACTCCCCGGAGAGGATACTGGAGCAGGAGGAACAGACAGCGAGGATGCCGCCCCGGCAAGGAAAAACCGGCGGCGGAACAATAAGAAGAAGAAGAACAAGGAAGTGTTGGCTGTGGAGAAGTCCGGCAAGGAGGCTGGTGACAAGAAAACTCAGGCTGGTGGCTCCGGCAAGGAGCCTGCCACTGTAGCCGCCGCCGACAAGCAGGACGGCTCCGACAAGCAGTACTGCAAGATCCACCGCACCAAGGGCCACGATCTCCAGAACTGCAAGAGGGTCGAATACCTCGTAGAGCAGCAGAAGGCAGAATACGAGCAACGCGACAAGGAGAAGGCCCAAGGAGGCGGAGGTGAGTCCGGCATGAAGCGGCCATTCAATGGCCGGGGAGGACGCCGCGGCAAGGCCAAGCAGCGGCAAGGAGATAGACCTCCCCGGGGCCGCGACAAGGATGAAGACGAAGATGACGACGAGGACATGGACGACGGAGACAACAGCGAGCAGGAGTTCCAGAAGGCCACAGAAGTTCTGTGCGTCGATGGAGGTGCCTCTCCGCACACTTCCCACCGCCAACTCAAGCAATGGGTGCGGGAAGTGAATGCAGCTGAGCCACCCGTCGAGTCGCGCAAGCTGCTGAAGTGGTCCAGCACGCCCATCATCTTCGACCTGGAGGACCACCCTGACCGCACAACTGCGGTCGGGTGCTTGCCGATGTTGGTTTCGCCAACCATCCGCAACCTCAAGGTCACCAAGATGTTGGTTGACGGCGGGGCCGGCCTAAATTTGATCTCCTCTGCTGTAATCCGGAAGCTGCAGATCCCCAACAACGAGCTCGAAGAAACCGAAACTTTCCAAGGGATCAACCCGGGAAGGAGCAAGCCGAAGGGGAAGATAACACTGCCGGTGACCTTTGGTGGAGAGCTAAACTTCAGGACTGAGAGGATCACCTTCGACGTCGCCGAAATTCCATGGCCATACAATGGAATTCTCGGCCTTCCAGCGCTCGCCAAGTTCATGGCAGCCTCTCACTATGCATATAACATGCTCAAGATGCTCGGCCCGATCAGCATCATCTCTGTCCCCGGCGACAAGAAGGACGCGCTTATCTGCGCCGACAAGATCTACCGGGATGCAGCAACCGCGGTAGACAGCAAGACACTTGCCGCTGAAGCTCTCGGGGGGAAGACCAAGACCAAGTCCGGCAAGAGCTCTGGGGCCCACTCCGGCAAACGCACCTCTTCGGAGTGCTGTGCTGCCGTCGAGGACGCACCATCGAGCTCCACCGGCAAGTGCAAGAAGGGAATGGCAGCTCCACCCGCAACCAAGAAGGTGTCCGCCAAGGAGGACGGCACTGGTGGTACCTTCACCATCAGCGCTACGCTCGATCCCAAATAGGAAAGCGTGCTCGTTGCCTTCCTGCGGGCGAATGTCGACGTGTTTGCATGGCAACCGTCTGACATCCCCGGTGTTCCCAGGAAGGTAATTGAGCACAAGCTTGCTGTTTGTCCTCACGCGCGGCCCGTCAAGCAGAAGGTCAGGAAGCAAGCGGTGGAGCGCCAAGAGTTCATTGCCGAAGAGATCAAGAAGTTGGAAGCAGCAGGCCTTGTTAGAGGTGTACTTCATCCTACGTGGCTGGCCAGTCCAGTTGTCGTGCGCAAAGCTAATGGGAAGTGGAGACTTTGTATAGACTTCACTGATGTGAATAAAGCTTGTCCCAAGGATCCATTTCCCTTGCCGCGCATTGACCAGATCGTTGACTCCACGGCTGGGTGTGAGTTGCTTTCATTTCTTGACGCATACTCCGGGTATCACCAGATATTCATGGCTGAGGAAGATGAAGAGAAGACCGCATTCATTACTCCCTGTGGCACTTACAGTTTCATATGCATGCCCTTTGGACTGAAGAATGCGGGCTCAACATTTGCAAAGGTGTTCCACACTGCTTTTGAGCCACAGATACACAGGAATGTAGAAGCCTACATGGATGACATAGTGGTCAAGAGCAAGGACAAGGATACCCTGATCCAAGACCTGGATGAGACTTTTGCAAATCTGCGCAAGATACAACTCAAGTTGAACCCCGAGAAGTGCGTCTTCGGAGTCCCCTTCGGCAAGATTCTCGGGTTCTTTGTGTCCCAAAGGGGGATTGAAGCCAATCCCGACAAGATCAAAGCCATTGAGCAGATCGAAGCCCCGAAGCGCGTCAAGGATGTACGGAGACTTGCTGGTTGTGTGGCTGCCCTCAGCAGGTTCATTTCAAAGTCTGCAGAACGCGCCCTGCCTTTCTTCAAAATCTTGAAAAAGGAAGGTCCTATGAAATGGACTCCAGAAGCGGAGGCAGCGCTGCAGGACTTGAAAGGGTACCTGTCCTCCACTCCTATACTTGTCGCACCTAAGCCGCAAGAGAAGTTGCTGCTATACTTAGCAGCAACCAATCAAGTGGTTAGTGCTGCGTTGGTAGCGGAGAGGGAGGCAGATGAGGAACCCACAGCCCCGGCAAGCGCATCCAGCGGCAAGCAGGGGGCTTCCCCGACAAGCTCTGGCCCCGACAAGGACGAGACTGCGCAGATACAAGGAGAAGTGCGAAAGAAGATGGTGCAGCGCCCAGTTTATTTTGTGAGTTCCCTCTTGCAGGGGGCTAGATCAAGATACTCTGGGGTGCAGAAACTGCTTTTCGGCCTCCTCATGGCCTTGAGAAAGCTACGCCATTACTTCCAAGCACATGAGATAACAGTGGTCACTCGCTTTCCGCTGAAGAGGATATTGCAAAACCCAGAAGCAACAGGTAGGATTGTCGAGTGGGCACTGGAGCTGTCAAGCTTTGGTCTTAAGTTTGAAAGCACTTCAACTATACAGAGCAGAGCTTTGGCAGAATTCATAGCAGAATGGACGCCAACACCAGACGAAGAAGTTCCAGAGACAAGCATCCCCGTCAAAGAAGCAAGCAAAGAATGGATAATGTACTTTGATGGTGCCTTCTCGCTGCAAGGCGCCGGTGCTGGTGTGCTACTCGTAGCGCCCACCGGGGAGCACCTCAAGTACGTTGTTCAAATGCACTTTCCCAAGGAGCAGGCGACAAACAATACTGCAGAGTATGAAGGTTTGCTTGCCGGCCTCAGAATTGCAGCCGAACTTGGGATCAAGAAGCTGATTGTGCGGGGAGATTCACAGTTGGTGGTCCGACAAGTAAACAAGAGCTATCAAAGTCCTTTGATGGAAGCTTATGTCGATGAAGTGAGGAAGCTTGAAGAACACTTTGAGGGCCTGCAGATGGAGCACGTTCCAAGGGCTCAAAATGATATCACAGATGGCCTCTCAAATTGTGCTGCAATGAAATTACCTGTGGAACCAGGGACCTTCGTGCTCAAGCTAACTCAGCCATCCGTTACACCATCAGTTGGGCAGAGCAAGAAAAGAAAGTTGGTCTCCGGTGATTACTTGCCGGCGGATCTTCCTGGAGCCGCCGCCAAGATCCCCAAGATCGACGACCAAGTTGCTGAGGAACAGTCTGCTCCTGCGGACCCTAGAGTTCGTACAGTTGAAGCAGATGTTCCCGGCAAGTCTGGCTCCGGCAGGCTTGCCAGGGAACGTCCAGCTCCGGCAGAGCCACAGGTTCTTGCCGTAGAAGCTAACGTTCCCGCAGCAGCACTGATGCCTTTAGTCCTTGTTGTTGAGCCTCAAGCTCCAGCATGGGCACAGCAAATCGTCCGTTTTCTTCAAGCTGGAGAACTTCCCGAAGAACTAGAAGAGATAGAGAGAATAACCAGGCAGTCAAGTATGTACCAGTTCGTCGGCAACGAACTGTACAGAAGAAGACTCAATGGTGTCATATTGAAATGCATTTCCCGGGAAGATGGACAGAAGCTGTTGGCAGAGATCCACGGAGGCATATGTGGACACCACATTGGCGCAAGAGCACTTGCCGGGAAGGCATTCCGGCAAGGTTTCTTTTGGCCAGAAGCCCTCCAAGATGCGACTGCACAAGTAACCAAGTGTGAAGCGTGCCAGTTCCATGCCAAGCAAATACATCAGCCAGCTCAAGCTCTCCAGACGATCCCTTTGTCCTGGCCCTTTTCGGTCTGGGGGCTCGACATCCTCGGCCCCTTTCCCCGCGCTGTCGGGGGCTTTGAGTACTTGTACGTTGCTATCGACAAGTTCACAAAGTGGCCGGAAGTGGAACCAATGAGAAAGGTGACCGCACAGTCAGCAGTCAGGTTCTTCAGATCGATCGTTTGCCGTTTCGGAATCCCTAACAGGATCATCACCGACAACGGCACACAGTTCACAAGCCGCACCTTCATGCAATACGTCCAAGACCTTGGCGCTAAGGTCTGCTTTGCTTCTATCGCTCACCCGAGGAGCAATGGTCAAGCGGAGAGGGCAAATGCTGAAGTGCTGCACGGACTCAAGACAAGAACCTTCGACAGGCTGCACAAGTGCGGGAGAAACTGGATCGAGGAGTTGCCGGCGGCTCTTTGGTCAATCAGGTGACGCCGAAGTGGGAAGGCCCTTATCGGGTGACACAAGTCACAAGGCCCGGCGCTGTCCGCCTTGAGACCGAAGAAGGCTTACCGGTGAGCAACTCCTGGAACATTGAGCATCTTCGCAAGTTTCATCCATGAGGCGCGGTTGCCGTGATCCGCTCCGGCAACCACCTTTTGTACAAGTCTTGCCGCTGTTGCATGTAAACCTTTGTACAAAGCCAGGCGCAGACCCCGTGCATCAGTAAAACTTTTGTGCTTCGCACGGCTTCTCATTTCATGCATTCTTGTTTTCTCGCATGTGTTATCTGACACTTTGTGCAGCACACGATTCCGGTAAGCAACAGCAAGCCGCAAGGCTCCATATCGGTGTTTCTTCCCTTTTTCCTTTCTCTCTTAAGCAGAAGAAGTGTTCCTCGCGCACAAGTTTGCCGGGGGGAAGGAGACAGTGGTATGGACCAAGTATTGTTCAAGGAAGGAAAGCCTTGCCGAGGAGCAAATAGAACACAAATGCTAAGTTGCCAAAGTTTGAGCATTCAAAATTTTAAAATTCTTAGTTATCTTCCTTCAACGACCACACTTTGTATGGAAAACCTGTGCGCAGAGGAACCTACCCGTGGCTAGCCGCGCCCTTACTTTGTGTCGAGCACGCTCAATGGCTTAAGTGAGCTGCGACAAGTGTCGCACCCTTATTTCGTTTTCGAGTTTGCTCAGCAACCTAAGTGTGCTGCGACTAGCTGCGGCAAGGTTTCTTGCCGGCGAGGGCATTGCCAGCAGGCTGCTAAGAGTTCCGCACTCAGCGCTCGCGGCAAGGGTCCCTTTGCCGGCAAGTTCCCTAAAAGCGTAAGGTGGAAAGCATACAAAGTGAAGGGATCAAGCAAGAGAGATAACACTGCATTGACTATCCAAAATAAAGTTATATTACAAGATAACTTGCCGCTGTTCTAACCAACTACTACCCATGACTTAATCGACAGCGGCAAGGGAAGCAGAAAGAAGGGAGCCTAGTCTACACGGTCTCCGTCAACCCTCTTGATCTTGCCCACCTTAGCCACGATGTGGGCAACTTGTGCCTTCAACGCTTCCAGGTCAGCTTCGGGCGGCAGGGTCCGGAGGACGTTCTCGAGATTAATCCCGGGGTTGCGGTAGACGATCTTCGTCAACACCCGCTCCATAGTACCCATGCAAAGCCGGCGCGCCTCGTTAGCCAGCTGCGTGGGGACCTTCTCCCGTAGCTGCGCGAGGGCCGGCGCCACTCCTCTAAAAAACAAGCTCAGCTTGGCGCTGTGGGGAAGGCTCTCATCGGGGGAGTACACGAGGTGCTCCGCCCTCAGCGCCACCATCTCCTTGTCGATGTTGGCGGCGGAGGCGACGAGCTCCTCGGTCCACTGCTCCACCGTCCGCTGGAAGTTGTTCTGCGACAGGGCAGCACTGTCCAGCAGCGCCCTTTCAGCCCGAAGATCTTCCTTCAACTTGGACTCCTTATTCCGGGCCCCGTCAAGCGACTCAGTGAGGGTGGACAATGTCGGGACCCCGATCCTAAGCCACACCGATCTAGCATGTAACACACCATATCACTTTGCGGCCTCACGCACGGTATCCCCACAGGTGCCACCTTACCTGGCCCGGGACCGTTTGCGCATTTTGGCTCATGTATATGATAGTGTCGCTAGCATCCGTATGACAGAGAACCCGGACCGACATGACCAGTTATAAACCAAAAGTGGCACTAAATTACAGTGACAGGCATTCATGACCCAGCAACGAACGTGTCGGTCATCAACGTATGAACCCAAGTCGTAGCAAGCTACAAGGACTTAAAGGAACAACGCGTGACATTTCCCCTAAGGGACAGACACGGGAACGAAGAAGGACATATGCCGGTCAGCCTAAATGATCCGGAGCAGTAGCAAGCTACCAAGGCTCGGTGGAAGCACTAGGAGACATTTCCCTGTAAGATAGGCTACCAAGGGTAAACAACTAGGTGTCGGATCCCACACATACCAAGCATTTCAATAACATACACACAATATGCTCAATATGTGCAAGTACAACATGGCATCACAACAAGACTCTAATAAACAAAGTATTTATTCATTAGGCTCCGAGGAGCCAAGTATTACAAACATGGGTCTCACGACCCAACATTCAGAGCATACAAGCAACAAGCGGAAGCACTACATGTCTGAGTACAGACATCTACAAATGAAAAAGGCTGAAGAGCCTGACTATCTACAACACTCGTCCAAGATCGTAGCTGAGGTACAAGCTACTTGTCGAAGTCCAAGCGGAACTACTAGTGAGACATCAAACCTATCTGCAAAACATAAATTAAGCAAACATGAGTACAAAGGTACTCAGCAAGACTTACATCAGATCCTATCATACATGCACTTGTATCAAGAAGGCAAAGTGGAGTTTAGTTGCAGCAAGCCAGCTTTGACTCAGTGGCTATCCTATTCTACGATTGCTGGTAACTTTCTTGAGGTGGCGCACACGAGTCCACTAAGCACCACACAATACACCACTATGGAATCATTCCCGTCTCCCTACGAGAAAGCCATCCATAGCACTCACACTTGTCTTGAGTATTTTAGAGTATCCACATCAAGTTGTCTATGTACCACGTAAGCATCCAAGAAGTCCATATCCGCGGACCCGGCTATTCGAATAGATCATGTTAACCTTGCAGGGGTGTACTTCTTCACACACGCTCTCGCCACTTACCGCCAGGTACATCTCGTGTATCTCGGCAACCTTCAAGCGGAAGCCTGGCGAGGGTGTCGGCCACGACCTAACTAACCACACAAGTCTCTAGTCCAGGTTTATCGCCTATTCGGGTTCCATCCGAGGGGAGATCCGGCCAGGGTGTCGCTCATAGCCCCAAATGATGTGCGCAGGGTTCCCAAGCCCACCTCGCCGAGTGGATCTACGCTTGGTACACCGTGCCACGGTGCCTAGTCTGTCCCAAGCCCACTGGCCGAGTGCCACTTGGTAGACTACTAACACTAACTACAAACACCAGAAACTAGTTGCAACTCCTGGACAGAGATCATGTTGATTAATAAGTCGAGAGGGGTCGAGTTACCGGAACCCAATGTGTGCTAGTAACTAGTCATTGGACAACATACACAGAACTCAGTTCTTAGGGACGGTTCCAGTGAGACAACCCACCATGTACTCCTACATGGCCTCTTACCGCTACCTTTACCAAATCGTGTTCACACGTTTAACCCTCAGCATCAGAACATATCATTTCACTCAAATTCATTCCCGATGAATTAGACCTGACACACTCTAAGAAATAGCACGCAAGGCATGGTAAGATCACATCATGGCTTCAATCAACTCCTACACATGCTAGTGGGTTTCAACTATTTACTGTGGAAAGACAGGTCATGCAGAGGAATGGGTTCAACTACCGCAGCATAAAGTAGCAGTTGAAATCGTTGTTGTCCTAATGCAATAACAGGGAGCAGGAGCGAGAGAGGGATTGTATCGGAATGAACAAGGGGGTTTGCTTGCCTGGTGAAACAACGTGCAGAGCACTTCTCCTCTGACAGGTACTCTGGATCGGTCTCCGGAGCTGGACCTATCGAGAAGGACGGTGCCGACAGTCAAACACAAGCATATGCAACAATATGATGCATGATATGGTATGAAATTATGATGTTGTTTGATCTAATGCAACTAGCATTTTGATTTGAAAGAAGTCCATTTGAACCAAAGGCTCAAATGCAACTTTAAAATAAGTATTTCTAAATGCCATACATGTGTTTTTCATATAAACAGTAGGTTTAACTTCATTTGTCATGCATGAAAATGGTACAGATGGATAGATTGAATTTTTCTGATAATTTTTCATATATAAATTATTTCATTCTGAGCTACGGTTGAATTTCTGTGATTTTTTGAAGTTTAAGCTAATTTCTGAAATAAATAAATCATTTAAGATTTATTTAAATAAACAGAACTGGATTACTGCGTCAGCATGACACAGGCATGACGTCAGCAGGTCAAAGGGGCTGGTCCAGAGTCAAACCTGACAGTGGGGTCCACTGGTCAGTGACTCAGTTAATTAACTGAGTTAATTAACTCTAAATTAATCCTAACAGAAATAATCAGCAGGGCTGGGCCCACATGTCAGTGGCTAATCTAATTAACCAAAAGTAATTCATTAACTTAATCTAGTCAACTAACTAAAGGGGTGGGGGCCCACCTGTCATTGACACAGGGGGTCAAAGCACGCCGGTCAGTGGTCAAAACCAACCGGCGGCTCGAAGCCGGCAACCACAGACGCGGCGAAGGGGCACGGAAATGCCGCTCCGACGGTCAAATGGGCAGCGGAGACCACGGGCGAGCTGCTGGAGCTCGTCCGCGTCCATTCCCGCAAGCGGCAGCAGCTGGGACGGCCGGAGCTTGCCGGAAATGAGCTCGCGGCGGCGCCGGAGTTCGGTCGAGCTCGGGCTCGGGGCTGTGGTGGCCTAGGCGGGGCAGCGCTAGCTCCTAGGGCTTCTACGCGACGCGGGGAACGTGTTGGTCGCACGCCCGGGACCAAAAGGTCACCGGAGCACCACCGGCGACGAGCGCGGGCGGCGGCGCGTGCCGGTGATCGTGGAGCGGCAGCTACGGCCTGCGAGGGGAAGAACGGAGAGGGGGAGGAGGGACAGAAGCGTACGGCGATCGTAGCGGTGCAGGCGGAGGGCTCGGAGGAGGACCGGAGCAAGCAGGGCGGCGGAGGGGATCTCCGGCGGCCGGCGATGAAGAAGAGGTCGAGGTCGAGGCCTCAGGGCGTCCGGCGATGTGTGACTCGTCGAGGAGGTCGGGGATGATGTGGCGGAGCTCTTGGGCACCTTGGCTGGGCGTGGGGGAGACGGTGGCTACGACTACGGCGATCGGCGGCGACGGCGGCGCTCGGGAGCTGCGAGAGAGGGAGATAGAGGAGATGGGAGGGATCCAGAAGAGTGAGGGAGGATCGGGGAGAGGTGCGTGGCTCGTCCAGAGACCACCAGCGGCGAGGGGAGGTGAAGCAGGCAGGTGGCGTGGCGCTCCGGCCGTGCGTGCGCGCCGGCCACAAGCTCGGCCTCCTGTCGTCGCCAGGAGGACGACGGCTGGCAACTGGGCCGGCCCAGTGCCAGGCCAGCAAGTGGCCCAGGTAAGGCTCTAACCTTTTTAAAACCTTTTCTGTTTTCTATTTTTTTCTGACATTTGTTTTGATTTAATATCTAAATAAATCAATTATTTTCTTCTGACATATTTATTTTGCAGAGACCTAGAAATTAACCCAAGCCCCTAAAAATAAACAACCAGAATTTTGGACATATATAAAATATATAATATATATATATATCCAATGCAAATAACTATTGCATTAATTCCAAATGCCCAAAATAAATACTTATGAGCTCCTAATAATATTGGCTTGATTTTTATCTCTGACCAATATTTTTAGAGGGCCACATGAACATTTTCTTGGACCTTTTTGGAGCAATTTTTATTTGGGTCATTTTCAAAAGGGTTTCTGAGGGTTTCACAAGTCCTCATTTCAATTTCATTTGAAATTTTAAACATGATGCAACAACAAGGCTAACCTAGTGCATACCAGAACTAGGGTTGTGACAACTCGCCTCCACTCGAAAGAATCTCGTCCCGAGATTCAGGAGTAGGCCGAAAGAAGGTGGGGTACTCCAGTCGGAGACGATCTTCTCGCTCCCAAGTAGCTTCTCTCTCGGAATGATGAGACCATTGAACTTTGAGAAACTTGATGTTATGACGTCGAGTGACACGCTCTGCTTGATCCAAAATGCGAACGGGATACTCTCGATATGTGAGGTTATCTTGGAGATCAAGCGTTTCGTGGTCCACTCCGCGGATGGGATCCGAGAAGCAACGCCTGAGTTGAGAGACGTGGAAGACATCATGAACTCGAGAAAGATGTGGGGGTAGTTCCAATTGGTAGTTAACCTCTCCTCGTTTAGAGAGAATGCGAAAAGGACCAATGTAACGAGGAGCCAACTTGCCCTTGATACCGAAACGATGGGTACCTTTCAAAGGAGTAACCCGAAGATAAGCTTTGTCACCAACTTCATAAGCCACTTCCTTATGATGACGATCATATTGGCTCTTTTGACGAGACTGGGCTGTTTTCAAATTCTCACGAATGATGCGAACTTGCTCTTCTGCTTCCTGGATCATATGCGGTCCAAAGAATTGTCTTTCACCGGTTTCTGACCAGTTCAAAGGTGTTCGACATCTTCGTCCATAAAGAATCTCAAAAGGAGCTTGCTTAAGACTGGATTGATAGCTATTGTTATAAGCAAACTCGGCGAAAGGAAGACATTTCTCCCAATCCATACCGAATGAGATAACGCAAGCTCTAAGCATGTCTTCGAGAATTTGGTTAACCCGTTCCACCTGACCACTTGACTGAGGGTGGAAAGCGGTACTGATGGATAGATGGGTGCCCATGGCAGTCTGGAAACTCTCCCAGAAATGAGAAGTGAAAAGACTACCACGGTCTGAATTGATCTCTAGTGGGACACCATGAAGTGACACTATACGAGATATATACAAGTCAGCAAGCTGACTAGCAGTGATACTTTCTCGAACAGGTAGGAAGTGAGCCACTTTGGAGAGACGATCAATGACTACGAAGATAGCATTATTCCCTCTCTTGGTCTTGGGAAAGCCGGTGATGAAGTCCATACCAACCTTATCCCATTTCCACTCAGGAATAGCTAGAGGCTGAAGGGTGCCAGCAGGTCTTTGATGTTCTGCCTTAACGCGATGACAAACGTCACATTTAGCAATGAACTCAGCAATTTCTCTCTTCATCCTAGTCCACCAGAATCTCTGGCGTAGATCCTGATACATCTTGGTACTACCGGGATGAATCGTGAGAGGAGATTCATGAGACTCTTTAAGAATCAATTGTCGAAGATGTTGCGTCTTGGGAACCACCAGCCGGTTTTGGAAGAGAACAACACCTCGATCATCCATAGAGAAACTACCAGCAATACCCTTGGCAATGTTTCTCTTTATCCGGGTAATTCCGGTATCATGCTTCTGGGCTTCTATGATATGATCCATAAGAGTAGGTTTCGCCACCAAAGTTGAAAGGAATCCGTGAGGAGCAATGTGAAGGTTAAGCTTACATAATTCCTCATGGAGAAGTGGTTGGCCCTGCTGCAACATGAGATTGTTGCAATAGAATTTACGACTTAGCGCATCAGCCATGACGTTGCCCTTGCCCGGGGTGTAGGTAATCCCTAAGTCATAATCGGAGATCAACTCCAACCAACGTCTTTGCCTAAGGTTCAAATCTGGTTGGGTGAAGATATACTTGAGACTCTGGTGATCGGTGTAGATCTCGCAACGATTACCAAGAAGGTAATGTCGCCAGGTCTTAAGTGCATAGACTACGGCTGCAAGCTCTAGATCATGTGTAGGATAATTCTCCTCATGTGGATGCAACTGTCGAGATGCATAAGCAATCACACAACGATCCTGCATAAGAATGCAACCTAGTCCCTGTCGTGAGGCATCACAGTAGATAACAAAGTCCTTAGTGAAATCCGGTGGCACAAGTATGGGAGCAGAAGTCAGGCGTCTTTTCAGTTCCTGAAAACTGTGCTCACACTGTGGGGACCACTCAAACTTTTTATCTTTCTTAAGAAGTTCCGTGAGAGGTTTGGCCACTTTAGAGAAGTTCTCAACAAAGCGGCGACAATAACTGGCTAGACCAAGGAATCTCCTAACTTGTTTAACTGTTTCAGGTGGAGTCCAGTCAAAAACGGCCTGAACTCTCTCGGGGTTGACAGCAATGCCCTTACCAGAGATTACGTGGCCAAGATAGGTCACTTCTGGCAACCAAAATTCGCACTTGGAGAACTTGGCATAAAGGCGGTGCTCTCTGAGTTTTTCTAGAACAAGTCTAAGATGTTCGGCATGCTCTTCCTCGTTCTTCGAGTAAATAAGAATATCATCGAGGTAAACCACGACGAACTTATCTAAGTACTCCATGAAGATCGAGTTCATCAAGCGGGAGAAGGTGGCTGGAGCATTTGTTAGTGTCACAACCCTAGTTCTGGTATGCACTAGGTTAGTTTTGTGGTTTGCATCATGTTTAAATTTCAAATGAAATTGAATTGAGGACTTGTGAAACACTCAGAAACCCTTTTGAAAATGACCCAAATAAAAGTGGCTCCAAAAAGGTCCAAGAAAATGTTCATGTGGCCCTCTGAAAATATTGGTCAGAGATAAAAATCAAACCAATATTATTAGAAGCCCATAAGCATTTGTTTTGGGCATTTGGAATTAATGCGATAGCTATTTTGCTTGGATATATATATATTATATATTTCGTATATGTCCAAAAATTCTGGTTCTTTATTTTTAGGGGTTTGGGTTAATTCCTAGGTCCCTGCAAAATAAAATGTCAGAAGAAAATAAATGATTTAGTTTAGAAATTAAATCAAAACAAATGTCAGAAGAAAATAGAAAAGAAAAATAAAAAGGGCAGCTTACCTGTGCTGGCCCAGCACAGCACGGCCTGGCCAGCCCAGCTGGCCAGCCCAGCCCGCTCCTCCCTGTCGTCTTCCTCCTTGACAGAAGGACGAGCGTGTGCTCGGCGCCCGCGGCCACGCGCCCCGGCCACCTCCTGCTTCCGCCGCTGCCGACGCGCCTGGTTGCCGCTGACGACGCCACGCACCCCCCCTGGACCTCTCACTTCCCCTCGGTCTCTTTCCCCCTTCCTGGCACTCTCCCTCGCGAACGCCCGAACACCACCGTCGCCGCCGCTCGCCGTAGTCGTGGCCACCGTCCCCCTCTCGCCTCGCAGGAGTGCCCTGAAGCTCCGCCCCGTTCCTCTCCTTCTCCTCGACAAGCTGCCCGACGCCAGAAGCCCCTGGAGCGCCGTCGACGACCTCGTCTTCAACCTGTGGCCGTGAAGATCGCCGGCGACCGTGCGCCCGCTCCGACGCTTCCCCGAGCTCGCTGACGACGCCTTCGAGATCGCCGTGAGCTCCTCTACCTTTCCCCCCTTCTGCCGTGCTCGCGCCTGTCCCCTAGCCCCGATTCCTTCCGCGGCCGAGAGCTTCTCGCCGCCGGCCATGGTGTAGCCGTGGCCACAGCCGCACGAGCTCACAACGGAGCACGTCATCGTGCTCAGGAAGCCCCCAGGAACCCAACGCACTCACTCCCTCGCCTTCTCGTGCACCGTAGCACCTAAACCGACGAGGCCCGAACTCCGGCCGCCGCTGGGCTCGACGCCGGCGACGATTCCGGCTGCTCCAGCTGCTGCCGCCTAGCGCGTTGGATGCGCAAGAGTCTGCGCATCCTGTAGGTGCCCTCCGCCGCTCGAATGGTCGACGGAGGCGAGTTTCCGACGCCCTCCGCCGCATTCGGCCTCGCCGGCGGCTAACCGCCGGTGGGTTTTGACCCAAACCCACCGGGTTTGACTTCCCCTGAGCCTATGACATGTGGGGCCAGCTTTGACTAATTTTTAGTTTAGGGTTTAATTAAATTTTAATTACTGACATTAATCTAATTAGACACTGACATGTGGGCCCCTTGTCTATTTAGTTTAGTTTTAAACCTTAGTTATTTAACTGAGTCACTGACCAGTGGGACCCCACTGTCAGGTTTGACTCTGGACAGCCCCTTTGACCTGCTGATGTCATGCCTGTGTCATGCTGACGCAATAATCCAGTTCTGGTATTTAAATAAATCTTAAATGATTTATTTATTTCAGAAATTGGCCTAAACTTCAGAAAATCACAGAAATTCAACCGTAGCTCAGAATGAAATAATTCATATATGAAAAATTATCAGAAAAATTCAATCTATCCATCTGTACCATTTTCATGCATGACAAATGAAGTTATACCTACTGTTTTTATGAAAACACATATTTGGCATTTAAAATGCTTATTTTAAAATTGCATTTGAACCCTTGGTTCAAATGGACTTCTTTCAAATTGAATGCTAGTTGCACTAGCCCAAACAACATCATAACTTCATGCCATATTCATGCATCATATTGTTGCATATGCTTGTGTTTGATTGTCGGCACCGTTCTTCTCGATAGGTCCAGCTCCGGAGACCGATCCAGAGTTCCTGTCAGAGGAGCAGTGTTCTGCACGTTGTTTTACCAGGCAAGCAAACCCCCTTGTTCATTCCGATACAATCCCTCTCTCACTCCTGCTCCCTGTTATTGCATTAGGACAACAACGACTTCACCTGCTACTTTATGCTGCGGTAGTTGAACCCATTCCTCTGCATGACCTGTCTTTCCACAGTAAATAGTTGAAACCCACTAGCATGTGTAGGAGTTGATTGAAGCCATGATGTGATCTTACCATGCCTTGCTTGCTATTGCTTAGAGTGTGTCAGGTCTGATTCATCGGGAATGAATTAGAGTGAAATGATATGTTCTGATGCTTAGGGTTAAGTGTGTGAACACGATTTGGTAAAGGTAGTGGTGAGAGGCCATGTAGGAGTACATGGTGGGTTGTCTCACTGGAACCGTCCCTAAGAACTGAGTTCCGAGTATGTTGTCCAATGACTAGTTACTACGACACATTGGGTTCCGGTAACTTGACCCCTCTCGACTTATTAATCAACATGATCTCTGTCCAGGAGTTGCGACTAGTTTCTGGTGTTTGTAGGTAGTGTTATTTCTCTACCAGGTGGCACCCGGCAGGGTGGGCTTGGGACAGACTAGGCACACGTGGCCCGGTGTACCGAGTGGCACCCGGATGGTGGGCTCGGGAACCCTGTACACATCGTTTGGGTCCGTGATGGAAACCTCGGCCGGACTCCCTTGCGGATGGAACCCGAATAGGCGATAAACCTGGACGAGAGACTTGTGTGGTTAGTCAGGTCGTGGCCGACACCCTCGCCAGGCTTCCGCTTGAAGGTTGCCGAGATACACGACGTGTACCTGGCGGTAAGTGGCGAGAGCGTGTGTGAAGAAGTACACCCCTGCAGGGTTATCATAATCTATTCGAATAGCCGGGTCCGCGGATATGGACTTCTTGGATGCTTACGTGGTACATAGTCAACTTGAAGTGGATACTCTAAAATACTCAAGACAAGTGTGAGTGCTATGGATGGCCTTCTCGTAGGGAGACGGGAATGAATCCATAGTGGTGTATTGTGTGGTGCTTAGTGGACTTGTGTGCGCCACCTCAAAAGAGTTACCAGCAATCATAGAATAGGATAGCCACTAAGTCAAAGCTGGCTTGCTGCAACTAAACCCCACTTTGCCTTCTTGATACAAGTGCATGTATGATAGGATCTGATGTAAGTCTTGCTGAGTACCTTTGTACTCATGTTTGCCTAATTTATGTTTTGCAGATAGGATTGATGTCTCACTAGTAGTTCCGCTTGGACTTCGACAAGTAGCTTGTACCTCAGCTACGATCTTGGACGAGTGTTGTAGATAGTCAGGCTCTTCAGCCCTTTTCATTTGCAGATGTCTGTACTCAGACATGTAGTGCTTCCGCTTGTTGCTTGTATGCTCTGAATGTTGGGTCATGAGACCCATGTTTGTAATACTTGGCTCTTCGGAGCCTAATGAATAAATACTTTGTTTATTAGAGTCTTGTTGTGATGCCATGTTGTATTTGCACATATTGAGCATATTGCGTGTATGTTATTGAAATGCTTGGTATGTGTGGGATCCGACACCTAGTTGTTTACCCTTGGTAGCCTATCTTACAGGGAAATGTCTCCTAGTGTTTTCCACTGAGCCTTGGTAGCTTGCTACTGCTCCGGAACACTTAGGCTGACTGGCATGTGTCCTTCTTCGTTCCTGTGTCTGTCCCTTAGGGGAAATGTCACGTGTTGTTCCTTTAAGTCCTTGTAGCTTGCTACGACTTGGGTTCATACGTTGCTGACCGACACGTTCATTGCTGGGTCATGAATGCCTGTCTCTGTAATTTAGTGCCACTTTTGGTTTATAACTGGTCATGTCGGCCCGGGTTCTCTGTCATATGGATGCTAGCGACACTATCATATACGTGAGCCAAAATGCGCAAACGGTCCCGGGCCAGGTAAGGTGGCACCCGTGGGGATACCGTGCGTGAGGCCGCAAAGTGATATGGTGTGTTACATGCTAGATCGGTGTGACTTAGGATCGGGGTCCCGACAGCTAGACCGAAGGACATGACGTTGTACTCGTACTGACCATAACGAGTGACGAAAGCCGTCTTGGGTATGTCCCCATTTCTAATCTTGATTTGATGGTATCCTAACCTCAAATCCATCTTGGAGAAGACTGAGGATCCAGCGAGTTGATCATACAGGTCGTTGATCCTGGGAAGCGGATACTTGTTCTTTACCGTGACCAAATTAACGGGACGATAATCTACAACCATCCGATCCGTACCATCCTTCTTCTTGACAAAGAGGACGTGGAAAGCCCAGGGAGAAGAACTAGGACGGATGAAACCCTTTTGCAAGGACTCATAAAGTTGTTTCTTAAGCTCGGCTAGTTCTAAGGGTGCCATTTTGTAGGGTCTCCTAGAGATGGGAGCGGTTCCTGGGATAAGCTCTATAACAAACTCTACATCTCGGTCGGGTGGAACACCTGGCAGTTCCTCTGGAAAGACATCCGAAAAGTCACGGACTACCGGAACATCTTCATGATCTGGGAGAGGGCTGGCATTAAGAGAATAGAGTTGACGCTTTGCAACTCTAGTGGTGACGGTGACTATCTTACCAGATGGATGTGTAAGCTGAACAGACCTAGTGAAGCAATCAATCTTGGCATGATGAGCTGTCATCCAGTCCATACCGAAGATGATACTAATATCTGAAGACTTGAGGGCTACAAGTGATGCAAGGAACACAAGTCTGTCGACAAGGATTTCATTACCATGGCTTACACTAGAAGTTTGCCATTTGGATCCAGGAGTTTGAATAAGTAGTGGGGAAGGCATATCACAAAATGACATGTCGTGCAAACGGGCATAACTTTCGGAAATGAAAGAATGAGATGCTCCATTATCGAATAGAACCGATGCCGGATGACAACTGACAAGAAGTGTACCAAGAACGACATCTGGATCATCATGAGCGTTCTTGGCTGAGACGTGATGCACACGTCCATGTTCTATGGGAGCTGACTTAACACTGATCATCTTGCGTGATGATTTATCACGTCTAACAGACTTTACGGACTGGGATGGTGCAACACGGGTTTGAGTGCAAATACGAGCAATGTGGCCCGGCTCTCCGCACTTGTTACAAATCCTGTGTAAGACTACAGAACTCTTCTCTCTTACGATCGATAAGGGCTTGAGGGATATGATGCTCACGAAAAGCCTCGGTGAAATCTCTCCAGGTGGGAACCTGGTCAGCTGGAATCATGGCTTCATAGTTCTGCCACCAAAGACTAGAAGGACCTTCCAGGTGATAAGTGGCATAGATAACCTTGTCATCTTCAGCTACGTTCGCAGAACGCAGCTTGTGAGTGATACTACGGAGCCAGTCATCTGCATCGAGTGGCTCAATGGAATGATGAAAGGTGGGTGGTTTCAGACGAATGAAGTCATGGATGGTGGTTGATTCCTTGCACTGTTGTGCGGTGTTCTCCTCAATACGTGCCAACAGGCGGTTAGACTCACACTTGTTTCTCTCCATCTCTATCATTACCTCTGCCAACGAAGGCTGGTCGGGAGGATCCGCCTCATCCCTACCACCTCCGTTGTTCTGCCTACGAACAGCTGAGCTTCGCTTAACTGAAGACATCCTGAGAAACGAAACCGAAGACGGAAACATCAACAACTATAGAAGGCATAAGGTAGAACAAGAAATTAGTATCTCTCGAACTACTAGGATAATTCCGGCAGCATAACAGCAGTAAAAGCTCAGAATGAGACATCCTGCTAACAAAGGATAGTTCAACATCTCAACATCATCACTCAAGGTACTGTGATAGTACTAAAACAACTTCACCGGAAGAGCTTGAAACAAGATTAGAACTCGGATCAACCAATCTTAAGGGACTACGGAGTGGTAACTCGTGATCCTGATAGACGGAAGAGAAAGCCTAGTTCCTTAACCCCGTAGGAAAGGTAAGATGACTCGGATCAGAAGACATGAGGTATAAGGAGTTAAAAGAGCCTTACGTTCCCTTCCACAATCAATTCCCTTATATAACTACAGAATTTCTAGACTCATCTTCGACCATTTTGGCTTGGTAATCCTACAGGCACTCAGGCTCTGATACCAACGCTGTCGGGACCCCGATCCTAAGCCACACCGATCTAGCATGTAACACACCATATCACTTTGCGGCCTCACGCACGTTATCCCCACGGGTGCCACCTTACCTGGCCCGGGACCGTTTGCGCATTTTGGCTCACATATATGATAGTGTCGCTAGCATTCGTATGACAGAGAACCCGGGCCGACATGACCAGTTATAAACCAAAAGTGGCACTAAATTACAGAGACAGGCATTCATGACCCAGCAACGAACGTGTCGGTCATCAACGTATGAACCCAAGTCGTAGCAAGCTACAAGGACTTAAAGGAACAACGCGTGACATTTCCCCTAAGGGACAGACACGGGAACGAAGAAGGACATATGCCGGTTAGCCTAAATGATCCGGAGCAGTAGCAAGCTACCAAGGCTCGGTGGAAGCACTAGGAAACATTTCCCTGTAAGATAGGCTACCAAGGGTAAACAACTAGGTGTCGGATCCCACACATACCAAGCATTTCAATAACATACACACAATATGCTCAATATGTGCAAGTACAACATGGCATCACAACAAGACTCTAATAAACAAAGTATTTATTCATTAGGCTCCGAGGAGCCAAGTATTACAAACATGGGTCTCACGACCCAACATTCAGAGCATACAAGCAACAAGCGGAAGCACTACATGTCTGAGTACAGACATCTACAAATGAAAAAGGCTGAAGAGCCTGACTATCTACAACACTCGTCCAAGATCGTAGCTGAGGTACAAGCTACTTGTCGAAGTCCAAGCGAAACTACTAGTGAGACATCAAACCTATCTACAAAACATAAATTAAGCAAACATGAGTACAAAGGTACTCAGCAAGACTTACATCAGATCCTATCATACATGCACTTGTATCAAGAAGGCAAAGTGGGGTTTAGTTGCAGCAAGCCAGCTTTGACTCAGTGGCTATCCTATTCTACGATTGCTGGTAACTTTCTTGAGGTGGCGCACACGAGTCCACTAAGCACCACACAATACACCACTATGGAATCATTCACGTCTCCCTACGAGAAAGCCATCCATAGCACTCACACTTGTCTTGAGTATTTTAGAGTATCCACTTCAAGTTGTCTATGTACCACGTAAGCATCCAAGAAGTCCATATCCGCGGACCCGGCTATTCGAATAGATCATGTTAACCCTGCAGGGGTGTACTTCTTCACACACGCTCTCGCCACTTACCGCCAGGTACATCTCGTGTATCTCGGCAACCTTCAAGCGGAAGCCTGGCGAGGGTGTCGGCCACGACCTGACTAACCACACAAGTCTCTAGTCCAGGTTTATTGCCTATTCGGGTTCCATCCGTGGGGAGATCCGGCCGGGGTGTCGCTCACGGCCCCAAATGATGTGCGCAGGGTTCCCAAGCCCACCTCGCCGAGTGGATCTACGCTTGGTACACCGTGCCACGGTGCCTAGTCTGTCCCAAGCCCACTGGCCGAGTGCCACTTGGTAGACTACTAACACTAACTACAAACACCAGAAACTAGTTGCAACTCCTGGACAGAGATCATGTTGATTAATAAGTCGAGAGGGGTCGAGTTACCGGAACCCAATGTGTGGTAGTAACTAGTCATTGGACAACATACACAGAACTCAGTTCTTAGGGACGGTTCCAGTGAGACAACCCACCATGTACTCCTACATGGCCTCTTACCGCTACCTTTACCAAATCGTGTTCACACGTTTAACCCTCAGCATCAGAACATATCATTTCACTCCAATTCATTCCCGATGAATTAGACCTGACACACTCTAAGCAATAGCACGCAAGGCATGGTAAGATCACATCATGGCTTCAATCAACTCCTACACATGCTAGTGGGTTTCAACTATTTACTGTGGAAAGACAGGTCATGCAGAGGAATGGGTTCAACTACCGCAGCATAAAGTAGCAGTTGAAATCGTTGTTGTCCTAATGCAATAACAGGGAGCAGGAGCGAGAGAGGGATTGTATCCGAATGAACAAGGGGGTTTGCTTGCCTGGTGAAACAACGTGCAGAGCACTGCTCCTCTGACAGGTACTCTGGATCGGTCTCCGGAGCTGGACCTATCGAGAAGGACGGTGCCGACAGTCAAACACAAGCATATGCAACAATATGATGCATGATATGGTATGAAATTATGATGTTGTTTGATCTAATGCAACTAGCATTTTGATTTGAAAGAAGTCCATTTGAACCAAAGGCTCAAATGCAACTTTAAAATAAGTATTTCTAAATGTCATACATGTGTTTTTCATATAAACAGTAGGTTTAACTTCATTTGTCATGCATGAAAATGGTACAGATGGATAGATTGAATTTTTCTGATAATTTTTCATATATAAATTATTTCATTCTGAGCTACGGTTGAATTTCTGTGATTTTTTGAAGTTTAAGCCAATTTCTGAAATAAATAAATCATTTAAGATTTATTTAAATAAACAGAACTGGATTAGTGCGTCAGCATGACACAGGCATGACGTCAGCAGGTCAAAGGGGCTGGTCCAGAGTCAAACCTGACAGTGGGGTCCACTGGTCAGTGAATCAGTTAATTAACTGAGTTAATTAACTCTAAATTAATCCTAACAGAAATAATCAGCAGGGCTGGGCCCACATGTCAGTGGCTAATCTAATTAACCAAAAGTAATTCATTAACTTAATCTAGTCAACTAACTAAAGGGGTGGGGGCCCACCTGTCATTGACACAGGGGGTCAAAGCACGCCGGTCAGTGGTCAAAACCAACCGGCGGCTCGACGCCGGCGACCACAGACGCGGCGCAGGGGCACGGAAATGCCGCTCCGGCGGTCAAATGGGCAGCGGAGACCACGGGCGAGCTGCTGGAGCTCGTCCGCGTCCATTCCCGCAAGCGGCAGCAGCTGGGACGGCCGGAGCTCGCCGGAAATGAGCTCGCGGCGGCGCCGGAGTTCGGTCGAGCTCGGGCTCGGGGCTGTGGTGGCCTAGGCGGGGCAGCGCTAGCTCCTAGGGCTTCTACGCGACGCGGGGAACGTGTTGGTCGCACGCCCGGGACCAAAAGGACACCGGAGCACCACCGGCGACGAGCGCGGGCGGCGGCGCGTGCGGGTGATCGTGGAGCGGCAGCTACGGCCTGCGAGGGGAAGAACGGAGAGGGGGGGGCAGGGACAGAAGCATACAGCGATCGCAGCGGTGCAGGCGGAGGGCTCGGAGGAGGACCGGAGCAAGCAGGGTGGCGGAGGGGATCTCCGGCGGCCGGCGATGAAGAAGAGGTCGAGGTCGAGGCCTCAGGGCGTCCGGCGATGTGTGACTCGTCGAGGAGGTCGGGGATGATGTGGCGGAGCTCTTGGGCACCTTGGCTGGGCGTGGGGGAGATGGTGGCTACGACTACGGCGATCGGCGGCGATGGCGGCGCTCGGGAGCTGCGAGAGAGGGAGATAGAGGAGAGGGGAGGGATCCAGAAGAGTGAGGGAGGATCGGGGAGAGGTGCGTGGCTCGTCCAGAGACCACCAGCGGCGAGGGGAGGTGAAGCAGGCAGGTGGCGTGGCGCTCCGGCCGTGCGCGCGCGCCGGCCACACGCTCGGCCTCCTGTCGTCGCCAGGAGGACGACGGCTGGCAACTGGGCCGGCCCAGTGCGAGGCCAGCAAGTGGCCCAGGTAAGGCTCTAACCTTTTTAAAACCTTTTCTGTTTTCTATTTTTTTCTGACATTTGTTTTGATTTAATATCTAAATAAATCAATTATTTTCTTCTGACATATTTATTTTGCAGGGACCTAGAAATTAACCCAAGCCCCTAAAAATAAACAACCAGAATTTTGGACATATATAAAATATATAATATATATATATATCCAATGCAAATAATTATTGCATTAATTCCAAATGCCCAAAATAAATACTTATGAGCTCCTAATAATATTGGCTTGATTTTTATCTCTGACCAATATTTTTAGAGGGCCACATGAACATTTTCTTGGACCTTTTTGGAGCAATTTTTATTTGGGTCATTTTCAAAAGGGTTTCTGAGGGTTTCACAAGTCCTCTTTTCAATTTCATTTGAAATTTTAAACATGATGCAACAACAAGGCTAACCTAGTGCATACCAGAACTAGGGTTGTGACAACTCGCCTCCACTCGAAAGAATCTCGTCCCGAGATTCAGGAGTAGGCGGAAAGAAGGTGGGGTACTCCAGTCGGAGACGATCTTCTCGCTCCCAAGTAGCTTCTCTCTCGGAATGATGAGACCATTGAACTTTGAGAAACTTGATGTTATGACGTCGAGTGACACGCTCTGCTTGATCCAAAATGCGAACGGGATACTCTCGATATGTGAGGTTATCTTGGAGATCAAGCGTTTCGTGGTCCACTCCGCGGATGGGATCCGAGAAGCAACGCCTGAGTTGAGAGACGTGGAAGACATCATGAACTCGAGAAAGATGTGGGGGTAGTTCCAATTGGTAGGCAACCTCTCCTCGTTTAGAGAGAATGCGAAAAGGACCAATGTAACGAGGAGCCAACTTGCCCTTGATACCGAAACGATGGGTACCTTTCAAAGGAGTAACCCGAAGATAAGCTTTGTCACCAACTTCATAAGCCACTTCCTTATGATGACGATCATATTGGCTCTTTTGACGAGACTGGGCTGTTTTCAAATTCTCACGAATGATGCGAACTTGCTCTTCTGCTTCCTGGATCATATGCGGTCCAAAGAATTGTCTTTCACCGGTTTCTGACCAGTTCAAAGGTGTTCGACATCTTCGTCCATAAAGAATCTCAAAAGGAGCTTGCTTAAGACTGGATTGATAGCTATTGTTATAAGCAAACTCGGCGAAAGGAAGACATTTCTTCCAATCCATACCGAATGAGATAACGCAAGCTCTAAGCATGTCTTCGAGAATTTGGTTAACCCGTTCCACCTGACCACTTGACTGAGGGTGGAAAGCGGTACTGAAGGATAGATGGGTGCCCATGGCAGTCTGGAAACTCTCCCAGAAATGAGAAGTGAAAAGACTACCACGGTCTGAATTGATCTCTAGTGGGACACCATGAAGTGACACTATACGAGATATATACAAGTCAGCAAGCTGACTAGCAGTGATACTTTCTCGAACAGGTAGGAAGTGAGCCACTTTGGAGAGACGATCAATGACTACGAAGATAGAATTATTCCCTCTCTTGGTCTTGGGAAAGCCGGTGATGAAGTCCATACCAACCTTATCCCATTTCCACTCAGGAATAGCTAGAGGCTGAAGGGTGCCAGCAGGTCTTTGATGTTCTGCCTTAACGCGACGACAAACGTCACATTTAGCAATGAACTCAGCAATTTCTCTCTTCATCCTAGTCCACCAGAATCTCTGGCGTAGATCCTGATACATCTTGGTACTACCGGGATGAATCGTGAGAGGAGATTCATGAGCCTCTTTAAGAATCAATTGTCGAAGATGTTGCTTCTTGGGAACCACCAGCCGGTTTTGGAAGAGAACAACACCTCGATCATCCATAGAGAAACTACCAGCAATACCCTTGGCAATGTTTTTCTTTATCCGGGTAATTCCGGTATCATGCTTCTGGGCTTCTATGATATGATCCATAAGAGTAGATTTCGCCACCAAAGTTGAAAGGAATCCGTGAGGAGCAATGTGAAGGTTAAGCTTACATAATTCCTCATGGAGAAGTGGTTGGCCCTGCTGCAACATGAGATTGTTGCAATAGGATTTACGACTTAGCGCATCAGCCATGACGTTGCCCTTGCCCGGGGTGTAGGTAATCCCTAAGTCATAATCGGAGATCAACTCCAACCAACGTCTTTGCCTAAGGTTCAAATCTGGTTGGGTGAAGATATACTTGAGACTCTGGTGATCGGTGTAGATCTCGCAACGATTACCAAGAAGGTAATGTCGCCAGGTCTTAAGTGCATAGACTACGGCTGCAAGCTCTAGATCATGTGTAGGATAATTCTCCTCATGTGGATGCAACTGTCGAGATGCATAAGCAATCACACAACGATCCTGCATAAGAATGCAACCTAGTCCCTGTCGTGAGGCATCACAGTAGATAACAAAGTCCTTAGTGAAATCCGGTGGCACAAGTATGGGAGCAGAAGTCAGGCGTCTTTTCAGTTCCTGAAAACTGTGCTCACACTGTGGGGACCACTCAAACTTTTTATCTTTCTTAAGAAGTTCCGTGAGAGGTTTGGCCACTTTAGAGAAGTTCTCAACAAAGCAGCGACAATAACTGGCTAGACCAAGGAAACTCCTAACTTGTTTAACTGTTTCAGGTGGAGTCCAGTCAAGAACGGCCTGAACTCTCTCGGGGTTGACAGCAATGCCCTTACCAGAGATTACGTGGCCAAGATAGGTCACTTCTGGCAACCAAAATTCGCACTTGGAGAACTTGGCATAAAGGCGGTGCTCTCTGAGTTTTTCTAGAACAAGTCTAAGTTGTTCGGCATGCTCTTCCTCGTTCTTCGAGTAAATAAGAATATCATCGAGGTAAACCACGACGAACTTATCTAAGTACTCCATGAAGATCGAGTTCATCAAGCGGGAGAAGGTGGCTGGAGCATTTGTTCGTGTCACAACCCTAGTTCTGGTATGCACTAGGTTAGTTTTGTGGTTTGCATCATGTTTAAATTTCAAATGAAATTGAATTGAGGACTTGTGAAACCCTCAGAAACCCTTTTGAAAATGACCCAAATAAAAGTGGCTCCAAAAAGGTCCAAGAAAATGTTCATGTGGCCCTCTAAAAATATTGGTCAGAGATAAAAATCAAACCAATATTATTAGAAGCCCATAAGCATTTGTTTTGGGCATTTGGAATTAATGCAATAGCTATTTTGCTTGGATATATATATATTATATATTTTATATATGTCCAAAAATTCTGGTTCTTTATTTTTAGGGGTTTGG
The DNA here is from genome assembly GCA_902687465.1 of Secale cereale. Classification (NCBI taxonomy): domain Eukaryota; kingdom Viridiplantae; phylum Streptophyta; class Magnoliopsida; order Poales; family Poaceae; genus Secale; species Secale cereale. The sequence continues at coordinate 280,889,345 of LR738712.1, forward strand.
GTTAATTCCTAGGTCCCTGCAAAATAAAATGTCAGAAGAAAATAAATGATTTAGTTTAGAAATTAAATCAAAACAAATGTCAGAAGAAAATAGAAAAGAAAAATAAAAAGGGCAGCTTACCTGTGCTGGCCCAGCACAGCACGGCCTGGCCAGCCCAGCTGGCCAGCCCAGCCCGCTCCTCCCTGTCGTCTTCCTCCTTGACAGAAGGACGAGCGTGTGCTCGGCGCTCGCGGCCACGCGCCCCGGCCACCTCCTGCTTCCACCGCTGCCGACGCGCCTGGTTGCCGCTGACGACGCCACGCACCCCCCTGGACCTCTCACTTCCCCTCGGTCTCTTTCCCCCTTCCTGGCACTCTCCCTCGCGAACGCCCAAACGCCACCGTCGCCGCCGCTCGCCGTAGTCGTGGCCACCGTCCCCCTCTCGCCTCGCCGGAGTGCCCAGAAGCTCAGCCCCGTTCCTCTCCTTCTCCTCGACAAGCTGCCCGATGCCAGAAGCCCCTGGAGCGCCGTCGACGACCTCGTCTTCAACCTGCGGCAGTGAAGATCGCTGGCGACCGTGCGCCCGCTCCAACGCTTCCCCGAGCTCGCTGACGACGCCTTCGAGATCGCCGTGAGCTCCTCTACCTTTCCCCCCTTCTCCCGTGCTCGCGCCTGTCCCCTAGCCCCGATTCCTTCCGCGGCCGAGAGCTTCTCGCCGCCGGCCATGGTGTAGCCGTGGCCACAGCCGCACGAGCTCACAACGGAGCACGTCATCGTGCTCAGGAAGCCCCCAGGAACCCAACGCACTCACTCCCTCGCCTTCTCGTGCACCGTAGCACCTAAACCGACGAGGCCCGAACTCCGGCCGCCGCTGGGCTCGACGCCGGCGACGATTCCGGCCGCTCCAGCTGCTGCCGCCTAGCGCGTTGGATGCGCAAGAGTCTGCGCATCCTGTAGGTGCCCTCCGCCGCTCGAATGGTCGACGGAGGCGAGTTTCCGACGCCCTCCGCCGCATTCGGCCTCGCCGGCGGCTAACCGCCGGTGGGTTTTGACCCAAACCCACCGGGTTTGACTTCCCCTGAGCCTATGACATGTGGGGCCAGCTTTGACTAATTTTTAGTTTAGGGTTTAATTAAGTTTTAATTACTGACATTAATCTAATTAGACACTGACATGTGGGCCCCTTGTCTATTTAGTTTAGTTTTAAACCTTAGTTATTTAACTGAGTCACTGACCAGTGGGACCCCACTGTTAGGTTTGACTCTGGACAGCCCCTTTGACCTGCTGACGTCATGCCTGTGTCATGCTGACGCAATAATCCAGTTCTGGTATTTAAATAAATCTTAAATGATTTATTTATTTCAGAAATTGGCCTAAACTTCAGAAAATCACAGAAATTCAACCGTAGCTCAGAATGAAATAATTCATATATGAAAAATTATCAGAAAAATTCAATCTATCCATCTGTACCATTTTCATTCATGACAAATGAAGTTATACCTACTGTTTTTATGAAAACACATATTTGGCATTTAAAATGCTTATTTTAAAATTGCATTTGAACCCTTGGTTCAAATGGACTTCTTTCAAATTGAATGCTAGTTGCACTAGCCCAAACAACATCATAACTTCATGCCATATTCATGCATCATATTGTTGCATATGCTTGTGTTTGATTGTCGGCACCGTTCTTCTCGATAGGTCCAGCTCCGGAGACCGATCCAGAGTTCCTGTCAGAGGAGCAGTGTTCTGCACGTTGTTTTACCAGGCAAGCAAACCCCCTTGTTCATTCCGATACAATCCCTCTCTCACTCCTACTCCCTGTTATTGCATTAGGACAACAACGACTTCACCTGCTACTTTATGCTGCGGTAGTTGAACCCATTCCTCTGCATGACCTGTCTTTCCACAGTAAATAGTTGAAACCCACTAGCATGTGTAGGAGTTGATTGAAGCCATGATGTGATCTTACCATGCCTTGCTTGCTATTGCTTAGAGTGTGTCAGGTCTGATTCATCGGGAATGAATTAGAGTGAAATGATATGTTCTGATGCTGAGGGTTAAGTGTGTGAACACGATTTGGTAAAGGTAGTGGTGAGAGGCCATGTAGGAGTACATGGTGGGTTGTCTCACTGGAACCGTCCCTAAGAACTGAGTTCCGAGTATGTTGTCCAATGACTAGTTACTACCACACATTGGGTTCCGGTAACTTGACCCCTCTCGACTTATTAATCAACATGATCTCTGTCCAGGAGTTGCGACTAGTTTCTGGTGTTTGTAGGTAGTGTTATTTCTCTACCAGGTGGCACCCGGCAGGGTGGGCTTGGGACAGACTAGGCACACGTGGCCCGGTGTACCGAGTGGCACCCGGATGGTGGGCTCGGGAACCCTGTACACATCGTTTGGGTCCGTGATGGAAACCTCGGCCGGACTCCCTTGCGGATGGAACCCAAATAGGCGATAAACCTGGACGAGAGACTTGTGTGGTTAGTCAGGTCGTGGCCGACACCCTCGCCAGGCTTCCGCTTGAAGGTTGCTGAGATACACGACATGTACCTGGTGGTAAGTGGCGAGAGCGTGTGTGAAGAAGTACACGCCTGCAGGGTTATCATAATCTATTCGAATAGCCGGGTCCGCGGATATGGACTTCTTGGATGCTTACGTGGTACATAGACAACTTGAAGTGGATACTCTAAAATACTCAAGACAAGTGTGAGTGCTATGGATGGCCTTCTCGTAGGGAGACGGGAATGAATCCATAGTGGTGTATTGTGTGGTGCTTAGTGGACTCGTGTGCGCCACCTCAAAAGAGTTACCAGCAATCATAGAATAGGATAGCCACTAAGTCAAAGCTGGCTTGCTGCAACTAAACCCCACTTTGCCTTCTTGATACAAGTGCATGTATGATAGGATCTGATGTAAGTCTTGCTGAGTACCTTTGTACTCATGTTTGCCTAATTTATGTTTTGCAGATAGGATTGATGTCTCACTAGTAGTTCCGCTTGGACTTCGACAAGTAGCTTGTACCTCAGCTACGATCTTGGACGAGTGTTGTAGATAGTCAGGCTCTTCAGCCCTTTTCATTTGCAGATGTCTGTACTCAGACATGTAGTGCTTCCGCTTGTTGCTTGTATGCTCTGAATGTTGGGTCATGAGACCCATGTTTGTAATACTTGGCTCTTCGGAGCCTAATGAATAAATACTTTGTTTATTAGAGTCTTGTTGTGATGCCATGTTGTATTTGCACATATTGAGCATATTGCGTGTATGTTATTGAAATGCTTGGTATGTGTGGGATCCGACACCTAGTTGTTTACCCTTGGTAGCCTATCTTACAGGGAAATGTCTCCTAGTGTTTTCCACTGAGCCTTGGTAGCTTGCTACTGCTCCGGAACACTTAGGCTGACCGGCATGTGTCCTTCTTCGTTCCTGTGTCTGTCCCTTAGGGGAAATGTCACGCGTTGTTCCTTTAAGTCCTTGTAGCTTGCTACGACTTGGGTTCATACGTTGCTGACCAACACGTTCGTTGCTGGGTCATGAATGCCTGTCTCTGTAATTTAGTGCCACTTTTGGTTTATAACTGGTCATGTCGGCCCGGGTTCTCTGTCATATGGATGCTAGCGACACTATCATATACGTGAGCCAAAATGCGCAAACGGTCCCGGGCCAGGTAAGGTGGCACCCGTGGGGATACCGTGCGTGAGGCCGCAAAGTGATATGGTGTGTTACATGCTAGATCGGTGTGACTTAGGATCGGGGTCCCGACAGTGTTGGTATCAGAGCCTGACTGCCTGTAGGATTACCAAGCCAAACTAGTCGAAGTTGAGTCTAGAAATTCCTTAGTTATATAAGGGAATTGATTGTGGAAGGGAACGTAAGACTCTTTTTACTCCTTTTACCTCGTGTCTTCTGATCTGAGTCATCTTACCTTTCCTACGGGGTCAAGGAACTAGGCTATCTTTTCCGTCTATCAGGATCACGAGTTACTACTCCGTAGTCCCTTAGGATTGGTTGATCAGAGTCCTACTTCCGTTTCTAGTTCTTCCAGTATAGTTTGTTTAGTACTATCACAGTACCTTGAGTGATGATGTTGAGATGTTGTACTACCCTTTTCTAGCAGGATGTCTCATTCTGAGCATTTTACTGCCGTTATGCTGCCGGAATTATCCTAGTAGTTCGAGAGATACTAAATCCTTGTTCTACCATTATGCATCCTATAGTTGTTGATGTTTCCGCCTTCGGTTTCGCTTCTCAGGATGTCTTCAGTTAAGCGAAGCTCAGCTGCACGTAGACAGAACCACGGAGGTGGTAGGGATAAGGAGGATCCTCCCGACCAGCCTTCGTTGGCGGAGTTAATGTTAGAGATGGAGAGAAACAAGCGTGAGTCTAACTGCTTGTTGGCACGTATTGAGGAGAACACCGCACATCAGTGCAAGGAATCGGCAACCATCCATGACTTCATTCGTCTGAAACCACCCACCTTCCATCATCCCTTTGAGCCACTCGACGCAGATGACTGGCTCCATAGTATCACTCACAAGCTGCGTTCTGCGAACGTAGCTGAAGATGACAAGGTTGTCTATGCCACTTATCACCTGGAAGGTCCTGCTAGTCTTGGTGGCAGAACTATGAGGCCATGATTCCAGCTGGCCAGATTCCTACCTGGAGAGTTTTCACCGAGGCTTTTCGTGAGCATCATATTCCTCAAGCCCTTATCGATCGTAAGAGAGAAGAGTTTTGTAGTCTTACACAAGCTAAGATGGCTATTGATGCTTATAGTCGAGAGTTTGAGAACCTCGCCCGCTATGCTACAGAAGAAGTGTCCACGGACGCCAAGAAGCAGGCTAGGTTCCGGAAGGGTCTCAACCCCAAACTGCGTCGTGATCTCCACTTGCATCATTGCAACACATTCCAGGCTCTTGTGAACAAGGCCATCAATGCAGAGACAGCTCAACTCACTTACGAGGAGTCTCGTAAGCATACCCTTGATTTGGGATCTTCCTCCGGTTCTAGTTCTCAGAAGCGCCGGATTTGGGTTCCGAACTCTGTTCTTCCACCCACTTATCCTCCGAGGCCATCTTGTGTGGTACCTTATCCAGCTCGGTCTTATGCTCCACCTAAGCCTATTGGCAAACCGCTTGTCAATGCGGGTCCACGACCTACCTCAGGGACTTGCTTTACATGCGGAAAGCCAGGACACTATGCACGTGACTGTTCTCAGGCCAGTCTTGCTCCACCCCAGCCCGAGAAGTCCGTTCTTCGTAGTAAGACAGCACGCAAGACTATCATTGCCAATCCAGCTCCCACTAAACATGGACGTGTGCATCACGTCTCAGCTAAAGACGCTCATGATGATCCAAATGTCGTTCTTGGTACACTCCTTGTCAATTGCCATCCGACTTCGGTTCTGTTCGATACCGAAGCATCTCACTCCTTCATCTCTGAAGGCTATGCTCGTTTGCACGACATGTCATTTTGTGACATGCCAACTCCGCTCGAAATCCAAACCCCGGGGTCTAGATGGCAAACTACCAGAATAAGCCATGGTAATGGAATCCTTGTTGACAGACTTGTATTCCTTGCCTCACTCATAGCCCTCAAGTCTTCAGATATTAACATCATCTTGGGTATGGACTGGATGACAGCTCATCATGCCAAGATCGATTGTTACACCAGGTCTGTTCAGCTTACACACCCATCTGGCAAGATAGTCACTGTCTCCACTAGAGTTGCAAAGCGTCAACTCTATTCTCTTAATGCCAGCCCCCTTCCAGACCTTGAAGATATCCCGGTAGTCCGAGACTTTCCGGATGTCTTTCCAGAAGAACTACCAGGTGTTCCACCTGATAGGGATGTAGAGTTCGTCATAGATCTTATCCCAGGAACTGTTCCAATTTCTAGGAGACCTTATAAGATGGCACCCCTAGAATTAGATGAGCTTAAGAAACAACTTGATGAGTCCTTGCAAAAGGGTTTTATTCATCCAAGTTCTTCTCCTTGGGCTTGTCCCGTCCTCTTCGTCAAGAAGAAGGATGGCACGGAACGGATGGTTGTAGATTATCGGCCCGTTAATTTGGTCACGATAAAGAACAAGTATCCGCTCCCCAGGATCAACGACTTGTATGATCAGCTCGCTGGATCCTCAGTCTTCTCCAAGATGGATTTGAGGTTAGGCTACCATCAAATCAAAATTAAAAACGGAGACATTCCTAAGACGGCTTTTGTCACTCGTTATGGCCAGTACGAGTACACCGTCATGTCTTTCGGTCTAACCAATGCTCCAGCCACTTTCTCCCGCTTGATGAACTCGATCTTCATGGAGTATCTGGATAAGTTCGTCGTGGTTTACCTCGATGATATTCTTATTTACTCGAAGAAGGAGGAAGAGCATGCTGAACATCTTAGACTTGTTCTAGAAAAACTCAGAGAGCACCGCCTTTATGCCAAGTTCTCCAAGTGCGAATTTTGGTTGCCAGAAGTGACCTATCTCGGCCACGTAATCTCAGGGAAGGGCATTGCTGTCAATCCTGAGAGAGTTCAGGCCGTCCTTGATTGGACTCCGCCTGAAACAGTTAAACAAGTTAGGAGTTTCCTTGGTCTAGCCAGCTATTGTCACCGCTTTGTTGAAAACTTCTCGAAAGTGGCCAAACCTCTCACAGAACTTCTTAAGAAAGATAAAAAGTTTGAGTGGTCCCCACAGTGTGAGCATAGCTTTCAGGAACTGAAAAGACGCCTGACCTCTGCTCCCATACTTGTGCCACCGGATTTCACTAAGGACTTTGTTATCTACTGTGATGCCTCACGACAGGGACTAGGTTGCATTCTTATGTAGGATCGTCGTGTGATTGCCTATGCATCTCGACAGTTGCATCCACATGAGGAGAATTATCCTACACATGATCTAGAGCTTGCAGCTGTGGTCTATGCACTTAAGACCTGGCGGCATTACCTCCTTGGTAATCGTTGCGAGATCTACACCGATCACCAAAGTCTCAAGTATATCTTCACCCAACCAGATTTGAACCTTAGACAAAGACGTTGGTTGGAGTTGATCTCAGATTACGACTTAGGAATAACCTACACCCCAGGCAAGGGAAATGTCATGGCTGATGCACTAAGTCGTAAGACCTATTGCAACAATCTCATGTTGCAGCAGGGCCAACCACTTCTCCATATGGAACTATGTAAGCTTAACCTTCACATTGCTCCTCGCGGATTCCTTTCTACCTTGGTGGCGAAACCTACTCTTGTGGATCATATCATAGAAGCCCAAAAGCATGATACCGGAATTACCCGGATCAAGAGAAACATTAAAAAGGGAGTTGGTGGATGTTTCTCTATGGATGATCTAGGTGTTGTTCTCTTCCAAAACCGGCTGGTGGTTCCCAAGAAGCAACATCTTCGGCAATTGATCCTTAAAGAGGCTCATGAATCTCCTCTCACGATTCATCCCGGTAGTACTAAGATGTATCAGGACCTACGCCAGAGGTTCTGGTGGACTAGGATGAAGAGAGAAATTGCTGAATTCATTGCTAAATGTGACGTTTGTCGTCGCGTTAAGGCAGAACATCAAAGACCTGCTGGCACCCTTCAGCCACTAGCTATTCCTGAGTGGAAATGGGATAAAGTTGGTATGGACTTCATCACCGGCTTTCCCAGGACCAAGAGAGGGAATAATGCTATTTTCGTAGTCATTGATCGTCTCTCCAAAGTGGCTCACTTCCTACCTGTTCGAGAGAATATCACTGCTAGTCAGCTTGCTGACTTGTATATTTCTCGAATAGTGTCACTTCATGGTGTCCCACTAGAGATCAATTCAGACCGTGGTAGTCTTTTCACTTCTCATTTCTGGGAGAGTTTCCAGACTGCCATGGTCACCCATCTTTCTTTCAGTACCGCTTTCCACCCTCAGTCAAGTGGTCAAGTGGAACGGGTTAACCAAATTCTCGAAGACATGCTTAGAGCTTGCGTTATCTCTTTCGGTATGGATTGGGAGAAATGTCTTCCTTTCGCCGAGTTTGCTTATACCAATAGCTATCAATCTAGTCTCAAACAAGCTCCTTTTGAAATACTCTATGGACGAAGATGTCGAACACCTTTGAACTGGTCAGAAACCGGCGAAAGACAATTCTTTGGACCGGATATGATCCAGGAAGCAGAAGAGCAAGTTCGTATCGTTCGTGAGAATTTGAAAACATCCCAGTCTCGTCAAAAGAGCCAGTATGATTGTCATCATAATGAAGTGGCTTATGAAGTTGGTGACAAAGCTTATCTTCGGGTTACTCCTTTGAAGGGTACCCATCGTTTCGGTATCAAGGGCAAGTTGGCTCCTCGTTACATTGGTCCTTTTCGCATTCTTGTTAAATGAGGAGAGGTTGCCTACCAATTGGAACTACCCCCACATCTTTCTCGAGTTCATGATGTCTTCCACGTCTCTCAACTCAGGCGTTGCTTCTCGGATCCCATCCGCGGAGTGGACCACGAAACGCTTGATCTCCAAGATAACCTCACATATCGAGAGTATCCCATTCGCATTCTGGATCAAGCAGAGCGTGTCACTCGACGTCATAACATCAAGTTTCTCAAAGTTCAGTGGTCTCATCATTCCGAGAGAGAAGCTACTTGGGAGCTAGAAGATCGTCTCCGACTGGAGTACCCCCACCTTCTTTCCGCCTACTCCTGAATCTCGGGACGAGATTCTTTCGAGTGGAGGCGAGTTGTCACAACCCTAGTTCTGGTATGCACTTGCTTAGTTTTGTGGTTTGCATCATGTTTAAATTTCAAATGAAATTGAATTGAGGACTTGTGAAACCCTCAGAAACCCTTTTGAAAATGACCCAAATAAAAGTGGCTCCAAAAAGATCCAAGAAAATGTTCATGTGGCCCTCTAAAAATATTGGTCAGAGATAAAAATCAAACCAATATTATTAGAAGCCCATAAGCATTTGTTTTGGGCATTTGGAATTAATGCAATAGCTATTTTGCTTGTATATATATATATATTATATTTTATATATGTCCAAAAATTCTGGTTCTTTATTTTTAGGGGTTAATTCCTAGGTCCCTGCAAAATAAAATGTCAGAAGAAAATAGATGATTTAGTTTAGAAATTAAATCAAAACAAATGTCAGAAGAAAATAGAAAATAAAAATAAAAAGGGCAGCTTACCTGTGCTGGCCCAGCACAGCACGGCCTGGCCGGCCCAGCTGGCCAGCCCAGCCCGCTCCTCCCTGTCGTCTTCCTCCTTGACAGAAGGACGAGCGTGTGCTCGGCGCCCGCGGCCACGTGCCCCGGCCACCTCCTGCTTCCGCCGCTGCCGACGCGCCTGGTTGCCGCTGACGACGCCACGCACCCCCCTGGACCTCTCACTTCCCCTCGGTCTCTTTCCCCCTTCCTGGCACTCTCCCTCGCGAACGCCCGAACGCCACCGTCGCCGCCGCTCGCCGTAGTCGTGGCCACCGTCCCCCTCTCGCCTCGCCGGAGTGCCCAGAAGCTCCGCCCCGTTCCTCTCCTTCTCCTCGACAAGCTGCCCGACGCCAGAAGCCCCTGGAGCGCCGTCGACAACCTCGTCTTCAACCTGCGGCCGTGAAGATCGCCGGCGACCGTGCGCCCGCTCCGACGCTTCCCCGAGCTCGCTGACGACGCCTTCGAGATCGCCGTGAGCTCCTCTACCTTTCTCCCCTTCTGCCGTGCTCGCGCCTGTCCCCTAGCCCCGATTCCTTCCGCGGCCGAGAGCTTCTCGCCGCCGGCCATGGTGTAGCCATGGCCACAGCCGCACGAGCTCACAACGGAGCACGTCATCATGCTCAGGAAGCCCCCAGGAACCCAATGCACTCACTCCCTCGCCTTCTCGTGCACCGTAGCACCTAAACCGACGAGGCCCGAACTCCGGCCGCCGCTGGGCTCGACACCGGCGATGATTCCGGCCGCTCCAGCTGCTGCCACCTAGCGCGTTGGATGTGCAAGAGTCTGCGCATCCTGTAGGTGCCCTCCGCCGCTCTAATGGTCGACGGAGGCGAGTTTCCGACGCCCTCCGCCGCATTCGGCCTCGCCGGCGGCTAACCGCCGGTGGGTTTTGACCCAAACCCACCGGGTTTGACTTCCCCTGAGCCTATGACATGTGGGGCCAGCTTTGACTAATTTTTAGTTTAGGGTTTAATTAAGTTTTAATTACTGACATTAATCTAATTAGACACTGACATGTGGGCCCCTTGTCTATTTAGTTTAGTTTTAAACCTTAGTTATTTAACTGAGTCACTGACCAGTGGGACCCCACTGTCAGGTTTGACTCTGGACAGCCCCTTTGACCTGCTGATGTCATGCCTGTGTCATGCTGACGCAATAATCCAGTTCTGGTATTTAAATAAATCTTAAATGATTTATTTATTTCAGAAATTGGCCTAAACTTCAGAAAATCACAGAAATTCAACCGTAGCTCAGAATGAAATAATTCATATATGAAAAATTATCAGAAAAATTCAATCTATCCATCTGTACCCTTTTCATGCATGACAAATGAAGTTATACCTACTGTTTTTATGAAAACACATATTTGGCATTTAAAATGCTTATTTTAAAATTGCATTTGAACCCTTGGTTCAAATGACCTTCTTTCAAATTGAATGCTAGTTGCACTAGCCCAAACAACATCATAACTTCATGCCATATTCATGCATCATATTGTTGCATATGCTTGTGTTTGATTGTCGGCACCGTTCTTCTCGATAGGTCCAGCTCCGGAGACCGATCCAGAGTTCCTGTCAGAGGAGCAGTGTTTTGCACGTTGTTTTACCAGGCAAGCAAACCCCCTTGTTCATTCCGATACAATCCCTCTCTCGCTCCTGCTCCCTGTTATTGCATTAGGACAACAACGACTTCACCTGCTACTTTATGCTGCGGTAGTTGAACCCATTCCTCTGCATGACCTGTCTTTCCACAGTAAATAGTTGAAACCCACTAGCATGTGTAGGAGTTGATTGAAGCCATGATGTGATCTTACCATGCCTTGCTTGCTATTGCTTAGAGTGTGTCAGGTCTGATTCATCGGGAATGAATTAGAGTGAAATGATATGTTCTGATGCTGAGGGTTAAGTGTGTGAACACGATTTGGTAAAGGTAGTGGTGAGAGGCCATGTAGGAGTACATGGTGGGTTGTCTCACTGGAACCGTCCCTAAGAACTGAGTTCCGAGTATGTTGTCCAATGACTAGTTACTACCACACATTGGGTTCCGGTAACTCGACCCCTCTCGACTTATTAATCAACATGATCTCTGTCCAGGAGTTGCGACTAGTTTCTGGTGTTTGTAGGTAGTGTTATTTCTCTACCAGGTGCCACCCGGCAGGGTGGGCTTGGGACAGACTAGGCACACGTGGCCCGGTGTACCGAGTGGCACCCGGATGGTGGGCTCGGGAACCCTGTACACATCGTTTGGGTCCATGATGGAAACCTCGGTCGGACTCCCTTGCGGATGGAACCCGAATAGGTGATAAACCTGGACGAGAGACTTGTGTGGTTAGTCAGGTCGTGGCCGACACCCTCGCCAGGCTTCCGCTTGAAGGTTGCCGAGATACACGACGTGTACCTGGCGGTAAGTGGCGAGAGCGTGTGTGAAGAAGTGCACCCCTGCAGGGTTATCATAATCTATTCGAATAGCCGGGTCCGCGGATATGGACTTCTTGGATGCTTACGTGGTACATAGACAACTTGAAGTGGATACTCTAAAATACTCAAGACAAGTGTGAGTGCTATGGATGGCCTTCTCGTAGGGAGACGGGAATGAATCCATAGTGGTGTATTGTGTGGTGCTTAGTGGACTCGTGTACGCCACCTCAAAAGAGTTACCAGCAATCATAGAATAGGATAGCCACTAAGTCAAAGCTGGCTTGCTGCAACTAAACCCCACTTTGCCTTCTTGATACAAGTGCATGTATGATAGGATCTGATGTAAGTCTTGCTGAGTACCTTTGTACTCATGTTTGCCTAATTTATGTTTTGCAGATAGGATTGATGTCTCACTAGTAGTTCCGCTTGGACTTCGACAAGTAGCTTGTACCTCAGCTACGATCTTGGACGAGTGTTGTAGATAGTCAGGCTCTTCAGCCCTTTTCATTTGTAGATGTCTGTACTCAGACATGTAGTGCTTCCGCTTGTTGCTTGTATGCTCTGAATGTTGGGTCATGAGACCCATGTTTGTAATACTTGGCTCTTCGGAGCCTAATGAATAAATACTTTGTTTATTAGAGTCTTGTTGTGATGCCATGTTGTATTTGCACATATTGAGCATATTGCGTGTATGTTATTGAAATGCTTGGCATGTGTGGGATCCGACACCTAGTTGTTTACCCTTGGTAGCCTATCTTACAGGGAAATGTCTCCTAGTGTTTTCCACTGAGCCTTGGTAGCTTGCTACTGCTCCGGAACACTTAGGCTGACCGGCATGTGTCCTTTTTCGTTCCTGTGTCTGTCCCTTAGGGGAAATGTCACGCGTTGTTCCTTTAAGTCCTTGTAGCTTGCTACGACTTGGGTTCATACGTTGCTGACCGACACGTTCGTTGCTGGGTCATGAATGCCTGTCTCTGTAATTTAGTGCCACTTTTGGTTTATAACTGGTCATGTCGGCCCGGGTTCTCTGTCATATGGATGCTAGCGACACTATCATATACGTGAGCCAAAATGCGCAAACGGTCCCGGGCCAGGTAAGGTGGCACCCGTGGGGATAACGTGCGTGAGGCCGCAAAGTGATATGGTGTGTTACATGCTAGATCGGTGTGACTTAGGATCGGGGTCCCGACAGCTAGACCGAAGGACATGACGGTGTACTCGTACTGACCATAACGAGTGACGAAAGCCGTCTTGGGTATGTCCCCATTTCTAATCTTGATTTGATGGTATCCTAACCTCAAATCCATCTTGGAGAAGACTGAGGATCCAGCGAGCTGATCATACAGGTCGTTGATCCAGGGAAGCGGATACTTGTTCTTTACCGTGACCAAATTAACGGGACGATAATCTACAACCATCCGATCCGTACCATCCTTCTTCTTGACAAAGAGGATGGGGAAAGCCCAGGGAGAAGAACTAGGACGGATGAAACCCTTTTTCAAGGACTCATAAAGTTGTTTCTTAAGCTCGGCTAGTTCTAAGGGTGCCATTTTGTAGGGTCTCCTAGAGATGGGAGCGGTTCCTGGGATAAGCTCTATAACAAACTCTACATCTCGGTCGGGTGGAACACCTGGCAGTTCCTCTGGAAAGACATCCGGAAAGTCACGGACTACCGGAACATCTTCAAGATCTGGGAGAGGGCTGGCATTAAGAGAATAGAGTTGACGCTTTGCAACTCTAGTGGTGACGGTGACTATCTTACCAGATGGATGTGTAAGCTGAACAGACCTAGTGAAGCAATCAATCTTGGCATGATGAGCTGTCATCCAGTCCATACCGAAGATGATATTAATATCTGAAGACTTGAGGGCTACAAGTGATGCAAGGAACACAAGTCTGTCGACAAGGATTTCATTACCATGGCTTACACTAGAAGTTTGCCATTTGGATCCAGGAGTTTGAATAAGTAGTGGGGAAGGCATATCACAAAATGACATGTCGTGCAAACGGGCATAACTTTCGGAAATGAAAGAATGAGATGCTCCATTATCGAATAGAACCGATGCCGGATGACAATTGACAAGAAGTGTACCAAGAACGACATCTGGATCATCATGAGCGTTCTTGGCTGAGACGTGATGCACACGTCCATGTTCGATGGGAGCTGACTTAACACTGATCATCTTGCGTGATGATTTATCACGTCTAACAGACTTTACGGACTGGGATGGTGCAACACGGGTTTGAGTGCAAATACGAGCAATGTGGCCCGGCTCTCCGCACTTGTAACAAATCCTGGGATTAGGACGTGGACCCGTATTGACAAACCATCCATCAATAGACCTGGGTGGAGCATACTGCTGAACTGGAAGAGGTACCACACGAGATGGTCTCGGAGGATAAGTGGGTGGAAGAACAGAGTTCGGAACCCAAATCCGGCGCTTTTGGGAACTGGAACCGGAGGAAGTTCCCGAATCAAGGGTGTGCTTACGAGACTCATCATAAGTGAGCTGAGCTGTCTCTGCGTTGATGGCCTTGTTCACAAGAGCCTGGAATGTGTTGCAATGATGCAAGTGGAGATCACGACGCAGTTTGGGGTTGAGACCCTTCCGGAACCTAGCCTGCTTCTTGGCGTCCGTGGACACTTCTTCTGTAGCATAGCGGGCGAGGTTCTCAAACTCTCGACTATAAGCATCAACAGCCATCTTAGCCTGTGTAAGACTACAGAACTCTTCTCTCTTACGATCGATAAGGGCTTGAGGGATATGATGCTCATGAAAAGCCTCGGTGAAATCTCTCCAGGTGGGAACCTGGTCAGCTGGAATCATGGCTTCATAGTTCTGCCACCAAAGACTAGCAGGACCTTCCAGGTGATAAGTGGCATAGATAACCTTGTCATCTTCAGCTACGTTCGCAGAACGCAGCTTGTGAGTGATACTACGGAGCCAGTCATCTGCATCGAGTGGCTCAATGGAATGATGAAAGGTGGGTGGTTTCAACGAATGAAGTCATCGATGGTGGTTGATTCCTTGCATTGTTGTGCGGTGTTCTCCTCAATACGTGCCAACAGGCGGTTAGACTCACACTTGTTTCTCTCCATCTCTATCATTACCTCTGCCAACGAAGGCTGGTCGGGAGGATCCTCCTCATCCCTACCACCTCCGTTGTTCTGCCTACGAACAGCTGAGCTTCGCTTAACTGAAGACATCCTGAGAAGCGAAACCGAAGACGGAAACATCAACAACTATAGAAGGCATAAGGTAGAACAAGAAATTAGTATCTCTCGGACTACTAGGATAATTCCGGCAGCATAACAGCAGTAAAAGCTCAGAATGAGACATCCTGCTAACAAAGGATAGTTCAACATCTCAACATCGTCACTCAAGGTACTGTGATAGTACTAAAACAATTTCACCGGAAGAGCTTGAAACAAGATTAGAACTCGGATCAACCAATCTTAAGGGACTACGGAGTGGTAACTCGTGATCCTGATAGACGGAAGAGAAAGCCTAGTTCCTTAACCCCGTAGGAAAGGTAAGATGACTCGGATCAGAAGACATGAGGTATAAGGAGTAAAAATAGCCTTACGTTCCCTTCCACAATCAATTCCCTTATATAACTAAAGAATTTCTAGACTCATCTTCGACCATTTTGGCTTGGTAATCCTACAGGCACTCAGGCTCTGATACCAACGCTGTCGGGACCCCGATCCTAAGCCACACCGATCTAGCATGTAACACACCATATCACTTTGCGGCCTCACGCACGGTATCCCCACGGGTGCCACCTTACCTGGCCCGGGACCGTTTGCGCATTTTGGCTCACATATATGATAGTGTCGCTAGCATCCGTATGACAGAGAACCCGGGCCGACATGACCAGTTATAAACCAAAAGTGGCACTAAATTACAGAGACAGGCATTCATGACCCAGCAACGAACGTGTCGGGCATCAACGTATGAACCCAAGTCGTAGCAAGCTACAAGGACTTAAAGGAACAACGCGTGACATTTCCCCTGAGGGACAGACACGGGAACGAAGAAGGACATATGCCGGTTAGCCTAAATGATCCGGAGCAGTAGCAAGCTACCAAGGCTCGGTGGAAGCACTAGGAAACATTTCCCTGTAGGATAGGCTACCAAGGGTAAACAACTAGGTGTCGGATCCCACACATACCAAGCATTTCAATAACATACACACAATATGCTCAATATGTGCAAGTACAACATGGCATCACAACAAGACTCTAATAAACAAAGTATTTATTCATTAGGCTCCGAGGAGCCAAGTATTACAAACATGGGTCTCACGACCCAACATTCAGAGCATACAAGCAACAAGCGGAAGCACTACATGTCTGAGTACAGACATCTACAAATGAAAAAGGCTGAAGAGCCTGACTATCTACAACACTCGTCCAAGATCGTAGCTGAGGTACAAGCTACTTGTCGAAGTCCAAGCGGAACTACTAGTGACACATCAAACCAATCTGCAAAACATAAATTAAGCAAACATGAGTACAAAGGTACTCAGCAAGACTTACATCAGATCCTATCATACATGCACTTGTATCAAGAAGGCAAAGTGGGGTTTAGTTGCAGCAAGCCAGCTTTGACTCAGTGGCTATCCTATTCTACGATTGCTGGTAACTTTCTTGAGGTGGCGCACACGAGTCCACTAAGCACCACACAATACACCACTATGGAATCATTCCCGTCTCCCTACGAGAAAGCCATCCATAGCACTCACACTTGTCTTGAGTATTTTAGAGTATCCACTTCAAGTTGTCTATGTACCACGTAAGCATCCAAGAAGTCCATATCCGCGGACCCGGCTATTCGAATAGATCATGTTAACCCTGCAGGGGTGTACTTCTTCACACACGCTCTCGCCACTTACCGCCAGGTACATCTCGTGTATCTCGGCAACCTTCAAGCGGAAGCCTGGCGAGGGTGTCGGCCACGACCTGACTAACCACACAAGTCTCTAGTCCAGGTTTATCGCCTATTCGGGTTCCATCCGTGGGGAGATCCGGCCGGGGTGTTGCTCACGGCCCCAAATGATATGCGCAGGGTTCCCAAGCCCACCTCGCCGAGTGGATCTACGCTTGGTACACCGTGCCATGGTGCCTAGTCTGTCCCAAGCCCACTGGCCGAGTGCCACTTGGTAGACTACTAACACTAACTACAAACACCAGAAACTAGTTGCAACTCCTGGACAGAGATCATGTTGATTAATAAGTCGAGAGGGGTCGAGTTACCGGAACCCAATGTGTGGTAGTAACTAGTCATTGGACAACATACACAGAACTCAGTTCTTAGGGACGGTTCCAGTGAGACAACCCACCATGTACTCCTACATGGCCTCTCACCGCTACCTTTACCAAATCGTGTTCACACGTTTAACCCTCAGCATCAGAACATATCATTTCACTCCAATTCATTCCCGATGAATTAGACCTGACACACTCTAAGCAATAGCAAGCAAGGCATGGTAAGATCACATCATGGCTTCAATCAACTCCTACACATGCTAGTGGGTTTCAACTATTTACTGTGGAAAGACAGGTCATGCAGAGGAATGGGTTCAACTACCGCAGCATAAAGTAGCAGTTGAAATCGTTGTTGTCCTAATGCAATAACAGGGAGCAGGAGCGAGAGAGGGATTGTATCGGAATGAAAAATGGGGTTTGCTTGCCTGGTGAAACAACGTGCAGAGCACTGCTCCTCTGACAGGTACTCTGGATCGGTCTCCGGAGCTGGACCTATCGAGAAGGACGGTGCCGACAGTCAAACACAAGCATATGCAACAATATGATGCATGATATGGCATGAAATTATGATGTTGTTTGATCTAATGCAACTAGCATTTTGATTTGAAAGAAGTCCATTTGAACCAAAGGCTCAAATGCAACTTTAAAATAAGTATTTCTAAATGCCATACATGTGTTTTTCATATAAACAGTAGGTTTAACTTCATTTGTCATGCATGAAAATGGTACAGATGGATAGATTGAATTTTTCTGATAATTTTTCATATATAAATTATTTCATTCTGAGCTACGGTTGAATTTCTGTGATTTTTTTAAGTTTAAGCCAATTTCGGAAATAAATAAATCATTTAAGATTTATTTAAATAAACAGAACTGGATTACTGCGTCAGCATGACATAGGCATGACGTCAGCAGGTCAAAGGGGCTGGTCCAGAGTCAAACCTGACAGTGGGGTCCACTGGTCAGTGACTCAGTTAATTAACTCTAAATTAATCCTAACAGAAATAATCAGCAGGGCTGGGCCCACATGTCAGTGGCTAATCTAATTAACCAAAAGTAATTAATTAACTTAATCTAGTCAACTAACTAAAGGGGTGGGGGCCCACCTGTCATTGACACAGGGGTTCAAAGCACGCCGGTCAGTGGTCAAAACCAACCGGCGGCTCGACGCCGGCGACCACAGACGCGGCGGAGGGGAACAGAAATGCCGCTCCGGCGGTCAAATGGGCAGCGGAGACCACGGGCGAGCTGCTGGAGCTCGTCCGCGTCCATTCCCGCAAGCGGCAGCAGCTGGGACGGCCGGAGCTCGCCGGAAATGAGCTCGCGGCGGCGCCGGAGTTCGGTCGAGCTCGGGCTCGGGGCTGTGGTGGCCTAGGCGGGGCAGCGCTAGCTCCTAGGGCTTCTACGCGACGCGGGGAACGTGTTGGTCGCACGCCCGGGACCAAAAGGTCACCGGAGCACCACCGGTGACGAGCGCGGGCGGCGGCGCGTGCGGGTGATCGTGGAGCGGCAGCTACGGCCTGCGAGGGGAAGAACGGAGAGGGGGAGCAGGGACAGAAGCGTACGGCGATCGCAGCGGTGCAGGCGAAGGGCTCGGAGGAGGACCGGAGCAAGCAGGGCGGCGGAGGGGATCTCCGGCGGCCGGCGATGAAGAAGACGTCGAGGTCGAGGCCTCAGGGCGTCTGGCGATGTGTGACTCGTCGAGGAGGTCGGGGATGATGTGGCGGAGCTCTTGGGCACCTTGGCTGGGCGTGGGGGAGACGGTGGCTACGACTACGGCGATCGGCGGCGACGGCGGCGCTCGGGAGCTGCGAGAGAGGGAGATAGAGGAGAGGGGAGGGATCCAGAAGAGTGAGGGAGGATCGGGGAGAGGTGTGTGGCTCGTCCAGAGACCACCAGCGGCGAGGGGAGGTGAAGCAGGCAGGTGGCGTGGCGCTCCGGCCGTGCGCGCGCGCCGGCCACACGCTCGGCCTCCTGTCGTCGCCAGGAGGACGACGGCTGGCAACTGGGCCGGCCCAGTGCCAGGCCAGCAAGTGGCCCAGGTAAGGCTCTAACCTTTTTAAAACCTTTTCTGTTTTCTATTTTTTTCTGACATTTGTTTTGATTTAATATCTAAATAAATCAATTATTTTCTTCTGACATATTTATTTTGCAGGGACCTAGAAATTAACCCAAGCCCCTAAAAATAAACAACCAGAATTTTGGACATATATAAAATATATAATATATATATATATCCAATGCAAATAACTATTGCATTAATTCCAAATGCCCAAAATAAATACTTATGAGCTCCTAATAATATTGGCTTGATTTTTATCTCTGACCAATATTTTTAGAGGGCCACATGAACATTTTCTTGGACCTTTTTGGAGCAATTTTTATTTGGGTCATTTTCAAAAGGGTTTCTGAGGGTTTCACAAGTTCTCATTTCAATTTCATTTGAAATTTTAAACATGATGCAACAACAAGGCTAACCTAGTGCATACCAGAACTAGGGTTGTGACAGACAATTTTAGCTCCAAGTCTGCGATGGAGTCCTTGGCGTCGTTGAGCTCTTTGCCCTTCTCAGAGAGTTGGACCTACAGCTCCGAGTGGCTGTGGGCGTCCTTCTCCCTTTCAAGTTTGAGCGCGGCAACCTTCTCCTCGCTCGTCTTCAGACTAAGCTCCAACTGCGCCACCCTCGCCTCCAGGTCCCTCTTGGCGGTCTCTGCGGCAGCAGCGGCGTCCCTCACCTCCTGCAGAGCCGCGCCAATGGACTGCTCGCGCGCGGTAAGGTCGTCCTCGTGGCTATCGAGGTCGACCTTCCGCTGGTTCAGCGCTCCTTCCAGCCGAGCCAGATCCTCGGCGGCCAGTCGATGCTGCTCCTCAACCTCGGCCTTCTCGAGGATGAACGCCTGGTGCGCCTTGGCGAGCTCCTCGCGCACCTCCGCCAAGTTCCGGAGGGCCGCTTGGTTGGCGGCGCGGAGCTCCGCGGCGCGCTTCTCCAAGTCGACACCGGCCTTGGCAGCCAGAGCCTCTCGGGACTCCAGCTTGGCCTGCCTGGCCCGATACAAGGCCAGAAGCCGGCGCAAGAGATGCTCCTCTTCGGGCTCGCTGCTGCTGTCGGGCGCGTCGACAACCCTTAGCCCGGCGGAGGCGAGGACTTCTCCATCGAAGCTCTCCCCCTCCGCGGGTTCCCTTGATGAGGACGCCCACGGGACTTTGATGAAGACCCCGTTGGCGGCCTCCAGATAGATACC
The DNA here is from genome assembly GCA_902687465.1 of Secale cereale. NCBI lineage: Eukaryota > Viridiplantae > Streptophyta > Magnoliopsida > Poales > Poaceae > Secale > Secale cereale. Next base: position 280,909,441 of record LR738712.1, read on the forward strand.
CGGCCAAGTCGCGGCGGCGGAGGGGTCGGCGGCCGGTGCAGCGTCCGGCGCTCCTGCGGCCTCGGGGCCGTCAGTGCGGTCGCCGGTCTCCTCCCCAGCTGCCGCGTCAGTGGCCGCGGGGGTCTCGTCGGCGACGGGCTCGTCAGCAGTGGCGGCGTCGCCAGCATTGTCGCGCACTTCCTCCTCGGCGATGGTTTCTGTCTCCATCGGCTTCGGGGCGGACGGATCTGACAACAGAAAAAGAAAGGAAGAATCGTCAAGCAAATATCCAAAAAAGAAGATTTCAAAAGAAGGAAAGTACAAGGGTTTACCTGCGCGGGCCTCTTCAGTAACGGGGTCCCTCGCCGGGGAGTTCTCCCTTGGCGGCGTAGTAGTGGCTTCCGCCGGCGGGGGGCCGCTGGCGCCTTCCCTTGGCGGGGTGCCCTCCCTTGTCGGGGTGCTCGCCCTTGGCGGGGTACTTGCCCTTGGCGGAGTACCCGCCCTTGGCGGAGCACCCTCCCTCGCCGGGGAGCTCCTCCTTGGCGGGGATGGTGGGACAAGCGGCTCGTCGGGAGCAGTCTCTTGACGCTCCTGCGGCTGCGGCTCCACTTCTGCACAAATCAACAAGCAAACAAAACGTCAATAAGGATAAGAAGCTCAAGCGCGCCCGATAAGCAGAAAAGTGAACAAGGAACTTACGCTGGGGGTTGCGCTGGGGGCTGCTCTCCGGAGCAGCCGGCTGGTCCGGCAAGCCTGTCGCGGGCGCATCCCCTGCCGCGGCGACGGGCTCGTCGCCCTCGAGGTCAACCACAGTAATCTTGGCCCTCTTCGCCATCCTCTGGATCAGGGTCCTGGAAGCCAAACAAGATCAGAGTTAGGCAAAGAGAATTCAAGACAAGAGCCACAAGAATTAAAGGAAATAAAAGTTGCAAATGCTTACTCTTCCTCCTCCTCGTCGGAACTAAGGGCGGAGAAGTCAAATTCCGCCTCACGCGTCCCAGCGCGAGGAGCTGGAGGAGTAGGCTCGCTCGGGCGCTTGGCGGGCTCCGGAGCCGTGGGTTGAGAAGACCCCGCGCCGGTCGTCGCCGAGGACCGAGGGGCAGAAGGAGCACCAGAACCGCTTCGGGAAGATCCCCCTCCGCTTGCCGCTCGGACACGGGGCGCCTCCTTGACGACCTTGCTCGTCGTGGTGGCACGCGTCGCACGACGCTTCGGCTGCTGTCGGGGCGCCGGCTGCTTCACCGTCTCAGTGGTCTTGCGGAGGCGCTTCTTCGGCTGTGACGGAGGACTTGGCGGTGGCGGAGAGTTCTCCGAGGATGAGGAAACGTCGTCGAGGTTCAGTGACCCGCCCGAGTCTTCGTCGGAATCGCCCGATTCGGCGTCCTCCTCGGCGGGCTCACTGGACTCAGTGCCTTGCCCGGCAGCCTCGCTCGTCCCGGAAGGCTCCCCGGCAGGCTTCCCGGCGGGCCTCAGCAGTTTGAGGATCTCCTCCTCCTCGGCCCGGCTCACCGCATCCGCTGCTTCTGCTTCTTCCACGGTGTACCCAAACTCACCCGCAGCCGCCGCTGCGGCAGCCTCCTCCATCATGCTGGCGATATACGCCATGTCACGGTCGGTGGTCGCACTGGTGAGGCCCTTCTTCTCTTCGGGGTTGCGCGGCCGTTCAACCAGATTGTCGAAGAAAGTCTGCACGGTCTCTTCTGAAGGCATCAGCCAAGTGGGATCAACCCCGTGGGAGTCGCACTAAGGCATTGCCGCACGGATGGCACTAAGGGCAGAGTTGTTGCATAAGGGAACTACTCCCCGCGACGGGGTAAACCACTCCTTGTGCTTGGGGTCATGCTTGAAAATCGAGCGGACCATCCCTTTGAGTTCCAGGACGGTGAAGTTGTAGTTCAGCCCGGGGCGCAGCCTCATGCAGTCTGCCGCGTTGCCGAATTCCCAAGCGGGCCTCTTCCTGTCTTGCAAGGGGGCAATGCGGCGGCGAAGGAAATACGCCCCGACCTCACCTACAGTAAGATTGGCGTCCCGGAGGCGAAGGATCCTAATGAGGGCTATCTCCAGCTTCTCATCCTCCGAGGCCAGATCGCTCCAATCCTTGCCGCGCACTATTGCGGCCCGGCAAGGAGAGGTAAGTTGCTGGGGTTCCTCTTCCATAGCCCAGCACCAATCAGCTCTCCACTCCTCCCACTTGCCACGGAGCTCTCCAATCAAGTACGCCTCTTTCTTGTTAAGCCTGAAGATCCAAGAGATGCCACCGGAGAGTGGAGATCCAGACTCTACTCTAGGTGTGAAGAAGTGGCGGAAGAGAGCTACGTTGGGGTGGACCCCGACAAAGTTTTCGCACAGATGTGCGAAAACGGCCATTGTGAGAACAACATTCGGGGTGAAATCTAGGAGGTGGAATCCGTACGTGTTCATCACGTCGCAGAAAAACTCAGAGTACGGAGGACAAAGGCCACAATGGAAGAACAGAGCGAAGTAATGGTAACCTCCCGGGTACATGTCGCAGGCTTCGGCGGGGAGGACTCTGGTGCGCGGATGAGCCTTCGTCTCCCTCGCCCAGAACAAGTAATACTTGCCCCGCAGCTCCCTCGCGTCGAGCCTCGGCTGGAAGACCACCATCCTCTTCCGCATTGCGGCCAGCTTCGCCGCCCTGTCGGACTTCTCGCTCTTCGTCTTGCTGCTCTTCGGGGCCATGGCGGGGACGGCGAGAGGGGTCGGCGGCACCGGGGAGGCGGGCGGCGGTGGAAGAGAGGTGGAGCTCGGCTCTCTGTCGACCTTTGGGGAGGCGGAGAGCGGCGGGAGTTTCTGAGATTGAAGACGCAATGAAGCAATGAGGGGGAAGTGGGGGACGTTCCGCATTTTCCCATTAAAGAAACAGGCCACGATCTCTCCCACGACGCCGCAATCGACACGTGCCGTTAGGGAGGGATGCGGTGGATGCGGAGTGGGAAACCGCGCGCCGTGGGCCGCGTGTGCCCATGCACTATTTTGGGCCTGGCCCAACAGTGCTCGGCACCGTGTGTGGCCCAGGCCCGGGGGCTCCTATCGGTGTACTAAAGTAGGGGTACCTTAGTATCCCGACTTGTGCACGGGCAGTAGCAGCGTCCCGTGGTCGGGCTCACCACGCGCCCGCCAAAACCCGCTCTGGTTCCCTTGAAGCCATTCAAGGACAAAGTATTCAAGTTAAGAAACAAGACCCCGGCAAGAGGAGCTTGCCGGGAAGGCCACTCCAGGCTCGAGATCATCCCTTCTACACAAGACCCTGGCAAGAGGAGCTTGCCAGGAAGGCTAAAGAACAGCATTTCAGAAGACCTGCCGTGGTGCATCGCGCGCCCCGGCAAGACCCGGAGAGCGGCGAGCTTCCGGGCCCAGCAAGGTAGCGACCGCGGCAAGGTGCTTGCCGCGGCAAGCTTTCACTGTGTGCCTGCGCTCCAGCTCACCTGGCCACGCGTCGCCCTGGGGCCCTTCCTGGGGCACGTGGCGGATGGCTGTGCAGCCTGGGGGTACACGGTGGCAAGCCACGATGACGAGGCTTCCGTCGTCGCGAACGGAGGCGCCCGGGCGGACGCTTTTGGGGTGACGGCGACGGGCATTCAATACCCTTGTCCCCCACCGTCAGTGTTAGGTATGGACCACTGTACATACACTGTACATGCACTGTTACAACTACCACCGATTTTACACTTTTACCCTCCTCTACGTTGACACCTGTGGGTGACCCCTTTGAGCTATAAAAGGAGGCCCATGCACAACGTAGAGGAGGTTCGGTTCCAGAAACTTGATCACTCCCGCGCTCGGTGTAGCTAGTACTGTAGATCCTCTTGCTCCCGAGCCAAGAACTCAATACAACCAAGGCAGGAGTAGGGTTTTACGCATCCGTGCGGCCCGAACCTGGGTAAAACTGCTCGCGTGTGCCCCTCGATCTGCTCTTCGTGCTCCCTCCGCTCACTTGCCGTACCGAAAAGGGGCACCGGTCCCATAGGTGTTCGTGGGCGAACAGTTTCCCCGACAAAAGTAAACTAGCTAGAAGCTACAACTAATATTTTTTGTTTTTCAGGGTTTTTCTAGCTCACAAGAAAAAGACTAAGAAAAAGAAATTGAAACTAAGCATGGATGGTACAGTGAAAGAATGTGAGCACCGACAACTAGAATAGGTGTCAACATGAATGTAAGTCGGTGAGAAACACGTACTCCCCCAAGCTTAGGCGTTTGGCGTAAGTTGGTCTATGGTCAGTATTGGCCTGACGGATATCTAAAGTTGTAGTTGGGGTCGTACTGAGACGCAGCAGATGATGCATGCTGAGCTGCAGCTCGAAGGCGGGCTGCCTCCGTCATGTTATAATAAGCATTTGCCTCCTCCATAGTTATAGTGTATCTTCCTTTTTCCTGAAAGTTAAACAAAGTAGGGGCAGGAAGAACAACAGGGATTGCATGCTGCCTGTAAAAGATTAGTCGATATTTGAGGGTTTTATTATCCCACTCTATAAACCGGTGACTAGTCATAGAATGGCAGTCTAAATAAGCAGGAGGTAAAGGTTCATCATTCACGTGCATGGGTATACCAAGGAAGCGGGCTATGCGGGTAGCATAGATCCCACCAAATAAATCTCGATGCAAGCCATTATGGTGTAACCTACGTGCAATGATTGCTCCCAAGTTATATTGCCTATCACCTAGTACAACACTCTTGAGAACACTAAGATCAGGGACACACATGTGACAAGCCTCATCTTTACCGTTTATGCATCTACCGATAAAGAGAGCAAAGTATTGAATAGTAAGAAAATGTATGCTCCCCGTGGTAGCTTGTGTGACGTCCCTGGATTCCCCTACTGTAATACTGGCTAGGAATTCTCTAAATTCAGATTTGCAAGGATCACTCATACTGCCCCACTATGGGAGCTTATAGGCAACATTAAAATCCTCTAAATCCATGGTATAAGATTTATCATAAAGGTCAAACAGGACAGTGTGAGAGTTACGTGAAGATGAAAATTTAAACCTTCTCACAAAGCTATCAGTTAAGCCACGGTATTGAGGACACTTATCTTGTATGAAGTCCTCGAGGTCAGCGTTGCTCACGTATGCGTGAAATTCATCTTTGATGCCTGCTTGACCCATGAATTCATCTGACGGCCATTCACAATGCTTTACATCAGCATCCATTGGTGGTTCATCGTCCGGCTCACGGAACACGAGCCTCGGTTCTTGCTTCCTTGAAGGACCACCTTGGAATTTTCTCCTAGACATTTTTCTAAAATTTTCAGAAATTTTTAGTAACTTCAAAAGAAAAGTTAACCAAACTCAACAAGATTGATAGCAACAACTCCTACAAGTGCCTAGAGGAAATATCATTCATTAGAACTACTTGGGACCAAGAAAATTTGACATGCAAGCTCAAGAACAAGATCACCACAGCAGCATAAATTTGCAACAAATAAAGCACTAGAGCAAAAACTAACTAGACCAATGGAGGAGTCACATACCAAGGAACAATCTCCCCAAACAGTTTGGTGAATGGTGCTTTGAGCAAGGAGATCGAAAATGGGAGCAAGATGAGCTATAACTCGGGTTTGAGCTGGTTGGGGATTTTTTTTGGGAGGAAGAAGAAGAGCATGGGTACAGGAATAAGTGGAGGGGTACGTGGGGCCCACGAGGCAGGGGGCTCGCCCTGCACCCTCGTGGCCACGCGCTCTCTCCCCTCGCTATGTGTTCAGTGCCATATTTTCTTAAATATTCTAGAAAAAATTCATATTTCATTTTCATGGCATTTGGTGAACTTTTATTTTCGGGATAATTTTTTATTGCACGGATAAGTCTGGGAACAGACAGACAATGCTATTTTTTTCTTTATTTATCCTAATTAACAGAAAGTTAAAGGAGGGTACAGAAGGTTGTGCATTCTAGATTCACCTATCCCATGCTCATCAAAAGGAATCCATTAACAAGGTTGATCAGGTCTTATTAATAAACTCTTTCTGAGTAACATGAAACCAGAGAATTTTCGAATAACACTAGGTGAACTAAATGGGGATATGTATGTCCCCAACAATAAGAATGTCATATGCCTTCTTGATAGTAGGAATAGGAAACTCAAAACCTCCAATAGTGAGAGTTGAAGTTTTTACAATATAATTGATACTATGGACCCGAGGTTGTTTCCTCGGGAAGTGTACCGTATGCTCATTACCATTGACATGAAAAGTGACATTGCCTTTGTTGCAATCAATAACAGCCCCTGCAGTATTCAAAAAAGGTCATCCAAGAAAAATATACATACTATCGTCCTAGGGAATATCAAGGATAACAAAGTCCGTTAGAATAGTAATATTTGCAACTACAACAGGCACATCCTCACAAATATCGACATGTATAGCAGTTGATTTTTCAGCCATTTGCAAAGACATTTCAGTAGGTGTTAACTTACTCAAGTCAAGTCTACGATATAAAGAGAGAGGCATAACACTAACACTGGCTCCAAGATCACACAAAGCAGTTTTAACATAGTTTCTCTTAATGGAGCAAGGTATAGTAGGTACTCCTGGGTGTCCTAATTTCTTAGGCATTCCACCGTCAAAAGTGTAATTAGCAAGCATGGTGGAAATTCCTACTTTGGGTATCTTTCTTTTGTTGGTAATAATATCTTTCATATACTTGGCATAAGGATTTGTTTTAAGCACATCAGTCAAACGCATACGCAAAAAGATAGGTCTAATCATTTCCGCAAAGCGCTCAAAATCATCATCATCCTTTTTCTTGGATGGTTCCGGAGGAAAAGGCATGGGTTTCTGAACCCATGGTTCTCTTTCCCTACTGTGCTTCCTAGCAATAAAGTATCTCTTATCATAACATTGATTCTTTGATTGTGGGTTATCAAGATCAACATTAGGTTCAATCTCTACATCATTATCATTGCTAGGTTGAGCATCATCATGAACATCATTATTAATATTATCACTAGGTTCATGTTCATTACCAGCTTGTGTCTCAGCATCAGAAACAGATATATCATTGGGATTCTCGGGTGTGTCAGCTACAGGTTCACTAGAAGCATGAAAAGTCCTATCATTTTTCTTTTTCTTCTTCTTAGAAGAACTAGGTGCATCTAATTTAGCTCTCTGAGAATCTTGCTCAATTCTCTTAGGGTGTCCATCAGGATACAGAGGTTCCTGAGTCATTCTGCCACCTCTAGTCACAACTCTAATGGCATTATCATTATTCTTACTATTTAATTCATGGCGACTAATACGCGCCGGCGCACCGGCCCAACTATTTCGGCCGGTCGAGCGTAGTCCGTCGGATGTGTTCCAGCTGGGCCATTGGATTGGGTAGAAAAACGGTTTTTCCTGAGCTCCTCCTTCCTCTCGTCGGTCCCGCATCTCGTGCAGCTCCTCGAATGCACGCCGCCGCCTCCGGTCGCAGCACTGCGTCGCTTGCCGCCTGCCCTCACCGGCGACCTGCTCGTCGCCGCCGCCCCTCGCCGGTGCTACCTCCCCTTGCCGCCTACGGATTCAATGGCGACGACGCCATGGCTCGCAGCCCACAACGGTAGTAGCAAATTCTTGTATTGGTTCCAGCAAAACCAAGTACGATGGTAGTAAAAATGCAAAACTGGGCGATGTTCTAGCAAAAATCAAAACAACGGTGGTAGCAAAAATTGAAGCTGCTTCCAGCAAACCTAAAGGACATTTGTAGCAAAAATGCAAAATTGGGCGATGTTCTAGCAAAAATCAAAACAACATTGGTAGCAAAAATTGAAGCTGCTTCCAGCAAAACAAAACGACATTTGTAGCAAAAATGCAAAATTGGGCGTTCTTTCCAGCAAAGTAAAAGCGGCAGTTGTAGCAAAAATTGAACCTAGTTCCAGCAAACCAAAACACCGGTTGTAGCAAATTGCAAAAATTTGGCGTCGGTACCAACAAAACCAAAATGCCGATGGTAGCAAAAATTTGTGCTGGTTCCAGCAAATCAAAGAAACGATGGTAGCAAAAATATAAAATTGGGGCAAACCAAAAACATTGCTAGTAGCAAAACTGGGCGCTCGTCCCAGCATCTGGCTGCCGTAGTTGTAGCACTCGTCGGGCGTGGTCATCCACCGTCCTAGCTTGCAGCAAACGCCGGTTCATAGCACGGTGTGATAAGCTCAAGCTCGAGGGATCCATGGTGATGGTGGTTTGCTAAGGGGAGTGGAGAACCAACTCGTTGGACGTACGGGGGGCGAAGAAGTGGCTTGCTGAGGGGAGCGGAGAACCAATTGTTGGACTTGCGGGGGCGAAGAAGAAGGGGGCGACGGCGGCGGCGGAGCATGGCGAGGGAGCGGAAAGCTAGCGTCCATGGCTGTGCAGAAGAGAATAATGAGGAAGGAGTGGCCAGGAGTTGTCCACGGGTGTGTTTGGGTGAGTAGAAGATAAGGTGCGCAGAGAGTAAAAGGGAGGGCGGTGTGTGGGACCCGCTGTACGCGTCACATGGCATGAAGCGAGCGCTACATGCGTGAGGCGACCGGCGCTGCGCTCGGCCGGCGCGCCGGTTTCAAACCTTTCCCTTAATTCATTGAGCAAATCATTCTGAGCCTTAAGTACTTGTTCTACTTGAGTGGTAGCCATAGAAGCATCTTTACTAATAAGTTTCAGGTCACCTTTAGCTCTAGACAGATAATCACTCAACCATTCAATCATATCAGCATTGTGTTGTAATTGTCTACCAACATAAGTATTGAAGTTTTCTTGTTTCACAATGAAATTGTCAAACTCATCTAAGCATTGGCTAGCAGACTTATAACGCGGAATATCTCCTTCATCAAATCTATAGAGAGAATTTACCTTTACTACCCGTGTCGGGTTATCAAGACCATGTATTTCTTCAATAGGCGGTAAATTCTTAACGTCTTCAGCATTAATACGTTTTTCTTTCATAGATTTATTTGCCTCTTGCATATCTTCAGGACTGAGGAATAGAACACCTCTTTTCTTCGGAGTTGGCTTAGGGGCTGGTTAGGGAAGTGTCCAATTATTTTCATTGGCTAGCATATTATTCAATAGTAGCTCAGCTTGGTTAACTGTTCTTTCCCTGAAAACACAACGAGCACAACTGTCCAGCTGGTCTCTAGAAGCATCGGTTAGTCCATTATAAAAGACATCAAGTATATCATGCATCTCAAGAGGATGATCAGGCAAAGCATTAAGTAATTGGAGAAGCCTCCCCCAAGCTTGTGGGAGACTCTCTTCTTCAATTTGCACAAAGTTATATATTTCCCGTAAGGCAGCTTGTTTCTTATGAGCAGGAAAATATTTAGCAGAGAAGTAATACATCATATCCTGGGGACTACGCACACAACCAGGATCAAGAGAATTAAACCAAGTCTTAGCATCACCCTTTAACGAGAAAGGAAATAGCTTAAGGATATAGTAATAGCGAATCTTTTCATCATTGGTAAACAGGGTGGCTATATCATTCAACTTGGTAAGATGTGCCACAACAGTTTCAGACTCATAGCCATGGAAATGATCAGATTCAACCAAACTAATTAACTCAGGATCAACAAAGAATTCATAATCCTTATCAGTAACATAGATAGGTGAAGTAGCAAAAGCAGGGTCATGTTTCATTCTAGCATTCAAGGACTTTTCTTTCAGCTTAGCTAATAACTTCTTAAGACCATATCTATCATTGCAAGCAAGAAAGTCTCTAGCTGTTTCTTCATCCATACATAACCCTCAGGCACAACAGGCAATTCATATTTGTTGGGAGTAGTTTCATCATCACTTTCATAAATATTATCAGTTTCAATATTTGCACTCTCCCTAATCTTAGCAATTCATTCATCTAGAAATTCACCTAGTGGCACAGTATCAGGCATAGAGGTAGTTTCATCATACATAGCAGAACTAGCATCATCAAGAACATACGACATATCAGATTCAATAGCAGGAGTAGGTGTCGCAAGTTTATTCATAACAGAAGGAGAATCAAGTGCAGGGCTAGATGGCAGTTCCTTACCTCCCCTCGTAGTTGAGGGTAAGATCTTGGTTTTTGAGTCCATCAAATTCTTCATAGTGATAAATAGATATAAATCCCAAGTGACTTAAAGAATAGAGCTATGCTCCCCGACAACGGCGCCAGAAAATTGTCTTGATAACCCACAAGTGTAGGGGATCGCAACAGTTTTCGAGGGTAAAGTATTCAACCCAAATTTGTTGATTCGACACAAGGGGAGCCAAAGAATACTCTTAAGTATTAGCAGCTGAGTTGTCAATTCAACCACACCTGGAAACTTAGTATCTGCAGCAAGATAGTTTAGTAGCAAAGTAATATGATAGTGGCGGTAGTAGCAATAAAAGTAACGATATTGTTTTTGTAGTTTTTATGATAGTAGCAACGGAAAAGTAAATAAGCAGCTAGCAATATAGGTAAAGCTCGTAGGCATTGGATCGGTGATGGGTAATTATGTCGGATGCAATTCATCATGTAGAAGTTATAACCTAGGGTGACACGGAAATAGCTCCAGTTCATCAATGCAATGTAGGCATGTATTCCGAATATAGTCATACGTGCTTATGGAAAAGAACTTGCATGGCATCTTTTGTCCTACCCTCCCATGGCAGCGGGGTCCTATTGGAAACTAAGGGATATTAAGGCCTCCTTTTAATCGAGTACTGGACCAAAGCATTAACACATAGTGAATACATGAACTCCTCAAACTATGGTCATCACCGGGAGTGGTCCCGATTATTGTCACTTCGGGGTTGCCGGATCATAACACATAGTTGGTGACTATAGAGTTGCAAGATAGGATCAAGAACACACATATATTCATTAAAACATAATAGGTTCAGATCTGAAATCATGGCACTCGGGCCCTAGTGACAAGCATTAAGCATAGCAATGGCATAGCAACATCAATCTCAGAACATAGTGGATACTAGGGATCAAACCCTAACAAAACTAACTCGATTACATGATAGATCCCATCCAACCCATCACCATCCAGCAAGCCTACGATGGAATTACTCACACACGGTGGTGAGCATCATGGAATCGGTGATGGAGGAAGGTTGATGATGACGATGGCGATGATCTCCACTCTCTGGAGCCCCGAGCGGACTCCGGATCAGCCCTCCCGAGAGAGATTACGGCTTGGCGGCGGCTCTGTCTTGTGAAAAGCGATAATTCCTTCTCTCTTATTTTTTTCTCCCCGAAACGGAAGATATAGGATATGGGGGAATGTCGGTGGAGCACCAGGGGGCCCACGAGGCAGGGGGCCCGCCCTGGGAAGGGGGGCGCGCCCCCCACCCTCGTGGACTGGCCCAAGGCCCCTTGGTGTGGATCTTCTTGCGGGTATTTTTTATATTTTCCGAAATAATTCTCCGTTGATTTTCAGGCAATCCCGAGAACTTTTTATTCTGCACAAAAACAACATCATGACTGTTCTGCTGAAAACAGCGTAAGTCCGGGTTAGTTCCATTCAAATCATGCAAGTTAGAGTCCAAAACAAGGGCAAAAGGGTTTGGAAAAGTAGATACGTTGGAGACGTATCATCTGTTTGCGCCTTTTGGCTCAATTATATTGTTGTGTCACTAGCATTCATATGACAGAGAACCGCGACATGACTAGTCGTAAACCCAAGGTGGCACAAACTTACAATAAAATGCATACATGACCCAGCAATGCATGTGTCAGTTAGCAACGAGTGTAACCGAGTCGTAGCAAGCTACAAGGACTCATGTAAAACACCGCATGACATTTCATGTGTTCCGGAGCAGTAGCAAGCTGCCAAGGCTGAGTGGAAGCACAAGGGGGTATTTCCCCATAAGAGAGGCTACCAAGAATAAACAACTAGGTGTCGGATCCTACACATACCAAGCATTTCAATGACATACACACAATATGCTCGATATGTGTAAATACAATATGGCATCACAACAAAACTCTATGACTCAGAGTATTTATTTGAAAGGCTTCGAAGAGTTGTACATCACATGATATTACAAACATGGGTCTCATGACCCAACACACAAAGTCACACAAGCAACAAGCACATGTGTATGATTATCATGTCTGAGTACAGACAGCTGAAAAGAAAGAAGGATGGAAAGCCTTACTATCTACAAGACCCTCCATAGGAACCAGACCTCTATCTAGGATTCCCAACCTAATCAGTCAAAGTCGATCTCATCGCAAGAATCTAAAGTGAGACTGAAGTCTCCTCTGCAAAAACATAAATTAAGAAAACGTGAGTACACATGTACCCAACAAGACTTACATCAGAACTAGCTACATATGTGTCATTATCAACAAAGGGGTTGTGGGGTTCAACTGCAGCAAGCCAGCTTTGACTCAGTGGATATCATGTACTATGACTGCCAGTAATCTCTTTGAGGTGGTGCACACGAGTGCACATATTCACCATATGAATACACCACTATGTATCCGCTCCCGTCTCCCAATGAGAAGGCCATCCATAACACTCACGCTTATATTGCGCATTTTATAGTATCCATTTCAATTTGTTTATGAACAATGTAAGCTTTCCAACTAATCCATATCTGAGGACACGGCTATTCGAATAGTTTGATAACCCTACAGGGGTGTACTTCTCCATACATGTTTCCACCACTCAACGTCTCCATACGACATGTGCTCGGCAAACTTCAAGTGACAGCCGACATGGGTGTATACCACGACCTAAGCAACCACACAAGTCTCTAGTCTAGGTTAATCACCTATTCAGGTTCCATCCGCAAGTATGAAGAGCCAAGGTTTCCACTACGGCCCCAAACGATGTCTGCATCATTCCCAAGCTCACCAAACGGGTGCCTCGGTACATCGGGCCACTTGGCTACCGCATCATAGCCCACCCCTCGGTTCACCGCTATGCACGACCTCTAGCATACTATAAACACTAGAAACTACTTGCAACTCCTAGACATAGTACATTGGGGTCAATAGGTCGAGTGGGGTCACATTTCAGGGCCCAATGTGTGGTAGTAGTTGTTCTTGGATCACAAACACAGAAATCAATTCATGAGGATAGTCCTAATGAGATAACCCACCATGTACTCCTACATGGCCTCTCATCGCTACCTTTACCAAATTGTGTTCACAGACTTAGCTCTCAACAGAAGGACATGCTCACCACCATTCCAATCCATCCCAGATGAATCTAAACTAACACAACTCTAAGCATAGCAGGTATAACAAGCAATCATGAATGAGTAGGCACATCATGGCTCAAACAAATCCTACTCATGCTAGTGGGTTTCAACTATTTACTGTGGCAATGACAGGCCATGACGAGGAATGGGTTCAACTACCGCAACATGTAACAGTTGAATCGGTGTTGCCCTAATGCAGTAAAGAGAGCAAGAGCGAGAGAGTGCAATTGTATCGAAATGCTCAAGGGGGGTTGCTTGCCTGACACTTCTGAAAATAGTATGGCTCTTCATCGGTGTCAACAATCACAATGTCGAAACAACGTACACTGAGAGAGAACAACACGAGCCAACAGAGAAGGAACACAACCAATGCAATGCAATAATATGATGCATGAATGTTACATGGCAATATGTTGTGATTTGATCTAATGCAACTAGCAACAAAAGGGTTTGAGTTAATTTGAACCAAAGGTTCAAATTCAAACTCAACGTATGAATTTTCAAAGTCCATTCGGTTGTTTTGAACAAAACGGAAAGCTTAACTTGTTTTGACATGCATGAAACCAGTGCCATTAGATAGGTTGGATTATTTTTATCATCTTTCATATATAAATTACTTCATTTGGAGTTACGGTTGAATTTCTAGGCTTTTTAGAAGTTTATAACCTTTACTGGTATTTCCAAATTTATTTCTAAATAAGAAAATCCCATCAATTGTATTTATGACGTCAGAAGTGTGTCAGGGTCACGTCAGCAAGTCAACTTAGTGGGCCAGGGTCAAACCTGACTAGTGGGACCCATTGGTCAGTGACTCAGGGTTGGTTAGGTCGCCGGCATCTGGGCCAGGTTAACGCTGACTAGGCCAAAGTCAGAGCTAACATGTGGGCCCACGAGATTAGCCCTGAACTGACAGAAAGATTAGGCTAAGCTAATTAGGCACTTGATATCAAAAATCGGTGGCTCAGGGGGTGATTAGCGGGGTCATTAGTGCTAATTAAGTGTGCCATGTTGACGTCTGAACGCTGGCGACCAAACCCGATGGCGAAGTATCGCCGGTGTTGCTCGGAACGGTGCTACAAGCGGTAGTTTGTGATGGAGTTTGGATCTACAACAAGTTGGCATCCGCGCGCTTTTGGTGGAGCAAACGGGAGGAGCTGGGGTGGCCCGAGCTCACCAAAAGTGAGCTCGTGGTGGCTTCCGGAGTTCAGGCTAGGCTGGGCTCGGCACTAGGGAGAGCGGGGAGAGCAACTAGTGGCTACGGGTTCGCGGTGAAGTTCTGGGCACACTGGTGTGCTTGGACATGGCTGAAGTGACCGTTGTCGCGGTTCCGTCTTCGCCGACGGCGAGGATCTCACGACTCCGGCGGAACTACGTCCTGGGCGGAACAAATGCATAAGTAAGAGGGAACAGCGTAGGAGCTCACAGAGGGCTCGACGATAGTCTCAGCGGGCTTGGGGACGACCGGCAAGCCGCGAATCGAGTGACGGCGGCTGGGGGTCCGGGGTAGAAGATGAGCTCGAAGGTGTCTCTGCAGGGCATCCGGGCTCGTGTGGTTTGGCGTAGAGGTGTGTGGCAGCAAGACGGAGCTCGTGGGCTAGCTAGCTGGGCATGGGTAGATCGGTCGACGCGGCGAACAGGAACTATGGAAATGGTGGGGATGGTGGAGACGGTGGTGATGGTGGAGAAGTTCGGGGCACACTGGTGTTCTCGGACACGGCAGGAGTGACTTGGCTGTGGCTGCGTCATCGCCGATGGCGAGGAACTCACGGCTCCGGTGAAACTACGGCCCGGGGGAAACAAACGCAGATGAAAGGGGCACGAGGTGCCGAGCGAGAGAGAGGAGGGGATGAGGATGAGGGAGTGGGCGAGTGTCGGATCTTGGGCTCCGGCAAAACCCTTGAGGTTCGAACTCTGGGGTGTGCAAGAAGATCTCTCCTTCTGCCCTAGCTCATCTACTTGCCGATCCCTAGGCCTAGCTTGTCATATCCTAAGAACAAGGGACACAAGGTTTATACTGGTTCGGGACACCATTGTGGAGTTATACCCTAATCCAGTGTGGTGTGGTGGATTGCCTTGTAGGCTGAGGAAGAACTAGTACATGGGGTGAACAGCCTCCTGACGAGAGGTGTTCTTGTGCTCGAGTGAGCTTGTGGGTGTGTGGCCTTCTATCTGATCAACTCAAGATGAGATCCCTCCCAAGGGTGGTGGCTAGTCCTATTTATAGTGGCCCGGGTCCTGTTCCCAAATATTGAGCGGGAAGGGATCCCACAACGGCCAAATTTGAAGGGGGACGGCTAGTACAAGTTATCCTGACAAAAGGTGGTCTTCGCCTGCCATAGGCTCTGGTGGTGACGCCGCCGTGGGCTCCGCGATGACCTCCGCTCTGCCGTCCTGCTGGACTTGGTCTTGTTGCACCGATATGGAAACATTTGCCTGACGCCTTGGGACTCCTCGCCTCCACCTACTCCTTTAGCACCAAAGAGGAAACTGGCACTCTGCGCCCGCTACCGCCCGCCTGGCCTTGGTCATCACTGCTCACGTCATGAGCACCTCACGAGGTACCCCTTGCCTTGATATCTCCGATCCTCATGAGCCAGCCTAGCGAGGCCACCCCAGGGGATGTCTTGCGTCGTTCGCCTCACGAGGCTCGGCCCCTCGCGAGGGTCTTGAGTGGTTGCTGATGAGGTTGGGCCGTACCAGGCCACCTGATGAACCATGCCCTGGGCCGCAGGAAGGCAAGTCTGGGTACCCCCATTCCCAGAGCGCCAACAGTAGCCCCCAGGCCCAAGGTGCGCTCGTGCTTGGCATCACGGCGAAGCCAAGGGTCAAGTGCGGAGCTCCGCGGGCCCCAAAAGCCTGTAGCCTTGACTGACGCATGGCGATTGATTGGGCGTGGGCGTCTCCACTTCCCCATGCAGCCTTGGCGATGACGCGATTTGACATGTCCTTGGAATTACCCTCATCTCGTGACGCTTGACCCTTTGTGAGGCTGCAAAAATTTGTTAGGCGATTATTATCCTTTACTGCCCGAGGTCCCTGACGTGGGACGAGCATGGTCAGACGCTCCCTGTCGCGGTACCCGTGGGGTACGGACGTAAGGAGGGGGGCATGCCAATCACGAGCCCTGGCATGGGTGCCTCGTGAAGACTAAGGGAGGTGCGCTGGGGAGAGCGTCGGGCAACTGCCGCTCTCCCTGGGCAAGCCCAAAAAATGAGGGGGGGACAAAGAAGGAAATTAAATCGAGCAATCGGGGAACACCAGAACTTCAGAATCCATTAAATAGAAGGAAAGGGGCAAGCCAACTCCAGAAAGCAAATGAACAGCCGCGTCCGGCACATAATCTAGTCTTCTCACCAGCGCGGAGCTAAGTGCTGCCACTAGGACGTTGGAGGGAGCCCCCAAGGCCCGAGGGCGGCTCTCCGGAGACTCCCGGGCATGTACAACCCCACTCATTATTACGTGAGAGTGACACGAGCGGAGATCTTCACAGGAGTGAGCCTTGCTTCACAGGGCCTTGGCTTCTCAAGCGTAGGGCCTTGTTCCTCGCAGGCACGAGCCTAGTCTTCTCAGGCGCAGGGCCTTGTTCCTTGTAGGCACGGAGCCTAGTCTTCTCACGCACAGGGCCTTGTTCCTCGCAGGCACGGAGCCTAGTCTTCTCAGGCACAGGGCCTTGTTCCTCGCAGGCACGGAGCCTAGTCTTCTGAGGCGCAGGGCCTTGTTCCTCGCAGGCACAGATCCAAGTCTTCTTAGGCGCAGGGCCTTGTTCCTCACAGGCACGGAGCCTAGTCTTCTCAGACGCATGGCCTTGTTCCTCGAAGGCACGGAGCCTAGTCTTCTCAAGCGCAAGGCCTTGTTCCTC